>OY728125.1:199443181-200083895 GCA_963277665.1 Viscum album | reverse complement strand
TTCCATAATTATAATTAGGAAAAATGGATTCCATATTTGGAATAATAATAATTTCTAATTTATAATAAATTCATATTATTTTTTGACCAAATGTATTAGTGAAGGTAATAAATATTATTTTCAATTTTTAGGGAAAAAGAAAGCATAAAAATTACTAAACAATTAACTTAGGGGCCCAAATGACCTATCCACCATCAAAAACCCATTGTAAGTCCATAATTAGACCATAAAACTAAAATTATATAGATTTTTTTTATGACTTTTTTAGGTAAAAACGTTGATTTACCTGTCTTGTTTTCAAAAATATCTATTGAGTCCTTTTTCTCCACTATAAAAGGCCACCATATATCCCCATTCCTCTCACCTCTCAAGTCACATTTTCTTGAACAAGATATTTTCAAATATGTCCTAAAAATACCTCTACTAATCCTAGAATTCTCACATTGATTATAATGGAATCCATGGAATCGCATTGGTGCAATAAAAAAGGAGTTACCAGATTGAGAGGTAACATCTTTCCTTAAGGTATTAAGTTTTACTTCCATTATCAAACCCCTAAAATATTATTATTATACACATTTATAATTTAAAAAATATAATAAATATACTAGGATATTTTTATTCTAATTTTTTAACCTAAACATACTCAAACATCCATCTAATCTGTAACTGACATATTTTTTCTGTGTACGGTGAACTACTGCCTCACGAAACAATGATTATTCATTTTTCCTTTACTACACCTCATAGTGGAAATTAAAATGGAAATCATATTTATAGAAGTTATATATTATATTTATAATGTATTTATGATAATTTAATTCATTTATAACACATATCCTTATAATTTCCATTTTTTATAATCAAGATAACATTGTTTGTGGAAGTATGGACAACTGCTTACTCAAAGTGATGTGATTCATTCACACTATACATGGAATGTATAAAAAATGGTTTCAATTAAAAAAATGTGATAGAAAAAACATATATATGATATTAATGACATAATTACCTTTTTAAATATACATACATATATATATATATATTTTTTATTACTTTTTGATAATCACAAAAAAGTGAAAATGTCGTTCGTGGATGTGTGGACTACCGTCTCCTCGACATGATGTGATTCCTTTTACATCACAATAATTCTATATATATAAATATATATATATAATTAAATATCATGGTATTAATGATATAATTATCATTCTAGAAATATATGGGGTTAGATACCTTTTATCCATAACGATCATTGAAAAATTGGAACACTACTCATGCGTATGTATGACATACCATCTCCATGATTGTAACATTGATTCATTTTTTAGAACAAAAATTAATTATTGGTTTTAAATGTAAACTTTATTTATAACTATTATAATTAATTATTGATTAGTTTTCTTTTGATGTTATATAATGACCCCTTTGACCATAGATGACATACCAATGTTGTTTTTAAAACATAAAACAAATTTTGTGAAAACGGCCTACGTAAATGTAATTGATTAAGTACCTGTAAATAACATGGTAATAAGTCAAATAAATTAATTAGAAACCTATAAAATGTTATAAATATTTTAAATAATTAAAAAAAATAATATACAAGATGTTAAAGGATGTTCACCCGAAAGGAAACACATGGTAGTGGATTTTCATCTCACTTTTTACTTATTTGAGATAAATGTCATATTAACCACTTAATTATTTTTTGTAGTGTCTATACTGCCCATTATTATATATTATATCATGAATTCAGTTATATTAATGATTTTTAAGACATTTATTTAATATTATTACTTTATGATGTTATTTATTTAAAATATTTCAAAGTATCCTAGGACACATTGGAGTGTTTAAGGATTATTTTCTTCAACAATAAATTCAATGATCTTTCAATAGTATTTAAATTAGACGAAACTATATATCCATTGTTAAATAAAAACATTATCTTTTTATCTTATCGTTATTCAAGTCCTATTTCATGTTTTAGTACCAATTTTTTACTCTTTGGTAATCATGGCATTTTAGAAAATGTTTTTATGAAATCATGATTTCATTTCTATCATTAGTCAGAGAACCTATTTTCTTATAAAAACCATGCTTCATTAAAAAATAAAAAAAATTAACAGGATTTAGGAAATAAATTTTTACTCTTATTTTCTTTTTTAAAAATAATATCAATGGAATATTCTTGTCTCTTTATAAACAAATAATTTTTCTACCATTTTTACCATAAAAAATGAATGTTATTTTTACCTTTTAAAACTTGCACATATTTACCCACTATTTTTACATATAATATTCATTTTCGTGTATAAAAGGTTTTTTTTAAGAAAATACTTTTAAAATTTGATTTCAAAGAAAATGTTTCACATACGGATTTTCAAAAAAAATAGGATTTTTTCCTAAATAATGTTTTTAAAATAACTTTTAATAATATTTCAATTCATCAGAAACAACAACACTTTATTTCACTCCACTTGTGATATGCTGTATTGATACCATTTTTAATCTTCCTCTAGATGGTTTATGAATTTTTTTGGACAAGGATAGTATTCACATTCAAGACCAAGATTACCTTTTTAGAATATTCAATTTCCAATGATTATTGAACCTTGAATTTCACATAATTATCCATGTCATTTACCTTAGATATATCAATTACCTAAACTGTATACCATTTTAAATAGAGTAATAACTTTAAAATTCATTTGATTATTTCAGAAAATATTAATAAATATATACATTCAACTCTGTATAAATATTTTATAAAGAATATTATTACATTGATTGTTCGATATATGAGGAATTTTTTAGACTGGTAGTGGTGCTTAGTAATAGATATCCCCTTGATGCATCAGTAGAATCATGGGATGAGTTATTTGGATAGCCTCTTTAGATGGGGTTTTTATCAAAATTATAAAATATCATGTGAAAGTTATTAATGCTAAAAGTACCATTTTCCTATACAAAATATTGTCCAATAATTAAAAAATCCCCTCATTTAGTTTCTTTTATTATTCATCCATGAGATTTTTCATTGAAATATATATGGATACATTTAATTTTTAATTATTCAGATGGTATGTGCTTCAGTTTCTTACCTAGCCATTTTTTTCATATCTAGTTTTTTCAATGTCATGTGTTTCCAGTTATTATCTTTACATATTGTTTACACACTTCTATTCAGATTATTGATTACATGGAATTTGTGTTCTGTTATTTTCATTTCCATATTGACTACTATAATTGATTCTTTATTGATTGCACTATATTTTTCTCTTACTATGAATTTGATATTTCAATTATTATGTTTAATTCCTAGGAATCTAAAAAGTTCACTATGAATGATATTTAGGTATTTACCAGATAGATTATATTTATCCTCAAATTTATTTGTTTATAAAAAATTATGTTGTAATTAGTATATTTTTTTATAATAAAAGTCTCAGGTATGTGTCTGGTTTACCAATATTCCTAAACTCTCAACCTTTCAGGATTTAATTCCTTATAATCATGAAAATGTAATAGTAATAGACACCAACACTAGGTTATCAAGGGTTGGATCACAATATAAAATGTTTGTATAACATCCTTGATCCCACATTCTTTGATCTAGTACTAAAAACACAATATTTACATTTCTATCTTGTGACACATATGTTTTGGTAGAAGCACAACGGTGGTGGTTCGTGGCTTTTTATCCATAATAAAATTCTACATCTAAAAGGGTATCTTCAATCATGGGAGTCTAGAAAGACATTATTCTTCCTTGAGTTGGACCATCTCAGGTATGATATTGAGCAAGAAAAATGTGAGTTTGAAATTCGATGGGATAATGATTATTTCAGTAACCTATTTGGAATGAAGATTCATTTTGCTGAAATTATTATTGAATAGTAAATAGCATCTAGATGAAGTTCTTGGTTTACTTACATGAATAAGGGAGATAATAATACAACATTATTAAATTCTTTAATTCGGGGGAAGTAACATTCCAATGTTCTTAATATCCTTCTTGAAGATGGTTTATTCCCCAAAAAAATGGTTAGAGGAATTGAGGATTCTTGGTTTCATTCCATTTTTAAGGATGTGAATCCTTACATGAAATATAGACACCCAACTGGTTTTTATGATCTCTTTGATAATATCCCCCACATAGTGTCTCAAAATGATCAATGTTTTCACGACTAGATTCCAAATGATGTTTAAGTTTATTGGAATATCTCTAATCTCAAATTGGGAATTTCCCTTAATCCTAAAGGGTTCATATGATCATATTATAAGGATTCATGGGACTTATTAAGAAATAATTAGTGATTATTATTGAAGATTACTTTTAGGGAGAAATCTCACCTAGTGTGGTATGTGATACTACTTTGATTCTCATTCAATGAGTAAAAGGCCCATCCTATTTCAAATAGTATAGGTCAATCAGTCTATACTAAATTCCTTACCAAGTACATGCTACTATTATCAGTAGAGTGATCTTATTTTATATTCCTATATGGTTTTATGGAAAACAAAAATATTTTATTTATGTAAGATATATCCAATCATCTATTTCAATAGACCATCAAAAGATCATATATATAAACAATAAGACAATGTGTCAAATATTTCAATGATGTTTGATATGGACATATAAAATTATAGGGTTGAGTTGAGTTTTATTTTGAAATCCACGTCCATTATGGATTTTTTTAATGGGTGGTAGATCTGTTCTTTGGGTTATTTTTCTCACCATTATTTTTAGTATACATCATGGGGAAAATTTACAAATTCATTATGTTGATCTGGGGACCAAGGAAAGGTGACCCCTCTTCCCGAGAATGTTCGTTTATTCGCAATACTCCATTAGTACATACCAAAATAAGGGAATCAATGAGTCAGTGGTCATCCATTCTTATTTAATCAAAAATTTAATGGGGTATCATAGATTTTCTGTTTGGGTTAATTTCTCTATTTAACCAATGGTAGTAGTTGATCCATTCATGTTCTCAGTCATATTCTTGATGAATACAACTAGGGTAGTCCGAAGTTGATCAATAAAGGGAGAAGTAAAGTTTTAATATCAATTTCATGCTGGAATAGTATAAGGAATCTAATTTGAAGAGAAATTTGGAGTCCCATGAAGATCCATTCTCAGGGAATATCTTGGTACTCCTATATCCCCTAGTTGAGTAAGGAGTTTTTATTTTTAATGTTTTTTAAAAAAATACAACTATATTCATAACCAAGAATAATAGTTATAATACTTTGGGGGTCATATCACCCTAGTTAATATAATTATTTCTTTCATACACATACATGTCTTGTCTACTACCATTTGTAGTGATTGGAAATATTTAGAACATCTAGTTTTACTTTATATGACATTCATAAGAAGAGGGTAGAAATTGATGGAAATAAATGGATAAGATAGTTCATGATATAGAGAATGGAGTAATTAATCTTAATAGTGTCTCAGGCTCTATTATTTATTTTAATCTAGGATGGAATATATATTCATGGAAGGAAAATCTATTTAGGAAAGCATGATCACAAAAGAAAATGTCTTTTTTAGATTGGTGGAGATGAAAAAGTCCAATTCTCTTGGACTCTATCATAAAAAATCTTCCTTATCTCCAAAAAAATCAATATGTATTATGTGGTGTGGTTTGATCAATATTTAGGAAAGCATTATCACTAAAAAAGAAATGTCTTTTTTAGATTGGTGGAGATTAAAAAGTCCAATTCTCTAGGACTCAATCATCAAAAATCTTCCTTAACTCGAAAAAAATCAATATGCTGTGATGAGCCCTCGGTGACGACGGACTCCGGTGAAGCTCACCGGAGATCTGGTGATAAGGATATTTGTGGAAAACATGTCAGAACTGTTAATGGTCCGTTCTTTGAGGTACTCTAGGCTCGTGGATTGAGAAGTTGAGGTGGGCTCGCTGCTCGAGGTACAACGCGTGGTGTATAGTGGATTGTGGCTGGATCGGATTTTAAATTTTGAATCTCGCTGATTTCTAAATGTTCATTGGGAATGTTTTTGTGCGGTTTTTGGTTACCCTTGAACTGGTTTGGGGTACCGGTTCCCTCAAACCGGATATTGAAAATGAAAAAAAAATATTTCCAGTCTAGTGCCAGACCTTTCATTTTTATAAGCTAGTCTCTCCCTCCTTCAATCAAAACTATTCTTAATTGTTAATAATACCGGGTCATCATAATCATTATGTTCATGGAAGAGTATGATGAACAAGTTCTTAGTAACTCTTTGATAGGTATATATTTTTAAGAGGTAAAACCTGAGTGTTTTTAATGTAGGTAATTATCAGGCTAGAGGATTGTTTTGTGGTTGCATTATATTAACACTAATTATAACATCATTGTTTGGTATATTTGAAATAAGGGTCTTGCTATAGATTTATAGTTTTTATAGAAGGGGGTCTCTATTATCTCTAAGTTCAAAAATTAAAATCATTCTATAGAGGAGTTGGCTTCCCAAATTTCCCTTAAAAGTAAGTTGGCAGCATCAATTTGTCATGGTATATGTTCCCTAAGTGTAATAGTGGTGTAGGGAGATTTTGGGGATGTTTTTATCCAATCATATTTTCATGGTTCATAATAAATTTCCTATGAGTGAAAGGTGAGGTCATTTTTTTGGCAATTGGATTCTGGAGTATTTTTAATGCACATAACTAGGTCAAGAATGAAGGGCTTCCATTTTCATATATTACTACAATGGTTTTGTTTAAGTGTCTTAGGGATGAGTTGATTCCAGTCCTCAAATAGTGGGATCTCTCCCCATATCTGTGGGGGTTCATAAATGGAAATGTTTAGTTATGAAATCCATAAAATCATCTAGATAAGGTAAATGTGTGTGTTGGATACCTCCAGTGAGTAGTCTCAAACATAAATTTGATGGTTCTTCATCCAATGGATACATTTAGGGGGTGATGTTCGAGAAGTTTCAGGCACATTCTTATTTTCTTTCTGTGTTTTATCTAATCATATTGACTCTCATAAATAATTTTTTTCCATGCATAGGGGATTGGATATATGTCTCTCTTAGGGTATTATTCTAAACCAGGTTGAGAACCACTCCTTTATTCTGCTCAGATCCATTAAAAAGCCTATTTCAATTCCTTGGTATATAAATTATTATTTCAAAATATGCATAAATATTTTAATCAACCACATGGATATCTCTCACACATGTTGGTAGGGTAATAAAGTTGTATATTTATATATTTTTCATCCATCTATAGGTAATTAGTTCACTATGCTTACCATCAGAAGAACACCCCCAAGTGTTGTATTTTAGATAAAGTTAATTCTTTTAGGTTTAACTACTTTAGAACTCCTTGAACAGTATTGTCCTCATCCCTTAATTTGAAATAAAATATATAAATGTTGTATGGATGAAATCATAATAAGGGTTAGCTCAAAATCTTAATCAGTGTAATCATAAAAATGAATATTTATCTCTATAGGTGAGAATAAGATAAGAATAAGGGTGCTATAAAACATTGAAATTTCATTAACATAATATTAGATAATTTATACCCATCATAATGTGGATTAAAAATTAGGATACATAGAATAAAACATTACTATAAAAAAAGATCATATAATTCATTAATCCTAAGCCCTATGAAAACAATACTTTTTCCATGGATCCATTAGAACTCATAGTAAAAATTGAAAAATTGTGTTGGTATGTTAAAATATCATGAAATCAAATAATATACCACCCTTTTCCTAGTATAGTTCTAATTAAATTTTTTGATCCTTTTAATTTCATTCAATTATCCATGTTCCTAGCTTGGTAAAATATTATAGATTTGAGTGAGAGAAAGTGGTGGTGAAGAAAATTTCTAAACTGAACAATTTCTCATTGTTAATGATATTAAAGACATGAATGTTTCTGGGATCAACCCATGAAAAAAAATTAATCCATGAATAGGTTTTGGGAATATCTATTTTACAACATGAGTATTATTCATGGCGTAATCTTTTTTTCGTGGATTTTAAAGATAAGGTGGCATATATCATGGTGTATGTGGAAACCTAAGTATTCATGATTTGAATTGAAAATTAACATTATGAATGGGGAGAGGCCAATCATTTTCTAATAATTATAGTTCTTATGTGCTCTCCCTTTTCACATTCTCCTCTCACTCTATTTTTATCCACCCATAGAATATTTTGGGATTCCTCTTTGATCTATATGTAGTTTACATTGGATCATGGTGTTTCAGGCCAAGTGATTGAAGCTAAGACACTCATTTCAGAATGTGATTCTTGTTGTTTTTGTTATACTACTGGGATATCCCCCAGTCAGGATATCATTGACCTAAATCTGGGTTTGAACACCAGTTCTAATAGATTCCTTTGGCCTTCGTTCATCAAAATGAAGGAGTAACCTAGTTCAACCTTCAACATTAAACAGTTTTCTTAGCCTTCCTTAATAAGGATATAGTTGTTCTATGTCATATCCCTAAGGATGGTGTTGGTTTTCTATTATGTGTAATATAGAAAACTATATCGACAGAGTGTGTGTGATATATAATCTAAATGATAAACCAATGTTCTTGATAAATTCATATTCTTAGACCCCCCATGGACCATGTTAGTTTTATATGAGTTGAGACTGATCTTGTGGTCACCCAAGGGTTCTGGTTAACTTTTCACTTGTGATGTTTTGTTATTAATTACATGATTAATCTATATTAACATGGAATTGGTATGTAATTGTAATGGGATTTTTGGATTGAATGAGAATCCCATAACTTGAGATGATGTTATAGTTATTTATTATCATTGGATTTTTAATTTGAATAAAATGGGAAAATTGAATGTGACATATTAATCTGTTTTATTGATATATAAAAATAAATAATAACAATAATATTGATAATTGTTGTTCATATCAATGTAATAAATTGTTTGAAATTGTTAATAGAATTTTAAACCAATGTGGCATGTGCTTATATATTTGATATTCTTAGATTTTTAATATGTGAATTTCATTTTAGGAATATTTTCTTAATAAAAAACTTTTTTGGCTAAATGAATTAGGGTGAAATGGTACTTTATTTGTGTTCTCTTATTTTTTCTTCGATATTTTATTTTTTCTTGAGGTCAATATGGGTGGAACCAAAGGGTACGAGGCAAGGTTATGTATCCCACATGACGGTTGGATGGATAGTATTTAGTACTTCCTCAGGGTTAGATGTATTGGGAATGTTCCACCAAAGGTTAAAATGCATATTCACTCTATCTCATGGGATACATGAATTGTTACATATCACTATTTAGTGTTAGATACATCATATTTTTTACTAAATGAGGGTTATATTCACGGTGTATAGACTATATGAGTTTAATATACACAACTACATTTTGACGTAGTATGGGATCCCTATACCATGATGCCTAGTTTCACTTATTCATGAAAAAATATAATATATTAATCCATGACTAGAGAATTCAAAAATTATATAGATAATTCACGAGAGGGGGAAAATTTAATAACTTCTAATGATTTTTTGTATTGTGATGAAGTCAGTTAAGCTGGCCTGAGTATCACCATGGATCATATGGGATAGTATGCTAATTTTGATATGGAACAATTATAAATGAATTATTATCACTTGTTTTACTATTTCACACACTTTTAAATTGGTTGTATATGATTTGACACCTTGGATGTTGGTATTTAGTTTAGTAGTCACACCCTATACACGTGTCATTTGGTAACCTGCCATATTTCATGGATTCCAGTCTAGAAAATGTAAAGCACTCAGACATTTTATTTAGTAATAAGTTCGTTTGGATCTTTGTGATGAGAGTGACATTGGTTTTGGGACATTTGATTTAAGAGTATTTTTATCATGTTTCTTTAGTTTCTTACATTTATGTTTTTTACAATGTAATCAATTACATTCTTCATTCCATGACATGGGAATTATTTATTATTTTAATTATTGAGTTCAACATTTTAATATAAATAAGTTTCATTGTTTATTATTTGCCTAATTTTCTTCTATTATTACAACCCTATAATAGAGAGTATAGTCTCCTCGCTATATTCCTTACACCCTAGATGCCATTCCATAGAATTTAGTGTATGGGGAGTCCTTACTAAGGTCTCATAACTACATTTCTTAGTCCGGTGAGGGGGAATTTGAATGGGAAGGAAAAAAAGTTGTATTATATTAGTTTTTATCTACTTTTTTACTATTTGGTTATGGATGATAGGATACTATGATGCTTCATGGATAAGAAACAATTTTATATATTGGATTTGATAACCAATGTGAGTGGGAATCCCCAAGTACACATGGATTGGATTATTATGCCTGATGATTTTTTTGTTACCGTTTCGATGTTATTTAAACATGGGAGGTTAACATGTTGTGTCATATAACTATTTATTGAGGCATTACACATGGGATGATATGGTATGAGATGAGTATTCATGTGTCATGGTGGACATATAAGATATTTTTAGACATGAATTGTTCATTCTAGGGACATATTTTATCACATGTGACATATATAACATTCTAAATTTTAAATTGAATCATATGATATATCTGGTGAAAAGGAATAAACGAAATTATTAATACATTGAAATTCACCAGTTAATCCAATTACAAAGTAACCAGGATCCAGTGGTTCCCTATTATTTTGAAAAACTTTTCGGGTTTATCTTTATTCATATAATTTCTTCTCATGATTTTGTTAATAATTATAATGAATATTCATCTACATCACATTCTTGATGAGAACCATGAGTGTGGTAATCAATAAACTTCTAATTTTGTTGAGCCACAAATTCATATAGATTCAAATAATCATATAAAATAAAAAATCCTGAAAATTTATTCTAAGGTCATATGACCCATTGTGAGGGAGACTTCTCATATTGTTCCTTTGATGGCTATACTAACGAGAGAGTCGCAGTTGTAGAATCTTCTGTTGTTCATTGGTGAGGGAGGCCTCTATGAATATGAGTTCAATATTTTTTCTATTCATTTGATCTCCAAGAATCCAAATCCACCAATAGATAGTAGGGTTAATCTTGTTTCATATATACTATGTGGAAAATTCATATGTTGGTGAGTCATCATCGACCCCACTGCATAGCCATTGAAGCTCACCTGGAAGTAATTCGATATGAAGTTCCATAGCTACTTATGTCAAAATATTTTAAGGGATTATAGAGATTTGGAGTTTACACAATTGATGTAGGGGGAATTTTAGAAATGGACTATGTTGCATGTTTCAGTAACTTAAATCATTTTTCTCCATCCTTAATAGTTGTTGAGATCATTAGGGATAAGAATTTATAGTACAAGATTTTTTATGAGGTAATGTTATAGGTGAATATCATCCCCTTGAGAAACATCATCGATGTGATGAATTATTTTCTCACAAAATAATGAAATATAAAGGATTCCCTATGTGGAATACAAATAGTATTAATAGAAGGTTTAGGGAGCTCTTCTTCTGGTGTATATAAGCACCAATCTAACAATTACTACTAGGTATGTAGAATGTATAGTTTCCAAGGGAGTGGTAAACCATCACATCACTATGACCCAATGTTGTGATTCTAGTGTGGTAGGGCTATACAAAAAGTTAACTTGTTTTATTACCTGACTATGGAGTGTAATTATTATAGTATGGTGTTCTATAAATAGATTTTTTTCTATGGTAATATAGTATTAGAATAGTGGAAGAGGATCAGGTAATGCACCAATGTGTGGGAATGAATCATATACCCCTCAATATTCAATTATATAGAGTTCCAAAGAATGATCGGGTTTTGTTAGGGTATATGGTACCCCAACATAGGATTTATTATTTTAGTTATAGGTTTCATCTAAATAGATTCTAACTAGATCCCGTGGTAGATGGGTGAATCATCTACATTCCATACAATGTACACTAATTAGTTTGGAAGTGTGAACTTTCATTGTCATATATACTATTCTAGTATCATAAACAATTGACTACATTTTGGTAGATATAGGAGCATAACATTTATTTAATTTTTTTTACATTTTCCAATGGTTTGAGTTTGGATATAGGTGATTAAAATGTTATTATGACCATGGACACAATGTTAGATGTTTTTAAGAAGTTATCATATATTAGAGAGAGTATACTCTATAAATTTGAGTCTATCATTTATTTTAGGATATTTCCATACTAGAAATGGTTGGATTCAGTTTGATTCTATCTATGGATTAACTAGTTCAGTACCAGTATTATATTATTTTTTATATTAAGAGAGTAAATTTTCGATCACTATAATGGCAGTAGCTACATCAATCCAGATGAATGTGATCATTATGCTGGTTGAGCAAGAATTATTTCCACTTGTTATATTTTCTCATTCCCTTGACAATTATCCTTAATTTTGATGATTTATAGATGCATTAGAGAACATTTCCTCTAGGAGTGGATTGTTTTCAAGTTGTTTCACTTGAGGGGTCCTCTGATAAACCACTCAAGTGGGAGATCAGGTTCACTATGAACATAGTTCATGGGGATGATCCAGTTTCTATTATACCTTATAGTAAAGAACCAATAAAATTTCTAAAAGATAAAATATTCATATAGCCTAGTAAATCACTATTGTGATATATAGTTATTTTTTATAAAAACACTTAAGGGAATTTATTCGTATGTGGGTGTTATGAAATTAAATTTAGATAACTGTTAATAACTGGTATCACCATCCACATATCTTTTATAATTTCAATTAGCTGAGTGGATCCATAATTTTATCTTAGAATGAAATAAGTTTAAGGTTCCATCAGGTGAGGGTGAGATAGTTTGAAATAACCAAGAATGATTTTTAGAGAAGTTAAGGCATGTAAAAGTTTAGGGTAATATCATTTTCATCATATAAAGATCAAGTAGTTTTTATGGATTTTATGAATCAACTGTTATATCTATTTATAGATTGATTTGATGTATTTTTTATCAATGAAATTTTGGTTTAATCCCAGTCTATAAATGATCATTCCTTACTTCTTGACATCATCCTGGGTATACTAGGATAAAATCAACCATATACTTGGTATCAAAATGTTACTTCTAGATTAACTTAGTTCACTTCTTAGGTCATGTTCTCTTATATACTAGAGTTTCGCTGGACATAGAGATGTTTATAGTTATAATTTCATGGGAATAACCAAATAATTATATAAAGTGTAGAGACCCAAAGCTTGACATACATGTAAATTACATTACTTTTGTGGAATACTTAATACATAACAAAAACAAACACATAAGGATAGTAATAGTTTAGTATCTTTGGAAACTCAGATCATAATCTTTTAATCGTGGTGAAAGATCTTCAACATCTCCCATAAAGATCTTCCCCTTTTTTTCATACCTAAAACATTTCTTTAAATTCTGGGGAAAAGAAAACATATAAAGGGTGAGATCAAATGCTCAGTAAGGGTAATCATGGAGAAAATAAAACAATCCATATACATTTGAACATAAAAACATGAACATACTGTTTGAAAATGGAAATCTTCAGCAATGAAATAAAACATGGATGTATGTAATGCATAGATCATAAAGAAAAATTAATCATGAAAAAATATCAAGGAAATAAAACATGTAATTGTGGAAACCATTAAACACATGTTATTATTTTCATAGTAGCCAAGGCATTACTGCCAAGACCATCTTAGTGGACAAAGTCCCTTTCTGAATCGAGTTCACTCCTCGTTCCAGTCCTGTATCACTGAACTGGATTAACTTACCACTCTAGCCATATATATATCATGAGATATAAATCTTTTCCCAATGTATTTGAGGGAGATATAGGTCCCACCCATCTTATAATCAAATCATTCTTACTTGTGCCACAACATGAACATAAATCATTCATCATTACCCAAAGTATAAAATGGGTTTCATAAACATTATCCCATCAATGAATAATCCATGCAAAATAAATTAATACCATTTCATCATAAGAAAAGTAAAACCATGTAAATAATAGAGAAATTATACTTGAAACATACACATATGAAATAATTCTATCTTATACGGAAAATGGTTTTGATAAAACACTAGAAATAAATTCCTGAGGAAAATATTTTTTCTTCTTCAAAATCATTTTCTTTTCAATAAATGCTATGTAATTTTAAAATAAAAAGGATTTTGTTGAATATAGTTATTAAATATTTTATACTAAGCTTAATGAAAATAAGGCTTTATGAAACTGTAAAAATGTATTCATGTCGTATAAGTTAAAAACCATTCTTCTCGTACTTTTGCTGGAAAAGTCAAAAAGTACCTCGTATGGTAAACAAAAGAAAGATTCCTTCCATATAATGTGGTAAAAGTAAAAATGGTAAAAACGAATTTAAAAATACATGGAAGAAAATTAAACATTTTATGAAAAAAATTTGAAAACATATGGACATGGATAATAAACATAACCCTAGTAAATACTTACGAAAAAACAATCTCAGATATGAATGGGATTGGAATCATTATCCATTACCTTATGTCCAATTTCTTCCGTATGTGTCTGAGACTTCTGTATAGTGTGTGTAAACATATTTTTAACTTGTAAAAAAACCATAATAATATTTATGATATCATATATGATTAACTTACGACTTTATATTATCCGTTCATTTGTCAATTCCAGGTTAAAGAAGCGTTTTGGGTAAAATCATTTCATTTATCATCCATGTTTTGACTTGTAATTATTAATATGATTACATAGATCATGATTAATTAATTCCAGAATATAAAACATGATTTATATATCATATATATTTAGAATATACATATATATAATAGATCAATAAATGGAAAGGAATACACCATTCGTGGAGATGGTAGGTCGTACGTACGCATGAATGTTGTTTTTCATTTTCTTATAGAATTGATTGCAATTAAGTATATGACATACATATATATATATATAAATCTAGTAGAATTATTATTTCATATACTTCATGATTACTTATTATATATTCTTAATAATCATTCTAGAATTGTTAACATGGAAAATGAATCTCATCGCACTGTGGAGACGGTAATCCGTACGTACACACAAGCGATGATATCGTTCCAATATTTATTGAATGGAATTGTATTGGATGATATTATATCTTAGAATTAGTATGATGTTATAATAATCATATATAGTTATTCTTTACACCATTATACCCATCCAAGTAAGGTGGTGGTGGAAAAACTGATTACACCACGACGTGGAGACGGTATTCCGTACGTACACACGCACGGTGATTTCATTTTCTGTAGGAAGGATAGAAGGTAAAATAGGGTTGTTTAATATTTATAATAACATATGAGTATATGAAAAATACAAATTATATTACTTTATAATGAAACTACTATATAAGATTATGTAGAAGAAGAATGAAACTTTAAAGAGTCGGTAAAAGAGATTACCTCTTCCTCGACGCACCTCCTTTAATCTTCTTCCTAGGGTACTGGAGTTGGTTTCTTGAGAAGACCAGAACATCTATTATATAACTATAGTGGTTTAGAATAATAATTTACAGGGTTTGGCTGATCTTCAAGGCTCATAAGGGTGTGAATAGAAGAGGGAAGTGGTTCCCTTTTTATATGAGAGGAGAGGGGCACCTTTGGAAAAACATAAAATATTATTTTATAATAAAGTCATATTCGGTTTATAATAGCTCCAAATTGATTTATTTCTAATATAATGTGGGGAAGGATAGAAATCCCATCAACTAATAGGTTTTAGACAAGATTAGGTTACTATTGTAACCTTATCATTTACATTTAACTCTAAGTTAAATAATTTAACTTTTTCAGTGTCTTCTTTTTTTCGTACACTATATGGTTAATAAACATACTATAACAAGACAAACGAACCCCAAGAGGTTTTGTATTAATATATATAATCTTATCTAAGTTATTTAAATTAACCATAGATTTTTAGGAATATAATAACAATTAATAATATCATATTTGTTTTAAAAACATTTTTATGTAAATTTCGACACTATTTGGTAATTGATTTTTCTGAAAATCATAACAAAAATATCAGTTCTAAAAATGTTAATTTAATCTACAATAACTTAACATATTAACCTAGAAAATTATTGGAATTCATGAAAGTCTCAAATTACATTTATGTGGGTATTGATAACATTAATTATGATAATATTTCATTAGTAAGGTAATTACTGCATCATCATTGTGTCATAAATAAATTAACTTATTTAATGTCTAAAAATTATAGATAAAATTACATTATGTATGAAAAAAAATTTTCTTTAAAATTAATATTTATAGTCTAATTTATCTCATGTGTAACCCTATATTAAAAATGTTTTAGTTATTAAACATTGATTTTAACTATTTTAACTCTTCTTTAAATAAAATAATAATAAGTGTCCTAATCTAATCAAATTGGATTTAAAGGGTAATATTTAATTCCAAAGCTTGTTTTTAGTCGAATTAAACATATCCAATAGAATTATTATATGTGTTAGGGTAATAATAATAAAATTTTACCCTTAACTACCCAATTTACTTTTAACTGTGGTAAATAAAAGTAAAAAGTTACTATTCATCAAAAATTATTTTTATCTTTTTAAACCAAATTTTACTCCTTGATATTAACCTTGTCTCTTGGATTTTCGAAATCTCACTCATATAAGTGGTGGAATTATGTTTTATGTAAATTTCCAAATTCTCCTAGGATGTGGGTAAAAGAGAGTGAAAAGATCAATAATATTTTTATATATCTAAAATTATTCTAAAATGACTCAAATGAATTAAATTTAACTTATATATGTATTATGTATCAATTATGACCTAAAATAAGTTTAAAAAAAATAAATTATTATTTAAATAAAATGTCTGTTTTTAAATAATAACCAAGTGTTTTCACTATTCATCAAAAATTGAATGTTTTTAGAAAAATACCAAAAACATCACCCTATGCTAATTTTGATATTAAAAATCCAAAAATGAAGTCCAATTTGAATTTTAAAATTTATAAAATTTCAAAAATTGGGTATTACTATTCATAACGGCTTATTCATAATAATATTTTAATAATATCTTATTTAGTGAAACTCGGTATTGCATACTACACACGTTATCAAGGAAGGTCTTGATTGCGTGTAATGCAAGCCAAGTCATGGTTGTGTGTAGTGAAATCTCTGTTTGGTGTTGCTTATAAAACAATCAAAAGATATTTCACTTATACTTTAAACAAAATCTATACTTAATGCTGCGTAAAATAATTTCCACAAAATGAACTTGAAATTGTGTGTAACTCGAGCCAAGAATAGTGTTGAGTATACTGCAAGATAATACTATGTTACTTATAGTTACAGATAATCTTTTTTAGTGTATAATAGAAGACATCAAAGAAATTAAAAATAATATATCTCATAAAATATCTGGTTGTTACATAAATATTTTCATTTTTATAGGTCCATCAAGATGTTACAGAAATTTCCTCAAGGACATCTCCAGTTTGGTAGATATGATGTCATGTAATACTGTGAAAGGGTTGATATTTCATTGGTCTAATCCTTTTTAGATGTATTTACCTTATCATGAGAGTATACTGACCTCAAAACCAATTCTCACCATACTAGAGTCCGATAACGAATTCACCATGTACGGTGTTTCATCTATGGATAGAATTAGAGTAGTTCTAGTGGGGAATGATTGTGTAGTTTCTTATGGATCACTAAATATGTGAATACATAAGATTAATTATCCTAAACATGTTCTACAGTTAGATTATGTAGTACATTCCATAAGATAATGGAAGAACAATATTTTAAGTGTGATTTTTTAGAATACAAGGTCCCAAAGTTGCTTGAGTATATATATTCCCATGGATACATGAACATTCGATGAGGAGGTGGGTCGAGTATCTATAGTATTTTGTTGATTATATGGAAAACACTACATTAAATGGAAACATATTTTCTAATAAATAAATCCTTAATATACCAAAAATGTCATTAGAAAAGTCGAGTGATGAGTGGAAGATGACTCCTCTTTTTTCAAACAAACATCGGGATGTCTATAATAATTTTTTGTTAGTCAATGTAATGTCCCGAACCTAGTTACCCAGGGTCAGTGAAATATTACATAATATTTTCTTGATCACAAGATATGAAGTCTTGAAATACTGATTAATTTAGTAGCCATGGATGTTCTAGATACATACATAACATTTACATTACATCATGAAATGGAAAAAGACAACATTGTGTCCCCTTTGAACACACTCATATCCCATTTAAAATTTCTACACGTTAATTGTAATATACTTATTTGAATAATGGAAAAAATAAAACCTAGAAATGGGGGAGATTAGATTCTCAGTAAGGATAACAACATAGAAGAAACTATCATAAATAATTATAAAAATTTAAAGCAATGTATATGACAAAAACAAAATCCTTTGAAACGAAAAAATCATAATAATATAGAAAATATAAATAAAATAATTTCATTTACATATTCACATGGTTATTCTACAAGTCTAATAATCACTTGTAATATCAATAGCGAATTTCATAATGATGGAATGTATAATGTCTGACATCATAACCACATAGTCAAGACCTTGTGCCAAGACTACAAATAAGATTTTTTCAAGGCCTTGTGTCAATGCACTAGTTTGTCTCATGAGACCCACTGAAGCCTCAAGGAGCTATATTGGGATCCACTCATCACATAACAAGTCCAACGCAGTCCTCATACAAAATGTTTGAAACATAACATTTACATTCGTATTAAAACTATCATACGAAATGTTAATACATTAATCATAAACCATGAATGGTATAAAAATAACACATCCATAGTCAAACATATCACAAAATCTTCACAACAATATGGAAGATTTTATCATAATAAATCAACTTCAAAAAAGTGTAAAATCCATCAAAATATGTTGACAAAGATGATATCAATACTATTTGAGAGAAATATCTCATTCAATTTTGAAATAATTTAAAATTCACATAATTATAAATGAAAAATTTTATTTTTAAAATATTATCATAAAATTTTACGGTATGCTTCGAATGTGTTATAACACAAGAAAATAGTTGCACTCTCTGTATACGTTAAAAAACATTCTTACAATAATTTTTCGAAAAAGTTATAAAGTACCTTATTTGGAAAACCACGGGAAGATTCATTTCAAAAAAATTATCAAGAGTCAAACAAGGGTATAAATAACCTTAACCCATATTCTATGAAGTAGTAAAAAAATTAAAATAAATATTTAAGAAACACGGATGCGGATCATAAAGACCTCCCAGTAGATACTCACGTATAAACAACCTCAGATAATGAAGAGATTATAGAATTAAACCTTACCTTGTACTTTTATTTGATTAATGGTATGTTAACCTCAAATATAAAAGCTAAATTATTGTTATTATAATATACAAGAATCACATACATAAATATGATATCATATATGATCTTCTAATATTTCTTTATTTATAATTTTCCAGTAGTATCATTGTTTCGGGTGTTTACTGATTTGTTTTCCTTTATATGTTTTGTTACGTAACTCATGTTTGTTTGTGATAGGATGTATTCGATTCATATATAGAATTATATTAAGTTATTAAATATTATTTCTAATCATAAAATGAAAATTATTCTTGAATGATTATGATGGGGAATGAATCTCATAGCATTTGTGGAGACAGTAATCCATACGTACGCACGAGAGACAATATCATTATATTGATGATGAAATTGTATGTAATTGGATGGTATATCATGTATACCTAATCATTAACATTTTATATTTATTATATAAATCAATTATATTCATTATTATACTCATCCAAACAATGATGTTTTGAATAACAAACTACACAATGACGTGGAGACGGTAAGTCGTACGTACGCACCTATGGAGACTTTTTCATTCATAGGATGGATAGAATAGTGAATATGGTTGTAAAATATTTATAATAACATAAAATTAAGTATATGGTACTAGATTTATTATTTTGGTATGGAAACAACAATGAAAGGGGAAGTGTAAGAGGAAAAAACCTTGAAAGAGGTGATGAAATTATTACCTCTTCTTCGAGTGCTTCTTTGTTATTTGATCAAATGTGATCCTTAGGTTGGATTATGATCACATTAAGTACTCTAGGTTTATGTTACGGTATTTGGGAGTTTATTTTATCAGGTTTTGGCCGAGAAAAATGGATTAGGAGGTGTGATTTTGAGAGAATGGAAAGTACCTTTTTATAAGAGAGGTGAGGGTCACTTTAAGAAAAGCTTGAAATATTATTTTATTATACAATAATATTAGGATTATAATGGATCCAAAAAAAATTTATTTTGAGTATAAGGTATCTATGGGATAAAAACATCTCAACTCGTAGGTTTTAGATCAGTTTAGGTCACCATATTAATCTTATCCTTTATATTTAACACTTAGTTAAATAGTTTAACTTTTACCATGTATTCATTTATTATTATAATAAATGGTTAATAAAGTTAATATAAATATCCAAGAGAACCCCATGTGGTTCATTATATATTTATAACTTTATCTATGTCTTTTGGAGAAACCTTATATTTTTATGAATATTATATCAATTATTTATATAGTATTAGTTTTAAAAACTCATTTATGTCAATTTTGACACTATTTGATATTTGGTTTTTTTGAATGTCATAAAAACATTATCACTTAGAAAGAAATTTATTTAATAAAACCGAGAATTTAATATTAACTTATAATATTCATGTAATACATAAGATGTCTCAATTTAAAATTATATTAATATTCATAATATCAATTTTTTTAATCATTCAATAATAAGGTAATTACTGCATCATCATTGCATCATAAATAAATTAAATTAAATAACATCTAAAAATTATAAATAAATTACCATTATGTAGGAAATATTTTAATCTTTCAAATGAATATTTATTATAGAATTTATCTTATGTATAACCCTATATTAAAATTGGTTTATTTATTAATCATTGAATTTAACAATTTTAACTATTCTTTAAATAAAATGATAATAAATGTCATAATATAATCTAATTGGATCAAAGTTATTATATTTTTTTAATACGAATGATTTGTGTCGAAATAAACTTTTCCAATATAATTAGTACATGTTTTAGGGTAATTATAAAAACATTGTTACCTTTAATTACCTTATTTACTTTTAACCACGATAAATAAACATCAAAAGTTACTATTCACAAAAAATTATTTTTATCCTATTGAACCAAATTTTACTTACTTTTGTCAACTGTGTCTCTTGTATTCTTGAAATTCGATTCACAAAATTAGTAAAATTACGTTTTATGAAAATTTGAAAATGTGCCTAGAAGGTGGGTATAGAAGTTAAAATGTTCAATAAGATTTTATACATCTAATTTTATTATAAAATGATTTCAATTAATTAATTGAATTTATATAAGTATTATGTATCTATTTTGTCCAAAAAATATATTAAAATTAATTACACAATTATTTAAATAAAAAGGAGGTTTTAAACAATAACACAGTGTTTTTCACTATTCATCAAAAATTGACCATTTTTAGAAAAATACAAAAATTCACTCAAAGATAATTTTGATATTTCAAATACCAAAATAATGTCCATTTTGAAAAATGAAATTTATAAAATTTCAAAAATTTGGTATTACTATTCATAAAGTATATTTTTATTTCGTCGTGGTGTGTTAGAACTCAATGTTTCTTACATTACAATCTATTCCATTATTCAAAGAAAATGTATCGTGGAAGATTGGGGTGTTACATTCTTCCCTCCATCAAATAATTTCATCCTAAACATTTCTAGAATACTACAGCATAAAAATATTTGATTAGTTCTTCATCATAAGTTCTGAGGTTTCCCACACTACCTCTTCCATCTTATGGTTTCTCTATTGAACTTTTACCAGATGAGTCATCTAGTTTCTCAACACTTATTCTCTAGTATCAAGAATCTTGACAGGATCTTCACAATAAAACAAATCTGGTTCCTATTTTATTTCTTCATAATTTATTACATGCATTGGGTCGGGTATGTATTTTCTCAACAGTGATACATGGAATAAATCAAGAAACTTTTGAGAGATTGGAGGCAATGATGAATGGTAAGATACAATTGCAATTCGTTATAGAATTTATAAAGAATCAATGTACCTGGGACATAATTTACCCTTCGTACAGAATCGTATGGCACCCTTCCATTGAGATACCTTCAAGAAAACATGATCTCCTACTTGAAATTCCAAATCCTTCCTCCAGTTATTGGCATAGCTCTTTTGCCTAATTTGAGCTGCTTTGATGTGGGTTTGGATAATCTTCACCCTTTATATTATTTCCTCAACAAGTTCTGGGCCTACGAGTTTTCTTTCACGAACATCATCCCATCAAGTTGGTTTGAAACATCTCTTTCCATATAACGCTTCATATAGTTCCATCAGAATACTTGAATGGAAGATATTGTTATAGGAAAATTCAACCAAAGGTAAATATTGATCCCACATATCTTTAAAGTTAAGTGAGAATGATCTCAACATGTCTTCTAATGTTTTAATAGTCTATTCTGATTGTCCATTAGTTTGAGGGTTGTAGGCAATGCTCAATCTAAGCTTAGTTTCCAGGGCTTTTTGAAGACTCTTCCAGAATCTTGATGTAAGATAGGGATCACGACTAGAAACAATCAATAGGGGTACACCATTACGTCTTACAATTTCATTAATATATAGTCTTACTAAACGTTCAAGTGGTAAGTCTTCCCTCATAGCATGAAAATGTGTTGACATGGTAAGATGGTCAATAATGACCCATATTGCATCCTTCCTTCTAGATGCCTTTGGTAGTCTCATGAAAACTTCCATCATAATATCATCCCATTTCCACTCTGGTTTAGGAAGAGGTTGCATGACTCCTCCAGGATGTATTCTTCTAGCCTTCACCTATTGAAAAACCATACATCTTGACACATAATCAGCAATCTCCATCTTCTTGTTGTCCCACCAAATATGATCCTTCAAATCTCTATGTAGGTGTATATAGAAATTCGAGATATGAGCATAATCCCACAATTCCATTTTTAGATTAGGTATATTAGGAACACAAATTCTCTTCCCAAATTTAAAAAATTCCATCTTCATATACGAAGTCGATCAATCTCCCTTCATTTACAGCTTTAATTTTCTTTTGAAACTCCTCATCATCAGTCTGAGAACATTTTTTCTATTATATTAAATATGGTTTGGAAACCATTTCGAAAATTTTTGATGTTTCACATTCCATGATAATTCCCATATACATATTTACTAGATCCATGAACATAGAATCCCTTTAAACTATCTTGTTCAAAACTCCATGATCCTTTCTACTCAAAGCCTCCAACACCTTATTTTTCTTCCTAGGGTGGTAGAGTATAGTGCAATCATAATCTTTGAGTAGTTCAAGACAACATCTTTGCCTCATGTTACATTCTTTCTATGAGAAAGTATACGTCAAACTCTTGTGATCAGTATATATATCAATTTTTAACCATAGATATAGTGTCTCCATATCATCATAGTAATGATTATAGCTGGTAACTCAGGATCATGTGTGGGATTGTTTTGTTCATAAATTTTTAGATGTCGTGATTCATATGAAATAAATCTATAATTCTACATAAGAACACATCCAAGACCTTTCTTTGAAGCATCACTATAAATAATAATCTTCTCATTCCTCGATGGTAGAGTCAAGATAATATTGTTGACTAATATTTTCTTCAATTATTCAAAACATTATTCACACTCTTTTTTCAAAACACAATTAACCCCTTTACATGTGATCTGGGTTAATGGGTTATCCAATCGTGAAAAATCTGGGATAAAACGCTGATAATAACCTGCTAAACCAATAAAACTGCATACCTTAGTTATAATCTTTGGTGTTGGCCATTCTTGTATTGCTCTAGTATTAGAAGGATCGTCAAAGATTCTATAGCTACAGATAATATTCCCCAGAAAAGAAATCCCCTGAATTCAAAATTCACACTTTCTTGTCTTCCCAAATAATTCATTTCATTTAAGGGTCTTTAGAATATTTCACAAGTGATTTTCATAATCTTCATAGATTTTTGATTAAACCAAGATATCATCAATAAAAACCAAAAAATATTTATCAAGATATTCCTTGAAAACTCTATTCATTTGATCCATGAAGACAGAGGGTTCATTAGTCAATCCAAAAGTCATTACTGTAAACTCGTATTTCCCATACCTGGTACAAAATACTATCTTTGGAATGTCTTACTTATTCACACACAACTGATGATATCTAGATCAAAGGTCTATCTTTGAAAACTATTGAGCTTCATGAAGTTGATCAAATAAACCATCAATACAAGGTAGGTTATACTTGTTCTTTATCGTTATAGCATGGATCTCCATGTATTCAATACACAACCTCATAGATCTATCTTTTTCTTAACAAAAAGAACATGGGCTCCCCATAGAGAAACACTAGGGAGAATAAATAATTTATTTCTAAATTAATCTTGTTTTTTTATTGATTTTCCCAAATTCCTCAGTGGCTATTCTATAGGGGGTCTTCGATATGGACCGTGAAGCAAGAATTAAATCAATGTAAAACTCAATTTATCATTCTATAGGATGTCCAGGTAAATCTCTGGAAACAGATCAACGTATTCTTGCACAATAGGAACATCCTCTATTTTAACATTCCTTTCTTCACCCATAGTTATTTCAGTCTCTTCCTCCCTAATAATTGAATTTATTAGAGCAACTTGGGGTGGATTTAGATAAAAATTAGATGGTGACATTTCTGATCTAAAGATAAGGTATTCATTATCATCATCAAAAATTGTAACCTTGTTATTCTTACAATAAATTTTTGAATCATGGTCCAAAATCCAATCCATACCGAGGATTATATCAAAGACATTCATGGTTATGACAATGAGATCAGCAGATAAATCACATTTATTTTCCTTAATGGGAACTGATTCACAAAACTTTGTTACAATGATGATTCCATTTAAATTTTGACTAAAAATTACTTTGTTAAATAAAATTGTAAATATCTAACATTCATAGAAAACTAGGATGATATGAAATAATGCGATGATCCAGAATCAAATAATGTATTGGAGAAATTTGAGGAAACCATTAAGTTAGCTACCACCACGTTATTCGGAGCTTCAATCCCAGCAGTAGTGATCGTGTAATCTTAGACATGCTCCATTGGACTTTTTTGAGGTATGTTTCCTTGGTTATTAGGACATTAATTTGCATAATGCCCAATTTCTATACAATTGTATCATTAAACATTGACATCCTCTTTTTTTCCCCTACAATCATTATCTTGGTCGCCTTTTTCACCACACTTGTAACAGACTCTCATTATCTTCAAGAAAGTACTAGGGTGTTTCTTACCATATATACTACATGATAGAAATTTAACTTTTCTGTTCTACCAATTATTTCCATTTCTAGAGTGTTCAACATATATTTTCTTATCATTCATTTTTTTAATGTTATAAGACTTAGAGACTTCTTTTTCTCTTTTGATTGAAAATGATACAATATCTTTGTATGATGATAATGATTGTGAGACTAATGCTCGATGGAGAAATGGTTGTTACCCATAAAATAATCAATCAGTCCTGCTCCTTGGGTTATGTATATAAAATTCTACGTGCCATGTTAACCATGTAAATTTATCCTCATACTTTTTCACATTCTCATCCTCCTTTTTCCTCAGTCTCATAAATTGACTTTCCATATCTGCTCGATGGTCATGAGGAAAGTATTTTTCTTATAAAAGTTTTTTAAACTCCTCCATTCCATATTTGATAATTCTTTATTCTCTTTTATTCTTTGAATTATTGATCACAATTGATCTACATATCCCGTGAGGTGATAAACTTCAATGACAAAATTATCCTTTTCACTACTACCCAAAGCATGAAATATTTTCTCTAAGGAACTTATCCATTTCTCATATACAAATTGATTATTAGTCCTTTTTAATGTTGGTGGTTTTATTCTCATGAAGCGGTCTAACATTGATCTTCCATGTTTTAGATCAGGGTGCTCTATATGGGTAAGGTTATTATTCATAACCTGAGTGAGTTGTCCCAGTATGGTAAGTTGTTCAGCATTGGTTTCATCATTGGCACTATTATAATTATCTTGAGTATGTGGGAAATCCCTACATGGATTATGTGCATTGACATGGTTTTCATTCATTCCACTTGGCACCATTTCCAAACAATTACATTCAATATATTAGTTTATGAATCACAATACTCAATTACAAAATAGTAAAATACCTAGCATAAATAGAATTGTTTATTAATATAATCCATAATCATAAAAAAATGTTTTCATTGAGGAGTTATTTACTCAAAATCATTTATAATGGTATGTAATGAAAATGTGAATTATCTCAAGCATATCCCCTAGGAATATCGTCACCAAGAGTGAAGCAAGGCCCGTTTTCGTGTACCAGGAAACCCCATGTCAAGCCCAAAACTCCTTGTCAGAGTTTTCACTCATAGGTACATCTATTCCAGAGAAGCTTATACCTTCTTATATCCATAATGGGATTTATTTCTTGAAAAACTCACAAAATCTCTACATTACCAAAATTCTAGGAAGTTCTCCTATACTAACTCTCAAATTCTATCTTTCGGTAATGTTATCTAATCCGTGTTTTTTAAAATCTAGTTTCCAAGGTTTGTACTAAACATCCTTTGATACTGACTGTTATGCCCGACAATAGTTATCTAGAGTTGGTGCATTATCAAATAACAATGGCATGATCACAAGTGATCAAGTCTCAAAAGACCGATTAGTTTCGTAGCTTTGTATGTATTAGATATATACATAAGTTTTACATTACATCATGAAATGAAAAAAAAAACAAAAACATTGTGTCCCATTTGAACACACTCATATCCCTTAGCATATTCCTACAAGTTAATAGTATTATAATTCTTCGCATCCTGGAAAAAATAAAACATAGAAAGGGGTGAGATCAGATGCTCGGTAAGGATATACATATAGAAAAAAATATCATAAATAAGCATAAACATTTAAAAAAATGTATAAGACTAAAACACAAGCCTTTTCGACTTAAAATTCATTATAATATGGCAAATAAAAATCAAATAATTCCATTTACATATTCATAAGGATATTCTACTAGTCAAATAATCAAATGTAAAATCAATAGTCAATTTCATAATTATTTAACACATAACCACATAGTCCATACCTCATGCCAAGACTACAAATAAGATTTTTTTCAAGGCCTTGTTTCAAGACACTAGTGTGTCTCATGATACCTACCAATTCAATAAGGAGATATAGCTTGCTCCACATGTCACTTACCAAGTCCAATGCATTCCTCATATGAAAAGATTGAAACAAAACATAAACATTCATATCAAAATTAGCATACAAAATGTTAATACATTAACCAAAAAACATGAATGGTATAAAAATAACACATTCATATTCAAACATATAAAAAAACCTTAAATAAAATATGGATGTCTGTATCATAATAAATCTTTTTCAAAAAGTGTAAAATCTAGTATGTATGTTGACATAGATGAAATCAAAACCAATTGAAAGAAATATCTCTTTTTATTATGAAATCATTTAAAAGTAACATAATTGTAGAATAAAACATTTATTTTGAAAATATTCATATAAGATTGTAAATGATGCTTCGATTTTTTTAATGGTGGAAAATATCCACACTCACCGTATACGTTAAAAAAACATTCTTACCTTAATTTTTCGAAAAGGTCATGAAGTACCATATTTGGAAAATGATGGGAGGATTCATTTCAATAATATTATAAAAATTCAAACAAGTGTATAAATGAATTTAACCCATATTCTAGTAAAAATTAAAAACTGTTTTTGAAATACATTTTTAATAAACACAGATGTACATGATAAAGATGTCCTAGTAGATACTCACATATAAACTACTACGGATAATGAATAGATGTAGAATTAACCCTTACCTTTTAATTTTCCTTGATCAAGGGTATGTTAACATATATTATAACAGTTAAATAATTGTTATTAAATTATATATTAACCACATACATAAATATTATATCATATATGGTCTTCAAATATTGCTTTGTTAATAATATTTCAGTAGTATCATTGTTTCGGGTGCTAAGTCGTTTGTTTTCCTTTATATGTTTTGTTAAGTAAGTCATTTTTTCTATGGATAGAATTTATTTGATTCCTATAAATAATTGTATTAAGTTCTTAATCATTATTTCTATGCATGAAATGAAAATTATTCTATAATTGTTACGATAAAGAATGAATCTCGTCGCGTTCGTGGAGACAGTAATCTGTACATACACCTGAGTGACTATATCATTCTATTGATGGTGAAATAGTTTGTAATTGGATGGTATATCTTATATACATAATAATTAACATGTTATATTTATTATCTAAATTAATTAAATTCATTATTATACCCATATAAATAATGAAGTGTCGGATAACAAACTACCCCATGACATGGAGACGGTTAGCCTAATGTACGCACGTATGGTGATTTTTCCATTAATATAATGGCTAGAATAAAAAATATGGTTTCATAATATTTATAATAACATCATATTAAGTATAATTTACTAGAGTTATTATTTTTTTATGGAAACAAAAAATAAATAAGAAGTGGAATTAGAAAAGAACTTTGAAATAGATGATGAAATTATTACTTCTTCTTCAGGTGCATCCTTTTTATTTGATCAAACAGACTCCTTAGGTTGGATTTGGATTCAATTAAGAAATCTAGGATTATGTGAGGGTTTTGGGAAGGATATTTTAGTTTTTTTTGGCCAAGAAAAATGCCATTTGAGGTGTTATTTTGAGATAATGGGAAGTATCCTTTTATAAGAGAGGTGTGGATCACTTTAAGAAATGATTGAAATATTATTTTATTATACAATCATATTTGATTTATAATGGCTCCAAAAGGATTTATATTGATGATATGGTGGTTCCGGGTCTAAAACCTCCCCAACATTTGGTTTTATACAGGTTTATGTCACCATATTAACTTTATACATTAGATTTAACTCTTAGGTAAATAGTTAACTTTTACCATGTATTCTGGTATTATTATAAGAAATGGTTAATAAACATAATATAAAAAGACAACAGAACCCCAAGTGGTTCATTATTGATATATAGAACCATATATAAGTCTTTTTCCCAAACGTTCGATTTTTTTGAAATATTATATTAATTAATAATATTGTATTTTTTTAAAAAACTCATTTATGTCGATTTTGACACTATTTAGTATTTGGTTTGTTTGAATGTCATAAAAACTTTATCACTTCGAAAAAAAAATTATTTATTCAACATTAACATGTCATATTAATCTTGAAAAATCTTGGAATACATCAAAAGACACAATTTAAAATTATATTAATATCTATAATATCAATTTCTTGGATCATTCAATAATAAGGTAATTACTGCATCATACTTGTGGCATAAATAAATTTAATTATATAATGTCTAAAATTTATAAATAAAATAACATTATATATTTAATTTATTTATATTTTTAAGTAATATTTATAGGTTAATTTATGTTAGGTATAACCCTATATTAAAAATGGTTTAGTTATTAAACATTGAATTTGACACTTTATACTCTCCTTTAAATAAAATAATAATAAATGTCCTAATCTAATCCAAGTGGAATAAATGGATCATATTTTATACATAAGGTTTATTTTGGTCTAAATAAACATATTTAATAGAATTATTACATGTGTTATTGTAATTATAATATCATCATTACCTTTAATTATCAAATTTACTTTTAAATGTGGTAAATAAAAATCAAATGTTACTATTCACCAAAAATTATTTCCATCCTATTGAACCACATTTTACTTAATGAGGTCAAATGAGTCTCTAGGATTTCTGAAATTCAATTCACCGAATTTTTAACATTATGTTATATGCAAATTTGCAAATGTGCCTAGAAGGTGGGTAAAAGACGTTAAAATGTTAAATAAAATTTCATACATCTACTTCTATTATAAAATGACTCAAATGAATTACATTGAACTTATATAGATATTATGTATGTATTTTTACCTAAAATTTAGTTATATTAAATAAATAATTATTTAAATAAAAGTAGGTTTTAAATAATAACGCAGAGTTTTTGACTATTCATAAAGAATTGAATGTTTTCAAAAAAATACAAAAAGTTTACCCTAATTTAATTTTGATATTCCAAATCAAAAAATGAACTCCATTTTGAAAAATAAAATTTATAAAATTTCAAAAATTACATATTGGTATTCATAACTTTTAGTTTGGTTGGGGCGTGATGTGTTAGAACTCGAAGTTGCGTACATCGAAAGCTATTGAATTATTCAAAGATAAATGTACAATGGAAGCTTGGGGTGTTACAGTGAATATATCTTCCACATATATGATAGAAATTTCCCTATACCGTATTGATAGATAATTTATTTGATCTATATTTATTATATATGGGGTAAAACATATATTGTGGGGATCCACCATCATGTGGGTCTCTTGGTTGTGGTGATATTATTCTAATCCATGACTATGTATATCTTCATAATGGATTCCGTGAGGATATAATGAGTGATTTTTATGCTTCCATGGGGGTGTTATAGCATATTCTAAGAAATATCTATCCTGATCTCCATAGGCAATACTAGTGGCCAGGGATGGAGAAGGGTGAACTAGTCGTTGTGGTATGATGTTTCACCTATTAGTAGTAGAAGGTGGATCATCAGAGTGTTGTTATGATTCAAAAACAATATCCTTTTTTAATGGAAATGTTATGATGTTCCATTTATTCCATGATAGGATTAACTGGGACAAATTATAAAAATTATACATTGTGCGTGATTGTAGACCTACTAACAATGGTGGCCCAATTTAACCATTTATGGAATATTTTACCAATGATGATTTGGTAGTCTCTAAAAATGGGGTATAGTTCTATTGAATGATGATTAGAGGAGTATATTTTCTAATTGAGATCCTTATTCATATAAATTTTTTATTTTATACCTTATAAGAATTTTTTATATTAGGTTTTAATGAGTACTTTCTATCATCCTTAGACTGATGGTTAATCTAAGAAGATGATATAGATTTTGGGGGATATGTTACAATCCTGTGTTTTAGAATTTATTGTTTCATAGGATAAACATATGGATCTCATGTATTTTATTTATAATTTAATATTTTAATCATCTATTAAAAATATTCTATTTGATACCTTTTATAGAAGTCCGTTTAATTTTCTATTGTGTTTGTTGGAAATGGGAGAGTCAATGCTTTTTGGATATAGTGTCAAGAAGGATATTTCTAAGTAGGGGAGTCAATTAAAAAGACGTTTTAATGAAATATATATGGAATACATCATACAATGATCATCAAAATTGACTTCAAGAGTTTCTTTATGGTCTCCATTTTTTTATTTGGGTGTCCCGAGGAAAACGCGATACCATATCTAGAAAGTGGAAAAGCTAGAACCTAGTTTCAGTATGCCATTTAAGATAGTGGAGAGGGTTACTACAGCGGGTTATTGTTGGGACTATCCACATTGATATAGTTCCATGAATTATTTATATCATGTATCTAGATTTCGTGGGTAACATCCTACCATTTATCATGTGATAGACATTTATGATGTTTATCATGATGTTGATACATCAATTTTGATGAATCTGATTCATAATAAAAATCATTGTGAGAAGGATATTTATGGGTGTATTATACCCTAAGTGAGAGTTTCATGTAAACACTGTCCTATTAATGAGGAGGCATTGGAGTGGTAGTCTAAAATTTAGTCAGATTGACCCAATTTCTTCGGTGATACCCTATAGTTATTCATAGGATCATAGCATGGGGATGAGTTGTTATATAGTGGCGAGGTTATCAAAACCTTCCTTTTCCAAGTACTTTGATATTTATATTTTTTATACTTTTATTTTTTTCAGTGAACAATTTTTTATATGGGAAAAAATTTATAGAGGTGAGTGGGATAAAGAGATAGGGATGGAAATCTTGTTATGGAACTAATTCACGTCATGAATGGTATTCCTGATATGAATGTTTCTAGGAAGACCCCATGAAATCCTATTAGTCCTTGAATTGGTTCTGTAAATATTCGGTACATGATGTGTGTTTTGTCCGTAGTGTAAAATGGTTTTTAGGGTTTTTAAATTCAATGAGTCTTGTTTCTCGGTGTATGTGGAAACATTAGAATTCATGATTTCAATCCCAAAATTACATCATGAATGGGGTGAGTCCAAGGGTTTACTATTATTTCCCACTTCCTACATTCTCCATTCACTCATCCTCCTCTCTCTCAATTCACAACCATCCCATAGATGACAATGGGATTCATTTTCATTCTAGAGGTAGTTTCCACTGGATATTGGTGTTCTAAACCTATAGATTGAATGTAGGAATTGATTTTAACCTTCCCCTTCTTTTTTAATTGGTTATACATTTTTGATAATAATAAATTGAAACATAAAATACCTCAATCTAGGTTACAAAACTTTTCTGATATAATTCCTTCATCTTCATTGATGGAAATTATAGAGTAACCTAGTTTAACTTGGGGCCTTGAAGAAATTTTTTTCCTTATACAATATTGAGTTAGGTTGTATAGGAATTATCCCTAAGGATTATACTAGTTTTCTAGTATGTGAATCAAGAGAAATTATTTTAGCACACTATATTTGGGGCCTAATATAAATGATATGCCATTATTCCTTATAAATTCATCTACTTAGACTTCTTACTAAGCGCATTAGGTGTGTTGGTTTTGACACCAGTCATGTGGTGACCCAAGGGGTGTTCTTACATTTAAAAATGTGATGTTTTGGTATTTTTGGCATGATAAATTTGAATTAACATGGAATTAATATTGATTTATAATTGATTATTTGATATGAATGAGAATCCCATGAATTGATATAATGTTTTTTATATTGATTTCAATTTTCTTTTAAATAGGATTAAAATAGGTAAATAATATTATAAAAATTAATTGTTTTAAAGGATATATAAAAATGAATCAAAATAATTATTTTGATAATTGGTTTTTGGCTCAATAAAATTAATGATCAAAAATTGGTAAGTGAATTTTTAACCTATGAGGCATGTATTGAGATGGATTATATTCTTGGTTTTTTATGTGACTTGGTTTCTATGCATATTGTCTTTATATAAAACTTTTTATGCTTAATCTATAAGGGGGAAGTGATGATTGAATTGTGTGATCCTATATTGTTATGTCATGATTGTATTGTTTCCTTTGAATTGAGATGAGTTGTTCTTGGGGGTAATGTGAATGTTTATATTTCAACCATGAGGCTTAAATTGAAGGTATTTATTACTACATGAGGACTAGATGTGTTGGGTATGGGATTCATAAGGATAAGATGCGCTATCAAATGATCTCATGGTATTGATTTATATTTACTTATCCCCAATAAAGGTTAGATGCATAGTATTTAATACCACATAAGTGTCAGATTCATGGGGCTTGGACTATATAAGGGTAAGTTTCACTTCAATATGTTGACCGAGTGATGGTTTCACTAATTCATGATAAAAAATGGGTGATTCATCCATGATTGGAGAATTACCAGATGATTTTGTTGATTCATTAAAGGTGATAGAATCCATACCATGGTAGAGATATCTATATTGGTGTTGATGTTTCTTTGGATAGCCAAAGAATCACCTTGGAGCTTGTGAGTTGGTAGGGCCATTTTGATATGAATAATTTGTTAAATAATCAATTTTGTTTTGTTTTACTAATGTATTCACATTTTTGATGGATAGATATGATTTTACATAATGGTAATCAGGATACTTCGAGGTACCCACACTCTGTTCAGTAACATTTTGGTACCCGAGCAGATTTCATCCAGGTCGGTCTATATGTTGCAATAGATCCCTATATTTAATTTCCTCAGGAATGGATCTGTGGAATTGTGACAAGACCAACATGGGATTTTGTAATAATAATTTTACAGTCATTTATTTAGTATATTTTAGGTGTATACATGTATGAATTTTATAATGTAATTACTTATATTCAATATGTCATAAAATGGGAATTATTTATTATTTAGATTATTCAATTAGACTTTTTATTCTAAACGAGTTACATGGTGGGTTATTTTTTAATTGTTAACAATTATTGAAACTCTATACCATTGGGTATATTCTATACAATATACTCTTTATACCATCACTAATAGTTAGCTAGCCGGGACTATGGGGTGGAATGTCCAAGGTCATGTAACTACCATCTCAGTCTTGTGAGGGAGCATTGGGCTGGGGATGTTACAATTCATCCTAGAATCACCTAACTAGATAGTTCTCATATATCATTGGATTAACCTATAGTATAAACTATATTCTCTTTTGAGACAATCTAAATCTGATAACCCCATCATCTCTTAGGGGTATCATAAATTCACCGTTTTATAGGAGTAAATTTAATCCATTAAACACTTTCTCAAAACCCAATTCAATAGAGGGTTATTAGAGTCTGACCCATCACATATTAAATTGATTCCATTAAGGATTTGGGCTAACATAATAATCCTTATTTCATTAATAATTTTCAATTACCCAATCAGTAAACAAAAATTTTGTATTGTGCATTTCATCAAAACTATCATAGCATTATTTACCCATTAAAAAGAAATGGATTTCCTAAAAATATATTTAAAAATCACATTAACTATTTAGATAAATTATTTATATTATTTAATAATATTGTATCCCTTTTATGCTGTATGAATAATTAATGGTTTTTAACATACATGACAATATCTCTAAAGAAATATTGAAAATTTTTCGTCGAAAATAGGGGAAAATACACCTTTCATTAAGTTCCATTAATGTCTAAGAATTCCCAAAGTACAAAGTAAAGTATTGTTAATGAAATTAATCATGTATACATGTAATGGGGTCATCAAAATATATAATTATTTTAGAAAATAAAAAGTAATTTACTTCATAAATGTTAAAAATAATCATTATTTTTACACATTTGATAAAAGAGTCAAAAGTAAACCCCGAATGGCCCCAAGTCATTATTTTTATATTTATTACTAATAATCCCCCTTTTAAGGGTTTAATGGGAACCCTTAAATGACCCATGGGCCCAATACATAATGATTAACATAACTTGATGTCCAATACATTACGCGAAGGCCTGAAGGTATATTATTCCAATTATATGACTCATAGGCCCATCCCATGTCGAAAAAAATAAGAAATTTCATTTTTTAAACCTTTTAAAAGAAGGTATAACATCATATAATGTACCATTAGAAAATAATTTATGTTTTTAAAAGGAGATTTTTTAAATAATATAAATAACATGGATGAATAATTTAGTTAGAAATATCAAAAAAACATTAAAGATATATTTTTAAAGAAAAACAATTTCACAAATTTTAAAACCAAAAACCCTTTGAAATAAAGAACCTAAGAAGGAAAATTAAATTTTATGAGTATAAAATGATCATGATATTATATTCTAAGAGTCATTATATACACTATATCAATAAATATAGGTGAAAAAATGAAATATGTTTCAATGTATGATGTTTCAGATATTAAACTCTTACAACTCGGGTAATGCTTTAAAAAACATTCATTAAATTATGGAACAAAACTTGAATCCATAAAACCAAAACAAAATCATGTATGAATATTTGAAAAAAAATATTGGTGCCATATGTAAATAATATAAAACAAACGATGGTGGATTGTATGAATTATTTATTAAATAATTAAAATAGAGACCTTGAAAAACTATAATAACTTTTCAATTAATCTCTCATCAAATAGAGAACATAAAATTATCTTTAAATGTCATGATGAATGATTAATACATGATATAGTATATCAATTAAAACATATTCCGTATATATAATTATGTAGGTGCATGATATGAAACATGTCTCACAGAATCAATGTGTATATGAATAATCCTTATAATAATCATTTCATTTAATTGGGAATTAATCATTGTAGTGACGATATGTATCACCCATTAAAACCACATGAAATAAGTTGAAATAAAAAAATTATATAATCATAAGTTGTTACACACATAATCACAGCATAAAAAATTCAATGAAGAAGTATTATAACCCAATAAAAGGGAAAAATATTATAATACCCCTTACCTTGACTCCAAATGTGATATGTATGTCCTTTAACTCTTGTCTAATTTACTTATATAAATTTATTACTTATTTAATAATAATTCAAAATTTTATTCCTTTATTAGTTAAAAATTTATTTCAATCACATATTTAATTATGTTATCTGGCTTGTTTACATCAGATGCATTGAGGACGTTGTGTTCATAATTGAAAAAAAATATCTGTAGGTTTACCTTGGTGAAATATGTCATTTTCCATCATATAGAGAATAATAATCCTGATATAATTATCATTTTTATTAAGAAAATATATAATTTCCAAATAACCCATGAATTTCGGACATGAAAAACAAGTCGCATCACCTCACGAAGGTGGTATCCCACATGTACGCATGAGAAACGTTGTCATTTTTAATGGGTGGAATGGTAAAATGAAAAGTAATATATTATATATCCAAAATCATAATATTATAATTAATATTATATATATATCCATTGTAATAACATAGCTTGGGAAGTTTTAATGGAAAACAAAACACATTGCTTTGTGGATGTGGTGCTCCACATATAGATAAGAATGATGTTCTCAATCCTCATATTCTAGAAAAAGAGATGAATAAGGTTATTCCATTAATAAGATAACATCTCATTATATGTGATATAATTATGTTATTTTGTTATATTGTTTAATAGATTATTTAAGGAGGTATAATAATAAGAAAAATTAAAAATCTAAGATGAGATGATTACATCCTCTTTAAAGAACAACCTTTTAATCTCTAGGATGCTATTTTAATAAAACAATCATCTCTAGAATGTATATAAGAAATAGAATAAGTGTTTTTGGTCGGGTTTGGTTAGGATAAGTGGCTCAAAAAGTGTGAGGTATAAACAATATGTGGTGTCCCTACATAATAGATGGGAGGGCTCCCTTAGAATTACATAAAGTATTAAATTAATATAAATTATTTTTAATGTTCATGTTGACCAAAATAGATATATTTAGAATATATGATGTATATGTGTAGAATTAATATTATCCAAAAAAAATTTGATAATTTAAAATGATTTTTAACTCTTATCTCAATGTTTTAACCCTTGTTAACCCTTATTATGATTATCACACTATCAAGGATTTTTATGGTTTTGGGGTCAAAAAACTTATTATAAAATAGAATGTGACTCATAAGTTGATTATGGTTCATTTTAATGATATATTTCAATTAACATAGATAATGATATGTTTTCTTGTTAATATTAAATAATTTCAATAACTTTTATCTAACATAAAATATGATTAAAGTCATTTTTTTCTACTATTCACTGAGTTGGAATTTAAATTCACCAACCTAGTAATGGAATTATAATAAAATCATTTAATTCATAACTAATATATTTTATTCATCAAAATAATACATGAAATAATATAATTAATAAAAATTGAGTTACATAAAATGATTTTTAAATCATTTATTTTATTTTTCTAATACTTGAAAAATAATTTTATCGGCATAGAATTATAATTTAATGCAATTATTTATCGCTAAAAATTATTATAAAAATACTACGATATGAAAATTGTTTCATATTTTAAAAAACCATTTTTAAACAATCATTACCTCTTTTTATAACAACGAAAAAATATTATAGATTGCAAAATAATGAGAGTTATTTTTTTATTTCATTTTTTAAATAAAATTATTGTAATTATAAAAAAAATATATAAAATATTCTAAATAATATTTTATTGTATGTAAATGGTTAAACTATGATAATACAACAGAAATTAGGTGGCTGATAAATTGAATTTTAAATCCTTATCACATTAATTATAATATTATTTATTTGATTTACTCTGATGTGTGTGAGATATATTTACCATGGTTACTATACATAATAAAAAAATAAAATAGAATTATTAAATAAATTAAATCATATTGATTAAAAATTATTTATATATTTAATCAAATTATATTCTTATAAGTGGAAAAAATTATTTTTAATATGAACTTGCAAAAACACAATTTGAAGCAATTTTTCAGATAAATGTATTTTTATGTATAGATATGACATTATAAGAAAATTAATGATAATATTGATTATAATGAAATTAATTAGACAATTTGAAATAATATTCTACTAATTAAATTTATAACAAAATAAAAGCAAAATGGTTCTTTTTAAATAATTGAAATGAAAATACAATTTTCTATTAAATTTGTATTTTCACTATTCACTAAAAAACTAATCTTATTCAAAAAGATAAAAAAATTGCTTATGAATATATTTTTGATATTATTATTTAAAAATATATATACTTTATTTAAATAAAATATATAAAATTGGTAAAAAATAACTATAATATTTTCTCACTAAAATATATAATTTTTTTATAAAAATTATTTACTAAATCATAAAATGAATTTACCAAAAATTTAATACTTATTCGAATTAATCAATAAATTTGAATTTTTAGGACCCTATATATATTATAATACAACTACCCCCATTCATATATGCTAAATCGGTGACTAGTTTAAAACTATCATATTTAAATAATAATAATACTTCATGATTGTTAAGGATCAGTATTGTGCGTCATATAAGCTATCCAAAAAAGTGATATTTTAAAATCATATGGCATTATATTTTCCCCCAGATTAATAAATTATGTTCTCAAAATTTTATCTTCAGCTCTTTAATAAAATCCATAACATTGGAATATTTTATTTTTCAAATCCCACATTTTAAAATGTGTTAAAAAATCTTCTTTTAAAAATATGGAATGTATAATAGGATAATCACCTTAAGTAACACATAAATAGGTTTCCAAATTGGATAATATTAGTGGGAGTTAAAAATAATTCCATGTAGGAGAACCCAAATAACCAAATAATGTTGAATATTTGAAAATATAACTAATCATAAAAAATTGAATGATAATTGGAATTCCAACTACTAATAAATCATAAATCAATGAGTTGATAAAAAGACAATCAATTAATCTGAAATGATTGTAATAAAGGGGAAAACCATTTACTATATCACTTATATAGTGTTGGGGGATCGTTTTACCATTATAGTAGAGAACATTAAAAAATATACTCACTTGAAATATTCAAATATATAAATACAATTTTATTCTTTAGTATTGTGTTTAAATTAATTTCAACCACTATAATATATTTCACACTAAATTATGGGTATCCATGATGTTTATTTGACATGTACAAAGCTTAAAATTTTAATATAAAATAGGATTAATATATATAAGAAAATATAATCCATCTATTTTATTAAAATCAAAATGTTTAGCACAAGGTATGATAATATCGAAAATAAATTATCCATAATATGAGGAAATAGTTCATTTAAATCAAAAAAATTTATAATAAAACCAATGTTTTAACTTAGATCATTCTATAATTAAATAACCCTATATTACTATTATCCTCGATAACCTCAACAATAAAAGATGATTTAACCTCATATGTTATCTCATACATCACTTATTATATCCAAAAAAATATAATATAATTATTGTAAAATAAACCTTCATTTTAAACCAAATGGTTACATATTCATCAAACTCAAAACCCATTTACCAAAATATCATTAAACATCTTAAAATACCATCACATAAAACCTAAAAAGGGGTGTGTATGCCTCTGACCATATAATTGAACCTAAAATTATAAACCGATAATGGTACCCACAAATATTAAGTTACACTATCATGAAAACATCACAAGACCAAAATTCATCCAAAACATACTCTAATACAAATAATTATAGTGTCCGACCCTCACTCTCAGATCCTCTATTAGAAAATTAATCTTTTCATTTTTGACATTGATACCAATAAATGTGACCAAATTTTATCAATCATAAACACGAAAAATCAATCATAAATATTATATCACTTATATAATCAAGGACCATTAATATTTAGAGTTTTAGAGAATTATAATGACCCTTACCTAACAAATCTTATGTTTTTAAGTGATAACATTTCCTACTAAAACCATATTTTCTTATATCAAACAATTATTAAACACATCTCATAATTTCTTTTAAACATAAAAAAATATACATGTTTCATTTAACATCTTTATTTATACCCTGGTTGAAGTTAAAACATGAGAAACATGATCATAAATACTAATTAAGGGTAAACATAAGAATTAAAAATCTATTTTAATTAGTGAGTATACGATAAGAATATGAGTATGACATCATAATCAAAGTGCATGGATAAAACATATGATAATACATTCCCAAAAAAATTGGATCATAAATATAGAAACATGGAATAAAACGTTAACATTAGAATATAGTAATATACTTTAACAATCATGAACCATTTAAAAACAATACTTCATAAAATAATTTACTATAAATTATTTCAAGAATTATAAAAACTATATATATATTTGGGAATGTTGACAATTCATTATAAAATCACATTAACATATTATTCCCATATCTCTTTAGAGTTACCAATAATCAATAAACTTAATCATCTCATAGAGGTGACTTACAATCAGTTAAGTTTTTTATCTCTTATGAGTAACATAACTCCATTGCCTCATAGGATTAACATCTATCTAGTCAACTCAATATCATTACCCAATTCACGAGAGGGATATAACAGACCCACTTTTAAAATACCATACAATGTTTTATAATTATATTTGTTCACTCCCCATTACTAATTTTGTTAATAATTTCTATGTAACATATCACAAAAAAAACATGGGTTCTTTCATTTTACATAGTCATTTATAGCATTATTTAACTTTAAAAAAATGGGTTCCATAATAATCTATTTTGAACATAATCACAGACCACTCAGAGAAATTAATTTATTTTTATCATAGGATTGAATACTTAATGAATCTTAAGAATAAAATAATGATGTTTACATATATTTAAATACCTTTAAAATTAAATTTTAAATTTTTTTTTGAAAAGAAATGTAAATATGTTTTTCTTTCTTCATCTTTAAAAACTTTGAATTACTAAAATATTGAGAAAATTATATTATATGAAAATAATAATGGAAACATTTATATGAATGTTGAGAATTGATAATATTTATGATGGTGATAAAATCCTTTCATGATGTAAATCTAAAAAATAATCCTCTTTTCAAAACATTTTTAATGAGAATCAAATGTGACCCATGAAAACAATATTTTGAAATTTCCATTTTAAATCCTTTTAAAATATGAAAAAATATCATGGAAAGTAAATTTTAGAACTAATTTATTTTTAGGGAACAAATATCTTGAAATAAGATAAATAACATAATCTAAGTGTTTGGTTAAAATTCAATAAATCATTTAAAGAAACATTTTTTTTTGGAAAACACATTTAAGACATTTTAAAACCAAAAAAAATTAGAAAGAACGAACATAATATGGAAGATATAATACCATTAGAATAAAATGTTTCTAGATATTTTTTTATATACATTATATACACCATATAATGAAATATGGGCTCATAAATCAAAATAAGTCTCAAAGAAAGAAATATAATATGAAAAACCAACGCAACTTGTGTAATGCTTGAATAAAAATATATTTGTATGATAGATCGTAAAATTCTGTTTCAAATCACATCATTTTCATGAAAGAATGTGTTGAAAACACTCATGGGGTTTGAATTACATCATATAAAAGAAAAAATGGTGCATAAGATGAATTATTTGACCAATAATTGAAATTTAGACCTTGAAAACCCATGTAGATTTTATAAGAGTTGAATAAATTTCTCATGAATGATATATTATCCAAGAAACATTAAATACATGATAAAATATTCATTTATGATAAAATATCTTAATATGAATTATATACAACATAAAAAATTAATTTTGTGTATAATATGAAATATGGATTAATAAAATAATATTGACATGAACGATCCTTAAAAAGAACATATAATTGAAGTTAAAATTAATCATTTATTTGATTATGTGTAACAACTATAAATCCACATAAAAAAGTATAAACAAAACATAATATAATAAGGGATTTTTTAAACATAATTATGGCATAATAAATTTAATGAAGAAGTTTCATAACCTAATGAAAGGAAATTGTGTTAATAAACACCTTAACTTAAGTCACATCGTTCTATATATATCTATTAAATATTATGTAGTAAACATATATTAATTATTTCATTTTTAAATAATTATCTCTCTATTTATTCCAATATAATTACACCATTTATTTCAATGAAGTATCTAATTATATAATCTATTAAGTCTACATTGATAGTTTTGAGGATGTTTTATTTATAATTGAAAATTACATTGGTAGGTTAACTAGTATCAATGGGTTCAAATTTCCAATCATCTAGAAATTAAAATTCATGATATAATTATATTTTTTATAGATAAATTACAATTTTATAATCATCCATGAAAGGAGTATGTGAAAAATGAATAACATCGCTTCTTGTAAGTGGTATTCCATATGTACGGATGAGTGACATTATCATTTTTAATAGGTTAAAGGGTAAAAAGTTAATTAATATATTATAATTTCAAAATCATAAATTGTTCATGAATTCTATATAGATTTATTAAATACATCATTTTAATCTTACTTGTGAGGTGGTGATGATAAACAAAACACAACACTTTTTAATAGAGTTATTCCATACTTAAGCATGAACAATGTGTTCATTCCTCATAGGAAAGAAAATGATATGATTATGGTTATTCAGTTAAGAAAATAAAATATAATTTTATTGGAATTATTAGGAAAATTTAGTTGGAGCTATAACAAATAAAATAAAAATGATTAGTTGAGACGGTCACCTCCTCTTCAAAAAAATTACTTTTGTTTTATCTATAAAGACCATCGAGATTGAATTTTAAGGATAGAATCAAATCTATAATGAATCTAATGAAGATAAGAAGTGTTTTTGGTAGGATGTTTTAATATAAGTTTTTCAGCATGTGTTAGGAAGAGAGAATAGTTGGTCTCCTTTTATAACATAGGATAGGAGAAAACATGGAGTTATAAAAAGTTTTAAGTTAATATAAATTAATTTTATAGCTAATGTGGATTAAAATAAATATATTTTGAATATAGGATCTATATAAGTTGACTTAATTTTGTAAAATACAATTTAACCAATTTTAGGAAATGTTTTAGCCTATAGCTCTTAGTTTTAGCCCTCATTAATAGTTTTGATGGTTGTTATACTGCCAATGTTTAATACTATTTAAGGGTTAATAAAGTAAAATTTAAATGAAATATGGCCAATAAGTGGATAATGGTAAATATTCTTAACCATATCCCACACCCTGGTCCAAATATAATACTTTTATGTATTTTAATTCATTTAATAAAGTATTATTTAACATAAAATACCATTGAATCCATTTTCGGGAGTATTCACTTAATATGACATTAATTTCATCAAGATTATAAGGGAATTTTGAAATAAACATTTAAAAAATATAATGTTTAATATTTATATAAATATCTATTTGACCATAAAAACCATTAAAATTGTGTTACATTTAATATTTTTCAAATCATTTAGTTGATTTTAATATTACTTGAACATGCACTTGGTTGGTGTTCTGTAAGTATTTATGGTACTTATTTCAATACTAAAAAAATACTATGAAAAAAATAATTATTATTGAAAATAAACATGTATTTCCAAACATAACCTCTTTTTATCCCTATTAAAAAAATTATAAATTTTAAAAAAAGTCAGTTACATTTTGTATTTATTCATTTCTAAAAATAATGTTAAGATCATTATCAAATAAAAATTGAAACATGATTGTATTTTATAAAATATTTGATTAATATGGTTTAAATAATCATAATACAAATATAATGGTGGTGTTAAAAACTTTAAAAGCAATATCATATTATTGTGAACCTTAATTTCTTAATTTCACCTTACAAAGTTGAATAATATTTACCACTATTACAATTTATAATGAAATAAATAAAAGGAAACTATTTACAAAATATTAACCTTATATTTACAAATATGGAATCCTTTTTATTAAATTAAATTCATATTTGTGGAATAAAATATATTTATAATAAAACTGAAATGCGCGATATAAAATGATTTCCCAGAAAAATTAATTTTTTTGTACTAAAATGTTTTTATACCAAAATAAAGAGTAATTTCTATTAAAAAGACATGAATTTGATAATTATTAATTGAAATGAACTAATTAAGATTTTATCCTAATTTAAAAAAAATGATAAATTATAAATACCAGAATAAAAAATAGGTTTTCTATAAAATAAATATTTTTCAATACTCACTAAAAAAATAATATTCTCATAAAAATAAAAAAAATACCAATATATTTTTGACATTATTATTTCAAAAATTATATACTTTTAAGAATTATAATTTTATAAAGTCGTAAAAATTAAATATAATATTCTCTAAAAAACGCATAATAACATTTTTGATGAAAATAGATTTTTGACCCATAAAATGACTTTACTAAAACATTAGTGCATATTTCATAAGAATTAATAAAAACATTTTTTATATGAAATATATATATATATATTACAATGTGGATACTTTTATTCATTTCCTCTAATTCAACTCCTATTTTATAATTATTGTATTTTAAATAATAACATGCCACATTCATCAAAGATTGATTTGTTGTATCGTATATGTTACGTAAAATAGTTTTTTACCTCTATGGGTATTATATTTTTTATACAACCCATAATACTGAGGATTAAATAATGTAATAGAATTTAATTTCGAATCCAATTACTTATTATGTCCTCATTGAAAATTTAATGTAAATTAGGGATCACTGTCCCATAAAATAGAGAATATAACACCTGGTTATCTTATTATATCCCTATTATTGTGACATGAAATATGATTCAATAGAATAATATATATAATATAAATTAAATTCATAGATGTTTTCAATAGATCATTATTAACATAAATCAGATTATTACCTCAAAAATTGTTTGGTTTTCCACAATAAAATCAATAGATATATTCAATAATTTCAATTCTTGTTTTGGAAAAGTCTTAGCATATAATTTTATAGTTATAACATAGAATTAAACTATTCATAAATCAGGTATTTCATTTAAACATTATGAATATCCATCTTTATTCCTACCTCAATAAAATTCGCGATGATCTCTATACATTTTCATATTTAAAATATAGACATAATATTGAGAGACATGGGCATTACTCAATAATGTCGTTAATTGGGGATCACTTGGTACAAATGACATCATTCCAAATCTTATAAAAAAATCATTGTAAATGTGAAATTATAGAAGCTAAAACTTTTTAATAAACTATATTATTTTGTTTAGACCATGATATTTTTTCTAAACAGCATATTCCTATCTAAAAAATACATCTAAATCAAAAGAGAGGGGGTTCTTAGATTTATGATTTTTAGACATCATTAATTAAATCAGTATCCATATAATAATGTTCCAAATGTATCATAACTAATGATGAATTTTATTTTAATATTATGCAATTGGATACCTTATTTGATTTACCTATATGATAGTGAATCATTTAATGGTAATCCTTTATCGGTTCCAATTATATTCTCTTCAAAATATTGAACTCTTCTTTTTTGAATATATACTTAAAATTTTATATATAGTATTAACCCATATAAATATTTCTATATATATTTAATTAAAATATTCAATATACATTTCACCATATTTGTTAGGGTATTTCTACTCATTAAATTTCAATTATCTTTAAACACATTCAATTACATGATCGTCTTGCCTATGGACACTTCTAAGTACTTTCAATGTATCATCACTACAAATAAAAAAATATTTATTTCTATATGGGATGGATAACATAGTATCATTATAAAATATTTTTTCAATTCCAAAAAATAATCATCACATCCTATTATCGAAGTGAAATAAAATCTTTTTTTAGTTAACTTGTTTTTGGGATACCAAAATTAGAAATATTTTCCACAAGAAATCAGTAGTTACTCTCTAATCCATGAAAAAATTAAATATTATTGTCATTTTTAGTTCTTCACCATTTTTATATAGTCTTATTTTTATTATGATCAATAAATATGCCATTTTTGAAATAATTTTCAAAAGGACATAAAACTATTGTAACCAAAACCCATACTTAATCAATTTTCTATAAAAATTATTTTATTTTAAATTTTACATAAAAATACAAATATTTTTCTCATATTCCTCATATAATTTAGAATAAAAATTATTTTTATCAATAAACACAACTACAAATGTATCCAAATTACCATCAAAAACTCTATTCAAAAAATCTAATAAAAAAGTAGGTGCAAAGTTGAACCCATTAGTAATAACCATGAAATAATAATTCAAATTCATAGAATGAAATTTCATCTTCATAATTTCAACCACCATTAAAATTAAAATGATGATATCCAAACATGAGAACAATCATGAAAAAATACAACATTATTTGAAGCTGATACAAAAATTTATCTATATAATGCAGCCAATAATTGTTCATAACAATAATGTTATTGAGTGCTTTATAATCAAGGAAAATCTACATTTAACCATCGTTGTTTTTTAAAAACAAATAGGATGAAACAAAATAGGATTTTCTAGGAAAAATAAATCTATTATTAAGCAACTCTTGCGTCTTATTTTTCAATTCTAATAACACTAATATATCCATTTAATAAGGTGGTATTGAAATTTTCATAGCTTTTGGGGAAAACTAAACATTTTCTAAAAAACTAGATTTAGAATAAGTCTAGTAAGAGCATCAAAAAAATAAATCCACATATTAATTTTTTATGGGGATATAACTAATTTCAAAAACATACCACATTTCTAAAATTTTAATAAGATATATTCTACTAAAACCATTAATTAGTTTCTCATCTTATTGATATGTTAAAAAAGTATAAACTCATTATTATATAAAAAATCAAATTGAAACTAAAAATTAAGTATAAAATTTATATATTTGAAAATATATTAGCATAATTAACTAAATTAAATTCCATACATATAATCATATCAAATTAAACCATGGAAATACAAAATGATATGTAGGAAAATCCATTCCACAAATATTTCCAAAAATATTTCCAAAAATAATTTTCTCAGTAATACATTCAACTATATTTTTACTAAATTTTATTCCTAATTTTTATAAGGAAATCTTCATATTTAAAAAAATCAATATAATTAGAGAATTTTTAAACATTGCATCAAATAATAATTTTTCATAATGATTTAAAAAGGTAAGGTAATTTCCACCACATCATTGAGTAGTCATGTATTTCATGATTTATTCGTTAATGTATTTCTAAACCCTTATGTTTCTAGTATTGATTATTCCCATCATTGATTATTTTCATCAAACACCCATTAATATAATTTCCCATATCATTACTTTTGAATCACATCAATTACATATTATCATAATTTTTATGACTGTTACCACTATTCTACTAATTAAAATAAAGATACAAATGTCCCAATATACCATTTCAATAACACATTCTTGATTTCATAAGATACTCTCTAGGATTTTTCCTATGATATATCACATGAGGTTAATTTTGACCTCCTACTTCTGAATTTCTCTAATAGACAATTTCCCCTTGATTACTGCATGGATGACTTCTTATTTTTTATATTGTTATAAAAGAAAACTAACTCCATATTTTCCTTCTCAACAATACATAAAATGTTATCATATCATTTAAATTAATTGGAGGCCAATGATGTCTAAAAATATTATTTCAATCCTGAGTAAAGTAAATTAATTTTAAATAATGCAACATAATAAAATTTTTTCCTTACTTTGACAATCTATAAAGGTTAGATTCATGTGTGGAATATAGAATACCTCTTTTTTCTTTAGTTACATAAATTTTTTGTTTCATCCTATATCGAAAAACCATATAATAATACATATAAAAGGAAATATCATTAAATATTCCCCACTCTATTACACCAATCTCATATTTTACATTGAAATTATTACAAATATCATCAATTGATTGTATTAACCGTAAAAATAATAATCTTAATGAATTTTTGTGTAATTTTTTGAACAAATAGAAACAAAGAATACATTTTTATGCCATTAATTCATATTTAATCTACCATTATATGTGAGGTTCATCCAAAATCTAGAAGGTTATTTTTCATAAAATTCTGCACTATAGTCATGTTCATCTATAAAGATTTTAGTATCTATCTCTAGCAAGGGTACCGCCATTTATATTATGCACTAACTGAGATATCACAACTACAAAATATCTCTTCCAATTCAAACCATTCTAGGCTTCTTATTCTGAAGGATATTATCCTTATGATTTTTTTCCTCTATATTCACCTTTATTACAATATAGAAAACCATACTAAAATAGACATGAATTATATGAAGCACTATGTAATCTATCAACATATTCTCATGAAAATATAATCCCTATATTAACATACATTAAATATGATTTTATAATAACATCCTATCCTCTATTTTGTTCTATACATTTCATTGATACCAACAATAAGAAAATATAACAAATTTAACCTATAATTATGAGTTTTTTTATAAATTAATTAATATTTTTACATTTTAATGATCTTTTAGTTTTATAAATTTAATAACTAATAGAAAAATATATCAAATAAAATCTTTAAAATAAAATGTGGACACTTCCATTTTTTGTTAATTTTCTTCCAAAAAAAATTATTCTTACATTTAAACTCTTGTTACATTCAAATCTCATTCATATATTTTAAGATGAATACCCATAATATAAGGATATGATATTTTTTAATCTACTACTAATCATTAAATATTATAAAAAACATTAAAAATAATTTATATCTAAAAAAATATCATTAAAAGATTAAAAAATAATGATACTCATTAGTAATTTTCTAATTTCATGAAATACAATAGAAATATATTTTCATATAATTAATCATAATATCAAAATAATATTTTACATACTCATAAAATAAAAATCACATTCAAATTTTTTTTATAAAACTTTTCATAATAAGTCTTAATAGAAAAACATGAATAATGTGGCTCTATTTAAAACATGTGATTTCATATAAGTGTTTTCTTTGAAAATAATATTTTCTCTTTTAAATGTGGTAAAACATTCATTTTAATATAAAAACATTATTTAACCTGATGAAATAAATTTACTTCCATAAAAATGCATTATAAATTATAAAAGCTTCTTTTAAGTACATTGGTACATCACATTCATATCACTCATACTATAACTCATAAAACCACTCTTGCAAATGAAATGACCTTCTCGATTAATTATCACATATATTATACAAAGAAAAAAATCATTATTATAAGAATTATGGGTATATATCTTGAACACCCATTATCATGACCAACTACCAATGATAATAACATAAAAAATTCTCATATAATATTTAATTCCCATCATATAATCTAATAAATAAATCTATTTAACACACATGTAGAAGAAATTTTTGTAATCAGGTACAAATATAGATAAACATCCTTTTTATCCTTGGTAACTCTAAAAAAACTAAATATAATAGGAAATATAATATTCCATAAAAAATAATGAAATTATATATTGGAATCAACTTAATGAAATACTATTGTAAGTATGTGAAATTGGTATAATTTTATATATGATAAAAAAAATTCTTCTCAAACTATAGTAAATATGATAAAAATTACCTCTTTTGAGTATATTAAAAAAATTCTTTTAGAACTTTTGTATATACTGTCAAACATTGTAAATATAAAATTGTATATACATTTCATTATATTAATTACATCAATGAATCATTATATAGAATATTTATATGGAAGACTAAGTGATGAAATACATTAAAACATTTAAAATATGGTTTTAAAGAAATATACCTTACCTCATGTTTGACTTATGATGTATATAGATTATCTATTGTATAGTAAAAAATATTAATTATTTACATTATTAACAAAACTATTTCATGTTTATTATCTTATTATTATCCATTTAATTTTATTTATTACCATTTTTATATAGTTTCTAAATAATTTAGGTTTGTTCGAAATTTTTTTGATATTAGCTTCATAATCCCAAAAAACATTAGTTGGTTGACCATGGTCAAAGAATTCATTATTCCATTATATCTAGAATTTTAATAATTAATAAATTTATTTATTTTTTATATATAAAATTCAATTTCAAAATCATCCATAAATTTTGACTTGATAAATGAATCACATTGCTTCATAGAGGTGATAGTCCACATGTACTCACGAGTGACATTATCATTTTCCAATAGATAGAAGGTTTATAAGGTAAGTAAAATCATATCATTCAAAAAAAAAGTAATTATTGTATGAATATCATATATTTTGATTCAATTTATCACTATATGTTCCCATTTTATTTGATTATTAAAAACAAAACATATCCATCTGGGAGGTGGTACTCCACACATTTTCATGCATGAAGATTTCATTTACCAGTGGATGAAAAAGTATATGAGAAATATTTTTACAATAAATATAAACACATTTTATTATACTTAAGATAAAGATTTATTACATAAGTGTGATTATGATTGATTTAAAGGATATATATGAAGTTGTAAACAAGAAATAATACTATTAAGATTTATATTTCTTCTTTGAAAAAACTTCTATCGTGGAACTAAGGCCCTCTAGGTAGGACATTTGGTGAGACCATTGTGAGATGGTATGTGAGTATGATATACTATATAATTACAAATATAGGATCGAATATGTAAATATGAGATTCACAAGTACAAGAGGGGGGTGAATTGTACTTTCAAAAATTCTTTTGGAACTTTCAAATATAGTTATGTTCAACATGGTTAAATAAGATAATTCACAAGACCTCTAAGTTCTAACAACTTGCTTGAATCCAGAAAATTGATTCCGGAAATGAAACATAACTAAAGTTTACAAAAACTATGATTCTAGCTTAAAGTATATAGAATCTAACTAAATCATAGTACAAATGTGTGGGATATTAAGAAAGTTATACTTTCCTCAACAATACAAATGCACAGTGGAAAACAAAGTAGTAACACTACAAGTAAGAAAAATAACTCTTTTAACCCAAAGAGAAGGGTATCCAACAACCCTTGATAAGTGGTCCCTTGATTTATAATTTCAATAAAGTATATCTTACCCACAATAGGGTAATCCATCGATACGATGATCGGAGTCTGTCTTGCTATCCCTGCAAGCCCTCAACTATCTGGTAGTCGGCACCTCTGTCTTCCTATCCCCGGAATCCCTCAATTGTACATAACAACAATCAGAGTCGCGGGAAGTAAGTCTATACGAAGCAATGTTTGTACAAGTTGTTCAAACTTTCTACATGAATCCTGAGAGTTTATAAGAGTATCTATCTCTAGGAATCATTTCAACATCATGCAAGCACGGTTTTCAAAGATGTTATCAAGTATCTAGCTCTATTAAAATGATCTCTTATTTATAGGAACAGCTCCAATGGTCGGTTCCTTCCTCCAAAGATCATATTATTCCTTGAATTTTGTAGGGACCTATAAACATGTCACTTAAACAATGGTTAGTTGATAACTGAAGGCATGAAATACTTTTATAACAGAACAAGTGAAGGAATAACCAAAATCTGATATTCGGAATGTGAGAAAAATTGAAAGATCAGAGTCAACCAAAAATAGATTCAGAGTTTATAATACATGAATATTCGGATTCTGTTTAGTAAGAATTAATATCCATAATTCAATATAAGTATAGAGTCAGAATTTCAAAGAAATTCGAAGTCTGGTTTCACAAGAATTCGGATCCAAAACATACAATGTTCGGAGTCTGAGTTCATGTGAATTCAGAGCAGGAACTCATAAGAATTCAGAATTTGTATTCAGAGAACTCAGAGTCAGAACTTAGAGAAGTTCGTAGTCATAATTCATAATCAAACCTTACATATGTTTGTAATCAAAATTCGGAGTCGAACCTCATGAGAGTTCGTTTCAAGAAATTATAGTTGAACATCATGATAGTTCGTATCCAGAATTCGGAGTTGAACTTCATAACAGTTCGTAAGAGGAATTTGTAGTAGAACTTCATTAACAGTTCATAACATGAATTCAAATCCTAAAACAGAACTCTTTATATCTAAATATTATAAGATTCTGTGTTTTTAGTCATGACACTGAATTTTATACTTAGACAAGATAAGAATCAAGGTAAAATATCGTAAGGATAAACTTCCTTGGGAAATAATATTTTTGCTTATAAAGCAAAAAAAAGGGGTAACATGAGTTTTTCCTTGAAATAAGGTGTTTTTGATTTTCAAAATGAGATAAATCATGAAGTCATAAGGAAACCATATTGACTAAACAATCTCCCCTTTGAAAGAAAGAATGGAAAAGTCATAAGGAAAACCTTATTGACTAAACAATCTCCCCCTTTTTGGAAATCACAAACATCCTTACAAAAAAGAATATAAGGACACAGAAAAACATTTCATGACTTAGAAAATAAAATGTATCTCCCTTTTCACATTGTCAATGATGAATACGAATAACTCACCTTTAGGCTTTTGAAATCTATGGATCGTATTCTAGATTTTCGAATTGGGATTTTCATTATCTTAGGTATGGAAATCATTGTAATGAGAAACGTCCCTTAGATAAACTCCCCCTTACTTAGGGATATTTCCTTTATACATATAAATATTTTTCCTTCCCTTCATTAAATTCATTTTCATTCTCCCCCTTTGTGATTTTCAAAAAGAGTTTGAGGGGATAGAAAAAATATGGTACCTAAAATATTAATATAAACAACCAATCAAAGCAAGTATCCACAATTTCATTAAGTTTCGAATAATTAGTTCATGGAAAGAAATACAACAAATAAATCGGAGTAGGATTTATATTGTTTCTTTATCCTGGGGCATTGGCATCTTCACAATGGTCTTCAGCCTTTTCAACTCTTTGTGATCCTCCTCTGCTTTCTTTTCTGTTGCCTTGATCCTATCTTCTTGAGCCTTCATAACCTCTTCCTGAGCCTTCAGAAATTCTTCTTGCTTCACTAGAAATTATTGGATCTCAATCCAAATCTCCTTTTCTATTTTTAATCTTTAAACAATATAACTCAGCTTCCCATTCAGATCTTTGACATCTTGAATCCGATAATTTTGTTCTAGACTTAGCTTTTTCTGAAAACTGTTTGTATGATCCTTGATATTGGAGTCGTCGGTGTCAAAGGCCTCTTTATCATCTTCTTGAAACTGATCAAGATCTCCCAACTCATCATTTAATTTCTTTGACCAAAGAGTCATTTTCCTGCAATATTTTATGTGGGACTCATAATTGATAAGGAAATTTTTTTGTTCTACCTCAATCCTAACACATATGTCCATAACCATAATTACAAATTCTGATTTTTGATTCAAGGTGTGCTAAATAATCTAGCATATAGAATCAATTATAGGAAAAATAATAATGGTATCTACCAACTTCTTCCTATATTGAACAAAATAATCATGTCCTAATACATATGACATTGAATCAGACTTTTTTACTTAGAGATGGTTCTTCCTCTAACTCTACCATCTACCTCTTAGAGGTTCCACCTGCTTCTTTCTTCCTTAGAATTTCATTCATTGTGGTTTCAATAACCACTTGTTTCCCCTTGTCAGTTTTCAGCACTACTTCCTCATCAGGAGATTCCTGCTCACATCTGGATAACTGTACAATTTTATCTTCATCAACCTTTTACTTATTTGCTGTAGCTTCAATATCCTTAGGAAGAATAAAGTCATGATTATTACTCTCTTCTATAGATGTATTGTTGAATTCCTCCTCACCCTTCCCATCATCTCTAGGTGTAACAAGTTTAGAAGATCTATCTTTATAAGTCCGGAGTGAAAATTTCTCAGAAGCACTTTCCCTTTCCTAAAATTCTTCTACTTACTTTTGCAAATCGGCTATCTTATCAAAGATTTGAGCTTCTTGGACTTCTCCCATAGTTTCCTTCTCAACATCCTTATCTTTGAATTTTTTCAGAGTCATAAACTTCTTTCCCGGAGTCTCATGCAATTATTCTACTAGGAATGTTTTTGGTACAGAGATTTTTCTGGATGCAACCTTAGTGGCCTTCAAAATAGATTGGACAATCTCTGCCTTAGACATCTTCTTCTTAAGATTTATTTCCATGGCATGCTTTTCTAGTTCATCGAATTCATTTTCTTTCAAGGACTTAGCCTCAACAGGATCCAAACTAAACTGTGGCTCCCCTGCTTTTCTATTCTTCTTATCCTCCATCCATTTTGCTACAACTTCATCTGGGTAGGATTTCTTCTTCTTTGGTTTAAGAGGTGTGGATTGAGGTTCTTTAGCTTTGGGGGGGTTTATCTTCTACTTTCACATCCTTCAACTTCCTTTTCCTTCCGGCTTTCATTGAGGGTTCATCTTTTTCAACATTTTTCGTAAGAGCTTCTACATCTTCCTCAGGTAGATTATAAAATTATCCTTACTCCTTGGAGAAACCAACCTTAATCCTTTTTAGGGTATCATCACTGATAAGCATAACTTTGAAATTTCTTGCCTTGGAACTACAGGGAATCTTGAATGATTCTAGACACTGAACTGTCAGCTTGGAAAGTAAGGCCAGATATATGATAATCTGAGCTCTTAAATTCCCATTTTTCATATTCTCAATCGTAATGAGGATGTGCTTCATCAAATTGATTTTCCTTAGATTTACCAAAAAATCAAAGATGTACATGTCACTTTTCGTTAGGGTGTCTTTATCAGCCTTCCTCAGTACGATGAGACCTTGAACCCATAACTGTAGAATCTAATTGTGGGTAGATAGATGGGAAATCTTTTCTATCTTTACATTAGTAAGTCCAAGGCATTACATAGCCTTCACCTTAATCAAACATCCTTCTACATCTTGCAGCTTGTGGAGGAATAATTCAGCTTCACCATAATATGAGAGCCCCACCAATCTCACATCCTTGGTCTAAGAGAGTTTATATGTCTTTACATAACTCTTGAAGGAGAAATTTTCACTACCTTCCTCTTTAAAGAAGTAAATTGATTCATAGAATTTGATGAGAAGACCCAGAAAGACTACATCTTGAGATGATGTCTTAGAAATAGCTACACATTCCCACCCATTGAGCGTTATGTTCTTGAAAATAATGGAGTCATGCTTTTTGAACAATTTTGGGTGTACCAACCTCTCCCTATATATTTTGCACTCTGGAATCGACCTAACTGTAGAAATATCCTGAGAAGGAGCTTCTGTAGACATTCAGACTGGATCACTTCTGATGAAATTGAAATGGGCTTTTTTAGAGAGGCATAGCTTCAACATGAAAAATCATGATAATCGAAGAGGGAAAACCCTTCGGGGTCCTTTATATAGGCGATGGAAGTGACCTTTAAACATTCAATATGAATCTAATGGTTTTGAAACCTTCTGATCTGATCTAACGATTGATATGATAACTACAAGGAAAATTATGTTTGAATTCGATCTTTTTAGGTTTTTAAAAGAAAATATTTGGATTTAAGTAAACTTGAATCCAAGAAATTTGAAAAGAAAAATAAACTACTAGCAAGTTAAATTGATTACAAAAACATAGGAAAGAATCATACCTTTTGGATTACTAGTAAGATTATTTATACTGATTAATATTCTTCTTGAAGAAAATTGGATTCCAAAAAAACATGAATATGAGATAAAAAACACTTCACTACAAAAATTTCAAATCCGAAAATTTCTTTTATGAAAATTTCAGGTTAGAATATTTTCATTATGAAAATTTCAGGTTTGGTGATTTTTCATTACGAAAATTTCAAGTCTGAATATTTCCATTACGAAAAAAATATAATAACATGATTACGAATTTTTTTGAAAAACATTATTACGAAAATTTACATTATGAATCTTTTTGAAAAACCAACTATGAAAAAGATTCATTACGAAAAAATTGAAAAACCAACTATGAAAAATTTTCATTACGAAATATTTTAAACACCAGCTACAAAAATATTCATTATGAAAAAGTTGAAAAACCAACTACGAAAATTTTCATTTAGAAATATTAGAAAAACAAACTTCAAAAATTTTGAAAAACATTAATAATAGATGTACTCCCCCTATGGAAAAGTGTGTATTACTTTAAATAGATTGGCTTAATAGAATGTTAATGGAGGAAGATTACCTCATGATTATCATTCCAAACTTCTATTTAATGTATTAAAATCTACCAGAAGGTAATGATTTTGTAAAAATATCATCAAGTTGATCTTTTGTTTTGATAAATCGAAGAATGATATCTTGTTTTTGTGTGTGATCCCTATGAAAGTGATGCTAAATATCTACGTGAATTTCACGAGAGTGATGTGCAGGGTTATTACTTAGGGAAATGGGACTTCTGTTATCACGCATGATTTGAGTCTTAGTAAAACACAAGCCATTGTCTGTGAGTGTGTGTTGCATCCAAAATACTTGAGCACAACAACTTCCAGCTGCTACATATTCAGCTTCAGTAGTGGAAATTACTACAGAGTTTTGCTTCTTGAAAGACAAAGAAACTAATGAATCTCCTAAGAAATGATAGGTACCAGATGTACTCTTTCTATCAATTCTACATCCACCAAAGTCAGCATCTGAAAAACCTTTTAAAAACTCATTTTTAGAAGTATAAAAGAGTCGTAAATCCATGGTTCCATTTAAGGAGTGAAAAAATCATTTTCACTGCCTTTAAATGAGATTCAATAGGATTGGATTGATATCTTGCACATAAGAATACTGAAAACATTAAGTCTAGAAGATTAGTATTCAAGTAAAGTAGAATTCTTCATACCTCTAAATGATGTTTGATCTACTAGTTTCCTAGCTTCATCAAGATCAAGTTTATTTGAGGTACCAATAGGATTACATATACTCTTAGTGCTTTCATATCCATAATTTTTAAAATGATATTTATTATACATATATTGGGACATATAGATTCCTTATGTTTTTTGAGAAATTTGAAAACCACGGAAAAATGTAAACTCACTCATCATACTCATTTCAAACTCAGATTTCATTAGATCCATAAAGGAATCGTTTAAAGATTGGTGAGTTGAACCAAATATAATGTCATAAACATAAATTTGAACAGTCAAAACATTTTTTATCATTATTTATAAAAAGGGTTAGATCTGTGTTTCCATTAACATAGTTATTTTGAATCAAAAATCCTATAAGTCTATCATACCAAGCTCAAGGTTCTTGTTTAAGTTTATACAGTGATTTGGTAATTCTAAAAATATGATCAGGTTGTTTTGGATCTTCAACACCCGGAGGTTGTTCAAAAAAACCATCTTCTTGGACATAAAAATTAAGAAAAGCACATTTCACATTCATTTGAAAATGTTTGAAATTGAATAATGTTGTAAAGTTAAGTAAAATATGAATATATTCAAGTCTAACTACTGGATAATATGTTTATTCATTGTTTATTCCTTTTTATTGATTATAGCCTTTAGAAACTAATCTTCCATTATTTCTAATGATGATTCCATTATCATCACACTTATTTTTGAAGACCCATTTTACGACAATAATAGAAGTTTCCTTAGGTCTTTCAACTAAGGACCAGACTTTATTCTTTTCAAATTCATTTAGTTCATCTTGTATGACTTTGATCCAATCATCATCACATAAAGCTTCATCAGTGCTTGTTGGTTCTAATTTGGAAAGTAATGCTATATGTTCTACTTAATTTCATAAGGAACTTCTAGTCCTTACCGGTTTATTCACATCACCAATGATACTATCACTAGGATGATTCTTATGAAACAACTAATTTGGGTTTTGTAAAACCTTTTCATCAACATAAGGTAGGATATCTTCTAGGGTAAATGTTTCAGTAGTATCTTCTTGGTCATTTTCCTTATCAGAAGGATTTCTTATCAATGTCTGACACTCAGTTTTTGAAGACACATCGAAATATTTAGGTTTGGTTGTTTAAAAACAAATGGATCTGTTTCATCAAATATCACATGTATAGTCTCTTCAACAGTACAAGTGTTTTTGTTGAAAACTCTATAAGACTTAGATGTTATGGAGTAGCATAATAAAATTCCGTCTTCATATTGTGGTGTGAATTTATGTAGATTATCATTAGTATTCAAAATTAATACCTTGCAATGAAAAACCTTAAAGTAGGAAAGTCTAGGTTTTCTAACTTTCCATTACTTATAAAGAGATTTATTGAGAAAAGGTCTAATCAGAACAAAATTTATAGTATAACAAGAAGTACATTCAGCTTCATCCCAAAAATGTTTGGCTACAGAATACTCACTCAATATGGTTCTAGTTATTTCTTGAAGAATTATATTTCTTCATTCAACAACACCATTTTGTTGAGGTGTTCTGTGTGCTGAGAAGTTGTGAGTAATACCTTTTCTTCTAAAAAAAGTTTCAAAATCAGAATTTTGAAATTCTCCTCCATGATCACAATGAATGGTTTTAAATTGAAGGCTTTTCTCATTTTTACATGGGATCTAAAATTTTTTAAATAAGAGAAGGATTTAGACTTCTGTGCTAGAAAATAGACCCATGTAAATCTAGTGTAATCATCAACCAAGAAAAATATATAATACTTGCCCCCAATGCTTCCAGTTTGTGTTGGACCAAAAGATCCATATGCACTAGATGTAATGCCTCAGTAGTTGGTACATCATCGACTGATTTAAAAGTTTATTTATGTTTCGTTCCATATTTACAAGGGTCAAAAACTTTTGAAGAATCAAATCTATGATCTGATAGATCCCTAACTAATCCTTTGTTAGAGAGATTGCATAAGTTACTAAGGTTACAATGACCTAACCATCTATGCCATCACCAATAATGATCTTCCATTTCACTAAGGCAAGGTATGTCTTGTATCCTAAGGTATTCTAAGTAAAGTGTGTAAACATTCTCTTGCCTATTTGAAAAAAGAATAAATTCTCCCTTGGAATTGTGTACAAATCACTTATCATTCCTAAAATTCACAAGGTAGAATTCATCACATAATAGTCTTATGTTAATGAGGTTGTTCTTAAGACCATTAACAAATAAAACATTTGAAATAAATGTTTTTCCAAGAATAATGATGTTACCTATACCAATAATTTCTTTCTGAGCATTATCACTGAAAGTTACTTTTCTTCCTTTCATCTTGATAATCTTTTAAAAATACTTTAGGTTACCAGTCATATGCCGGGAAAATCCAATATCCATGTACCACGTATTGTTGTTTGTACTTTCCCTATATTCCTAAAAATAAGAAAAAGTTATACTTTCGAAATCCAAACATTCTTGGATCCGGAATTGTTAGATAAAAAAAATTTGGTATCCATATCTGTTTAGAAAAATAAGTTGTATGAAACCCAAGATATTGAAATTTATTCAAGGAGTAATTTTTCATCCAATGACCAACACTTTGAAACTTTGTGCAAAAATGGGATCTAGAAGGAACAAAATAGTTGTTTTTGAAAACCAGTTTTTGGAGAGTATAACCTAATCAAATAGTCATTCCTTGAAATTTAATTTTAGAATACATCTTATCAAAATTTTCCTTCCTAGAGGTTAATTTTTCAAGAAGCTTCATGAGAGAAAATATTTTGTATTTCAGTCTGATGATTAAATTCTTATCCTCATGAATCATTTCCTTAGAGTTATATTATTCCTAAAAATATTTCATCTCTAAAATAGCATTCTTAATATCTTTAGAAAGTTCCTCATTAACAGAATTGGATTTCTCAAGGTCTTTATAAAGTTATTCTCAAAACACTTCTTTGTCTCTAAGATCTCTAGGAAGATCTAAAATCTCTTTTGTAAGAATTTCTACCATCATATTTTCCTTGTCTAATTTCTAAGAAATTTTATAAGTTCTTGCTTCATGTAACTTGGAAAATCTGGAAACTTCTTCATATGAAGGTAATTCTTCATTTTCTAAGGATTAAGTATCCTCATTTGATGTATTATTTGAGGAATAGTAATTCTTATCAATAGATAAATTTTTTAAAGCCTCGGCAGAGCATACCTTGCTCTTAAGTCATGTATTATGAAAAGAATTATTAGTAATGAATCACATATTCTTCTGTACTGATAAATCATATTCAGAAAATTCACTTCCTGAAAAGTCTCCATAGCTATCACCCCAAGTATCATTAGTTTATGTCTTTTCTTATGATTTGATCGATAGAATTGCTTCTTGTTCCTTTCGGAATTCATTTCCTTCATTTCCTTTCTTTTTCAACAAAGGGAAATTAGGTCTGATATGAACTGTTCTTTTACATTCATAAAAAGAAAATTCTTCATATTTCTTATCATTGTAGTCTTTCTTCTTTTAATTATTCTGATGATTCTTCTGAGCAACAATGTTGTTCATTCTCTAAGCAAGATTTCCTAATTCATTATTATAATTTTCTGTATCACTAGATTCTGACTGAATAATGACTTTCTTTGTCACTGATCTAGTTACTATTTCTGGGTTTTTGGATTTCATATTTTTAGAAGTGGTATTAAAATCAACTCCTCCATTCTCATTCTTCTTCTTTACATTTTAATCATCTATTTTCATTTTTGATTCATGTTGAAGGAGAGTTCAAACAACTCATCTAATGAAATATGAGTGACGTTCCTATTCTTATCAATAGTTGTCCTCTTGGACTCCCAAGCATTTGTCATGTTATCTATGATCTTGTTCACAAGATCCTCATCATCCTAACCTGTTTCTCCCATAGATTACAAGCTATTCATGATAGTCATAAACCTTTTTTGTACTTTTCTTATAGGTTCTCCATAAGGAATGATAAATCCATGGTATTCAGATCTCAACATAGCTCTTCTAGTCTCTATAACTTTAGATGTACAAAAATATGTTACTTCAAGTTTCTTCCAGATACTGTTTGTAGCTTCACATGATGATATTTGACTATAGATATTCCTAGTCATGGAACAAAACAAAGTATTTCTGACTCTAAGGTATGTTTGATATTATGATTTGTTCTGATTCATAAAGATTCTCAATTCCATATCTGGAATCCTATAATCTCCAATCAGATTTACATAGTTATCAACTCCAGTATTGATAACAAAATTCATCATCCTATCTCTCCAGTACTCATAATTATTTCCACCGAAAATAGGAGGCCTAGTAGAATTTATATTATCTAAAGAACCAACATTTAAACCAACCATCCTTAAGATAATATTTGGCACAAAAAAACATGATAGTATTATATGTTTTTAAACAAGAAAAAATATCCTAAGAAAAAAAAATATTGTATCTCTAAGAAAAAAATGAATCCGAACTATGATTCTGAAAAAGTATGAATCTAAAAAATATGATTCCGAAAAATAAATTTCAAATATTCTCTACTGAATCTAATCATGAGATTAATTCAATGGTAACCCACCCTATCATACCAATTGTGAGATTGTATGTGAGTATGATATACTATATAATACCAAATTTAGGATCGAATATATAAACATGAGATGCTCAAATATAAGAGGGGGGTGAATTTTAGTTTTAAAAATTCCTTTGGAACCTTCAAAGATAGTTATGTTTAAGAAGGTTAAACAAGATAATTCAAAAGACCTCAAAGTTCTAACAACATTCTTGAATCTAGAAAAGTGATTCCTGAAATGAAACTTAACTAAAGTTTACAAAAACTAAGATTCTACCTTAAAGAGTATAGAATCTAACTAAATCAGAGTACAAATGTGATGGAGTATAAGAATGTTATACTTTCCTAAAAAATACAAATACACAGTGGAAAAAAAGTAGTAACACTACAAGTAAAAAACATTAACTCTTTTAACCCAAAGAAAAGGGTATCCAACAACCCGGGATAAGAGGTCCCTTGATTTATACTTTCAAGAAATTATATCTTAACCAAACTAGGGTAAGCCCTAAAAATAAAGATCAGAGTCTATCTTGCTATCCCCGCTAACCCTCAACTATCAGGTAGTCAGAACTTCTATCTTCCTATCCCCAAAAGCCCTTGATTGTACACAGCAACAATCAATGTCGGATGAAACAAGTCTTTATGAATTAATGTTTGAACAAGCCGTTCAAACTTTCTGCATGAAGCCTGAGAGTTAATAAGAGTCTCTCTCTAGAAGTCACTTCAATAACATGTAATCCTGGTTGTCAAAGATGTTTTAAATTAACTAGATCATTTCAAATGAGCTCTTATTTATAGGCATAGCTCTAACGATTGTCTCCATCCTCCAATGGTCATATTCTACAATGAATTTTGGGGGGACCTGTACATGTTTCACTTAAACAATGGTAAGTTGATAACTGAAGGCACGACATCATTTTATAATAGAACAAGTGAAAGGATAACCAAAATCTGATATTTGGAATGTGAGAAAATATGATAGTTCGTAGTCAAACAAAAAAGGATTCGAAGTCTATAATACAAGGATATTCGGATTCTATTTTTTAAGAATTTGGAACCTGATTTCTATAGATTTTGAGGGTCTTAATTTCAAGGAAATTCGGAGTCTGGTTTCACCAGAATTCGGAACCTGAACTTACAAACTTGAGAGTCATAGTTCATGAGAATTCAGAGCCAGAACTTATAAGAGTTCGGAATCTGTATTTAGAGAACACTGAGTCAGAACTCAGAGAATTTCATAAGAAAAATTATTAGTTGAACCTTAGATAAGTTTGTAATCAGAATTTGGAGTCAAACTTCATGAGAGTTTGTATCCAAAATTCAGAGTTGAACTTCATGAGAGTTCCTATCCAGAATTTAGAGTTGAACATAATGAGAGTTCGTAATAGGAATTCAGATTAGAACATCATAACAATTCCTAAGAAGAATTCGAAGTAGAAATTCATTAACAGTTCATAACCGGAATTTGAATCCTAAAACAGAATGCTTCACATCTAAATATTATAAGATTTCAAGGTTTAGACATGACCCTGAGTATTATACTTAGACAATATATGAAACTAGGCAAAACGTGGTAAGGATAAACTTCCTTGGGAAAGAATATTTTTCCTTATAGAAGTAAAAACAAGGGGTAAAATGTATTTTGCCTTGAAATAAGGTCTTTATGTTTTTAAAAATAAAAGAAATCATGGAGTCATAAGGAAACCTTATTGACTTAACAATATCCCCCATCAAAGAATGAATGGATAAGTTATTAGGAAATCCTTATTGGCTCAACAACCATAACATATATTATTTTGGGTGGAACATTTTGTAAGTATTTTGGAAGGGTTTGTGTAAGAACCTGGGTTTTCAGAACGTGTCAAAATCCTGACCCTGTATAAAGTTTTGACTGATTTAAAAGGAAACTGGAGTAAACGGGATGTTTCTGGGAATTTCCAGAGTACACGCCGTGTACTTCTGAGTACATGCCGTGTATGTGGTTAGTGAGTGTCAGCCGTTTGTTCTCTGAGTACATGACGTGTGATGACCGTGTAGTAGTTTCTTACTACTCGGTGTGTAGTTTTTCACATGTCGTGTAGACCCCCGACCGTGCAAGGCGATACATGGTGTGTAGGCTGTTGGCAGGGTAAGAACTAGGGAAACGTCATGTTCCCTTTGGAAATTACATGTAGTCCATCCATATATGAGGGATATACATGGTGTGTGTGTGTGTATCTGCAAGGAAGAGTAGAGGAACCCGGTACACACCGTGTAGCCAGAGGTACACGCCGTGTACTCATGTCGACGAGTTCGGAAAGTAAGTTGGCCGGATCAACCATCTTTTTAACAGTTAAATGAAATATTCACGGCGTGTAGTCCTAAAGTACATGCCTTGTACTTTCTTTTATTCACTCAAAATGGGAAGTAGCCTCGTATTGATGAAGAACCTCATGCCCTCCACCTGTATATGCAAACCAAGTCGTCCGAATCTTCAATTGCTTCCTGATCGTCCGTCCGAGACCCGATTCGAGCTCTGATTAGTGCGTTGGAACCCCCTCGATAAAACCTTGATTCCTCTTTGGGTGTTTTTTATGATTTTTTTTCTAGAACGAGTTATAGCCCGTTTGATAGGTTTTGAATCTTTTGTAGATTTACCGTGTTTTAGACCAAATTGGAGGGTTTTACTAGAGGAGTAGTATCGTGTGAGTCTCAGGTAGGTGGTGCATACTTCTTTTGGTTTTTTCGTAGTTGTTTGGGTGACGTGGACTTCGACGCATTTTCGGGTATTTTTAGTGGGACCTGTTTGATCTGATTTTTCATACTGAATTATTTATGGGACCTCTGGGATGCTTTTGGTTATGCCTGGTTACCAGTTTGCATGAGCAGGACCAAGTGAGGGGTCGTTGCTCATCATGGCATTTTGGTCGGGGAACGCCAAAATGGTTTTCATTGAAATTTTATTTTCATAAACTATTTAGATTAATTTTTTAAGTCCTGTTAAATTGTTGGAGGCATTTAAGACCTCAGTGCTGGTATGGGACAACACCTAGTTTAGTGCAATTCAACTGTTTAGTTTGTTTTGCTGGTTTTTGTTTTCTGTTTAATTTTTTATATATGCAATTGTTGAATTGCATCTGCTGGACCCTTTTTGGGTTGTGTTGGGCTTGGCCTGGTTATGCTAAAGTAAAGTTGATCACAGTTTAGGGCTTTGACCCGGGTTTCTTTGGGTGCTTTTGACCATGGGATTGGGCATCATGGATGACGGCGTGAGGTATTACGACTGTCAGGTTGGGCATGGCCCGAGATACTAGGGTGGTGATGCCATCATACTTGAGTGACATAGTTTCAGGGACATGATGTGTTAGTTGTTTTGGTGACTTAGGAATTTTTTGGTGATTACCACTCACCCGTGAGATTGAGTAGTGTGCACACAGAGATACTTCGTGATGAGGTGGTTTTGACCACTCGTCTGGGTAGAGGACCTCATAGTTGGAGTTAGGTATTTCTGGTTGGGGGTTATTGATGTAGAAATCCACATTGTAGATGGGGATCCTTCAGGAAATGGGTATGCCTTCGGGGCGTCGGTACTTGAGACATGTGGTGCCAAGAGGCGCATGGTGTCGGGTTACTATTTTGGGCGTGCCTTCGGGACGTCGGCACTTGAGGTACGAGGTCTTAGGAGAACATGGTGCCAAGTTACTATTTTGGGCATGACTTTGGGATGTCGGTACTTGAGACACAAGGTGTCAGGTGGCACATGGTGCCGAGTTACACGATAGAGATTCTTGCATTGGCCGAAGCAGGGGACACTCCATGGTGACTGTTGAGCACCAGTGGAGTTTGTGTTTATTTTTTTCATTGTACTGATTACTACTTTCCTTGTAAATGCATGACTGCTTAAACACATATATTTGGTACACACCATTGGGTGGTATCCTACTGAGATTTGTCTCACAGCCTTCATGGTCCCTTCGGGATGCATGCAGACTTTATGGATTTACATACAGGAAAGAGGCCAACATCAGGAGCTGGGCAGCGTTAGTTATTGCATGGAGATGGTATGGACCTTGAGTTCATACCTAGATAGGATTTACTTGTTGTGTTTAATTTTCGGTATCACCATGCATACTTTTTGTAGCTATTGTTGGTTAGCTTTTGGTGCCCTTTTGTATGTTGACCTGCTTTAGATGTATGTTTTACTGTTCAATAGTTGTTACATGTTATCAGCATGTTGTTGTGTTTATTTCCATTGTTTTTTTATATTTATTGCTTCAGCTGTTTATTATTAATGGATGTGTTTCTGCTAAGCGGGTCTGGTTCGAGTCTGTTGTGGATTTCTTTCCGCTGCATCTTTACTATTATACTCAAACCAGTACCCTTACTATGATCCTCCTAGAGGGTATAACCTCCCCATGATACCTATTCAGACCCTCGTTGTTAGTCGGAATCCTTTGGCATTCTGGGGAGGTGCGACTAAGGTAGTGACATCTGACCTATTCAGCACTGTTTGAGTGGCTGGCGAGTCTGGGACGTTATAGTTTGGTTGAGAAATACACCTTGTGTGCTATGGATATGTGAGGAGCGGAGGTTCCATTTTATAAGTAAGGAGAGTGGAACTCCTTGAGATATCCATGACATCTAAATATTAAAAATGTGTAACTCATTACCAAGTGGAACTAAGTAAATAAAAATTCAATTATAATGTGATAATTTTCCAAAATTAATGGTGATAATATTTTTACCATCACACATAGTATTTACAATAATTAATCTACCATACCCATTACCATGGAAACTTATTTTTATTATGTAAACTATTCACTATAACTAAAAATGAAGTTTAAATCATCACTAAATTTGAACCTCTAGATTCCAAATATTAAATCAATTTTTCAAGATTAAATTTTTAAATTTTTCATAAAATAATGTTAACATAAAAACACAAAAGTAATTAAAAAATTTGTCTTTTGAAAATTGTGGTTTTAAACACAAAAATAAAATTTTAAAAAATAATGTATATTGTTAATTCCTTGAAAATTAATTATATTTTTATATTCAGTGTGGATTAATGTTTCTTTAAACCAATACAATCAATGAATCAATTTATTAACTAATTAAAATAAAATGAATTTTTTATAAAAATTGGTATTTTCCACTATTCACCAAAAAAACAATTTTTTATGGAAAATACCATAAATTCAAAAAAAAGTGATATGCTAATATCAAAAATAATAAACATTTGGTAAAATTTAATTTAAAAATTATTTATATTTAACTTTTAAATTAATAAATGTAATACATGGAAAACACTTTTGTAAGAAAAAAATATTTCTTTCCTATTTTTAAAATTAAATAAAATTATAATTATGAATGTGTGTCCACAATATCAAATAATTTATATTAATAAGATTTTAATTAGATTTCTTTTTTACATTTCCTTGGTTTCTATGAAAAATATATTATAAAACACATGAATAAATATAAAAACAATTTATTAAATCATAATGTAACATTATGAGAAAATTAAATATTACTATGTACTTTATACCGTAAAATATTACTTACATAGGAAATTTATATACCCTAAAAGTGAGTAAATTAGTAAGATACAATAAATAAAAGATAATAATATTCATACAATAAGAAATTCATTAGAATCTCCATCACCCTTGATAATCATTATTAGTGTATGTAAAAATATAATAATAATAAACATCATCAAAGGAGAAAGCATGTTGTAAAACCAAAAAGAAAACTAAAGGACATATAAGTGTTTTCTGTGACATTAGAATTGAATAAATTTATGGGATGTGATAGATTTAATATAGTTAATATACGACCACTATTAAAGGCTATATATTATTTGGGTATAATAATATTAAACATATTAATATTTCATATCGACTCGTATATAGTGAAATAACATAATGAAAATTTAGTTCCTCAAAATAATAATTTTTTATTTAAAAAATTTTATTTCAAGGAAAATATTTATTTTTGAATAAAAAAAGGATACTAATAAATTTTTTAAAATTATATTTATTCAAAATAATTTATATTAATATAATATGGACTCTTGGAAAACATAATTTATTTATGGAATGACTATAATAATAGTAATTCTTAAAAATGAAAGATTATTATAGTAAGTATATAATATCCATGAAATAATTAGGGAACTGTTTTAAGTAATTAAAATTAAACCCCCAACCAACCTTAATCAACATCATTCTATATATTTTATATTAAATCATAACCTATATTCTCTAAATAAATACAATATTTCATGTTTTTTACACACTTGCATAATAAAATATCTCAAATCCATCATTTTTTTAGATGATATATAAGATAATATTTAGTTTCACATAAAAATGGTCTATTTGGGTGGATATGAAAGATTCTTAGTTTTTCAATAGGGGTTAAATTGACCTCTTTAATTTTTTTAAAAAATAATTACAAGTGTTCATTTAAATGATGGAGTGAAAATTAATATAATTTTTAATAAAAAATCATTATATTTGATTGGATTATTGTGGTATAACATATTCTATTTAAAATCTCAACATTATAGTATTACATACAAAGAAATAGTAATAATAATTTTTAATGGATCCACATTCTTTTAAAACATACTTTTTAAAACCTAGTGGCACAACCAAAAACAAATTTTTTTCCACCTAGATTCACAACCTAGAACCTGCTTTATGAAGTGGAGGAAAAAATCCTTATAATTATCATGAGCATGAAATAATCAAAACCAATTCATTTTACCAAATACAACAGAATGTAAAAATCCCATATACCCCTATAATGAAAAACATAATATATACCTTATTTTTGGGTAGTACAAACCTAACGTTAAGATCTTTCTATTGAGTGAAATAACATAAAATATAAATATGCACAAAGAAAAGAAATAGATAATTGAGAACTATATAGACCATTTTAGAATGTATTGAATGATTATTAGGGAATCATTGATATTATTTGGAAGTATGGAAAATAATTTTATAGTCCAACTAAGAGTGTTACAGTGGGTATCCCAAAAGAAAAACAAAGTCTACCATTCAATATTCCTCAATACATTAATCCATAAATATAATTCGTTTAGTATAATTATGTATATAGAATTTATAAATTTTCTCTTTTATTCATAACATCTTCATATATTTAACATGAATTCAAATACATTGTAAATTTTTATCCAATATTATCCATAATATTATCTCTATACATTGTAAAAGAAATAATATAATAATGAAAATTATTGAAAAACTATAAAATTAGGTTTATAATAAAACAATTTATAACATATAATATAGTAGTAAATAATATATTGTAATAAATTTTGAAGTTCATATAATACTCCCATAAAACATTCAATCATGATTATTTATAATTAAGAAAATGTTAATTTGAATATCATGAATTTCCATGAAGTTTTTATGATTATAAATCACATTTTATACCACATAATGAATTTTAATTCTATATGAAATAATTATTAGATTGAAATAATTAATAATTATTTATCAAACATTATAAATAAATGTAAACATATATAATAAAAATATGATAAGGAAATTAAAACATAGAATATTTAAAGATCAATTAAAACCAACTATTATAGCATGTGTAAGCATAATTTTTTCCTTCATTGTAATCATTATTTTCACATATAAATGATAGAGGAATATGCATCATTATAAATTGTGTACATCACTTTCACCATTAACAAGAGTTTTTTAAGGGATGTTTGAACCAAATGAATAGTCTATAAATGAAATATTAATTTTTTTATTAAGTGTTTTCTATGATATTATTAAGACTCTTATCATTTTTTACGTGTAATCTAGCCCCATGTAAACTGTATCTAGTATTATGCTTGATTCATCTAGTATTCCATAAGCATCATCTAATCTAGCGTATGATTCATAAAATGTTGTTTAATCAAAATTTAGTATATTAATTGCATCATCTATAAATAATAATGATTGGAAAATAGAAATTAAGGATAATAAGATACTAATAAATATTTCGAACTTTTAAAAATAAAAAATTTCCAAAATAAAAAAATAAACAATCAATAATAAATAATGTAATACCAATTGCAAGGATTATTAATAAAAATATTACTATTAATGTGATTAAAATTTATTATCTAATTTTATAAATATTAGTGTATGAATTTTAACCAAATTTATAATAAATTGTAGTATTCTATTAAATTAGTTTATAATACACATATTGAACATGGTGAACTAATTATTAAGCTGCAATGGTATTTATATTTTCATCTAGAAGCAATTAATAATAAAATAATATTTCATTGCTCATGTTATGGGGATAAAATTATTTATTTTTTAATTTAAAAATTCATAAAAAAATGAATGAAAATATTTTAATTATAAAAAATTTAAGTGATGTTTTATTGAGCCACTCAACAATTTCCCAGTTTTTGTAATTAAAAAATAACATGTTATAATAAATTATCACTCTTTATGAAATTGTTAAATATTTAAATATAAAATAAATAAAAAAATACCCAATTTAATAAACTAGTTTGATTAAAATATCATCAATCTGTTCATTGTTTCATTAACTACTAATTTTTTTATTATGTTGAATTTTTTTTCCTTGTCCGCCCCTGATTTTTATTATGATGTGTAATGGGTTCTCCCACATCCTATAAAACTATTGGGGATCATGTGGGATCCCCCCAACCCTATAAAATTGAGTGTTATATTAGTTTCTTATAAATAATTTAACAGGGTTTTATTAATGATAAAAATTGGATTTCGGAAAAGTAACGATTAAAAATCATAAGGGGCCATTAAAACATGTCATGATATTCATTTAAAAATATAATAATATTTTTAAGGAATTAAAAAGTAACCAATACTAAATATATATTCCAACAAACAAAATAATATAACTCAATTATCATGTACACTTGATAGGAAAAAATTTACAAGCTTGCGTCGGTAGGACATAAAATTTAAACAAATAAAACATTTATACTGATCAAATCTATCAGCATATAAAAGAAATAATGAATTATATTATAATATATTTGACTAAAAGTGTAGTCCTAGAGGTCGAATTATTTTAGGCGTGAGAAAGAATGTTTTTGAAATTAAATATTTATTAAAAAAGATCCATGTTAAACAAATATTTTAAACTTCTGTAATATCTACCTCACATTATATTCTTTCAAACTTATATTAATCTTCAAGTTTAGTGAATTCATTAGCTATTTTTCAACTATTGTAATACACTAAAATGATAACACTTTTTTTGAATATAGCCTCTATTAAAATGACACATGAATTCTTATTCATTTTACTTGAATGATACAGTGGATTCATTCAAATTTAAATTACACTAGAATTATCATAAAAATTTAAAAAAATTAAAAGAATTTAAAAATCTAGTAATGTTTTCTTCATCTATAATTATTAAGCTACATAGCATTCTATAACTATATGTTCTACTTATAGGATAGATAATATAATTGAATTTTTTTATAAATCTACATAATAGAATGTTTTCTCAATGAAAGTAACACGTTAAAATAATGAATTTTCTATCTATTTTTTCACCACTATAATTATCATATGCATAAATTTTCAAAAAATAATTACTACTAAATTTGAATAAAAAAGGATTAATAAACTCATAAATAATTTTTTTAAATCATTTCATTACTTTTAAATAACAATCATTAAGATTATATTGAATCCTAGAACAAATTATGGTTGAAAACATTAAATAATTACTTCAAGTAATTAAATATCATAAAATTACAATAATATACTAATATATTTTATTATTAAATTATTTCTCATATTAATAAAATTAGATTTTAAATTAAGAAGAAAATTAATTTTTGATCTCTTATATTTATCTAATCTAAATCTCTTTTCATGTTCCTCTGCATACATGAATTAATTTAATAACTATTACTCATTTTAAAATATTAATGTCCAAGGTTGAATATAAATCCACCTAAGAGACTCTTATAAATTTGATTTTTTTTTTAAATTTTAATATTGATTATACAATATATCATTAAAATGTACAAATATATAATCATCCATATATATATATAATAACTATCAAGAAATATTTAAATTATTTTAATAAATAATGTATTCTCAACCTTTCCATTTTAATATTTTTCTAAAAATGTTGTTGTAAAAACTATTTATAACATAATGTTGGGGTTTTTTAAATATTTGTTATATTTTTAAAACATTATTTGGAAAATTTTCATTTTCAAAATGAGCTGAATATCTAAATTATATTACCATATAATTATATATAGTAGAATTTATCCTTTTACTTCCATTTTGAATAATTTAAATCCATAAATTAAATAAAAAACTAATAATATTTTAATAACATCTCAACAAGTAAAAAATAAATGTTTTATTATAATCTATTTCTTCATCTTGTGAAAATATTTTTGCAACTAATCAGTATTTATTTCATTTAGTATATCTAGAATCATTTGGTTTATTTATAGAAAACCATTTAATAAAAATCTCTTTAATATATTAACAGTGTACATATAAATTATTAACATCATTTCTTGAATACTAATTTTACTTTTTTTAATATATAATATTAAGGTTTTATCATTTTATTTTTAATCAGCATTTTTTATAAGAGAAGAAAAATTTAATGATGGATAAGAATAAATTTATATCATTGTTATAATTCATGAATAAATATTTATATATTCATTATTTAAATGTTTATCTGCATATGATTTGAAATATAATTCATTAGGCTGATTTTCCCCCCCTAAACTAGTTTATTTTATGTTTTCGATTCTTTCATTATAAAGTTTAAATCTCTAAATTTTGGTTCAAGATGTTCTAAATTAGCATTATCTTTTTCAAAATAATGTTTTTAAAATAAAACCTATAAAGGTTATTAAACTATCATGAAAATTATGCGTTAAACTATATTTGATTTAATAGATATTAAATAACATAAAAGGATCATATTTTCAATTAAATTTATCCATGTTGTCATTAGTGTTAGGAATACAACCTATGTAACCTACAATTATTAAGTACCAAATTATTTTCCTGTTCAATTTTCAAATATGTTTTTCAAACAAATATGTCATAAATAACTATTTTTATAGGAATAATTCTACATTCATACCTTCTTCTAAAAATTAATAATTTTTTTAAACTCTTTTATCATGGTTTTACTCATATCTTGAATTCTTCTAGTTTTCCTCTCTAATATACAATTTATTTATCCAATCCTGTATGAATTTAAAATTATGGGAATAACCAATCTATTCATAAAAACATTGAAATTTAAGATTTAAAATATCTCTAATAATATCATTTCTAATTGGTAAGATTGAGTAAACCATTTCATTTTGAACAAGTATACCAAAAGATATATATTTTTATAGTGTTCCAGATATGTGAGTAAGAATGTAAACACAAATATATCTAATAAAATTATCAAGAATGTGAAATAAATACCTCTATACAAAGAGCATATAAGTATATATTAGTTTAAAAAATTTATTTAAATATTTTGAATAAACCATAAAATTCTATTTTACTTAAGAGGGTTTAAAGACTGTCACATATATTAGTGTCATCCAACTTTAATTTTGGCATCTTTATAACATTATTATGTTTAAACATTTTGTATTGAAGACTAAAATTTACAAAGGAAACATTTTAATTTGATACAAAATTTTATACATATATACTAAATAATTACATTATTTTATTCAATGTTAATTATACAATTCTAATAGAATAAATACTGTACATTGAGTATGTATAATTTTAGACAAATCCATATTTAAAATCTATAAAAATATCATTTTGAAACGTTTCATTTATTCAACACTTGAAAATTTTTGAGATACTAATTAAATTATTTTTTAATCCTTGAATATATGAAAAATTGGAGATAATAATATAATTAAAAACTCATACAACACAAAAACCTTTTACATTACCTTTTAAATTATCATTAAATGTAAAAATACTTATTTCACATTTTTGAATCGTATAAAATGTGTAGCATCCCATATAATATGATAGAACATAAACTATCCATGTACCATGTATCCTTTTTCACTCATATTGTTAACATATCATACAAATATAATTTTATTAAATTTTTATTACCTATGAAAACCTTGGACCAATCATGATTTTCTAAAAAATACATAGAAACCCAATATATTTTTAGAAATTTTTGACATGTAATTTATAGGAAAATAATTTTATAATAAGTACCATAGATTATCTCAAAGATTATGCAATTATAAATTAAAAATCATTTCTATAGATACCTTTCAATCCATATTTAAAACATTTAAATGATGAGATAATTCCCAGATAACTTTAATAAATACATATTATAAATTTATTTAACTAATTATCATAGAGATGACCAATATTATATTAGTTAATTTCATTTCAATACTATAGTTTTATAATAAATTTTACCTCATTGAAAATATATAAATTTATAGGTTTTTAGATATTCAATTTAATTTTCCAGCATACAAATTTCATCAATATAATCCAAATGTTTATGGACTTCTGTTTAATGAAATTCCAAATTGGTACATAATTTATCATTTATGAATGATGCAATTTTTTTGACTTATTCATTCACATCTATTATTATATTTTCTTCCATAGTAATCTCATTGTACTTATTTTTGAGTTTCATTTTTAAATTCATAATTTCTTAAAGAACATAATTCCTAATATTTCATCATAAAATTCATTCATAACAAGTTCTTTAACATTGAATTCAGAAGAGTTAAAATAAAATTCACATATATTATTTTACATTTACCTTAAGCACTAATTTGAAAAATTATTTTCAGAACTAGACTAACCACATGAATCCAAATATTTTTTATCTCCTCATAAAAAATAACTAATAATTTATCTTTTTTCTCATTTCATGGTTTTTTCATTTCATATGTGTAAATGTTTCGTTTTATATCCTCCTATTTATGCATTTATAATAGGTATCTTGTGGAACATCATTATAAATAAAATTACCTATATTATTTATATATGATCATATCTCATATAAAAAATAATATTATTTTTTTAATATCCCTTCTTCTACATATAAAATCCCCTAGAAACCTAAGAAGAATCAATTTTTTTATTTCCCTATAAATTAGAATCACTGGTTTATGTATTGAAATACATTTTTTATTTTATTGAAACTCATTTTCACCTACTAAATTATTTTTCATATATATTTTCTAATTAACTATCATATTGTAAAAATATCCCATAATTCTATAAAATAATTTTTTTAATGTTTTTCAATATTTTATTAATATATTTAGATTATACCATTCTTAAAGAAGACCATTTGAAACTCCATAAACTAAAACATTATTATCTAATGAATGTCATATTGAATTCATGCAACTCACAACGCTTGTAAAGTAATGAATCATATGATTTATATTTTAATTTTCTCTCATTTTATTATAATTATATTATTCCCTTAACATTGATTTGTTTTTTCTAATAAGATTATTTAAACCATAATAAGTTGTCTAAAATACTATCCACACATAATTTGAGGTTTTATATACTAAAATTTTAATGAATACATTTCTATTTATTGAAAAATATTTTATATTTCGTATATATATTTAGAATAAATATATAAAATAATATGCACTAGTGAGAGTATAATGATAAACTCAATGAGTTTATAATGTTTTCCATTCTTTTATAGTGGTTAACAATTAACTATTTAGGATATAAATCTTTCTATACATGAATATATTTTCAATGATTATTTTTAAAAAATAGTTTTAATTTTAGTTTATAGTCATCAAGGTCAAACATATGATACATTTTTAATGGAATTAGGTACAATAGTAACAAATAATATTTTTACATAGTCTAACCAATTGTTCCATTTGTTTAGTCTCATGGGTAAGAGGGTCAACTGGGTATGTGGTGGTTAATTGAACTCATTAAAATAGTTAAAATAAATATATAAATTATTTAATTTATGTAGAATAAAATAAACTAAATATTATTATTGAATGTTTTATTGTATGTTGAGTCACAGGTATCCTATATCTAGTCTTAATAATCACTACATGAGAGTATGAAGCCCACTAAAATAGTGATCTAAATTTTTAAAGGTGTCATGACTTATAACAACTACCTTATTAACCCCTTAAGGAAACACATAAAACCCGTATTTTTCACTCATAGAGGTACAACCTAAAAACTTTTTTTCTCATTAGATAAAATAAGGTCTATGAATTTATCTAGAGAAATGAAAAACTAAAACATGAACCTTTTACAAGACATGGAACAACCTGAAAAAAAACACATTTTCAATATTAACACATAATAGAAGATGTATGTTATTTTTCCGTTATATAACCCTACCAATATAGTACATATTTTTAATGAAAATTAATTAATCAAAAGTAAAAAATAATTTATATACTAAATTAGGACTTATTGAAAGAAATTGAACATGATGTTCACAACTATCAAGGAATTAGTAACATCTTTTTTCAGCAAGGATCAGAATGATTTTATCTAGTTGAGAGTGTTGTAGTGAAAATATGAAAAGTATAGAATAGTGTTTAGTTAAATATTCTTCAATGCATTGATCATTATATAGAACTGTTTTTTCCAAACTATAATTATGTCTTTCCATTATTCACAACATTTTTAGTTTTTGTACTTTCATCTATCGTTGTGGCAAATTTTCTTTCTCTATATAAACAAAATACTGTTTGTCTGAGAAATATGAAACTAAATTGTACTTGGAGGACCCTTCGATTAACTATAGAACATAAACATATTTAGAAAAAAACATGTTAAAAATTTTAATATAGTATTATATAATCCATAATATAAAATATTATTATTATTGGGACACTATATAAAACATATAAGATATAATATTCATAATAAATATGAATAAAATTTAAGTCTAGTGAATTTCCATGAATATATCGAGAATGTGAAACAATTCTTATAATGTATGATGAGTCTTATTTTGATATGATATCCCTACAAATAATTTTTTAAACATTTAAAATAATTAATAATTAATTATCAATCATTTAAATAAAAAAACCTAAAAATGTAATAAATAAATATATAAACATCAAATTGAAAAAAATCAAATTTCAATTTCTCTAAAAAAATACAAAAATAAAATAAAAAAATCATTTTTCATTATTTAAGAATATGATTTTTACAAAAATAATAATTTCTTATAACAATAATTATACACACAATAATCTTCATTCAATTAATTATAAGCATCATATTCACTATAATGATGAATTGTGTAAGGCTCATTTTAATTGAAAAAATATTCAACATAAGAATCATTTTATGTTGTGTAATGGTCATTATTGTTTTATATAAGGTTCATATTGGTTTCTTATAAAGTATAACATTCCATTTATAAACAATATTTGTCCATTAGAATGATTCAACTATTAACATGTAAACATCATCATTGAATTGTAAGAATTATCCTTTGTTTCACAAACTTTATATAGTTTTACATAAGCATATTATATGCAATATAAGGACCTCACAACTTGATAGAAGGATACTAAAAGACATTAAAATTAACAAAACCTATGAAAATAACCATTTTTCATAATAAAGAAAAAATAAAATAATAAACATAACATGGATGGTTATGAAACAAAAAAATCTGAGAATTTTGGTTATCAAAATAAGAAAACCATAGTGTATATTTATTAACCCAATTCTTAATAAAATTCAATTTTCTCTAAAATTAGTTCATAAGAAACATATATATCATGAAGAACTAATTATTAACATAAATAAATGATGATATTTTATTTTACACTACAAAACAAATGACTTATACCAACAGAAATGTATTGATAGACAATATTTTTGTTGGTAAAAATATGCAATTCAAAAAGATATCAAGTTTTATTGGTATTAAATTTATGTACCAACACTTTTTTTATCAATAAATATATCTGTTGGTATTGATCATTTAACACCAACATATCTTTTTCCAACAGTAAAATCTATTGCTTTATCATAGTAATACTAGAATTTTATTACCAAAACATAAATCAATTATTAATAATAATCATTAACAACAAATATTTTATCATCAATAAAATCTGTTACAATAAATCATTCAATGATAATAACGAATTAATAGAAACCAATTTTTTTATATAGATTATTATTTTTATTACCAAATTCAATATTCACTTTTAATGGTTTTATTAAAAAAATCTCATATATATACACTTCTTATATTTTTTTAATGTATTTCATTTACTAAACATTTAAATACATTTCATAAAAAAAATTAAGTCATTACGATATTTTAATTTAAAAAAATAAAAAATAAAAACACGGTAATTGATAAATAAATAATAAAAATAATTGAATTATAAGTAATTAATAATTGATATTCACATATTGAAAATTAATTTTATATTATAAAGAAAAAATATTATTTTTTACAATTTTTTATATTCATTATATAACAAGAAACTAAGTAATTAGCAATGAATATTTACAAATTGAACATTTTATATAATACATTGTTATATATTATATTTCATAAATATTAAAAAAATTAATAATTTTTCTATATACATATATTGATAATATTTTTTATTTAAATATTAAATATAATTTGATAGTTTTATCTATTTAATTTATTTGTAAAGATATATCATTTTCCGCCCATGCCTCCACACCCTCCCCTACCCCCGCACTCGACGCCCTCACTCCTACTGCCCTTGAACCGGTAGATGTCTCCCCCGCAGACCGCTCACTCGTGATTTCCTATGAATCGCTACTCAACTTCAATTCTCTAACATGTATGCTCGATCAATAATTTCATATATCTTCAACGTGGGACCCGATTCATCATTCCAGTTTCCCACGAAATATTAAATCCACTTGCAAAATCCACTCCGCACACGCCCCTTTCCCCAGTCTTGAAGACAGATGGTCCACCCTCAAAATCCATTTTGGTGCTTTATAAGGTACCGTAAAAAACATTTCTGATATTTGTTGCGCTGTATCGGCTACCCATCGCCTACGATTTCACGGGTATTTGATTCGTTTCATATCCTCTTCTTCATTTGTGTAATTATTCCTCTACTCCCCCCCCCCCCCCCGCCCCCGCTCATCCCATCTTCTAGTGCAACATTGGTGATTTTTATTTGAGATACTAGTTTATTTCATTTCCCTAAAAAAGTTGATGAAATAAATGAAAAATTAGTATTCAATCATAGTTTATTGTCTCTTATTGTTCGAATTTTATTGTTTTAGTTTCCATGTTAATTAATTTTATAATCTATGTTAAATTGTAATACATTTTAGCCAAAAATTGTTTATTTATTGTGTTTAATTGCTTGAAAAATCAATAATATCTAGGAAACATCATAATGAATATATTCAGTGATAAGAGTTGGGTGATGCTAAGAATAACGTGACAATATTATTTAAGTGGTGTTGATTTATTCATTGATATTTCTTTTGCAACTTTGGCACAGGATAACATGATTGCGTTTCCATGTCGAAGTTGTGCTAATCGACATTATTTTCATCGAGATGTTGTGAAATCTCATCTCATTATCAAAGAAATGGATGCCCATTATCAAAAATGTATTTGGAATTTTCATGGGGACTTGACATTCAATGGTGATAATATTTTTTTTAGTGTTGAACATGATATTTCATCTGAGGATGATATTCTTGACATGTTGGGGGAAGCCTTCGAATTTGAGAAACTAGACAACATCGCATCATGTCATTCTAATGATGCGCAAGCATTTTTCAAATTTGTTGAAGATTCTCGGAAAACGTTATACCCCGGATGTGAAAATTTTAATAAATTAACTTTTATTGTTGAAATGTATCATTTGAAATGTTTACATGGGATCACTAACGTGGAAATTGATGGACATATAAACTATTTAAGAGATCTCTTCTGAATCATTCAACATTGTCTGACTCATTTATGAAGTTGAAAAGAATTATCATGAAACATGGGATTGATTATAATAAGATTGATGCATTCCCAAATGAATGTGGGCTTTTACAAAACGAAAAATACTTCAACGATAATTTCCAAAATTGTAGTTCATTGAGGTGGAAAACTTCTAATGATGGAAGTATTATGAAATTAAAAAAATGGTAAAAAAGTACCAATGAAGGTTTGGAATCACTTCACCTTGATAACCTGTCTTAAAAGGCTATTCATGTCATCTAAAACGGCCCCTCTCATGACATGGCATGAGCATGAGCAAGTTAAAGATGTCAAGTTAAGGCACCCGGCAGATTCGTTTGTTTGGAATGATTTTAATGATAAGTATCCTGAGTTTTGAAGCTATCCAAGAAATTTTAAGCTAAGCTTAGCAAGTGATGGGTTTAATCCATGTAGAATGATGTCTAGTAAATATAGCATATGTAATTTTGTCTTAATGATTTATAATTTGCCTTCATAGTTATGTATGAATCCCTCATATTTTATTATTTCATTATTGATACCTGGCCCCAAGTCACCTGGCAATGATTTCATTGTATTTTTAGAACCCTTAATTGACGAGCTGAATGTGTTATGGTAGTTTGGTGTTGAAACATTTGACACATCAAAAAATGAGCTGTTTATACAAAAAGGAGCATTAATGTGAACTATTAATTACTTTCCCACATATGGTAATCTATCAGGTTGGCGGACCAAGGGTAAAAATTCATTTCCATGCTTCAATGTTGAAACATGTTCATTATACTTGAGAAAAGTAAGAAAATGTGTTATATGGGCCATCGATGCTTCTTGGATCGAAGTCGCACATTTTGTCAAAATAAAAAGGCATTTAACGGGGAAATAGAAACAAGGATACCACCTAAATCTAATAATGGATTAGAATTGTTAGATCAGGTGAAAGGATTGGATGTCATATTTGGAAAAAATATGGAGACTCAAAGACAAAATAAATTGAAGAGAGATATTGATGTGCCTTGGAAAAGAAAAATATATTCTTTCAACTCCCATATTGGGAGAATCTTCCACACCACAATTTGGATGTTATACATATAGAAAAAAAAGTCTCTGAATGTTTTATTGGCACACTTTTTGTCATTTAGAGGAAAAATAAAGATACTTTTCAATCTCATCTTGACTTTGTAGATTCAAATATAAGACATGATCTTCACCCATATAAAGATCATGGTCGAACATATATTCCTTACAGCATGCATTACATTGATGGATCAAGAAAAATCTGAAATGATAAGTTTACTGTCCTCTATCAATGTTCCAGATAGGTACTCATCCACATGCTCCTACAAAGAGATGTGAATTAGATGAAGATCAGACTAAAAGGATTAAGAGTGAGGAGAAATTTGATAAAATTGAGAAACTACTTGGTGAAGTTTTTGGACAAATATCACCTTTGTCAAATTTAGTAGAAGTTCTTATAACACACCAAGAATTCATGCATGTGTATTTATTTTTTCATAAACAATTTATTTTTACATTTTTTTTCTAGTCATGTGGGTTTGACCCAACCTTGGCCAAGATAGTGGTTATCACATTCTTGTATAGTGAATGTAATTTTTTAAATTGTATTTTTTAGGCGGTGTCTACAAGTTGAATCTTACTTTATGATGAGGAAATTGATTGTGAAGTTGACAGATCTGATGATTTTTATGAAGAAAATGACGATAAAGTGTCTCTTTAGTTTTTATTAATATAAATTTTTTTTATTTAGAGAAATTTGTGGTTTTCATTCATGATCATTAAATGTTTAATTTTAAAGTTTTTTTATGATTTTTTTAAATTTATTCCATTAATATTTAAATACAAGTATTAGGTTTGGATGTTTGGATTCCTTTCATTATTTCATTAGTTAAAAGTGTGGTAGGATTGATGTTTCGTTTTTCTTGTTTTATGATATGTACTATAAAAAGCTCTGTCTTGATGGATGGAGCTGTCTTCTTTGATGGTAGTTTGTAAACTGTGATAGCATAAGAACTAGTGCTCAAGGTATTTAAACATCAGGTATTTGAACTTCTTGGCATGAACTGGTGCTCAAGGTAGTTTGAACAGCTTGTCATGGAATGGTGCTCAAGTTAGATCCTCCTTGGCATGGACTGGTGCTCAAGGTACTATGAAATCCCATTTCTTTTATTACTCATACTGTATTTCATTATAAGAAACTGTATGTAAGAGTATGGATTATCAATGAAAATGCATGATTTGTATTAGACCCTACACTTTGAAATATTGAATCTCTATAGGTTTAATATAATTCTGTGTTTGTAAACACAATGAGTAATTTATTTGTAACCTAGAATCTATGAATTTCAATACACACATATCACATATCACATAATATGGATTCCATGTTTTATAATTTGTAATGCAATCTTGAATATAGAACCATAATATATTTGTAATTTGAAATAAATATAAATTTTGGATCCTGTGTGTGATATTTTAACCTTTTTATTCTTGAATCACTTTGTAATCTATGTGTAGAAATTTCCTAACTGGAAATTGAAGAATAGAAGGTATTCTCAACCATTATCATTGTTGTAAGATCCTTCTCAACATGAAATATTCATAATATAAAGAGCTTCATAAACATGTGACTGAGTTCTTTCCCCTAGATGAAGATTTTCCTAGAATGGTTCAACATTATTGCTTACATTATGATTGATACATGGTTGGTAATTTATAGGTGCTTTTGAGTTCTTTTCGTCTGTCGTCTCAACACTAACAAGTTGAGCAGCACTCAAAGGGTTACTTGTCTTCCTCAAATCATAATAATTCAATACTGGCTAACTTCACCTTGAAGTTTGTTGATTTTTATGTTGGTATCAATTGATTACATTGTACTTTGGTCAGCCAATCAGTGCTTGGATCCCCAATTTTTGAAGATTTGAATCCTCTGAAGGATTTTTTTATTTGAGACATTCTAGAGAGGACATGAGATGATTATGATATTGATATTATCCTTATATTTGAGGCTGTTGTTTCCTTGAAGATGTGATGCGTGGATGTCATTGTTTCAATTTCAGGTATGATGGGAGATATTTTCTATCCAAGGGAGCTGATGTTACTGTCCAGTTCTAGTGAGGAATACAATTCTTTCTATTTCATTTAGGCTGTAGGAGTTTGGGTTTTACTAGTTATCCTATTTTTATTTGGTTATAATTGTGTTCTTGAGTCTGGTTCTAGATGTTTTTTTTTAAAAGTGGGGCGCAAATTTCTATTTTTTGTAGACTGTATGCTGCTTGTTCACTTCTTTTGAACTACTTGAATGAATGTCTATTACTCTATTAGCTGGAGGCTCTGATATTAATGCTAAAATTTTTATTCTCTTGAATGATAGTCTGTTGCCCATGGAATTTGATTCAAGGATCTGGTTTGATTATTTTTAGGCACTACAATTACAACTATCTATATGATCTACAGAAGCCAGCTTGGTTTTTGACATAGATTTCCAGACATATCGTTGACCGGTTTCCTTTTCAGTGCAATGGTGCGTCACCCCAAACTGACCTCTTCCAATTTCATTACACGTGGTATAACATGACTTCACATATTCAATTGGATTACCAATAATGGTATTTTTCTTCTGCATAGGCCTGGGAACCGGGCCTATAAAGGGCTTCAATGGCTGCTGGGGCACCCCCACAGCCATTTGTCCTTCAGGCGAGTGGTCAAAATGGATTCTTTATTGGTTCTAGATTCTATGTGGGGTTTGAATGGATTTAATAATGTCTATAATTTTATTTGGTTTTTTTTCATGCAGTAGCAGCAAGTTATGACTTTGTGTGGCTATAGCTAGGTTTTCATGGGGGTGTTTGATGCTTAATGGGTGACAAGATCAGTTTGCAACTTTATGTATTGCATGGATGCATGATGGTCTGAATTTTTACAAGGTATAAAATATTATAATTTAATTATCATGATTATGAGAGTGGTTTTCTTATCCTGTTGAAGCCTCTAATCTTGTTCTAGTATGATGTTGAATCTGGATTGTTTTTTCATGATAATGTATATTTTTGAATGGTTGTTTCAACATTTTGAAATTCATAAGGTTTATTTGTGATGGTTCCCACTAAACCCCTAAATTTGGTCAATCCTGATAATAAAATATTTAATTGAAAGGTTATCTTCTGTTAATTTGGTCACCATAACCTATGAATTCTTATTTGAAATTTATTTCCATTATAAATTGAAAGAATCTTTACTTGTTTTGAAGCATATTTTTTCTGCACAGGAGTAGACCCTATCTATGTTTTTTTTTTCACTTTTAACATTAAACTAGTCAGTGAGGAGTATTAAAGAGTTATATTTCTCAACAGCCACCTGATAAATTGAATCCCGGAATCAAAAATCTTTTAATGACTTCATTCATTTTTGGATAATCCATAACCATGGCAGAATTTTTAAAAAGTACTTTCACTGAACAAATTTCAGCTGAATCATATTGTTCTTTACCGGTAATGGCCTCCACTTAATTTTTTTGTTTACACAAGAAATACAAGTAAATGGTGCTTTACCTTTTCTAGCGTGGCCCTCCCATGATCTTCATGAATGCCTCGAGAAGGTTTGGTGATCATGTTCCCTTGTCCCAATATAAATAGAGACTACACAGTTCATGTTAATCAAAACACGGGTGAATTTTGGTTGAGGCCTTTTAAAGAAAATCCATTATTATCCCTGACTCTTAGCCTGTGGGGATAAGCCTGATCTACTACCTGTTTAATCCAGAGGATTAATGTTTTCATTGTGTCTCTTCTTCTTTTTCTTCTTTGAACTAATACCCCTCCACTTTTAAAGAATATTTGTTCTCTTCATCCAATTATTTAGAAATAATAGCATTTCACACCTCTATAGACCTTCTACATTCCCATACATTATTAATCTATCCTTCAATATCTACTCTTAAACCTGTAAGAATGTTAGTAACCAGTGGATTAGGGATGTGCAAACAATACATTTTCCTAATATCATCTGGCATAAAATGTTCATTTTCATCCTAAATTCCCTACATTTTATAGATTTAATTAAGGACCATCTATTTTCATGGGACCCTCATTAAAAAGGAATCAATTCACACTCGCAGTAGATCAGTTGAACTTAGAGATAATTCAAGAATCCATATCTTCATTCATCATAGTTTCCATTTCCTCTCCTGTGATATTGAAACATGGTGGAATTACTATTTCTCCTTCCCCCATCTGTTACAGGTTCATTGAAAGGCAAAAAACCTTCTTAGAAGCCTCATTAGTAAGGGGGTAGAGTGAATTATTCTTGGAATAAGAAAATTAACTCTGTAAAAATTGATTTATTTGATGACCCTAACTAAAACATCATTCTCAAAAACAATATGAGATTTAAACAAAATAGATTTCATAAATCAAGACTCTTTTATTGAGGCTGTGTTTGGTAGAAATGGAACTTGAGTATGTTGAGTCTTCATTACTGTGATATTTTCAACATTTTATTTTTTCCTTCTATCTAATTTTTTGTTTTATTTCCTTCAATATGAATTTTTTTCAAATATTTCATCACAAATTTTCCATTCATACGAAATAAACAATTGAAATGACATTCTTCTTTATTTATCAATTTCTATTTAAAATGCATTCTTATGACAAACATAACATAATAATTTCTTGGTTTTTTTACTTTGGAACAACCAAAGTTGATATTTTTCTTCAAAATTCACATAATGGGAGAAGGAAAGGGCCCTGAGTTCACATATTATGAGGTAACAACTTCTTCACATATAATGGCTTTGAGCGATTAAAAATCCATTAATTAGTTTTTTTTTTCTGGATTGTTTTTTCCTTCCCCTTATTCAATGTCTTACCATTTAACCTGCCTTCCAAGATGGTAGATCACACTATTTATAGGTAATGGAAAGAAATAAGTGACGAAGATAGCATGTATACATGGTTTCTCTATTTTTTCTCTTCCACTTACACTTTCATTTATTTCAATTTTGGTTTTAATTCATGAAAATATTTTTCACTGATTCTTTGGTATGTTTCTGGTTGTTTGTGTTGTATATATTGGAGTTGAAGGGTGTGACATAGTAGGAACTTGAGGTTCCTCACTTATACTGGAGCTAACTTGGTTTGTTTCTTTTAGTGGCCTGTATAGGGGTTGAAAAACGATCTTTAGTGGATAACTATTCTTCTACAATGGGGGGTGCTTGAGGACTGTAGTCAAGAGACGACATAACTTTGGGGGATGGTGTCATAGATGGATCCTAGGTTTTTTTGTTTTTTATCTATTGCAATATTATTTGTTGGAGCTTCCTCAGTATCGATGATAGGCTGGGGCTACTAGAGCTAACTCGTTGGAGCTGGTCGTCAGAGCTAGGGCTGGGGCTCGGTCACCGGGGGTCATATCCATCATTTTTGTATTAATTAATTTTGTAATTAATTTCATTATTATTATAATTATTATTTTTTTCAAATTTTGAACATGTGTTAAAATTTTCTTCAGTTTAGTAATTAAAAGAAATGAATTCTATATGATAAATTAATAAATATAATATGAAATTTTACTAACAATAAAAATTTACATTTTTAATTCAACTTCAATTTATAAATAAATATTATATGTTGCTAATATTATTACCAATAGAAGAAATTATCACTAGAACCTATTGCTAAACACTTGAACCAACATATAACTATCTATTGGTATTTTATAATTGAAATAAAACAATTTTATCTGTCATAAATACATTTAGTGACAGAGTTTTTACCGAAAATTTAGTGACAGAGACATATATGTTGGTAAAATGTTTTACTAACAGAAAATGTACTTTTACCAACATATATACACCCGATGGAAAAAGTGAAATATTTTGTAGTGTTAAAATTAAAGAAAACTAAATTTTTTTCATAAATCATATTATAGGGAATAAAAAATAGTTTTGTGATGTGCCTAGATCAATTACTAAACCAATGATAGGGGGTAGATGAATAAGTGGATTTAATTCTTATAACGTTTTTTATTTATGACATAAACCCGTGTGACTTTTTACTATTGTGATACACTCATAAATTATCTTTATTACATGTATTATTGAATAAAAATAAAGAAATCTCATAATGTGAATTTTTACAAGCTTTTACCTCAACATGAGAGTGTAATACTTATAAGGTACTATTTGGGTTATGATAAAAAAATTATCACACTTCTAAAAGTGATTTTCATAGAGATGAAGTGTATATACTTAACTATTAATGAGAAATATATAACATGTAAAAAATTATGGTAGATGTTATCCTTGAAATTATATTACAATAATAAATAAATGGCGTTGTTTATCTACGTGTGACTAGTATTTTATTAAGGGGGGGGTCTATCATGTGTAAATAATGTCATTAAAACAAAAGGGTAGGACATAAATTAAATGAATAAATAATCTATAATAGAGACATTAACTATCAGATGATTGTGAAATCTACACCTATAGATTTATCTCCCTATTGCCTATATAGAAGGAACATTTCATACATAAGAGTATAGACACATGAGATGGTCTTCTTCCTTCCCAATAGTAATGATTTGGATATTTGGCCATAGAAGATGATTGCATCATTAAATTTATAAATAAAAATTTATCACATTTAAATAATACAATGATTCAAAAAATCTTGATATTTTAACAGTAAAGAGTTTGATCGACATCGTATAAGATATAATAGTTTAAGGTAAAACAAACAATGTAGTATTGTTATTTAAATATAAACCTAATAATTAGTCTATTAAATTAAGGATAATGAATAATATTAACTAATTTATTAAATATTAAATGTTACTACTCATTAATAATATATTAATTAATTCTTATAAAATTAAGCACTAAATTTTTTTATTGTCAATTTATTAGTTATATTAACTTTCTTCAAGAAATATTTTCATTACGTTTTATGTACAATAAATATAATTAATTTATATAAATTTTAGAAAATATATTAGATAAAATTAAATTCTTTTTATAAATATTCATATTAAATTATCCTATGGTTAAATTTTTTTAATTTTATATAAAGTTTTATTTTTCAATGAATATTGAAAATACTTTTTTTTAATAAAAAAATATTTTATTTACAAGTTCCAATTATGATTCTTATTTTTTATAAATTTTAATTTTCTATTTTTATTTCAAACAACCAATTTATGTTTTCTAAAACAAAAATTTTTTCTTAAATATAATATGAAAACATTTTATAGTTCCAAATGGCATTTTTAAGAAACAACAATTCGTTGCGTTTTTCAAGTTTAATTTCAAATTTGATATTGAAACATTGGTGTTTTGAATACTCAAAAATGGATTCCATAATTTGAATTAGAAGTTACAAATTAGTTAATAATTTTATTTTCAGTTTTAGGAATAAATAAGTTATCATGTTAAAAAAGATTTACCGTAATATATTTAATATATAGTAGTAGGTTAAATTTAAAAGTTAAAAGTAGAAAATATATAAAAAAATGGATTTTTGATTATTTTTTCTACTATCATTTTTTGTATTTAAAAAATTAATTATTTATTATATTCATTGAAATTAAACCCACACAAAAGTGGATAGCCATAAAAAAGCATTATTTAATCACTTAAAACTACCCCTCGTCAAATAAAAATAACCTCATTGCCTAATCATTAATTATTCAAATCATTTATCTAGACCAACACCATCCTATATATCTTATCTACATCATTATATATGTTCTAGAGGTAATGGTGTTCAAAAAATTCCAACCCTAGTGTCCCTAATATGATATCCAAAGGAGGATTCTTTAAAGGAAGGTAATCGTCTTTACTAACTCTTTCAATTTTATTTATTCTTATAAATCATCTTAATGTGTTATTACAATTATAAATTAATACATACAGTATCAAAAATATATGGATATGTTATTATGTTAAGTTAATAACCTAAATACATCTCATCTTCTATCGAATTGGACATGAAACTATCATCCCTGTGTACGATGGACTACCACCTCACAAACTAATGTCCTTTATTTTTTCATACCAATTTTCATGGATTTATATAATAATTGATTTATTGTATATATATGATATTTGTAACATATTAATAATTATCAGTTAATTATATCACATATACCTTTTACGTTACATTCTGTGTGGGATATGTTAACGTCGCTCTTGTGTAAGGAAGAATACTTCCTCACAAAGGGATGTGATTAATTTTTCACTAACACTTTACATGGTAGATAATAAGGACCTTTTTATGAATATATGGGATATAAATTACATTTTTATGGTATTCGTGAAAAAATCATCATATTAAAATAAAATATATCATTTTATTTCATACCTTTCTACTAAATTAAAAATGATTACATCAATCATGCGAATGTGTGGACTATCGCCTCCAAAAAGTAATGTGATGATTTTTCAATCACAAAAACATGTAGATTATATATATATGTGTGTTTAATATAATAATATGATATATATTTCCTGATTATTATTCTGAAGATGACAGAATCATGACCCCTTTGACTATACACAACATACAAAAGTCATTTAGGATTTACGAAATAAATATCATCAAAGCGGTCGGGGTAAATTTAAATAATTAAATAATTTTTATAACATGGTAAAAATTGAAGTAAAAATAATAATAAAAATTAGAAAAATTATCAGTAAATTATATAATTAAGCTAATTTTATTATTCTAGAAGAAAAGTTTTGTTTGTGATGGGCCATACCCAAGGTAATGGACTTATTAAATAAAAAACCCCATTTTAAATGTTTTAAGGATTTATTTTCTAAATCTTTCTATTTCATGAATATGATTTTTAAATTATATATCTTAATTTATTGATATATAAATGAATGTATTAAAAATGCAATTTGTTCAATTTCATTTAAATTTTGTGAAAAATGAAACATTTCAATGTTTTATATTGGGGAAATTATTTTGAAACCACTTTTAATGTTCAATTTTCAACTCTTTGTTTACATCTATGTCTTGAATAGTGTTTCCTGAAGTCATGAAAAATTAATGAATTTAAAAATCCCTTAATTTTTACATTTCTATTTTCAAAGAAAATGTTATTCTTTTTATGAATGCAGTATTTAAACAAATGATTTCCAAATAGAAATTTTATTTTCGTCAAAAATGTTTTTAATGATATTTTCGGTATAGAAATCCCCTCTTTTACTTGTTTTGGGTATTTTGGAATTGGTTTTTTTTAAATAAAATTATATTTATATTTCCATGTTTTTTCATATGGGTTTAAAATGGTTTTTCAATGGTTTTTATAATGACAAGGTGAAATCATAATGTGTTTTATTCACGATATGGTACTTGATAATTACAAGAAATGATTGGGCCTAGTACAACTTATATAAAGGTTTTGACACTATTATATCTCATGGGTGAGCCCAATATAGATTATTAGAATGGTTGAGCCACATTATAGCTCGCAAGTTATCCCAATATATCATATATGAAGGCTTGTTCCCCATTATAGCTCATTGGTGAGCCAGATGTAGCTTATATAAAGGGTGGACCAAATTATATATCTCCAATACATTATGTAATAATTCTATTGGAAGTTTTCAATGTTGATATTCCAATTAAAATGGATTCAAAATGTATTATGAAAGTGATCCTCTAATTTTCCAAAAGGAGTTTTTATTTTCTTTCTATGATATCTTGTGATATTATTTTAGCTGAACATGCATTTTTTCATGTTAAAAAGATTTATCTAATTATCTCAAATAAATTGAAGATACAAGTAATTATCACATAGGATTTCATTTTTATCACAAGAATAATTTTTTTCTTTCTTTTATGACCCTAACAGGTCTTTTTATTCCCATCCCATCCTTTTAAAATATTTTACTAGTATTAAAGGATAGAAGGTACAAGGATTATATCAATGAGAAAATTGTAAAGATTTATCATGAAGAGAAACCATGTTTTATTTTAAAAAAGTTTAATTTGTTGAAAAACATGTATACTAAATATAATATTAGACTCATTAATTATGAGTTTGATTTATAATATATTTTCACAATCCTTTAAATATATACACCAAAAAGATCCTTGTACTTTTATGACTGTTATTTTCTATTAAAAAACGCTATAATATGTAATCTTTAATTCTAATTCCTTACAGATTACCCCTCACAATGATGTAGTAGCACATAGATATGTTTAAATAATTCACAAAAACATTTATCTACTTCATTTATCCATTTTTAAATAAAATTTTATCATTAATATTATCTACATAATTATTTATATGAATCCACCTTGATTCTAAACTACATGAATAATTATTGAAGTATACCATATTTTCTTAGAAAATAAAAAATCAAATATTGAATTTTAAATCCCTTGGAGATTCTCCCAATATCCTTATATTTTATTTCCTTTCATATTCCAATATTTTTCATATAAAATATTATATTTTATTGAGCATAAAATATTATTAAAATACATAAATAAAAAAACAATGCTAGATAAAAATTATTTTGTATTGGAAATTAATTCTAGAATCTAAAATGACCATTCTGAAAGACATGATGACCTTTAATCAGATTTATATTACCTATATATGGGTATATTTTACCCTTATGTGTATATTAGAGTTTGTGACATTTTTGAAAAATAGATAATGATATATTTAACTAGTATGGGTTAACATTTTAGTAAAGATAGAATTTTCATTTTGTTATATGAACGTGGAAATCATATAATCTATAAATTTATATAATTAGATTGATATTTTATGTTGAAGTGATAAGCTCTCATATAATTATAAATTTTATGACATATTTTGTTTCATAGGAATTCTAAACCAATATGTTCAAAAGTTATATTCTTGTGTGGGATGTCATATAATTAATCATTTCCCTCAATGTCATAGGCACTTTCCCTTCTAATTGTCTAAAAAATAATACACATTCTCCACTAATGTCATTTTATGAATTATAATTATGAATACATGTAATTAATATGTGAAACTTTGAAGTCATATAATCAATACAAAGTCATATAGTGGAGTTAAAACTCATACATTTGAAAAAATAAATATGATGGAATCATATGATCAAACAAAGTCATACTGTTCAAAGTCATACATTCACAGACAATTTGATTTTCCTAGAACAATATCAATAATTATATTTATTACTCAAATGAATTATAACCATCTAAAAATAGAACAATATACATAGAATAACTTAAAGAAACCTTCCCATGGATCATAGAAACTCATATAGGGTTGATAATATAAGAAATATAACAAATATTTCCAACGTAAATTTAATCAAAAAATTTGTATATTTTTCAACCATTAAAATTCTTCCTCTACAATATCTCAAAAAAAGATTCAAATTCATGAGACATATAATAAGAACTATTTTTAAAATACAAGCGATTTAACACCACACACTAGGGTAGAGTAGTTTTTTTGTAGAATCTCATCCCTTGAAGAAAGGTACCATTTTGTCCATGTGATAGTATGATCTGACCCACAACCCTTGTATTTACCTCTTAAAAAACATCTCATATTCACAATAAACACCACCACATAATTAAATTATAGAAATAATGAATAATAATTTTTATGTGAGGATTTTTTAAATTTCCCTTCCCCGTTTACGACATTGTTAATTGATTATTGGGGGTTTCTACCAAATAATTTTTATTATATGGGAGGTAAGGAATGACTATGTTCATTCTCAAGTACTAGAATATTTCTATGCAGATATCCACGATGGATGCATCATCCAATTTTTTTTAATTGTAAAAAATAACACTTGATGTCTCATTTTACTTCCTTATCTTTTATGAAATAAAATATGATATCAATTTTCTTGGACATTGAGAGTTGCACTATATTTTTATAACATTTAATGGAAGATTAATGATTTAAATAAATTATAATAGGCCTTTAACTTTTCTCCATATAATCATCAAATATTCTCTTTCATCCAAATAATTATTTTGTGAAAGGAAGGGTAACATAAATTAATTTTTATTATTTAGTATTATGTTTGAATGATTTATGTTTCTTCCAGTTCAATCTAACACAACTATATACCAAGTGAAATTTTCTACCAAAAAGTGACCATATATTATCAAAATCAACTATACAATCTACATATGTATCTAGGATACATTAATGTTATTCCAACTATTATAAATAATATTATATATCATAATCCAATTGAAATAAATATAAACACTTTTAATATCCATAATATGTGCATCTATTTATCACTCGGATATCTAGCACAAAGACTCACAAAACAAGCTATATTAGGCCTGGTAGATATGAAATTGTGATTTTAGAAAATCATTCATCTGAATTTTTTTCATTCATGCTCTTCCCTAAAAAATCATTAGATAATTTCATCCATATCATAAATGTTTTTTTCGATTCCTTTGACTCTTCCATATTAATCATCTTAAATAATTCAATTGATTTTCTCTCTTGGGATAAGAAAATAATGTTTTATTTTGGAATCACGTGTAATCCCAAGATGTATCTCATATAATGCAGTAATGGTATCATGATTTTTTTCTTCATTTAATAAGAAAATTCATGATAATAATTCCCATGATAAAAGGAAAAAACGATTCATCAACATAAAAATCAAAAATAAGTGTGCATGTCTTAAACTCTTTGATATACAGGATATTATCAAATATACTACTGGTGAATCTCATTTATTTTTTGATGTTCTTATGTTTAAGTACCAATCCCTTGGGGACTTTTAAATTAATATAAATAAATATTTAATTTATAATCCCTTGACTTTTCATTTTCAAGTAAAAACCCTTAGGTTTATTAATATATAGTTCTTCTTATATATCTCCCATAAAAAGATAAATTTTTCAACCAACTCATAAATTTTTTATTGTCTATTTTGATACCAATAATGGAACATATTATGACCAAAAATCATGAAAATATATAAATTATTACTTTATAATCAACTTATTCCAAATGATAACAACATTTATTAACATGTTTATCTTTTTCTATGAAATATTTTCCCTTATAATTCATTTTGTCAATAAAAACCCAATTTTTTCCAATGTTAATTTTGTTTTTGGGATTTAGAGTAAGTTCCATTATTGAAAAAAATTCATTCTGATTCATCTCATCATCCATAGAATAATTACACTCTTTAAATGTATGGGATTTATATAATTAATGTGGCTCAATTTTTTAGGTTAAGTCTATTTGTTTTTCAAAATGAAAACTTAAACCATTTTTACTCGATTTGATTGATCTTTTATGATATTAATTATTTCAACATTATTCTTCATATTTTTGATAATGATTTTATTTATTCTCAATATCCTATTCTTAATAACTAGTACTATATGACCCATTTTAAATAACTTATCCTGCCTTTTTTATTGTACCACAACTAATTTTTTAGAATTCAAGTATATATTTTCATCTTCATCATCAAAAACTGCTAAAACTGAATCATTATATGTATGGTTATTTTCAATAATTTTAACATCATACCATTTAATACATTATAAAAACTCTTATTATTGAATTTTTAGCCCTCCACATATAATATACGTCTCAAAATGATATCATCCTTATTTATTTCATTAATCACAGTTCTGAGTTTTTATATTTTATAGAATACATACTATAGAAAACTCTAAAGTAGACCAATGTGGGATTCATTTTATACAATATCTCATAGGATTTCTTGTTATAATCCATCAATATAAAACAATTATTCTAAATATTAAAATATTTATAAAAATATTCACTTTAATATAATTTTAATAAATCATATACTCCCAATATTGTTCATCCCATCTCTACAAGACTCGTATTTTTCTTATAAAATATCTTCTGTTTGTAAATATATATAATTAAACTAGTGAATTATTCCTTTTTTTAATAAAAAAATTTAAATAAATATTTTTTAAGTCCTTTCCAATGTAAAATCTAAATTTCATTGTATGTATACCCAATTATTTCTCAATTGTTCATAAAATGGTTTTATGTATATCCAATTCCTCAAAATTTTTATTAATAAATATTAAATTTGTTCATTGTACTATAATCATAAAAATATTTTATGAAATAAATATCATCCAAATAGGAAATATTTCTCATAAGTCCACAAAAATAGGAGTTTATCCACTAATGAGGATTGGTTGGCATAATTTCAACTAATTTATTCTATCTTTATATTATTATCACTTTTTGACATTTCTATCAAACTTCTTTAATATCTCTTTTGAGGTGATGAAAATACATCCTTATATCACCCTGGAAAATATAACTCAAACTTATTTGAAAAAGATTAACCAACTTTCCATGAAGTCATTTAATTTCATATTTTGAACACAAATAACATGACTCTATTGAGTCTCCATTATAATTAATATTTCAACTAGTTTTTTCCCTCAAATCTATAGTCCTGTCAAATTTTATTATTTATATGAGAGAAACATTTAACCTCAAAATGATCTCATTACAATCATTAAAAAAATTAACTCACACTTATAAAATTTTATTTGATATTAATAATAAATAAGGATTCTTTTGATTTCAATTTCTATCTATCAATTTGAGTTGTCCCAACAACATTGATCTTTATAGAACATTAATTTTTAAAATTCACCACACCACCATATCTTATTTTAATATTTTTAATTTATTCTGTATAGGTTCTGGACGAAGCAGAAGCGTGTTGGTGGGTTTTACTAACTTTAATTTTCCTATTAACAATGATCAATCTGACATATGTCACAATAATAAAAGGCCAGATATTCAGAATTGAACAATGAATGAAAATAAATAATGGATTCCTAGAACCATAGAGAGTATCATTATATTTTGGTTATAATTAATTTAATTAAAAGACAATAATTACCTTGATATAATTCTCTTTCCGTTGATGTTTCTGGTCATGATATGGTGTGATCCGTCATTGCATCATAGAATCCACTTATAAGATTCCTCTAGTGGTTATCAACACATGTTCTACGTAACTCTATACATTGTCGAATGGAATTCTGGGTGCCATCATAGAAGAGCCTTTGCTTACGATGTCTGCCTTCGATCGCCTTGAGAGCTGCTTGCAAAGCACTCTCCTTGGTCTGGTGGAGGAGGATATCTCTCATAGATTGAGAGAGTTATTAGAAGAAAACAATTATCTATTAGATTGAGAGGATTCTATAGATCCGTTATGAACATCCACCAAAAATGTGTAGGCTAATGAGAATTTTATAATTGGTATTTTAATTACATAGAATAATAAAATGAATTAATTACCTGAAAGCATTCATTCATTTTATTTAATTCTTAGTAAGACCCCATGTCTAATAATAACATTTGACAATTATTATTTCTTGATATGTGCCCAGCGAATTACACCTAATATAATTTAATTAAATAAATAATATTATTTCCAACAAATTCCCAGAAAAACAATATGGTTTTTGTATTAATATACAAAGCGTGTACTTTTTTTCAATTTATTTATTTCCTCAAAAACATTTATTAGACCATGAATAATGGCTATTTATTTATCAAATAAATATAACTATATTACTCTTTAATAAATTAATTATTTCTCTCATAATATATTATATAAAATAACTAGTTTTGAAATAAATGCGATCAGGCATCCTTGAATAATTATTAAAACCCAGTCGGTAATAATCTTTATTCAACCAGATCAATGAATATTTAACTAAGATACATTGATACACTTAGTGTGTGGCCCTGTAGGCCTCTTTCATAGTGCCATTAGGTTGATCCTACCAAAATTCCAAGTTTAACATCTAAAAACAAGCCAAGTAACCCATAGAGAAAGAAGTTAATGCAGATATAATGTGTCACCTCCTATGAACGCTTAACATGTAATGTAATCCATTTATCTCAATATCTCGAATCAAGCGGGTTGTATGATAGTTCCATCAACCCATGTGCTCGATTATTCTTTGTTTTAATTTTGGAAATTTAACTCACCCATTCCATTCCATGGCCATGGATTTATTTAGTCTATAAAAATTCCATCCAAGAACCTAAGATATCTACTTTTGTTATGGAAGAGAAGAGACAAATCCTTTTTTCACATTATCTATGAGTGTAGTATTACTCATGACGCACCTAATATATCCTACCTCACTACGAATAGTGTGTTGTCACAGTTTTCATCAATAAATCTAAGTGTGTGACTTGTAATACCCATTAATAATAATCTTATTGTCTAAGGACCAATGCACACATCTGTAGATAGAAACATCCAATGACGCTATGAAATGTGGATTTCTTTCTAGCATGTCTCATTCTCATAATATCCTCCTGGATATTACCAAGGGTGCACACCATGAGAATATGCCTCAATGTTTTATGAGTCTTCACAACTAATGGACATTATTATTTTTGCCCCTCGGATAACACCATCCGTCCATACAACATATATTCAATAATAGTGCCATGGAACTTTTGGGTTCTCATCAAAGCTAGGATCCACTATGAAAATTTAATGAAATAGATATCCTTAGTACATAATCTCATGAATTTTCATGTAGAAGAACAATCATGATGTGATAAAAAATTTATTAATTAATAAGGTAAAATGTTGTTGGTTCTAGGCCACCAACTCCAATAGACTCTCACTTAGACTAGAGCCTACAGCTAACAACCTTTAACCCACTATCTCTAACATGATATTCATTATTCTGTTGAGATGGGACTTTAGTAATGGGTTCTACCACATTCTCTTTTGTGGAAACACTACTCACTACAACATCACCACTTTTATAGAAATCCCTCAAGAGGTGATATTTCTCAAGTATGTTCTTTTCCTGTTGATGTGACATTGGTTCTTTTTCAAGAGCCATTGTTGTAGTATTATCTCTATAAAATGTGATTGGATCTTCACTACTAGGAACCACATCAATCTCCTGGACAAAACTCCTAATCTATACTACCTCATTGGCTTCATCGGAAGCTGGTATAAATTAAGACTATGTGGTAGAATCAACGACGACTAGCTGCTTTGAACTCTTCCATCTCATCGCTCCTACATTGAGACCAAAAACATATCCTAATTGTGAAACTAGATCGTTATGATCTCTCTGTAAACCAGCATCAGTATACCCTATGATGACATGATCTTCTTCTCCTTGAGACACTTGGAACATATCCTTAGTTCTTCTCAGATACTTAAGGATTGTCTTAACATCATCCCAATGTTGTTCTCATGGATCTTCTTGATATCTACCAACCATGCTCAGTGCATAGGCAACATCAAGACTGTTACATAACATGGAATACATGATAGATCCTATAGCTAAGTCATATGGGATCCTACTCATCATATCTTTCTCATATTGTGCTTGAGGACACATTTTCTTAGAAAGATGTATTCCATGTGAAACTAGAACGAGTCCCCTCTTGGATTGTTCTGTACAAAATCTCTTTAGTGTCTGGTAAATGGGTTTACCATAAAATAGTCCAAGAAGCCTCTTGGATCTAACACTAATGATCTTAATCCCTAGAATATAGGTTGATTCACCTATGTACTTCATAGAGAATAACTTTTTCAACCATTCCTTAATTGACTGTAAGATTGGTACATCACTTCCAATAGGAAATATGTCATCAACATATACTACTAGGATAACGACCTCATTCCCATTAATCCTCTTATAAACACATTTCTCACATTTATTCTTAATTAAACCAAATTTCTTTATGGCTTCATCAAATTGAATGTTAAATCACTTGGATTCTTTCTTTAATCCATAAATGTATTTTTATAACTGGTAAACCTGTTTGGATTCACCTAGTGTTACAAACCCTTTTGGATGTGTCATATAGACATCTTCCTAAAGGTTCTCATTAAGGGATGTTTTTTTTGAAATCTCTTCTCTAAATCTCACAGTCATAGTAAGTTTTTATGACAAGTATTATTCTTATAAATTTAAACATGGAAACATGTAGGAAGGTTTTATCATAGTCAATTACTTGATGTTGTCTGTATCCTTTAGCCAATATCCTTTATTTATAGGTGATAACTTAACCTTCCATGTCTAGTTTTCTCTTGAATACCCACTTGTATCCAAAAGGAATTACGTCAACTAGATCATCTACCAGAACCCAAACTTGGTTCTAATACATGGAATATATTTTAGAATTCATAGCTTCTATCCATCATGAAGATTTTGAGCTTTCTACGGATTCCTTGTAGGAGGGGGGTGCATAATTATCCAACAATAATGATTCACCATCCTCGGTGACTATATAACCAAATCTCTCTTGTTCCCTTACCTATCATGAGCTCCTAAGCAGTACTTGTGTTTCTGTAACCTCATCAATGGGGACCTGTGGAAGTCGTTCCTGTACCAACTCTTGTGTATCTTGAGCATCAACTTCATAGAAGTCAATCTTTCTCCCACTATCCTTTTTGAGGATGTCCTCCCTCTCAAGAAATATATCTTGTCTAGTGATAGTCACATTCTTATCTGAAGGGTTGTATAAGTAATATCCTTTCGTTTCCTTGGGGTATCCTATAAAGATACACCTCATTCCCCAGGGTTCTAGTTTGTTTCCTAAGAAGGCCTTAACAAATTCCTAACATCTCCACACACGTGTGTGCAACAAAATGGATTTCTTTCCATTCTATAACTCAAAGGGAATTCTATTTTCCAGCTTAGTTGGTACTCAGTTTAATGTGTTCGCTGCAGTTTGTAATACATATCCCCAAAAGGATAATGGATGATCTTCATAACTCATCATCGACCTCACCATGTCTAACAAGGTGTGTTTACTCCATTAAATAACACCATTCCACAATGGTGTATAGGGAGAATTGAGCTGATATATAATCCCACACTCTTGTAGATGATCGATGTACTCTTGGTTCTGATATTCTACACATCAATCCAATTGAAGTTTCTCTATCTTTTTACCAAGACGATTCTCTACTTCATTCTTGAATTACTTAAATTTCTCTAAGGACTCTGACTTATACCTCATTAAGTATACATAGCCATATCTTCTAAAATCATCAATAGAATTATTGAAGTAAGAATATCCATCTCTAGCTTCTATTATAAATGTTCTATACGCATTCGTGTTCACCAATCCTAGAAGCTCGGTGGCCCTTTCACCCTATCCACCGAAAGGCGGATTTGTCTTTTTACCTTGTAAAAAAGTGTGGAATCTATAACACCTTGAGATTTTATAAGATATATTATTTTTAATTTCATTGAAGTATTCTATTTTACACTACACCAAGATTGTCTTACACTATACGCAACACCGTATTAGCTTGCAGTATACACAACACTATTCTTGGCTCATGTTAGATAGAATTTCAAGTTCGTTTTGTGGAAATTATTCTACGAAACATTAAGTATAGATTTTTTTCAATGTATTAATAAAATAAGTTTTGATTATGTTATACGCAACACAAAATGAAGCTTTCACTATACATAGCCTTGACTTGGATTTCATTACACGCAATTAAGACCATCTATGATAGCGTGTGATGCATGCAATACCGAGTTTCACTAAACAAAGATATGCTATTAAAATATTATATAAACTAGCCCTTATGAATAGTAAAACCCACTTTTTTAAATTTTATAAATTATATTTTCAAAATAAACTTCTTTTTTGGATTTGGAATATCAAAATTAGCCTAGGGTGAAATTTTGGTATTTTTCTGAAAACTTTCAATTTTTGATGAATAGTGAAAACACTAGGTTACTATTTAAAAGCTGAATTTTTATTTAAATAATTATTTATTTTATTTAAAATTAATTTAGGTCGAAATTGATATATATTACCTATATTAGTTAAATTTAATTTATTGGAGTCATTTTATAAAAATTTTAGATATATAAAAATTTTATTGAACTTTTCACCATCTTTTACCCACCTCCTAAGAGAATATAGAAATTCACATAAAATTTAATTTTACCACATCTGGGAGTGGAATTTCGAATATCCAAGAGACACGGATAATATCAATGACTAAAATGTGGTTTAATGAGATGAAAATAATTTATGTTAAATAGTAAGTTTTTACTTTTATTTACCATAGTTAAAAGTAAATAGGGTAATTAAGGGTAAAAATGATATTATTATTACCCTAACACATGTCCTAATTCTATTGGATAAGTGTAATTCAACAAAAACCAACCTTAGGAATAAAATAAGACCATTTTTTCCACTTGTATTAGATTAGTACATTTATTATTAATTTATTTGAAGAAGTGTTAAAATAGTTAAAATCAATGTTTAATAACAAAAAAATTTAATATAGGGTTATACATAAGATAAATTCGACTGTAAATATTCATTAGAAATATAAAATGATTTCAAACATAATTTTAATTTATTTAGGATTTTTATACATTAAATAATTTAATTTATTTATGACACTATGATTATGCAGTAATTATCTTTTTAATGAAATATTGACATAATTAATGTTATAAATACCCAACTAAATGTAATTTGAGACTTTTATGAATTAAACTAATTTTATAGGTTAATATTACATGTTTGTATTTATTTACATAACTTGTTTCGAACTAATCATGTTGTTATGAGTTTCACAAAAAATTAATTACCAAATATAGTCAAAATTGACATAAAATAGTTTTTAACACAGATATAGTATTATTAATTGTTATTTAATTCCTAAAAATCTAAGGTTCGTCCAAATTATATGTATAAGGATATATATTTTAATAATAAACATCTTTTTGTTATTTTTCCTTGTTATAGTATGTTTATTAACCTTATAGTGTAAGAAAACAAGAAGACACGGTAAAAGTAAAATTATTTAACTTAAAGTTAAATCCAAATGATACGGTTAAAATAGTAACCTAAACTTGTCCAAAATCTATAGTATAGGAGTATTTCGACCCATCCCCACCTTAGCTTTGAAATAAATCAATTTTTATCTATTAAAAACCGAATGTGAATTTATTATAAAATAATATTTTAGGTTTTTCCAAAGGTTCCCCTCTCCTCCCTTACAAAAAGGGCACCCCTTACCTCTTCCCTTTACACCATTTTGAGCCTTGAAGCTCAGCCAACCCCTACCAATTTCTCTTCTCCACTTCCATAGAATCATTATGGAAGTTATGGTCTTCTCAAAAGTCCAACTCTACTTTCTTAAGAGGAAGCTTAAAGGAGGTGCGACGAAGAAGAGGTAATATCTTCTTCTGATTCTCTCAAGTTTCTTTCTTCTTCAACATATTCTTATTTAGTTGTTTCATTATAAAGTAATAACATAAGTATAACTCATATACTGATATGTTATTATGAATATTAAATAACCCTATTTCACCTTCTATCCATCCTATGGAAAACAAAATCACCACGCGTGCGTACATACGGAATAACGTCTCCACGCCGTAGTATAATCAGTTTTTCCACCACCACCATACATTGATGTGTATAATGGTGTAAATAAATAACTATATATGGTTATTTTAATGTGATATTAATTCTTCAATATTATACATACACTTCAATACAATTCCACGATCATGGGAATGATATCATCACTCTTGCGTACGTACGGACTACCGTCTCCACGAACGCGATGAGATACATTTTACATGATTAACCATTCAAGAATGATTATAATATATATATATATAATGAATAATAATGAAAAATTGGACATAATAAAGCTACTGGATTTATGTATACATATATATATATATATATATATATATATATATATGTCATCTACTTACTTCCATTCAAGTCAATAAATAAAGGAAAACAACGTTCATGCGTACGTACGACCCACCATCTCCATGAACAGTGTGTTTCATTTCATTTATCTATCTATTATATATAAATATATACTGTATATATATGATATATAAATCATGTTTTACATTTTTTAAGTATGTAAATCATGATATAAGTAATAATAATATCAAGAACAACAAGTCCAAACACATACGATAAATGAAACAATTTTACCCAAAACGCTACTTTAACATGGAATAGACAAATGAATGGGTAACATAAATACCTAAGTGAACCATATATGATATAATAACGAGGAATATGATTCTGTAATAATTCAATGAAATTATTTAAATCATTATACAGGTGGTTCAGATACATACAAAGCATATCAAACATAAGGAAAGGGATAACATTTCCAATCTCGTTTTTATCCGAGATTGATTATTCATACGTATTCACTAGGGTTATATTTATCATATATATTCATGTTTTCTAAAAATGGTTTCATGTATGTTTAAAGTCCTTTTTACCCATTTTTTACTTTTACTACATGGTATGTAACGAATCTTTCTTTTCTTACGTTACGAGCTACTTTTTGACTTTTCTGGAAAAAGTACGAGAAGACTATTTTTTTAACTTATACGGCATGAAGGCTTTATAGGGTTTTATAAATCCTTATTTTCATTAATCATCCACCAAAATATTTCATGTCTATTTTAAAAAAAATCTGTTTTTTTTAAATTGCATGTCATTTTGTGAACATAAAATGATTTTGAATAAGAATGGACATTTTCCTCAAGATTTCATTTCAAGTGTTTTATCAAAACTATTTTCCATCTAAGATGACATTATTCAATATGTATATGTTTAAAGTATAATGTCTCTATTATTTAGATGGTATGATATTTCTTATGATTAAATGATATCCATTTGTTTTATATAGATTATGTTATGATGGCATGATGTTTAAGAATCCCAATTTATTACATGGGTTATGCTATGATGTATTATTTATGATTTTGTGGCATAAGTAAGAATGATTTCATTATCAGATTGGTGGGAACTATATCTCCCTCCAATTAATTGGGTAAATATTTATATCTCATTATATAGACATGGCTGTAATGGTAAGTTAATCTTGTTCAGTGATACAGGACTGGAACGAAGAGTGAACCCGATTCAGAAAGGGACTTTGTCCACTAAGATGGTATTGGCAGCAATGCCTTGGCTACAATGGAAATCATAACATGTGCTTAATGTTTTCCACAATTACATGCTTTATTCCCATGCTATCTTATCATTATTTATTGTTTTTTATGATGAATGCCTCACTTCCTTCTAGCATTTATGTCTTTTCTCGAGATTTTGATGTTTATATTTTATGTTCAAATTTTTGCATTCAAATGTTTACGGATTCTTTTACGTTCTCTATGTTTACCCTTACAGAGAATTTGAGCTCACCCTTTATATGTTTTCTTTTTCCATAGATTTAATGAAAGGTTTTAGGTAATAAAACAAATGGTGAAGATCCTTATGGGAGATGTTGATGATATTTCACCACAATATGAAGATTATATTACGTGTTTTTAAAGACACTAAACTATTACGGTCCTTCGGTGTTTGTTTTTGCTATGTATTAAGTATTCCACAAAAGTAATGTATTTTCCATGTATGTGAAGCTTTGGGTTTCTACATTTGGTATCAGAGGAAAGGTTTAGTTAACCTTTGGAAACTGGGATGTGAAAACTTTAGTGAGATACCTAGAGATACTTTTAAGGTATGTCTAGGGATGTCCCCAATGTTAAGTATCAGTATAGGTTATTGTCCTAGAATTATGGTAATGATCATAGAATTTAACCTAAGATGTTATATATTGAAGGTAATCCCCCTTGATTGTGATTTTGGACTCTCACACTATTCTTTTTGGGTTTTAGAAAATGGCTGGAAATAAGAAGATTCACGATAATGGAGGATATGGTGGAATGGAATTATATTCTTCCTGAGCAACCAAATGAAATTGGATCTGGAAGTCCAAATATCATTATTTTTCCTAATCAGAAATATCATAATATGATCAATAATCTCAACTATGGTAAGTATCCCAACTCAGCTAATAGTAGAAATATGAAGTTTCATGATGATCATAGAGGAAAGAAAGGTCAATTCCCCTCATGTAAATAATGTGGGAAGAGGCATCAAGGAGAATGATTCAATGGAACTAGAAGATGCTTTAGGTGCAGAAAAGAAGGACACAAATATAGTAAGTGCAAATAAAAAGGTTCAGTTAACACCATAGAGAAGGATAATGGTATTTCTACGGCATCAACAATGCTTAGATGTTTTAAATGTGGATTGTATTGGCATTATGCAAACCAATTCCCTAAGGGAAAATCTCATGAAGAGAATCAGCATGGTCATATGGGTAGTATTTATCAGGATGATGAGGAGACTACAAATGATATATGATATGAAGTAATGTTTAAAGATTCGTTAGATGTTTAAGAAGGTATTGGAATGACTATATTTTTATCAAGAGTTATGTTGTATAGTTAATGTTACTATGGAATAAATAATGATCTAAGGATTGTTACACTGTTGTTTTTCCTAAAGTACTTGAAAGTATATGTTGAATGGTACTGGATACCATGAAATATTATTTAGATATTTTTGGAAAGAATATAATATGTGCATAATTAATGGATAAGGATAAAATAATATGTTTATTGGTATTCATGAGCTCATGATTGATATAAGGACTAAGTGATATAATGGTTTGCGTATATAGAATTTTGGGGATTTTGTTATGTGGAAGGTGTTAACTTTTAATTGCATTAATTTTTTCACTAAGGTTCAATAGGTATTCATTTTTCAAGAGAATACATGATTAAGGCCTTTGAATGTTTGGAATGTGGCCAAAAAGATATATTGTATGATATATCAGGGATAAATTATGGTATTCACGTACTTGTTATGTGACCTCTCAAGTAATCATTTTCTTTACACTATGAGAGTGGACAAAAGTATTTCCAATAAGAATAATGGTTTGAATGGATTATGTTGGACATTAGATAGAATTATTTAAGGATAGATTTTTTTTTCATATTGTCGATGGAATTTTATAATAATGAAGTTTTTGAAAAAGTACAACATGCGGGACGGGCGACAACCCGTCCCGTCGGATAAGGCTGTTGGAATCGAACCCACCACTGAAGTGTGATAGGCCTTTATCACCTACCACTGGACTACAGGAAGTCCCTGTTTAGTATAAACATGTTTTATTATATTAAGTATTATGATATATGAATTATAATTCAATTTTAGGAACCATATACGACTAATCTCACTACATATGGACTTATGTATTTTTGATAGCTTTTTCTAACCTTTTGTTCGAGACAGAAGGACGAACCCATAATTTTATCACATGATCTGCTAACACTTCACGAATGACAAATTAAACTACATTTCATTATGATATGAAGTGGAAATTATCCAATGAACGTCCAACGGTGATACTGTACCAAAATCAAGAAAGTATTTCTTCTAATTCCAATTTCATCAACTTTATGGAAATGATCTTGAAAACCAAAAATGATGTCCTAGTTCCCTTATATCCGATGAATCAGATGGTAACTTATATCATCACAAATTTATGGCTTTGTGTTTTTTGGCTTTTTCATAGCCATGTTCCATACCACTATCCATCAGAACATGATGGTAGGATTTCTCTTTTATATCTATATTTTCACATATGTTCTCCTATGTGGAAACCCAGTGATTAGTTAATTTGGGTAACCATTACGTTTCATACATTAGTTTTTAAATATTGTTTTGGTATTCCTTTTTACGATTTGGGTTTCTATTAAAGAAACATTCGAGTAGTTACCCATTTATAACCCCAACAAATTTCGAGGGCGAAATTCATTTCAAGGGGGGTAGAATGTAACACCCCAAGATTTTATGAGATATATTCTTTTTAATTTCTTTGATGACTTCTATGGTACACTACACCAGGATTGTCTTACGTTATACGCAACACCGTATTATCTTACAGTATACACACCACTATTCTTGGCTCGTGTTAGACACAATTTCAAGTTCGTTTTGTGGAAATTATTCTAAGAAATGTTAGTTATAGATTTTTTTCAATGTATATATAAAATAAGTTTTTATTATTTTATATGAAACCCCAAAAAGAGGTTTCACTACACACAACACTGACTTGGTTTGAATTATACGCAATCAATACCTTCCACGATAGCGTGTGATCTACGCAATACCGAGTTTCACTAAACAAAGATATGCTCTAAAAATATTATATAAACTAGCCGTTATGAATAGTAATACACACTTTTGAAAATTTTATAAATTTTATTATTCAAATGGACTTCATTTTTGGATTCGGAATATCAAAATTAGCCTAGGGTGAAATTTTTTTATTTTTCTAAAAACTTTTGATTTTTGATTAATAGTGAAAACACTGGGTTACTATTTAAAACCGACTTTTTTAAAATAATTATTTATATTATTTAAATTTATTTTAGGACAAAATTGATACATAATACCAATATAAGATCAATTTAATTCATTGGAGTCATTTTATAATAATTTTATATATATAAATATTTTATATAACTTTTCACCATCTTTTACCCACCTGCTAGCAGAATTTGGAAATTCACATAAAACATAATTTTACCACTTTTGTTATTATAATTTAAAAAATCCAAGATACATGGTTAATATCAAGGACTAAAATTTGGTCCAATGAGATGAAAATAATATTTTGTGAATATTTACATTTTACTTTTATTTACCACGGTTAAAAGTAAATAGGATAATTAAGGGTAAAAATGATATTATTATTACCCTAACAAATTTAATAATTCTATTGGATAAGTGTAATTCAACAAAAAACCACCTTAGGAATAAAATATGACCATTTAGGTCCACTTGGATTAGATTAGTAAATTTATTATTAATTTATTTAAAGAAGGGTTAAAATAGTTAAAATCAAAGTTTAATAACAAAAACATTTTTAATATAGGGTTAAACATACGATAAATTCGACTATAAGTATTCATTAGAAATATAACAGTATTTCATATATAATATTATTTTATTTAGAATTTTTAGAAATTAAATAATATAATTTATTTATGACACAATGATGATGCAGTAATTATCTTATTAATGAAATATTGACATAATTAATGTTATAAATACCTGAATAAATGTAATTTGAGACTTTTAATGAATTCCATTAATTTTCATGGTTAATATGATATGTTATAAGTGATTTAAGTATCTTTTTTCGAACTAATCATGATTTTATGATTTTTAGAAAAATCAATTACCAAATAGTGTCACAATTGACATAAAATAGTTTTTAAAACAAATATTATATTATTAATTATTATTTTATTCATCAAAATCTAAGGTTCATCCAAATGACTCAGATAATGATATATATTTTAATTACGAACAACTTGGGGTTTTTTTGGCTTGTTATAGTATGTTTATTAACCATATAGTGTAAGAAAACAAGAAGACACGGTAAAAGTAAACTTATTTAATTTAAAGTTAAATCTAAATGATAATGTTAAAATTGTAACCTAAACCAGTCCAAATTATATTGTATGAGAGGATTTCGACCGATCCCAACCATATCTTCAAAATAAATCAATTTTAAGCTATTAAAAATCCAATATTACTTTATTATAAAATAATATTTTATGTTTTTCCAAAGGAGCCCCTCTCCTCCCTTATAAAAAGGGCACCCCTTCCCTCTTATCTTCACACCCTTTTGAGACTTGAAGCTTGGCCAAACCCTGACCATTTCTCTTCAAAACATCCCTAGAAACATTTTGGAGGTTATGGTATTCTCAAAAGGCCAAATCTACTTTATTAAGAGGAATCATAAAGGAGGTGCATCAAAGAAGAGGTAATCTCTTCTTCCGATTCTCTCAAGTTTCTTTCTTCTTAAACTTCTTATTATTTAGTTTTTTCATTATAAGGTAATAACATCAGTATCAATCATATACTGATATTTTTTTATGAATATTAAACAACCTTATTTCACCTTCTATCCATCCAACAAAAAATGAAATCACCACGTGTGTGTGCGTATGGAATACTGTCTTCGCGCCATGTTGTAATCAGTTTTTCCACCACCACCTTACATGGATGAGTATAATGTTGTAAATAAATAACTATATATGGTTATTGTAATGTGAAATTGATTTTGTAATATTATAAATAAACTTCAATACAATTCCACGATCATGGGAATGATATCATCGCTCGTGCGTACGTACGGACTACCGTCTCCACGAACATGATGAGATTCATTTTCCATAATTAACCATTCGAGAATGATTATAAAGTATATATATAATGAATAATAATGAAATATATGACATAATAAATCTACTAGATTTATGTATACATATACATATATGTATATATATATGTCATCTACTTACTTCCATTCAAGTCAATAAAGAAAGGAAAATAGTGTTCATGTGTACGTACGGCCTACCGTCTCCATGAATGGTGTGTTTCATTTAATTTATTTATATTATATATATATATATACTGAATATATATGATATATGAATCATGTTTTACATTCTGGAATTAAGTAAATCATTATATAAGTACTAATAAAATCAAGAACAATAAGTCCAAACACGTACGATTAATGAAACAATTTTACCCAAAACGCTACATTTACATGGAATTGTGAAATGAACGGGTAATATAAATACCTAAATGAACCATATATGATATAATAACAATGAATATGATTCTTTAATAAGTCAATGACATTATTTAAATCATTACATAGGAGGTTCGGATACATACAATACATATCAGACATAAGGTAAGGGATAACTTTTCCAATCTCCTTTTTATCCAAGATTGTTTATTCGTACATATTCACTGGGGTAATATTTATCATCCATGTTCATGTTTTCTAAAAATGGATTCATGTATGTTTAAATTCATTTTTACCCATTTTTTTCTTTTACTACAAGGTATGTAAAGAATATTTCTTTGTTTATGTTACGAAGTACTTTTTGACTTTTCCGGCAAATGTACGAGAATAATGTTTTTTTAACTTATACGGCATGAAAGGATTTATACCGTTTTATATACCCTTATTTACATGAAAATTACTCCAAAATATTTGATTACTATTTTTGAAAAAATCCATTTCTTTTAAAATTGCATGTCATTTTTTGAATATAAAATGATTTTGAAAAAGAATGGATATTTTCCTCAAGAATTCATTTCAAGTGTTTTGTCAAAACTATTTTCCATATAAGATGACATTATTTCATATGTTTATGTTTCAAGTTTAATGTCTCTATTATTTACATGTTATCATTCTTCTTATTATGAAATGATATCCATTTGTTTTATATGGATTATGTTATGATGGCATGATGTTAAATAATCCCAATTTATTACATGGGTCATGCTATGATGTATGATTTATGATTTTGTGGCACAATTAAGAATGATTTCATTATGAGATGGGTGGGACATATATCTCCCTCCAATTCATTGGGTAAATATTTACATCTCATGAGATAGACATGGCTGTAATGGTATGTTAATCTGGTTCAGTGATACAGGACTGGAACGAGGAGTGAACCCGATTCAGAAAGGGACTTTGTCCACTTAGATGGCCTTGATAGTAATGCCTTGGCTAATATGGAAATCATAACATGTGCTTAATGGTTACCAAAATTACATGATTTATTCCCATAATATTTTATCATGATTGATGTTCCTTTATGATATATGCCTCACATACTTCCACGATTTATGTCTTTGCTCAAGATTTTGATGTTTAGATTTTATGTTCAAGATTTTGCATTCAAATGTTTGTGGATTATTTTATGTTCTCTATATTTACCCTTACTTAGCATTTGAGCTCACCCTTTATATCTTTTATTTTCCATAGGATTTAAAGAAATGTTTTATGTATGAAAACAAAAGGTGAAGATCTTTATGGGAGATGTTTAAGATCTGTCACCACGATTAGAAGATTATATTCCGAGTATTGAAAGACAATAAACTATTATAGTCCTTCAATGCTTGTTTTTTCTATGTATTAAGTATTCTGCAAGAGTAATGTATTGTCCCTGTACATGAATCTTTCGGTCTCTACAACATCTATCAAGTATTTTTAGCTTAGTAAAGTCTAAATTACCATCTTGTAATAGCATTTTTTCGAACATCTCATTTACATGACCTAGACGGTGATGCCACAATAGTGTGATGTATGAGTCATGTGAGTTTGATTCGTAATTGATTTCCAAAACTTGGTATTGTAATTTAATAGATACAAACTATTATTTAATTTCTCCATACCACAACATACGTTGTTCTTATAAAAGAAACAACCCTTATTTCTAAACATGGAAATAAATCCATCCATATCCAAACATGATGTAGAAATTATGTTCTTGGAAACACTAGGCGCATAATAATAATTATGTAAAACCAAATGCATCAAAATTGGAAATGAGAGATGGTAATTTCCAATGGAAAATGTAGACAACCTTGTGTCATTGTCAGCTCGAAGATCCACCACTCCTCTGGAAATATTTCTAAATAAACTTGGTTCTTGCATTTGAATAAATACGTGTTCCCCAAAAGTTGTATCTAATACACAATTTATAGAAATAGAATGATTACACTCGTTAATGAACACACCTTTAGTGTCCCCATGCTACTGGGTGCAGTTCCTCTTTCAGTGGCCTGGCTTTCCACATGTTAAACAAACTGCCTCACGTCCCATTCCCAGCCTTTGTATCATCCTCTTCTTATAGGGAAGGTGCTAAGGGGCTTCAGACCATTTATGAATCCTTGGTCCCTATACCTTGTCTTTCCTTTTCTTATTCACAGTAAGGATTTTTGTCTTTTCATGACCTATTTTATTATCTACCTGGACAATTTATGTCAGAAGTTTTGATGGAATCTTCTAATTGATGCTCATGTTGTAGTTGACAATAAATCTAGAGATGGTATTTGGAAGTGATGATAGGATGAGATCTGTAGCAACTCATCCATGAACATAATACCTAAGATGTCCAGTATTTCAATGTATCCAATAAGCATCACTACATGATGCCCAGCTGGTTCAGACTCTCCAAGATTAGTTGTAAACAAAGTTTTGGAGATCCCATATCTCTCATATCTCTATTTCTCTTGATAGATATCATTAAGGTGAGACATCGTGTTATACGCGTCTATGTTTTCATGTTACTTCAAGAGCTCATTTAAAATGGAAGTAGCATGAAACATTGGAAATCTAAGGAATAATCCATAAGTTTCATATAGAAAGATAGTTCCTCATCACTGGCCTCTTTTCCATGTGCAACTGGTATAAGTTCCTCGAGCACGTACAATTTCTTCTCATGACTAAGGATGAAACGTAAACGCCTCTTTTATTCCTAGAAATCAGTTCCAGTGAGATGTTTTTCTTTATCATGTATGGCTATCAATGATATGTTTGAAGTATTTTTTCTTTAAATTTATACAAATTAATATGAGAAACGTTTTAGTACTTTATCCTAATAAAACTGATACAAATAAATAGCTTCATACTCATTAGTCTCCCAATATTTTATTGAAATCTAATATCCCTCACCATTGAGTTCATAATATTATATTGCCTGAATATAATAGTGGAAAGGATCCAGATTTACCTTCTCATTACCCCAACTAGGGTTTGTCACAAAACATTAAGGGTTCTAGGTAGGCATTCTAGATGTCAATTACATTAACTTTTTGCTCCTTGATCCACTGAGGGGACTCCTCAATCCTGAAATCCTTTTTTTATTTCCTCAACCTTTGCCTCTTAGTCACACCAAGTCCTATTGTGGCAGTCAACCCTTGATGTGAGCCAAGTCAAGTTAAACCAAATTCTTGAATTAGAATTCCTCGATAATTGAAAGCACCCCAACTAGGGTTGGTCAAGAACTTTGAACTATGGTTCAATTCTAACAAATATTTTGGAAGGCTATACCGACATAATATTTTCATTGATAGATTTTATCTGTATACATAAATTTTCAATTTATTATCTTTGATTACATACTTTTTAATATTAATTGGGGTATACTCAAGTGATTAACCATATCTATGATTATATTTTCTCATATGTTGGTCTTATTTTAGTTTCATCTTGCATGCTTGTTTAATTCATTAATTGTGTGATCGTGACAACACACCCCCAATAAATAAACCATGAAACTGATAGAAATAAAATAAATCATATGATCATGAGAATGTTTTATAGTATAGTTTATCTTGCAGTTGATTAACTAACCCAAAACCTAGGGGATAAAAACCTTAATCCTTTTGGGTTCATGTTTACACCTTCCCACATTTTCACCTTTGTATCTCCTTGGATTGGTTTCACCTTGGCTCCTAACTTGAGCCTCCTCCACTAGCTCGGGAGCTTCATCCATTACATATACGTTTATCTCACTCACAGGTCAGGGGTAAAATGGGGTTTTAGATAAAAGAATCCTTGGGCTCATATGCCCTATATATTAATGAGGAGAAGGCTCAAAGGCCAACCAATTTAATTTAAATAAATTAATTAAAAAGAAATCATTCACATAAAAAGGTCTCTGTCTAGATCATGATCATCCATACATGATACGATATTTATGTATAAATAAAACTATCATCTAATTATTTAATTGTTTTTGTTTAAGATAAATCACGCTCAAATCGATAAATTATCTTTAATTAATCAATCCTTTTATCATAAACCCTTTTTCTGAATTTCCATGATATTCTCATCCATTATAATTTTAAACAAATAAATTCATCTAAAATTATCTTTGTACATAACGTTCACCATAGAGGAAACCCTTTGAATTCCCATTCATAACTACCTAATGAGTAGAAATGAACATTATGAAGATGTTTAATTAAATACATATATATAAAACACTTATCATGTGTTGTGAGTCACCTTTACGAATGCACTATGGTACACATCTCAAGGGTTTGTATAATATAATAATAAATTTTAATAAATTTTCATAATTTGGATGAGTACATGACATTTAGTTCTTACTACATAGGGTGTTCTTTTGTTCATCATTCATCCAACATACACGTCCTGGGACATGGTGTGTAGATGTACTTCAAAAATCTTCAGAGTACACAGTGTGTTCAGTTGGAAACACTCCGACTAGTATCTGCATTCCATGGTTTCTAGCACTGAAATCCATCTATGGGGTACATGATCCAACCCTAACCCAAAGGGACTACACCTCGTGTTCAGTTCTCCACAAAGAGTATAATCCATAAACCGTGTACCACCTATTCCTGGTGAACACATAGAGTCTTAAAGACTTATATAGAATCCAATGACACGGATTAGTTTGGCGGAGCATCCTAGTACAAGGAACCTATACTACACGGTGTGTACTGCTGAATACATGTCATGTGTTCTGGTGTTGTATGACCAAGAATCTTTGGAAAATATGAATGAGATCCTCTATTTTATTTTAATCAAAATTAAAAGATTTTTTTTCCTATATGGTGAAAGAGAAATGAAAGAGGAATAGATCTCGAGATTCAGATTCATAGAACGATTAACATGAATTAAAACAACTAAATTGTATAATATATAAATCGCCAATGAAAAAATAATTAATTATAGTCAATGATATAACCGCTCTGAAACAAATTGTAGGTTCCAGGCATAGTAGAAGTGTGTTGGTGGGTTTTCCCAACTATAATTTTTCTGTTAACAATGATCAATCTATGATCTATCACAATAATAAAATGTTGGATCTTAGGAATTGGACAACGAATGAAATAACAGAAGGGAGTCCCAGAACCCTATAGAGGATCATCAATTTTTTGTATAACTAATTTAATTAATATACAAGAATTACCTTGATGGAATTATATCTGTATTGATGTTTTCGGTCTTGATCTGATGTGATCCATCCTTGCGTCATAGAATACAAGTATAGGATTCCTCTAACAGTTAGCCAAAAGATCTCTACATATCTCTAGACATCTCCAAAGGTATCATTGAGTTCTAGCATGGAAGATCCATCGCTTTTGATATCCAGATTCGATCGCCTTGAGTGCCGCTTGCAAAGAGCTCTCCATGATCCAGTAGAAGAGTATCTCTCTCATAGCATGAGAGTGTTCTAGGAAGAAAAGAATTCTCTCTTGGTTTGAGAGCATTTTCTAAATCTGTTGTGCACAACCACAAAAAATGGATAGGCAAATGAGAATTAAATAATTTGGATTTTAATTACTTAGAATAATAAAATGACATAATTACTTGAAATCATTCATTAATTTCATTTAATTCTTGGTAAGACCCCATGTCTAATAATAATAGTTGAAAATTATTAATACTTCACAAGCACCCATCGAATTACACCTAATATTATTTAATTAAATAAATAAAATTATTTCTCACAAATCCCCAGAAAAACTACATTGCATCTGTATTAATATATGCGATGTGTACTTTTGTTATTCCATTTTCATTATTTCCTCCATCACATTTATTAGACATTGAATAATGGATATTAATTTCTCAAATAAATATCATTTCATTAATAGCTAATAAATATATAATTTTACCCACAATATATTCTTTCAAATAACTTGTATTTAAATAAATGTGATCATGCATTCCAGAATAATTATTAAACAATAATCAGGAATAAGATTTATTCAACTTGTTAAAAGAATATTTAACTATGATAATTGGACACACTTAGTGTGTGATACTCTATGCCTCTTTCTCAGTGGCATTTGGCAGATCCTACCAAAAGTCCAAGGTTAGCGTCTAGAAACACGACAAGGTGCCTGTAGAGTGAGATGTTAATGCTGCAATGACATGTCACCACATATGAATGCTTACCGTGTAATGTAATCCATTTATCTTGATAACTCGAATCATACGGATTTCATGGTAGTTCCATCAACCCATGTGATCGATTATTCTTTCTTTGACTTTCTTGAATTGAACTCACCCATTCCATACCATGGTCATGGATTTATATAGGCTATATAAATTCCATCAAAGTGCCTAAGATATCTACTTCTCTAATGGAATAGAATGGAAAAATATTTTCTCTCATTATCTAATAATGCAATATTACTCATGAAGAACCCATCATATCCAACCTCTCTAAAAATATTGTGTCCTCATAGTTTTTGTCAATACATCTAAGTTCATGAGTTGTAATACCCATTAATAATAATCTTAATGTCGAAGGACCAAAACCCACATCTGTATATATGAACATCAATTGAATCAATGAAATGAGGATTTATTTCTGGTGGGTCTCATTCTTATAATATCCTCTTGGATATTACCAATGGAACACACCATGGGAATATGCCTCAATGTTTTAGGAGTCCTCACCCCTAATGGATTGTATTATTTGTGTCCCTCAAATAACATCATCCAGACATGGAATATATATTCAAGAATAGTGTTATGGAACTTTCAGGTTCTCATCATAGAAGGGATCCTCTATGACTCTTTAATGCAACAATTATACTTAGAATATTATCACATGCATTGTTATGAAGAAGAAAAATTAATTTGTGATAAGTTATTTATTAATGAATAAAGTACAAATTTTTTGGTTCTAGGCCACCAACTACAACACACTGTATCTCAAATAATGGGTGGTTAGAATATAGTATCAAGGATCCTTGTATTTCTACCATTAAATTTATTAAAATCTAATTTAACCACAACACCCTATCTTTATATGATATATTTCACAATAAATAAATTTATTTTAGGTTTTTGATAGTTTATGATACACACATCCCTAAGTCTAAATAAATTGTAATGAAAATATAGTTATAACATAGTCTTTAGATTTTATGGTATGAATATAAATAACTAAATTATGGTTTAACCATGTTTAAATTATATTCATTGGTTATTAGTTGATTTTAAATGAAAACAAATATCATATGAATGTAGAAGATACATTTTTCTAAAGAACGTTTTTTCAGCAAACAATGATTTAGTATATTACTAAATTTAATTAACAACCATTTTGATTAAATTCGCATTTCATATATTAATGAAAATGTTTTATCAACCATGTTATTGTTTTTATAGGTATTAGATAAGATTATAGACACAGTTTTATGCTTAAAATGATTTTTCAAAAAAACTGTGTTTTTCTTCTTTTGCAAATTTATATTTAAATGAATTTATGGCACTTATAGAAATTTAAATGTGAAAATTTTATTCCATATTTTTATTTAGTGTGATCAAATTTTTTAATTATGTCCTTTTCATTTTTTACCAATATGAATAGTAATCATAATGTAATTTTACCACCTTGGTAAGGGTAAAACATGGAAAAAGGGTTAAAATATTTTGATAAAGATTTAAAATTTATCTAATATTGATTTTATAATATTATATTATTATATTTAAGGCTTTATCATTTATTTATATAATATATTGCCATGTAGTTCTAAATTTATTTGAATATAACAATTATATTAATTTATGTAAAGAATAAATACAAAATGTCACTCTCTTCACAAAAATATAAATAAAGCTTCTACATTATAAAAAAGAGCATAAGTTCCATTATAAATTATAACATTAAATATAAATAAATTTCTTAATTATATTGATTTATTTTTAACTTTTAGAGATTTAATATTTACCTTAAACACTTATGAAATGCTGACACAATATTTAATCATTTCATTGAAAAATAATAAATGATCTTAAAATTAATCGAATTAATTTATTTTGGGTGAGTTATTATGTTACATTAATATTATATATTAATATAAAATATAATAGATATGTGAGAGGTTTATATTTTAATAACATTACTGTCATTTTGTCATTAAATTCAAATTAAATGAGTAGTTTCAAAAATGATATTAATGATATTTTATGAAAATAATATTTTACTAAATTGTATGAGAGTCATAAAAAATAGAATGAGTTCAAGGTAGATAATATATGTTCTAAAAGTTCATCCCCTATCTATTTATGATACAATTTTCACCATATATGTAAAATTATAACCCTTTAATATCAGAAAAGTTTTCACCATAGTTAATGTTAAAATTGTTTAACTATGAATTTAATAAAAATTATAATGTTTAAAATTACAGAAAAACATATTTATATTAAAATTTTATGATTATATTTGTACTTAAGAATATTTATATTTGTATCTATATCCATTTGTAATGAATGTTCTTGATAATTTCTGGATTATATTTTAATATTTTTTGTAATTCCAAGACTCACCCTGCACTCACTTATAAATGGTCATATATTTTCCTCTTTTTCTCACAAAATTTAGAACCTTATATTTAGTGGATTACCTTTAATAAAACCTTATTATATTCCTTCAAAAAATCTTATATATGATTCTCTTTCTAAATGACCTTTCTTTTATGTCATAAGGGTCAGGAATATGTGTCGCAATGTGGAGTTAAAACCATTAATTGATCATTTTCAATTTTATTTCTTCTTTTTCCCCATATATATCAATGGTATCCATTACAAATTGATTAATATAATATAATTAATATAATAATATTATTTATAATATTGTTAAAACATTTTTTCACCAATTTTCCTTCTTATGGAAAACAAATCGTCGCTCATTCATATGTATGGATTAGTATCTCCACGTAGTGATGTAATTCTTTTCACTGTTATATCTAATGTATAGTAATAATTATGAATTTAATATTTATTCATGATATTTAGAGAATAGTCGGGTTTATATAATTATAACATCTCATCTACATTTTTACCTTTCTATTCCTTGGAAAATGATAATGTCGCTCATTCATACACGAGAAATGCCACCTTCAGAATGTGATGCGATTAATTTTTCTTTAATAGTAATAAGGGAGGATTTAGTGAATATATATGATATATATTATATAATAATGATTCTAGAATATTGAATTATTGTTTATAATTCTTTTGTCTCATACCGTGAAAAATGGTAATAATGTTTATGTGTAGGTACGAACTACCATTTCCATGAATGGCGAAGTTCATTTTTCTATCACTACCAATTGTGGATAACACTGAGTAAATTTAAAATGAATTAATATGATATTTTTATAAGGATTATTTTATTTTATATGATAGATCCAATATCAATGAACAAGTACAGGGACAACCCAATCAAAACATTCATGAAAAACAAATCCATTATAACCTAGAACACTAATTTTCTAAAAAACATTATTAATATATTTGTGACAAGAAATCATAAATAATTAATAAATGGTATTATAGTTATGATAATAGTTATGGAATATATTTATTTATAAAAGTTTTTATAATGTTTGAATAAACTAGATACTTCAGGTAATAGATTTATGTTTCCATCCAATTTTAATATTTATTCTTTATTCATGAATTTCTATTTAGGAAATTATATGATAATTATTTGATAAATACATTTAATTTTATAATCCTCTAGTAAATTCTATATAATACTTGTTTTCATTTCATTTTATTCTCTTTATGTACTAAAGATACCGAAAGAATTGTTTTTAGAAAAATTGACCATGTTTTATTATCTCATAAAAAAATCATTTAAATCTATGTCCATGTTTTGTAAAAAAAATGTTTCCAAAAATGTTTTAGTTTAATTTAATTTTAAATAATTATTTATTTTTATTTAAAAAAATTAAAATTAATATTTTTTTAATTATATGAATGAGGTACTTATGAATCATTTAATGAAAAATATAAATAATTATATGTATAAACATACTAAGCGTGAAAAAATATCCCCCATTTTGAACACTCAAAATTAATAAGATTAAATTAACGATTTCCCTGGATATTTTGAATGAAAATATTTTTCTTAATAGTTTGTAAATTTTTTATTTTAAAAAAGTGATTTTGAAATGAAAAGTAATTTCCTTAGGAAATATTCTACTGATTCTTTAAAAGGAATTTTCATCTATGATGACATCATTTTATGTTAACTATATTTTAATAGAAATTGGATCCAATAATACCATACTGATTATTTCATTGTGTGATTTGTGATTATGTAGATGATATGTTTAGGAGCCTGATTTATTTTCCATGGGTTATTCTATTGTGAAATTATTAAATATTTATAAAACCCTTATTATTTTCATGGTTTATGATATGATTATATGATTAATGTTTTATGATATTGTATAACACATGTATATAGTTTTCATTATGTGATGGGTTGGCCTGAAAATATTTCACTCTAATACAATTGATGAATTTATATATATATATATAGATAACTATGCAAAATAAATCGATTTGTTCCACTATGGGAACCTATTTTTTGTGCTGATCCTCTCTGGGAAAAATTTTATATACATGACCCACTATAAGAAACAAGTCAATGTTCTCCATCTACTAATGAAAATAGTTAATGACGCATGATCCATTATGATATGAGAATTATGTATTGATTCTTAATTCACTATGATTTAACAGTCTTAGTGGTTAACCTTGATATATGAAACAGTTTCGATATTTACCATGGTGATACACCTTTTTGACATAATATTATGCTCCAAGAATGAATTGTGATCATTTCTCACTCTTATGAAATATGAATTTTGAAAGGATAATATATTATACCATTAATGAAGATTATAATCCCTGATCGATGGGCTATAAACTAATTATGTCATGTTCATGATCTCATAAACTTATACTTATGGTTTTACAATATCATCTACTGTTATATCACAAGTATACCCATACTCAGGATCTCTTTTCACCCTTTCATATATTTCCTTTCAACATATTATGATTACTGGTTTAATTAGGGTATATCTATAAAGATTATTATATTGTAAGATCTTTATAAGATATGTTTAATATCTTTCAATATAAAAGATGATTGTGTATATAGTCTCAAAAGTCAGTAAACATTTATGGTCCTCTGAAATGAATTTTTGAAATATATTAAATATTATTCTAAAAGGATTTAATATTTATATATGAAACATAAGGGGTTCTATATTTTTTATCATATAATATCATCAGTCAATGTTTATAGATTAGGATTAAAAAATATATATGAAAACAATGGGGATAAGTCTAGTTATTAAATAACATCAACATGTTTTGGTAAGGACCATGGATAACTCAGTTTAAACCTAATGTTACGTATATTGAGAAGAAGGTTTCATTATTAAGACATTCTAATAATGATATTTCATTATTATTTTATATTTGACTATGATTATTATAGTATTAGGGTTATACATTTTCTATTTTTAGCGAATGTATTGAATAAGAGGAGATTATGATATACAATAATGTGATGTAAAATGTAATAATTTTTCACCTAAGAAACCAAATGTTTTGGGAACTATAATATATAATATTATTTCAGTGATCCCACAATATTCATAATCAATGAATTATTCTCAACATCCAAATGGTTAATAAAGGAAAAAATGTATTATTGATCCTTTCATAAGGAAAAATCCACCTTATTTTAGTGGATCTTATAATACACTAATGTCTAAGAAATGTATTGGTACACTTTAGATAATATTGTTTATTCCATATTACTTAGAACATGAAAATTAATTCCATGTTATTTATCATTTGTGTTCCAAAGAATATAAATGGTGGAACCAAATTAAGAATACAAGACATGGTGAAGAAAATGACTCCATAGAATGAGATGAGTTTGGGAGGATATTCTCTATTAAGTACTTACCCCATATTATATGCACAATGATGGATATGGAATTCCTTGATTACAAGAAATATGATGATGAATCCATTGGAAATTATGAGGAAACTTTTACAGAACATGCATGGTATTCTTCTCATTTAATAATCATCCCTAATGTAAATTTTGATCTATTCTATGGTGGGTTAAAACCAAGTATAAAAAAGAAATTCGATATAAGCAATATTGGTATCTATTAATAAATATATTTATGTCAACTGAAGGTGGGAATAAAAAATTTAGATTCCAACTATTTACATGGTTTTCATATGAATATAAAAAGAAAGACTCGTGAAAACTTTAATAAATCATATGGTGTAATGATATTCTATCCATATCCATTCCATAAATTTGGGTGGAAACATCAATGAATTTTTTTTAAAAAACTGGATGATTATTTAAATGCAAAAAATGTGGTTCGTAAAGACTATAAATTCTGAAACATGATGAATTAGATTATAAATTCAATTTTAGAAAATAATCTTCCAACTACTATTCCACCTATTCTCTAATGCTTCAAATACAAAGAATTTGTGAATTAATCCAACCAATGAATGAATATGAAGGTTTATTATGATGATAATCATAAAAACCCAATTTATCTAGAAGGAAAATAAAAATATCAATTGATCACAATATCCTAAGTGGGTAATGGATATAAAATAGTGAAAGTTATACTTATCATAAATTATAAAACAAACAATTTTATATTTTATTCTATAAATACCCACTCTTTTATACCTATAGAATTAGAAATGGCTGTAAAATTACTACGACAATCATTTTGTTGACATAGTCTAAGAACCCAATTATTTTAATGATTCAAATCATTTTTATTATATTTATAATGAATATATGTTTCATGATAGTAAAAAAAATTAAAAAATTCTGAAAAATGGATATTTCATGATCATCCATCATCATTTACCACTTGTTTAAGGATATACCACTCTAATCAAACATTAGTTAAAAATGATACCTCTAGTTCAATTATACTACCACTAGGGTCTACATTTCAAAGATTCCACCTTTTTTGGTGATACTACCTCTTAAATGAAGTTATATCTAGATGTATCTTCCATTAAGAAGAAATTCATCCAAACTAACACAAAGAGAGTATACCATTAAAGTGAGGTTACCATCCAATAAAGAAATAACAGGTACACTGGGTGATGATCCCACTAGTCGGTGATGCTGCTAAGAGATACTATAATATTATAGATATACCTCCATAGGATTTTACCACTAGCTGAAGAAGCAATGGTTAATCCTACTACCACATGATATTTCTATAGTAGGATCTTACTACTTGAAAATATTCTATATTTTCTATCTAAAATATATTTAAAAATTAATTATCTAAAGGATAGTTTGACACATTCAATTTAGTTATAGAAATGTTAATTTAATAACGATTCCCCTTAAAAACTCAATATATAACTTAAATAAAAAGTTTGACCTTTCAATAACAATCTAAAAGTATGAGGATTTAAATAAAATGGATAATTTAACATATGTGGTGTATAATTATAAGATCTCCCTAATTCATGATGATGTATATGAATAGATATGGGACTATATATCTATATATGATGGACTATATTGAATTGATGTGCCCTTATCTTTGCATAGTTTTCCACATGTTTTATTTAATTTGTAATGATTTAATTATTTATTTTTACATTTTTTATTAAGTAATCATAATTTTGTATTTTTATAATTAAATTTTTAATTAATCAATTTAAATAATTAATTATGTATTTTTTGCCTTTAAAATAACTAATTTAATTTTAAATTATTTTTCAAGTTTATTTTTTTCTTAATTAGTTTTTTTAACATTAATCTGTGTAAATTTTTAATAATTTTAAATTAATATTAAAGAATCATTTAATTATCTTTTCGTTGTATTAATTAACTTTTTTTAATTTAATTCTATATAGAATAAAAAAACATAAGTCTATTATTATTTCTATTAATATATGTGAAGAATTTAAGTCTAACTTGATAAAATAATGTGTTTTATTTTTATTTAATTATTCTTTTAACTATTTAATTATATTAGAGTGTTTAAAACCTTTATTTTTTAATTTACATTATAATGTTTTTATAAAATTTAAGTCACTGACACTTTTATGACCATTGATCTCATCGATCACCCATCGGTGTCTTATGACTCATTGATCTTTTTTTAATTTCATTGGTCTCACACACACACCGATCACTTTTTATTTTCTTCTACCGATGTGTTATTATTTTTAACTATCAGTGATTTTCTTTATTTTCTTCTATCGGTAACATGAGACCCACCTATAATATCAGTATCACTAATCCATTTTTCCCCTCGGTCTCTCTACACTCATCAGTATCACCTATAACTATCGGTGAGACATATCATTGATACAAACATGTAACACAAACAATGATTTTCGGTGTCGGTGCCACCATTTCTTCCACCTTTCATTGAAAACCCCCTCATTTTCTTCCTCATGCCGACGTCTCTACCAGTAGCAACAAACTACAATGCTTCTCAACCTCACCTTGACAAAAATTCACTAATAAAGGTGTCCCTCGAATCTAGAGATGTCACCATTCCCTGTCTTGCCTCATCCTCATTTGACACAGCATCTAATTGTAATAGACTCAAACAAGAAAAAGATTCAAAAAATAACTAGAAAATCATCCAGATCTGGAAGAATATTGTGGAGACACTAAATGAGACCAATCCTCTTTCATTGATGAACACCAATATTTATCCTCCCTTTTCTCAAGGAGTGTTGATGTACAAGTAGCGATCCACCATGAATCGACTTAACCCACCGCCATTGAATAGCCCACTAATGGATAGTTCACCAGATCGGGAATCACTGTAATTTGAAACTCCAGTCACATCACCACCATGTTCTGCTGCCGATTGGGAAGAAGGGGAGAGAAGTCATGTTGCCTTAGGAGGACCCTATTGCGCCACTATTGAAGCATGAAGCCGTCGAGTGCATCCACTAGGATGAACCTATATTGCCACCACTAGAGAAGATCAAAGGACATCCGACCATTAGGTGGAAGAAGCCCTTGTAGTGGCTGGTCGTAGCACCGATTTGAAGGGGGGAAGAAGAATCTTAATAAAAAATCAAAATAAATATCAAATTAAAGTAATGTAAAATATAAGAATAATAGAATTTAAATACAAAATAATTATTTTAAATAAATGATAAATATAAAATAATTAATAATTAATAGGATTGATTTATTAACTAAACTAACTAAATAAAATGTAAAAACTAAAATATTTAATAATAAATAAAAATAATTTAACTCAATTAATGAAAAATGGTAAATAGTTGAAATAATAAAAAACATAGTAATTATAATTAACATTAATAAAAGTAATTAAATGAAATTATTAACTTAACTATTTAATATTTAAAATTAAAATATTAACAATTTATAAATTTCAATAAAGTAACATAATTTAATATAAAATAAAATTCATTAATGAAATAATAAACATCTTAATTTTAAATTAAAACTAACTTCAATAAGTATATTAAATTATCTAAGTTAATTTCTTGATTATATAAAAATAATAAATAAATAAATTGAATAATGAATTAAACTTTTAAAATTAAAAAGATTTATAAAATTAATTGTCAACTAATTTAATTAAATTAATAATACATAAATATCTAGTTAAATTATTATAAGTTACCTTTTATGATAATAACTATGTTAATAATAATATTATATCATCTTAATTAACAATATTCTAATTTTCAAATATAATTAGAAGTTTTTAATAATGATAATAAAATAATTTATCAAATAATAACTATTTAAAAATTATTAATTATAATAAATACTTTTAATTAATTTATTTATTTAATTAAAAATAATTATCTATTTATATTTTTCGTGTTTTTAACTGTTTTGTTTTTTATTTTTCGTGCAGGTTTTTCAAAGAGTGGAAACCCATCAAGATACATTCAAGCAACTCATGGCGAGTTAGTTACAAGAGAGATTATAAAGTGATGTGTGTTAACTGAAAAAATGAAAGTGTGAGTTTAGAGGTTAAAGAACCAAATTAGGTCTGTGGAAACATACGGTGACAAGCAGCAGATGATAGTGGATAATAAAATATAGTGAGCAGCAGAATTCATAGGGGGTGATGCTCATTCATTCAACAAACACACCATTTGAGAGCGAAAACTCTTGGGAGCAGTGCTGGAGATGAGATGGGGGCTAAGGAGCCTGAATGTAGAGAAACACTTAGGGAGTTATCCTCCCACTATATTCAAAATTTTGACTCTATTTTCATGTGTTTTAGTGTTAAAATCAATATGATCATAGGCTAATATTTTCACAGCTCGAGAATTTGATTCTTATGGATTTATATTTGAATTTCTTCACATACTTTACATTTTTCAGAAGCATAATAAATCGTTGATATTGAATTATAATTCTCTACTTATTTGTTTCACCCTTCAATTGATTTCAAAATTCACAATTTCAATATCAACTTAAAAGGTTGATTTTGAATGCATTTATCAAAACTCTAATGTCATTAACTTTGGAAATTTATGGAGAGTTTATTTCCAAATATTATCCTTTTCAAATTTCATAGTAGTTCAATTAATTTTTGGTGTGGTGAACTCCAAAACATAATATTGTGCCTGTTGAATTTCCTAGTGTGGGATATTCTTCAGTTCTGTCTTGTAGTGTGCTTCAATTAAAGTTGTCAAGAAGTCAACTGTTTTAATCGGTAGAGTAGATTTACCGAGTACCTTTTGTTGATCTATGTTCCTTTGTCATTATGGTTGTGTGTTTGTTTTCATATTTTATTAGTTATTAGTACTTTAAAATAGTATTTATTCTCATAGTATTTATTATTTTCATAATCACTGTCTCAAAACCAAAAATACCCCCACTGCTGAAAACATTAGGCTTGTGTGTAAAAGAAGAAAACCCTTAGAAAACTCACCATCTTTCCCTTAGGTATGACACTTCATTTTTATCTTAGTATATGTTTTTAAATAATATTTTGAGGGATGGGAAAACATCTAGTCACTTCAAAATTTGGTACTTTTGTGTGGGAAGTCACGCACTAAGTAATCTAAGTGTTTAAAAAACTAAAAAAACAAATAAAAAAAGAAAAAAATCTGCTTTTATGCTTGAACTTCAATGCTACTTGACCTGAGTATAGAGAATTCTTCTAGGTCTTGAGTCTGTGTTTTGTCTAAACATTTAATAAATAGAATGTTTTGAAGGCTCAAATTATCATGTTGGACCTTACAGTGTTTGTTATGGCGATTATGGACATACTGCTTGGCGGTGTGTCTATAATCATCCACAACAGTTCCATCAATTTGAAGTAAATGAATAAAACATTGAGTCCATTCATGACATCCTAGAAAAATGTTGTCAAATTTTATCAAAACTAGATGTTATGGAAGATGTTTGTAGTACTCAGTTAAATAAAACCTACGAAATTCAACTTAGAGATTATCAATATCAAGATAAAAGAATTGAGATATTGGAAAACATGCTCTTAGAATTAAAAAATAGTGTAAATGAATAGTAAGGAGTTAAATTAGATGAAAAAGAATTTTTTTTTAATATTTAAAAATCATGTTAAAATCGAAAGTTATAGTGAAACTATGAAACAACACTTTATTTCTGAAAAACACGATTTTGATGAACAAAACATAGAAATAACCAACTCATTTAATCAAGAAAACAACATTATATATTACATTAAGTGATTCAATGAAGTTGAGTTAGACATTTCTGAAATTAAACTAAAATATATAGAAAAAGATTCCCTAGTTCGCTCCATGGTTCTAACTACTGAACAAACTCACATTTCGAGAAGCTATGGAAATGAAATCACTCAGGTCAAAGAGAAACTTGAGAATGAAAACAAGAATGTTAAAACCTCTTCACCCAACTTTTCTCACATAGTAAACAATGAACCTACACTAGAAAAGAGAAAAATCTGGAAGATAATTATAAAATGGAAAACATGGAATATGAAATTTTTGAACTTGAACTAAACATTTCTATTCAATGTTTTAAAAAAATAAACCCAAATATAATTAATGTTATGTCTGATGAAGTTTATGAGGGTATGATTTTTGAAAAAAGGCTGACTGATGAGCTTTCATTTACATATTATCACATTGATCAATTTTTTAAAACATTGTGCAATGAAATGGAAAGAAGTTTTAAACATCTTAAGGATAATTATCTTATTTTGAACACTCTGGAAACTGAACATATTGAAGCTGAATTGAACAATCCTTCTCCCATTTATGAATTGAAACACAGAAGTAAAATTATTTTAGAAAGTGAGCCTTTTGAGCTTTAACATCAAAGAGAGGTTGATAAAACACATGATCTTGGTAGAATTGATTTTTCATAAGCAGTAGATGTTGAGTTTGAGTTGACTGATGTGGAACTATTAGAAGATATTTACAATATTATAAAACCTTAATCTTTTAATGATTAAATAAAAACACTTCACTATTTTTCAATTCCATTTTCAATTGAGTCGAGTGGTGAATCATTCCATGATGCCTATAGAATTTTAGAAGAGGAATTTCATGTTAGTTTCAGTTTCACTAATTTTGTACAACACATTATTGATCCCCTCTTGAGACTACTATTCATTACTCACCCATAAGCACCAATGAGTTTGAATTTGTTAATGTTGAAGTTATGATAGATAGCCATGATAATATGTTCGTACCCTTTAATGCATATAGTTCCATGTTGTCCCTTTATGCTAATTCAAATCTTGATAAATCTGAACATTATCTGGAAGTTGAATAAATTATGCCCACAACTGTCAATGGGTGATGCTTAGGAATTTTTACAAGATATGAGTGTTTGGTTGTCGTTTTTCTAAGTCTTGGTGCTGAAAACATTCATCTCTTTGTTAAAAAAAATTGGCCCAAACACATGTGGTTGTTCCTATTAAGGAAACCACATCCACCTAATCACCAAGGTTAGTTCTAGGTGAGACCAGATGGAGACTATAAAACTAGAACTTCATGAGTGGAAACCCATGGCTTTTCTTTTTTTTCAACAAAAAAATCTTATTTAAAGAAAGTATAACTAAATACCTTAATGTTAGTGATTTATGGGACTCAAACCATGGTTTATATTTTTTCTTTACCCCTGTACATGATTTTTTTCCAATAAATTGATGTTGTGCTTTATTCTTATTATCTATCTCTATTGGATTTGTACATCTTCTTTCTACTCTTTGAATTAGGAAGGATGATGTTGTTTTGAGCCACTGGAGGAGTGGAAATTCAATATTGAATCATATGTGAATGAAAATTAGTCGGTGAAGTTTTATTATTTTACTTCTGCATTCATTTTTCTACTCCTTATTTACATTATGAAAATTTTAATTGTTAATTCATTATTTCATAGTTAATAGTGAGTCACTGAATTTCTTTTTCACTTGATTCATTGTTACACTACTAACAGCGAGTCATATCAATGGTGAATCACTGATAAACTGCTAATAGTGAGTCAAAGACTGCTTCATTAAAAATAAAATCCTTCATGGATGTGAAAATATGTAGCATGTCTTGGATGTTGATAAAATATGTTTCTTGACATTAAGTTGAATAGAACAATTCTGCATGTTGTTCATTGTTGAAAAATTAAATTTCATTGTTATTAAAATCATTCCATTGTTTTAAGTTAATTGTGGGAGGGGGAACATGTGGCCTAGTTATTGTGTTCTTAATTGAAACTACTTAGTCTGTAGGGTGTTTTAGAATGCATCATTCTACTATATTGAACATTCATTTGAAATATACTTTCTCAAATTATTGCGCCCATTACATAGTGTACCCACAAATTACCTTCTATTTATTGAGTTATATTGGAAATATTTTCAACTGTCTTTATTGATAATGCATGTACATTCTTGTGAACCTACTATAAATTAATATTTGTGGAAAACAATATTTTTTAACTTTATTGAGACCCTTAAACATGTCATAATTATATTAAATTAAAAATATTTTTTTAACATTAATTGTTAAATTTTTATTCTCCAATTTAGAATTCAAATTTGGAGACAATGTTGGGTTTTATGTGTGGGGGAGGGGGCCAATAATTTATTGATCTTAACTGTGTTTAATGGTAAGTCCATCAATTTCCAATGAAACGTCAATATTTTTTTCAAATATGAGTAAAATTTTAGTAAAAAATACATAATTTTAGGCTTTATATTACGCTCAAATGGTTCTTGCATTAGGATGATGCTTGATTAGAAGATAGGATATTATTTGAATCTAAATATTTTTAGGGTGGACGATTACTGAGTGATCATGTTTAGTTGTTTTATGAATATTTGGTTTAAGGTCTTTTTTTAGATTGGATTTGGTGATCTGTTTAGTGAAGTAATGATCATAAACCTTGGAACTAAAAGTTTGATCTTGATCTTAGGGGACACACTTTTTTATTATTTATTAAATTAATTACCCTATTGAGATAATGTAAATTATTTTAATATAAATCTTTTGAATCTTGACTAGTTTGGGCATCTAGGATCCCATGGGGAATCTCTGAGACCCTAGATGCTGGGTTCATTTCTGTTTACTATAATATATCTGTACACTTTAAATAAGTTCACACGCACAGTGCTCGGCACAATGATACATGGCTTGGGAAAAATAAAATAAAGTGTCTAGTGTCAAAAACGAGTTCATTAAGGTGAGGGGAATGGTGAATTCCAAATGAAGGAGGGGAAAATGTGTTTATATTAGAATTATTTAGGTTGTATCAATAAGATGATTCACAAAAAATAATTATTTTTGGAACCTAGTTGATGATTAAAAGTACAATGTTCCATTGGTTAAGTTTTTAATTTCTCATATTGTTAACTTATTGTCACTCATGGATTTAGATCATAGATTGGAATTGATACTAGTCACTAAGAAGTATGACATATGAGTTAGGACATATTTATTGATAGATGATTTTATACTCTTTTGGTTACCTTGGAGTATTTATTGTAGGCTGGACTCGATTTGAGAATTTTTAATTTCAAAATCCTATAACAAGTTCAATCCTCAATTTTCAAACTACTGGAAATGTTACATATTGAGCCGAATCATAAAACACATTTCTATTTTTCAAAGATAATGAAACTAGGTATTGTTTGAGGAAAAACAATTTTTATGTGAGGGAGAATTCCATATGGCCTTATTTTTACATAGTTTTCCACATGTTTTTATTTAATTGGTAATTATTAAATTATTTATTTTTACATTTTTTATTAAATAATCACAATATTTTATTTTTATAAATAATTTTTTTGAATTAAAGAATTTTTATAATTAGTTATGCATTTTTAGTCTTTAAAATAATGATTTTAATTTTACTTAAATTTTATTATTTAATTTTTGTTTAATTTTTATTTTTAACTTCAAAATACTTAACATCTAAATAATTTAAAATTAATATTAAATAATCATTTAATCATATTTTTTGTGTATTAATTAACTTAGTTTTTAATTTAATTTTACATGTTTTAATTTAGATTGATTATAATAACTTAACTCTATTATTTTGTTTATTAATATAAGTTATCAATTTATGTGTTATTTGATAAAATAATGTGTTTTATTTTTATTAAGTATTCTTTTAGCTATTTAATTGGTTTATAGTGTTTAAAACCTTTTTTTATTTTATTTTATGTAGTTTTAAAATAATTTAAGTCACTAACTTTTTTTGACCATCGGTCTCACCGATCACCCATTGGTGTCTCATGACTCACCTATATTTTTATAATTTCATTGGTCTCATGCACACAATGATCACTTTTAATTTTCTACTATTGATGAGTTATTATTTTTAACTATCGATGATTTTCTTTATTTTCTTCTATCAGTAGCATGAGACTCACATACACTATTAATCTCACCAATCCCTTTTTCTCCATCAGTCTCTCTACACTCATCGGTCTCACCGATAACAATCGGTGAGATTTCCCACTGATACCACCATGCTACACTGACATTGATTGCCAGTGTTGGTTCCACCATTTCTTCCAATTTTCACCAAAACCCCCTCACTTTCAACCCCACGCCGACGTCTCTACCTGCGGCAACAACCCGCAGTGCTTCTCATCCTCACCATGGTACTGATTCACTACTGAGGGTGTCCATCAGATATGGAGATGTCTCCATTCCCTTTCTTGCCTCATCCTCATATTACACAACATCCAATTGAAATAGACTCAAACTAGAAAAAAAAATTAATAATTAAAAGTATTAAATTAACTATTAAATATTTAAAACACAATAATTATAATTAAAAATAATAATATTAATTAAATAAAATTATTAACATAACTGGTTAATATTTAAAATTAAAATATTAACAATCCCTAAATTTAAATAAAGAATCTTAATTGAATTTAAATTAAAATTAATTAATAAAATAATATAATCTTGATTTGCAACATAATTAACTTTAATAAATATATTAAATTATATAAGTTAATTTATTTATTAAATAATAACAATAATTAATTAAAAATAATAATAAATTAAACTTTTAAAATTTATAAGATTTATAAAATTAATTATTAACTAATTTTATTAACATAATAATACTTAAAAATATCATTATATTATAATAAGATAACATTTATAATAATAACTACGTCAATAATAATATTATTTCATCATGATTAATGATAATCTAATTTTAAAATATAATTACTAGTCTTTAATAATGCTAAAAAATTAATTTATTAAATAATATCTAATTTCAAAAAATTATTAATTCTATTTATGACATTAGAAAACTAGTTACGTTAATTATAAATATTTATTTATTTATTTCCATCTTGTTTTTAACTACTTTGTTTTGTCTTTTTGTACAGGTTCATTCAAGATTTGAAACCCCATCCAGATACTTTTAACTCGCTTGTTGGGAGATAGTTATAAAAAAGATTCTAAAGTGAAGTGTGTTGTGTGAAAAAATTCACGTGTGCCGTCAAAGGTTAAAGAACCGAAGTATGTTAGTGGAATCATACGGTGACGTGCAGCAGATAAGAGTGGATATTAAAATAGAGCGAGAATCAGAATTCATGGGGGGATTCTCATTCTTTCCACAAACACACCATTTGATAGAGAAGACTCCTGGGAGTAGCACTGGAGATGATCTGGAGGCAAAAGAGCCTGAAGGTAGAGCCACCCTTGGGGATTTTTCTCCCTTTATGTTCAATATTTTGTACTTTGGTTTTGGGTGTTTTATTGTTAAAATCTATATGATCATAGGCTAATATTTTCTCAACTCGGGAATTGGATTCTTATGGATTTTCATTTGAATTTATTCACATCCATTACACTTTTTATAATCGTAATCAATCATGGATATTGAATTATGATTCTTTATTTAGTTGTTTCACCTCCAAATTGATTACAAAATTCACAATATCATTATCGACTGGTGAGGTAGATTTTGAATGCATCTATCAAAACTTTAATTTCATTAAATTTTGAAATTTATGGTGAGTTTAATTCTAAATATTATCTTCTACAAATTTATTAGCAGTTTGATTAAGTTTTGGTGTGGGTATCTCCAATACTTAATCCTCTTCCTATTTAATTTCTTAGTGATGGAGATTCTGTAGTCTTGTATTGTGGTGTGATGTAATAAAATTTGTAAAGATGTCAACTATTTTAACCAATATAATAGATTTTCCGAGTGACTTTTGTTGATCTGAGTCCATTTTTCATTACTGTTATGTATTTGTTTTCTACCTTCTTTTAGTTATCAGTACTTTAGAATTGGATTTAGTCACATAGTATTTCTTTTTTTCATAATCATTGTCTCAAAATTAAAACAAAAGAAAATTTCAAAAAGTAAAAAATAATCCCATAACTGATAATAGTAGGATTGTGTGTAAAAGAAGTAAACCCTTAGAAAACTCACCTTCCTTCACTTGGGTTTGAACCTTCTCTGTTATACTAGTGTAGGTTAATAAATAATATTTTGATGGTCATTACAACCTCTGATCACTTCAAGAATTAATGATATAAATGTTTTTGGAATAAATCTATTCAATATACTTTCTATGGAAAAATATTTTTCCAAAATAATACAACACGATATTCTATGGCGTTTTATGTAAAAATTATTTTATATCCTTTCTACGATAAATAATGAACTACATAACATATGAATCTATTCAAACTGAGTAGCACTATATCATCAAATTTATTTTATATTTTTCTATGCTTTATTCTTTTCTTTAGATATGTAATTTTTTTACTCTTTTTATCCATAAAACACATTCACCTACACTAAACTAGAGAGAGATTGAGACACTCTGTAGATTCTTTATATTGTTTACTTCTACGTATAACTATGGAAGAGGTTGTTTGTGACTTGGAATACCTATGTGCATTATTTATCATTTCTTACTCCCAAAAATATCTTTGAAAGATTGTATGTTCTTTGAAATCCTTATGTGTAGTTGTGTAAAACTAGAACTTGGGATTGGATTATGTTTATTATAAAATAAAATACCTTGTTGCGGGTGATTTCAAAGTGGAGTAGATTATGTCTTGGCTTGATTCTGGGCCCTCTTATTCTTATTACACGGTGTGTTTTCATATCCTATATTATAGTTTTTTATATCAAAAATATGCTTTTTTCACAATCAAGACATGATAGTTAACTTTAAGATATGTGTTCTGTACTTTCTTTGATTCTGGTATATTATTTTCAACTGTAGAAGTAGTTTCAAAGTTATTTTAATTGAGTTGTGATTGATATTTTGATAATATTTTCCAAATATAAAATTCTATAATTCTATAATCCTATTTAACTTGTAATTTTTATAAAAATGGAATACTTTTATTCAAATTCCTTTTTAATAGAAATTTATATTTGGAAACATGACTCACCACCTCATGATAGTTCCACTCTTACCAGAATTTGGTATTATAGGGTCTTTAAAATACTTTTTATAAAATGATATTGTTTTTTCTAATGATATTAAATTTCAATTAAATATGGATTTATAACTTTATGTATAATACTAAAATTAAATGAAACTCACCTAATTTAATTACTAATTTTAATGGAATAAACTATTCATAGTAGAATATTAAAATGAAAATTCATATAGAGAGAATAGTATTGGATATTTGGACTATTATTGGGGATAAACATGAAAATCCTAAATCTTATCAAAAATATCTTAGGGATCCCACTTTTTCTTACTATGATTGTAATTATAAGGAATTTAATTATTTATATTTTTCTTTAGGAGAGGATAATTTAAAATAATATCTGAATTTTCAATTACTTTTGAAATATGGGATACTTATTTTTATCACATGTATAAACATCAAATTTCAATGAAATGAATTATAATAGTTATAATATTAAATATTATTACATGAATATGAATAAATATTAATCTGTTTTTGATATATATCTCAGGATTAATGATATTTTCAATAACATACATTTACTAGGAAATACAATTATTGATAGATTTCAAGTCATGAAACACCATGGATGCTTACCTAAAATATTGATATGAACATATGTGTCTATCATATAATCCTATGAAATTAGTAAACTTAATATAAAGGAAATCGTGGGAAAACTAAAGATTTATGAGGATAAACTACATGTAAACAAAGGGTAAAAATTATGAACCCATGGGAATTTCATTAGACATTAATACTTATGAATCAAAACTGAAATAAAAGATCAAATATGAAAGTATAAGTGATGAAGATTAACCTATAAGAAGTGATGAATAAATGGATTATCTATCAAATGTATTCTAAATGTTTTATAGGAAAATGAAATTATATAATAAATAAAACTATACAGTAAATTATAAAAATATAGTTAATTTGAGAAAAAGAGTGAAAAAGTTTGATTCCACCAATTAAGTTACTTCTTATGAGTGTAAAAGAAAAAACATTATATAAAACTATCCCAAGTTAAATAATGTGAAACTTTATGTAGAAAAATATATAAATTATAAGTAGAATATGAAATCTACATGAAGTGACTCATCGAATAGTTTGTGTGATTCATATTTTAAAACAGAATAAATAGTGAAAATGATAACATGAGATTCATGATAAACACATTTGAGTTACAAAATAATTTTCCAACAGATCCTATACTTATTTCAAATTTATATAAAAATGAAATAGTAATGAAAATATATCCACTAATTATTTATTTGAATATTTTTACAGTATAGAAGGTAAATTTAATCCATTAAAATATAAATACACATGAATAAAGACGCATCATGATGTGTCTAATGACTTTAAAACTGATTTTGTTATAGAGAAATATAATAATGTTCAACTATTGAATGAAAATAATGTGCATAAAATATAAAATGAGAAAAATTAATAAGAATATATAGAGAATAAATAATGGTAAATAATCTCCTACTATTATTCTTATAATGAAAACCACACCTAAATATACTTTTTGAATTTGTTATCAACCTAGACTAAGAAAGATTTATAAGAATAAATTCATCCCGTGTTCTTTTTCTCCCAAATCTACAAAAATGTCATAGTCATACAAACGTAATAATGTTTTTACTTGTACAAGTATAAGGATTACTAATATGAACCCAATTAAATTATTATGGATTCAAAAATATCTTATTAATAACATTTATAGACACAATAAAATATGGCTACCAAAATATTTTTTAACATTTTTTGTAGTAAAACTTAATTAAAAATTATAGCATATATTTATTATATCTATATAATGTATGTTATAGAAATATTATGGGGGACTACTAAATATTCATGAACCTAATCAATGTTGAAATGGGATATGTCACATTTGCTGAAAACTCCAAAGGGAAAATCATTTTCCACCATAAATTTAAAAACTATAGTACTGCTTAAATTTATAATTTATTATTTGTATATGGATTCATGTATATCATGCTTATAATAACAATGTTGTGTTATTATGGTCACCATTTTAACATTGAGAACAATTCCTATAATATTTTTGATTCTAAGCACGATATAATTTTCACTTCTCTAGGAAATGATAATGTAAATGTTGTTGATTCAAATTATTATTTTCAAAAATAACTTCTTATTTAAGAACCTTTCATATTGAATTATATATTTTTCAAAGTAATCTAGTCCATTGATATATACACTGACAAAAGAATCTAGAAACTAAAGTATGATTCAAGGATCTACCTAAACTGTAGTTCCCTACATAAAAATTTTTTAATCCTTCTCAGAAAGGAAAGAAGTAAAAAAATATTTCGAACTAAAGAAATAATATCCAACTTTTCAACCCTTATATTTAGTTAACATAAATTTTTTTAGACTCTCTTGTGTTTCTATTTTGATAGGAAAAAATTATTCTTATACTATTGATGATACTTTTTAAAGATTAACATGGGTGTTTTTCATTTCTCCTAAAAGTGAATCTATTATAGTTTTTTTAAATATTATAAATATTTATAAAAGTTAAGTGGACATAGAATTATGACCATAAGATGATATAATGTACATGTGTTTGAAAATAATGATTTGGAATGATTATGATCACAAGATGGTTATAGTCAAAACTTTTCTACTCCTAAGACCCCACAACATAATGGTTTAGTATAAGAAATAAATATAACTCTTCAAGATATTTCTCGAAACATGCTAAATATGTGTGATTTAACTATTTATTTTTTTGGAATAAGATATAAATAAAAAAATTTATATAATTAATGGATCTCTAATTATAACACTTTTAAATTAAAAATATTACTATTTATGGAATTCTAGAAAACGAAAAATTAATTACTTTAGGGTTATTGGTTTTGAAGCCTTTATAATGAATATAAATGAGAATTTAAAAAACACCAAAAGAGATGAATTATTTTTCCTTAGATACTATATATCATGTATGTTATATAAAGTATTTTAAAAGGAAAAAGTGTTGTAAAATAATATTTACATGTAATGTTTTACGAGAGAGATCTGCATGATCTTAATAATTCCTTATAAAATCTTGGGGATGATATTTCTAATTTAGATATTAATGCCAAATCAAGTAATAACACTATTAGAACACATATTAATAAATATCTCAAATCCAAGGAACTATTTAAAACTAAAACTATATATGAAATTGAATTTTCAAATACTTATTTTCTTAGAGTTGTTAGGACTCATAGGTATACCCTTTAGATGATGTTGTAAGATACCTGAAGAGAAGAACATGATCAAAAGATTCTCATGGATTTCACATTAAACATCAAAATGTATTTTCACAGAATAAACCTAATAAAATCATAAAATCTATTAATGATGAATTCTTAGTAATGGAAATATAAGACGACATAAATCAGTTCGAAAGAAAAAAAGTCTAGGCACCAGTCGAAAAACCTAAGGAATACCTAACCATTAGAAAAAATGGGTGTTTAATAACAAGTTTGATGATTATAACAATATAAATAAGGATAAATCTATATTTTATCATAGTTTTATAATTAATAAAAATACATTACTATGAAAAAATCTTTCCACCATTATCTGTACTTGAATCCATCAGAATTTCTCTCTCCTTTGAGCACATTTGGATTTTAAATTATATAAAATGGATGTTAAGAGTTCATTCATAAATTATCATATAGTTGAGGTTTTTTTCCAAGAAACCATGTATATTTTAAAACCCTCATATTCCAAATCAAGTATTTAAATTAAAAATAATAATTTTATGTTTTAAAACAAGCTCCAAGAGTTTGGTATGATAGGATTATATTATTTTTTTCAAAAGGATTTAGTAAAGGAAGAAGTAACTCTACTTTAATTATTAAGATAAATTTAAACTATTTTTTAATAGTATAAAAGGTATTGATACTCCCATGATTATAATTCATAATCAAGACTTTAATGAAACTAGGAAACCAGTTGATCAGACCATTAATAGTGGTATAATTAGATGATTATTAAACTCAACTTATAGCCAACTGAATATTATGTTTAATATGTTTATGTGTACCCATTTTTATGATACCAAAAAATATTAACATTTAATTACTATGAAAATAATTTTAAAATTAATCAAATGTACAACCAATTTATGATTTTTTATTTTAAATGATAAGAATCTAACTTAGTTATTCATCTGCTTTTCTAGGGGTTGTAAGTCAAATTAAAAATTTCTTTCTAGAACATGTCAATTTTTGGGCAAGTAAATAGTTTCATGGTGTAGTAATAAACAAAATTATGTTTCATTATCAACTACTGAAACTGAGTAAGTAGCTATAGGTGGTTGTAGTGGATAGATGTTTTTGATGAGAAACACTTTTCAAGAAAATGGATATCAATTTTAGCATGTCCCATTAAATTTTGATAACAAAAAATCATTATAAATTTCTAATAATCTTGTATCCCACTCTAGGACATGACATATTGATATAGGAAATCACTTTTTTAGAGGCCATTTTCAAAAAGGTGATATAAACCTTGAATTCATTTGAATTCGGTATTATCTTGCAGATATATTCACCAAACCAATGAATTGTGATTGAATGATCTATATCATACATGAACATGGAATGATATAGTTTTATTATATGTTTATCTTATACTTTACTTTTTTCCTAGTTGTAGAAAATCATATGTTCAGTGCTACCATGATGATTAAATGTTTGTCATGCTACCATGATGATAAACCACTAGCCATACCACCATATGATCAACCATTTGTTATGCTGCTATGATGAGTGACTATTATTCATACTACATTAATGGTCAATCGTTGTTCATACTACCTTGATGATTAACCTTTAGTCATGATACCATATTGATAGATACTTAGATATGATACCTTTGGATGATTTGTAAATATATGATCTACTATTATCCAAATACCATTCCATACTGCTATGATAATTCTTCTATTAAGATAAACCCATAGAACCTACAGTTAGGTTTCTACCATCCATGGTGATACCATTCATTTTGTGTTTAATTAAAAATATTATCTGATTTAATTTTTATTATTTGTATTATAATTAATTAGTTCTTACTTACAAATAACTAAATGATAAAATTTAACTAATCAATATTCTGATGTAAAATCCTCTCTCACACACCTATTTTGAAATGCTTTCTACTCTCTCTCAACATGTGACCTTATTCATTAGACCTAAAACTATTTAATCCTTTAAAAAATAGTTTTAGTACAGATTCATTATGGTTCTCATGATGAGTAACTTCCTTTGAAGAAAACTAGAGGATAATTGAGTTATCCTACAGAGCCGATGAGTCTGAATTTTTCATCTTGAGTTATAGTATATAGAATGGGAATCAAAGCCACTTGGTTTTCATTGAGAAAATCAAACATTTGGAATAATATTTAGGACCAGGAATGGGTTGAATAGATTTTTATGAATGGTCATCCATTTTACCCTTGGTTGGTTAATGATTTCTATTCAAATTCTGAATATCATTTTGAAGATAAAAAATATGTTATCAAAATAATGGTGGTTATAGAATACATTATTTCTAAATTCAAAATAGTGGGAAAATTTAATAAAAGTTCCCCATAAATGTAGACATGTTTATTATCAAAGTTTATTCCCAATAAACTATGTGAACTTCATGATATAAGAATCATTACTTGTGTTTACTAGAAATGAAATTATTAAAAGGCATATAATAATATATTTATATTGATAATGTCAATTTTAGTTTATATGAAGTAAGAAAATATTGTTTCCCATGTATGGGGATTTCATCATAATGAGGTATCAAGATATTTTTATCTTATTTCTTTTGAAAACATGGGAAAAGATTAATCATTATAGATTTATAATGGTCAATATAAAGGAATTATGATATCCTTTTACTATATGAAACAGACGTTATTATCCAAAAATTATTTCTTCTTATTATATATGATAATATCCTTATTCATGAATTAGAGAAAAAGGGTGTAAAATGTGATTATTTTTTCCTTACCCAAGTCACATGATAAAGGGAAAAGTGTGATCTTTAACAATATTTTAAAAATGTGGGTGGTGGATAATGATAAAATATATGAAAATTTTAATCATGTAAAGTAACATTACATACCAAAAGATTTGGTTGAACCTGGATTGGATCTATATAAAGTTGTATAATATTCATCTGATGAAAAAGATAATTATTTTTTTGGAGTTGGAGTTGAAGTGAAAGATGTTGTAGATAAGAAAGAAGCACCTTTACCTACTTATGAGGAAGGGGGAATTGGTCCAGATTTTATAATAAGACTCAATATAGTCAATGGACCTATAATCCCTCTTTTTCCCATACATCAAAGAAATTTTTGTTAGATTAAAGAATTGAATCAAAAGATATTGAAGTTTTTTGTGATTATTTCCTTGGTAGATCTACGTATAAAAGTTATGAAAATGTTATTGAGATATTATATGACTCAAATTAGAGTAATGATAAAGATAATTGGGTGTCTAAAATTTTATTTGATCTAGTTCCCTTAGAGAAATAAGAGTAAGGAGCTCCATATAAGGGGTATAAATCCACATGATAATCTATACTTGTGTTGGAATATTTCAAATCAGATGTTGATGATGAAAAAGGTAGTACACTAGAGTATAGTGGACCTATAATCTCATTTGATTAGTGAAATCCTAATATATACCTACCTGAATAAATTTATGATGAAAAATGTTTGTAGGATTTTCCTTATTATTTCATACTGTGGAGACGGGGCATGATGAAACATTAGTTCACATTTAAGAGAGGACTTCTCAAACTCCTCCTTCTTCTCTGTACATTAGTTATTTGAAATATATGATCTTCATTCTTCTTAAATAGTTCTTTTGTTATATCTCATTGGGATGCTTTGGACATCCAGAGTTCAAGAAACAAATCTTAGTGAAGTTGACACTAATATTATTATTTCGTTATTAATTGGTCAATTACAACACAAAATGCTCCTAAATATGAAAAATTTAGAAATATGGAATAAGAAGATAGTGAAATAAATGGATTCCATTTAATGTTTTATTTAGGACATGAGCTCTAGTTTCACAAGGATATTATTATCACTTCTGGAGTGTCTTCAACTACTTAATAATCATCTTCTAGAGCTCTACATCCCTCCAATCATGCATTAGTTGATTCTATTTTGATATTAACCATATTGAGGGAATATCTATAAGTTGGGATGGGTTATTTCTCTATTTTTCATCAGGATTATCATTTTTAAATGAAATATCATGGTGAGAAAATTTAGAAGTGGGTTATAGAGTGCTTAGATGAAGCTATAAGTGATAAGGAATCAATCACTAAAGCAACCAAGCACTATCATTCTAGTATTTATACTAAACATTATCTTATTTATCACTTCAATCGTTTATCTGATAATCGTAGAATACCTCATGTGACTAAGGAATTAAAGTAGAAAGTGACCTAGTTAAATTCATTAGATCCTATAATCATGATTTTTCAGGATGTTAAGGCTAGAATTTTCAACTATATGGACCATGATAGATGTGTTATTACATAGTTTTTGGAGTTGATGAAACCATTTTTTATACCACCTTAACAAGTGTTACTTCACCTCCATCCATACCTATGAATGACTCCCTCTATGAACCATTATGAACACCACAACATACCACCTCCATTTTACTTAATCCATTTATACTTACACCATTTGAGGTTGTGATGTATCATAGACCTTTTTTATTCAAACCTCATACACCACCTACCCCTCCTACTACTCTTATTGTCAAAATTTGAAAGGACCCCATGGATTATACTTGTAGACTCACTAATCATGATTATTTAGATTCTTAATAGGCTTGTATAGAATGTTTTTTTCTTTTCCCTATACTAATGTAATATTTTTACATTGTTATATAATAAAAACATCCTTTTCTTCAAACTTTTATATTTTTTTTACATTCCTATAATTTATATCTTGTTTATGATCCTAAAAGGTGGAGTAATTTTATGGAAAATCAAATGAGTAATTATATAGAATATAACATGCGAAATTATACATAATTTCACATGAGTAATTATAATTGTTATCAAATGAGCATTTTTATAACATGAGTGAATAACTATACAAAACATATGGTCTTTAAATCATGAAGAATATTATATTAATTTTATCCAAGTTTCGTTAATTTTATAAATCTGTCAATTTGTTTCATTATTATGAATGATATGATTTTTTATCATCAAAAGGGGGAACTTTTTGGCATAGTATAAGAAAATATTTATTTTAATGATCCTAAAACATATTTGTTATGTTTTTAATGAATTTAATGTTTTAGGATTTAAATTTTTTCTAGATAAATTTTGGATATTTTCTATGTATTTCCCTACTTTCACAATCTACTAATAGTTAAATGAGATACCACTATAAGATCCCATCACATGAGCATGTTTCCACTAATTTGATTGTGTAACCACTAGGATCTTCTACCAGATGATTCTACCATTTGGTATAGCGACCACCAAGGAAAATCTACTTCAACTATTAATAGTATCTACCATTTATGAGAGGCTACCATCTAGTGAATCTACCTCTAGTACACAATGTAATGCTACCAACATGTTGTACTACCACATAGAGAGATTATCAAAATCTATATCTACATGCAAGATCCTCTACCATCCATTCATGAAGCAACCACTAATGCTGATACTACCATATGTTTCTAACGTTATAACTTCATACTATAAGATCTATTACCATAGCTTTCCCTAATTAATTTAAATATTAATTCTCCAATTTCTAGTATAGTTAATTAAATGTAATCATTGACACGTGGATTTAAGAAATATTATTCTTTAACAACTCCATATCTATCCTAAATTCAAATTCAAACATTTCAATATTTTTCTCTCCAAACAAGGATTCAACTAAAATAGAAAATTATACTTTTGTGATATATATTTTGAGGATCCCACTTAGTTGTGATTCTATACATGAATGGATATAAAATAATCTACTTGGATACACTAGAATATATATAATAATTGATATACATGTGTATGGAAGAACACTATTCCATATACTAATTGAGAAAAAAGTATCTTGAAGACTTACACGACACTCAGTTTTCTTGAATTTTATATAAACCTTGTCTAGGATCCTTTCATGAACAAATTCAAGGACTATGTACCATCAAAATATATTATTGTTAATAAAAACTGCATCTTCACAACAGCTATCCATTTCTCTATCAGTTTATTATTTTATTTTAGGAGGTGTTTTCTACCCTTTTTATCTATAAGAAAATAGTATCATGCACTAAACTATAGATTTATTGACACAATACCTTTATTATTTACATTTTCATAGAAACATATAACTATTTTATATGTTTCTTGTGACATGGGATGCCTTTGTGTAGTTTTTAACATTATTTTTTCCCATGAATTACAATGGAAGGTGTTGTGTGCTTGGAAAACCTTGTGTGCTTTTTTTAAAACATGATCCAAGTTATGAATCAATTTTTTTATATAATAAACTTGTTGGAAGAATGTTATTTCCATGTGTAGGGGATTAATTATCATCTTGATAATTAATTTCCTATTTAAATTACAATAATTTTCTGGTTTTTATATTACTATTTTATTAAAACCAGTATTTATTTTCAATGTCTGATTTTGATAGTTAACCTTATGATTGCGTTACAAGAGTAATGAAATTTTAAATATCATTTTATAATTTTTTTAATATGCTAAGGAAGGATAAGTTGGGTGGAAATTAAACCAAGTATGATTTTTGGATTAGGAAATCTAAATATTAGGCCATATAATCTCGTTTGAGGGTATATTAGTAGAACCATCAATGATATTTGGTATTGATAAATGTATTAAACCAACCATTATAACCAAGATATATAGTTCTTATTAGTTGTTTGGATATTACCAAACCATTATGAGATATTTCTCATGAAAATATAATCAACTCTATTGTTTACTAATAAGCAGGTAAGTTCTTGTGGAATGATTAATGATAATATAATTTCAATAAACATAATACAAGTTTGGTTAGTGCCCCAATTTTCATAATACCATTGTATGGAGAAGGGTTTGGGATGTATAGTTATGAATCAATGAAGGGTCTAGGATATGTCCTAATGTAGAATGATTAGTTGATGAAATATTCCATAAACTAATTGAAAATGCATGAGTAAAATTACGTAGTCCATTATTTGGTGATGGAAACATTAATTTTGACATTAAAGATATAGATGTGTTATAATAATGGATAAAGGTGTGACATATATACAGATAATAAAAATTTGATGTATATGTTCACCTAGAACTATTTAAGTATAAGCTAGATAAGATGGTTGGAATTGATTAAATATTTTAATTTCATAATACATTTCTACCCTAAGATAGTGATTTCAGTCAGACGGACCATCCTAGTTTAATCATGATGAGGATTAAAAGAGAAACAATAACTATAGATTTAGATAATATAAAACATGAAATACAAAGTAAATGGGATAGGTCCTATCATTCTCATTTTAAATTTCAATAATCTATCTATGTGAAAATAAATAAGGCCTAGAGGTAAGATTTAGAATAGAAAATTTATGTGAGAAATGTTCTTTAGTTCCACTATAAATATGAAATAATGATAAGGATTTGGAATATAGTGGTTTTCAGAACAATTCTATAATTTAAGAAGTTACTATTAGATTAAGCCCATAGTTTTTCATTTTTAATACATCATGGTAGCACAAATATGTATACAGATATACATAAATATTTATTGTGGGAGAATATAAAAAAGGGATATTTTAAATTATATATCTCGATACTTTATATGTTGTATGTTCCTGACCCGAGTTCCACTAAATGGTGTTGGGACAAAGTTAGTTTGAAATTGTTTTTAAATATGAAAGAAGTTTTTGTTGAAGAGGTTGTATTTTTATCATAGAATAAAATTATTCACTAAAATTTATGAAATTTTACAATCAAAAAGACTATCGTAGTTAAAAAATAAAAAACACAATTATTAAAAAATTCCATTAAATTAAGGATTGGTATTCTAGATTAACAAGTTCATCAGACTCACCTCAGGTTTGTAAAAAAATAAGATCATATTGGAATGTTGTTTTAACGTTTTTTTAGCTCCAATTAAAACCTAATGATACTTTTCTGATTTTTATTTCAAAAATATCATAAGTAATATATAAAACCTATGATGCCAGACTTGTGAAGGAAATGGGGGGAATGGTTCTTCTAATAATATTGCATATTTTTTGGAAATAAATAAGTATGCTAGAAAAGATGAGAATTTTCAAATACATCCCAATTAAATGAAAATTGTTTATTTTTTCATATCTTAAATGTATTCAATGTAATGAGGAATACATGATTACTATCATATGTTTATTATAGAAGATATTTGTTGGTGATAAATTATTTTGGTCTCAATTTCATTGATATTAGATCACCAGATGTAGAATTTTTTTGTGGTTGAGAAGTTTTTTTGGAAATGTAAAAAAATAAACATCCTGGTTTTCAGTCAGACCAATAAGACAAAATATTAAAATCTTCAAATAAATGAGTTGGTAAGAATATTAATCTTAAAAAGGAATGTTTTTGATGTTGATGTTGTTGATACCAATTGATCAAATGTGGTGTTCCGCAAATTGTTAGCGGTAGAAATTATTTTATTATACGAAGTTGGTATAAATGAAAAATAAATTTAGTGAAAAGTTGTTAAGATAGATGTTGATGAATAATGTCATAGAAAAATAAACAATGTAGTCTACCATTTTCATAAATATAAATTGATAGTTGTTTTTAATTTGGTTAAAGATAAAGAAATACAATATTTGTTTTTCTTATCAAGTATGTGAAAAAAAATGAATAAGACTGATTAGTTTTAATGAGTATTTGTATCAAGTGGGTCGAGATTATCGAACTAGAGATGAATCCTTTGACTTTATAGGATACAATATCATTAGTCTGGAAAAAGAAGGAAAGGATAATTGTACGAATCCTATCAATGTGTTATCAAGGGGATCATAGAAGTATTTAAAGAAGTTTGAAGAAAGTATTTCATATGATTCTTTTGGTGTAGATAAATGTAATGAATAATCTATTATCGCCTTCATAATGAAGAAATCAGATTGTTTAGTTGGTTTCGAGAATCATAATGATAAGACATATGTTTGTTTTTCAATTTGAGTGGAGTAATGTAATGAAGAATCTATTGTCATCGTCATAATGAATAAATTATAATGGGGACATGGAATCATACTAATGTTTATTAAGAAATCATAAATCAAAATAATGATGTGATAATATTTGGGAATTTTCTAGAAGAGTTTTGACATATTAAATAAGTAAATATGGACCTAAGTTTCAAGGAGAATTATGTTTCTTGAAATTTGGTTAAGCGGGAATTATTTTTAGAATCCTAGATAAACAACCATTGGGTCACCAATAAATGGAGTATGTACTTTATAAATTCTATCATTGATGTACTATTCAATAAAGAAGTTTGAGTGACGAAGGATTATAGATAGATGGATTTATTGGATTGATCCTTCTTGAGGAATTTTGTCAAATATAATTAGAAAGATGAATAGAAAATATCATAATCATACTCTTTGGAATCAGACAGAGAAGTCATATTGGGTTTTTTGGACTGATTAGAAGCAGTTAAAAATTGTCTCTACCATATTTCAATAGAATTATATTTTTGTATTGATAAATCAAACTAGGTAATCATATTGGGAAATAGTACTGATTATCATTACAAGTCCAAGGAAGTTATTACCTTTTACTAGGTAAGGAAGTGAAGATTTGTTTTTAAGATTATATTTGTGAAATTTGTTCAAGAAGAATCATAACAAGTTTGTTATAAAAAAATTATTACATAATTTATTTATACTTAAATCATGTGAACTTATGTATTGAACATAGTGTTACGTGATATTAGGGGTGTATCCAACTCATTTTATTCCACCCAAAAGGGGTTTTTTCTAATGTATTGTGTTGAATTGGATTGTTTAAAAACTATACCAAAGACGTAGAAACTCTTGTTGAGTGGTGAACCTTGTAAATTATTATGTTCTTGTGGATGTGTGTTTTATTTTTTCATAAGAGAAAGAAATATTTAATAGGAGGCATAGGATATTTCAAAAATAAGGAAAAATAATTAAAAACATATCACTAATTTACCCACAAGCCCTATCAATGTAACTTAGATCCAAACTGGGGATTTTTATGTAGTATCAAAGCTGAAGGTTCACTCAGTTTATTATTTTCTATAGTTTTTAAAGATATGTAGTGGTATATAATAATAATTTTCTAAATATTAATGGGATTTTGGTCCTTTCTATTATGAACACTCATATCTAGAAATATAAAATGTATTCTTATCATATACCTCTAGGGTATGATGTTCGTGAAGCTATAATAGTTCAATTTCCTCTTATTTTTGAAAATGATACCCTTACATCTATTAAAAAGAATAATCTTGAGAATGATGGAGGGGCTGTGAATTATTTACTATCGTCACTTTGGGAAAGTGAATTTTTAAGAGTCAAAGAATTTTCCACCATCAATGTTATCTAGGAGAAGATGAAAACATTTATAAATGAAATAAAAACCTGAAAAATGTCAAATTAAAAATCTTGAGGCTGAAGTATGATAATCTCAATACATATGAATATGAATCCTTTGGTGAATTATTTACCAAGTTGAATGAAATTTAAATAACTATCATGTTTATTGGTGAAAAGTTTGTAGTTTCTATAGTTTTTGAAATGATATTAAGAATTTTACATGACAAGTTTGATGATAAGGATTCATCATTTGAAGATATATATCTAGAAACATTATCTCTAGATGATTTTCATAGCACTCGTATTACTTATGAGATGATAATGGATAAGTTTATAAAAGGAAAAATAAATTTTGATACAGAAATTTCTTTAAATACTTCAAAGAAATAAAATCCAAAGAAGATTATTGTTCAAGAAGAATATGGTGATGGTGATCCAAAAATTATTTATGTAAAAATCTAGAAGAATTTTATCCTCATATTCCAAAAATGAGATAAGTGGTATAGGTAAATGAAAATTGAAACATCCCTTAATTTTTTTAATATGGTTATAATGGTCACTTTGTGGCTAATTGTTCTCGACTAAATAAATATGGGGATAGTGTGGAAGATGATATAAGGAATATAATATCATAGAATAAATATAATTATAAGTCTAATTATTATTCCAAAACAAAAATATAAACATTTCTTCAAATACAAAAGAAGAAGTTTATTATATAAATATGATTAAGAAGAAGATAGTGTAGGTGAATCTGAAAAATCTTTTTATATGGTTAGATAAAATAATTTTATTGAAATAATTATCAATGAATATTTTGGAAGAAGTAGTTATGAAGAAGAAGAAACTCAATTAGAATTTCATCTGAAAAAATAATTGAAAGCATTTATGAGAAATATTTGTATTCTTGAGAAAGAATTCAATAAGATCAAATGTGAAGAATCTTCAATAAACAATCAAGAATGATTTATTGATGAGAGATTAAAGATACTAGAAAATATTTCTGATTTGAATAAATATCCTTTTAAAGAAAAGAATCACTATGAGCATCTTGAATTTAATCTGGAGGCCAAAGAATATGAGATAAAGCTTGTCCAATAAAAACATTATAAATCCTAAAAAGAAAATTAGAAATTTCAAATATTCTACCTCTAAAGTTTGTGAAATCTCATGAAATGGTAAATCTGAGAACGATCAAAAGTTACCTTCAATGTTTTAGAAGAAATGTGAATTTTTTTATGAAGAATAATTATGGGAAAGTTATTTATGTTGGAATGAACAAAAAATTAGAGAGGTCATAATATCATAAAAATATTAATTTGAAAAACATTATAATACTTCTAGTTTCAATACATATGAAAATAGAATTTATCTGAGAAAGAATATTCTGATTGATAATAGAAAGGTTGGTGGTAAATAATGTGTTGATAAGAGGGTTTCTGAGAAACATGGTGAAACCTCTAGATAATATGGAATTTTTAAGTTCAAATATTTATTTTATAGATACTACTAGTATTTTTTTTGATTAATGAAAAAGGAAAATATGTGTTGTTTCATCCAACAATAGTATCACTATTCCACAAATTATAGATGGAAAAGGTTGATGGGGAGTCAATACCATTAAAAGAAGAAGTGTAGGAATGATCTTTTGAATAAGTTTGAGAAGGTTCGAACAAAATTTGTAAAAAAATACCAACCTCTAGAAACTATTTCAGAGAGATGTGAGAAACATGGAAATCTTGCATAAGGTCATCTTGTTTTATTACCAAAACAACAAAAGTTTGTTAAAAATTCTTAAAATCTGGATTGTAAGAAAGGTAAAGGGAAAGAAAAATGATCTTTTTATTGAAACCGCTCTCAAATAAACCAAAGGTGAACAAACATGGATCCTGGATAGTGGTTGTTATCCTCATATAATAGGATACATATATTTTTTGATGAATTTTAAATATTTTAGCGAAAAAATTGTATAATTCTTAAATGATGAAAAACTTAGAATTAAAGGTCTTGGATCAATCATCATTGGGAAATAAAAGATGAATCCTAAGAAATATATTTGTGTTGATGGTATGAAACACAACATGCTATGTTTTTCATAAATTTTTTATAAATAAAACATTTTTTTTAGAATAGATGGGTTTGTTTTGACAAGTGATCAAAATTGAAATATAGTTACAAGAGGGAAATATACAATGGGAAATTAGTTTCAAGTTAGTGAGGTTAAAAACTCATGTTACCTTAGTATGGAAGAAAAAAATCAGTCATAGAATAAAAGCCTATAACACATGTGTCAAAGAAACATGAGAAATTATCTATGAGAAATGGTGTATATGGAATTCCTGATATGTCGAGAAGAATAGGTCGATGTTACAAAAATTTCTAAAAAGGAAGAATTATAAACACTTTTCAAAAGAAAGTTGATAATTGTTTCCAAATAACCCCTTGATCGTATTCATTCTAATATATATGGGCCAATGAGAAAACAATCAAACGATGTAGATAAGTAATTCATTAGTTTTATTGACTACTATACTATATTTCGTTATTTTATATATATGAAACATAAGGTAGATGCTTGTAAAATTCTAAAAAGCTTCAAGAGGAAAGCTAAGAAGTAATGTGAGTATTAATTTAATAATCTAAGTTTAGACAATGGAAGTGAATAAATAATGAAGAATTTAAATTTTATATCGATAATCCTAGAATTTATCATGAGTTCAGCACAACATATACTCCTGAACAAAATAGAGTTTTTGAGAGAAAATTTATAAGTATAGTTGAAATGTGGTGGACTATGTCACTTGGAAATGGTATTTTTCATAACTTTTTTAAGAAAACCATGATCACTGATATATATATATATATATCCAACATTGGAGTTTCTATAGACCAAGTTTATTTAGAAATTCATATGAATTGTTTTATGTCAAAGACCCAAGTATGAAGCACTTAAAATTTTTTGGGAGTCTATTCATCATAAATAATAAACGAGGATACCTTTTAATGTTTGAGCATAGATGGGAAGATGTAATTTTTATTGGTTATTACATGAAAGGAAGAGGATACAAATGTTTCAAAAAATAATTGGTAATATAATTTAACTTCGTTGATGTTAATGTTTTTCAAAAATCTAATGAAGATAAACACACTTATGTTGATATGGAAGATAAAAAGGAAGAAATAAATTCTAATAAGGATTATGATAAGGATGAAAAAATTTTAAACCTTTTCAAGAAGAATAATTGGTCTAATCTATTTCATGTAATGAGTAATAATCTTAAAAATATCATCCTAGACTGAGAAGAAGGTGGAATAAAAAATATAATTTGTGATCGAAATAAAAATCATCAAAAAATAAGCACACAAAAATTCATTACACGTATTAATTTGTATTAAAATGTTGAGATGAAATAAGAGAATAAAGTTATTGAGAATTAGGAATGTTTTCAAACTAGGAATGTAAAGTTATATTAGATTAATAAGAATGATACTGGGGAACCCATACCAAATCCAGATTACAAAAACATACTGGTAAAAAGTGGGTTTTTTCGAAACAATTTGAATTATAAAGGTAAAATGATAAAGAACAAAGAAATATTATTGTTCAAAAGTTACTCACATATTGAAGGAATTTATTTTGATTAGAATTCTTCTCTAGATCTAGGGTTAGAAATAATTATAATCATTCTTTCTATTATTTTACAATAAAGTTACAAAATATTTCAATTGGATGTGAAATCATCATTTTTAATAGTTATATTTACGAGGAATTTTACATTGGATAAACATTTGTCTCTGTTATTGGGAAACATGAAGGTTATGTGTGAATGTTTTAAACATCCTTGTATGGGATAATGTAATCACCAAGAGAATGGTATTCCAAATTAGAAAATTGCTTGAGGAAGATGAATTTTAAAAAGGTAAGTGTTGATAGTAATTTATACATTAAGGAAATTTGATATTTTTCCCTCATTGTCATTTTTTATTTAGATGAAAAAAATATTTTATGGTAATGATTGATGAACCTATGAAATTTTTTCCAAAAAAAAGAATATTCTGTTTGAGATGTCCATGGTGGGAGAAAATAAATACTTTTTTAGGTTATAAATCAAATAAAATAATACATAAATTTGTATCTATAAAGTAAATTATTCCAAGGAACTTCTTAAGAATCTCATCATGGAAAATTTGAAACCATTTTCTATACTAATTTTATTGGTAACTAAGTTGTATAAAGATTATGAAGACAAGAAATTTGACTAGAAATAGTATCAGTAGCTGATTGAAAGTATTTTCATTTGAATACCTCAAGACCATACATTTTTCATGTTGTAACAATATGTGTAAGATTTTAGAGTGCTTAAAAATAATCACACTTATTAGATGGAAAAACTAATTCTCATATATATAAAAGGCACATAAAATTTGAATCAGGTATGCAGGATCAGAAAGTATTGACTTTTTTGTGTATCCAAGTGTTTATTAGGAATAAAAGGTTAATGATAGAATATCAACATTAGGTGGAGTTTTATTTCTGGGGAAAATTTGTGTTAGTTGGTATATAATGATATATTATTTAGTAACTCTTAGAACAGATGAATCTGATTATGTTTCTTCCAATAATGGTGATACCCAACTTATGTTGATGAATACTCAGTTAAGAGATTTTCTTGTCCAATTAAATTCATCCTTTCTCTTGGGTTGTGACCATAAATGTGAAATAAACCCCAAAAGATCATTGGTACAACATTATCATTCAGAACATATTGATATAAAAGAAAATTTAATCATATAAACTATGGATAAGAATGAAATCAAGTAGGATTATATTCCTACATCAGAACAAGTTGCTGAAATTTTAACCAAAAACAAATTAAGGGATCCTTTTAAAAAAATGAGGTTGAACATGGGTCTACAACATCCTTCTAATCAATATTGAGGTATGTGTTTTTTCCCAAATCACATCTTGTAATTGGATAGTGTTGTCAAGGGAGATATATTTTTCAAAAAACTATCCATTGATATGTGTCAATCCTTTTACTCAAGCATGTATGTAAGGGTATTGGGGGTAAGATGTTAATCTAGAATTTAAGTCTGTGAACTATTCTAAATGTCTATTGGAGTGGATATAGGAAACCTTTATTGATAGAAAAGTGTAATAATAAAATAAATATGTGGAAAAAAGTTAAAGCTGTTTCATGAGTCACTACCTTTGGATATCATGGTTTTTCTATCAATATTTCTTGTTTTCTATACTGATTTAGCCCACACAAGATTAGAATTATTGATAAGTAATCCTTATATTGATTCTATAATGTTCAATGGTTTATGAAACATGGTGGGAACAAGAATCTAAATGGGGATATTATTGGGACCATGTTGGATGGAAGTTGTTTTTGAAGATGAAATAAGGTTATGTTGAAGAAGTTGTATTTTTTTCTTTTAGTAGAAAATAATTCAATTCAGTTTTTAAAATATGAAAATCAAAACAGCCATTGTATTTAGGAAATCATAATCACAATGCTTAAAACATTCAATCAAATTGAGGAGTATTTTCATAGAATAATACGATCATTAGAATAACCTCAGGTCCTGAATGAATAGACGATTATATTGGGAAGCTATTTTGAGTTTTGATTGGATCAGATGAAAACCTTGGGATGCTTTCTTGATTTGTATTTTACAAAAATCATAAGTAAATTATAAAACTTTTGATACAATAATTAGTAATGTAATGATGATGTGATTTGGATCTTAAAAATATTCCAAGTCATGAGTAATTCGTGATAATAAGAAAAAGTTTTTTATAGAATGAAGTTATTAAAGTTGAAGCTTTCCAGTCTAAATTTTATCAGTATGAGATCTGTGAAAGTAGAATTCGTTGAAGCCTGGGAGTTTTTTTGGAAATGTAAAACAACAAATATTTTGGTTTTTAGTCAGATCAATAAGAAAAAATATTTAAATCTTTTAAAAAATAAGTATCCATGAATCGTGATAAAATAAGGAAAAAATTTATGATGCTGAAGCTACTAATACTTTTCCATCAAATTTGGAGTGACACCAATCATCAGAGGAAGAATTGTTTTTATTGGAATATGGTGGTACAAATTAAAAATAAATAAGGTTGGAAGTTTTTAAGACTAAGGTAGGTGAAGACATATAGAGAGAAATAAACAATGTAGTCAACCATATTCATCAAGATAAATTTCTAGGTTTTTTCGGGTCAAGATAAAGAAAGATCATATTTTTGTTTCTTATAAAGTAGGTAAAAAATGAGAAGATAACTCTAATTTATATTAAAGAAATTTGTATCAAGTTTTTTATGACTACTTAATTGGATCTAACACCTATGACTTGACCAAAAACATGATCATCAGTCTAGGAGAACAAGAGAAAGATGATTTCATGATCTTTTCAAAGTGTTATCAATGGAATCATAGAAGCGGATGAGAAAGTTCACAGAATTATTTTCATATGTTTTTTTTTCTATATAGAAACTTAAATAATAATATATTTTATTTATTGTAATGAAGTGATCATAATGAGTAATTGTTCCCAACAATCGTAATGAGAAGATATATGCATGTTTTTAAATTGGTGTTCAGAAACATAAAGAGGAATATATTTCATTCTTCATAATGATGAAATAGTAATAGGGAATGAGAATCTAAATTAATGTTTTCAAGAAATTATGAATTAATATTAATTAGTGAGAATATTCAAGAATTTTTTAGAAGTGTTTAGAATCATTGTAGAAGTCAAGATGCACCTCAAATTCAAGGATAATTTATGTTTCAGCATAATTGTTAGGGTGGGAATGATTTTCAGAGTCCTTCCCAAACAACCTATGGGTCTCCTATAAAAGTAGAATGTACATGGTACTTTATAACATGGATTTTCATTTTAAGAGATAAGGAGGAGTGATGAAAAATTATATAGATAAGTAGCTTTCATGTTTATCTTTCTCGAGGAATTTTTCTAGAAATAAGAAGAATAATGAAGGGAGAATATTATAATCAGAGTGTCTGGATTTGGACCGAGAAATCGGACTGTGTTTTCTAAACAAAAAAAAGCAGTTCAGAATTTTCAGGACCATTTTATAAGAGAATTATATTTCTTTATTGATCCATCAGGAAGGGAAATTAGATTGGTAAATTGGATTGGGTATCATTACGAAGTCCAGGTATGTTCTTTCCGGATGCAGGGTAAGGATGTGAAGAATATTTTTGATGTTTATATAATTGAATGTTGATCAAGAAGCAATATAACATATTTGTTAAAAAAATTATTTTGTAATTTTGTATTACTTAATGCACATGCAAAATTGAAATTAACATAGTGCCACATGAGTGTAGGGGCATATACTACTCATTTTATGCAACACAAAAGTATTTTTTCTAGTGGATTGTGTACTATTTGGTTATTTTAAAACCATACCAAGGATGTAGCTACTCTTGTTGAGTGGTGAACCATGTAAATTAGTGTTTTCCTATGGATGTGTGTTTCATTTTTTTATTAAAGAATGAAATATTTACATGACATGAAGGTTTTTTTAATGTAATAAACTTAATAAAAATAGGTATCACTAATTACCCAATACCCCTATCAATAATACTTGGATCCTAACAAGGAACATTCAGACAGGTCACTGAGCTAGTGGGTCACATAGCCTAAACAACATATCCTAGTATTCCTGAGACTACCAACGAGTATAGAGGTTCTATAATGGTATGCTGGGATATTATACCCCCATGATCTGAAAAACATTGTGGTATCAAAAATGAAAAAAATAAGAGGAAGAATAATATAAATCACTAACAAGATATAAACATCCAAATGACCATTGTAAAAGTAAATATAACTGAAGAAAATATCATCCACAATATGAGTATGAAATTTCTCTATACAAAATGGCATCCAATACATAGAAATAGAAAACCAGTATAATAAAATTATCAATATTACAAAAAGAACCACATATTACTATCTATAGATAGCATCATGAGACTATGTTACTCATGTTCTCCCCTTCTTCTAGGCATAACCAATCATGCATCTTCAAGAAGGATCTTTCCCTAGTCCCTACCTACATCAATGAGGACTATATGGGTACGCAATGGTAGTTCAAACAGGGTGGGAGATAACACTTAGTTGGCCACCACTGACTATGTTCATAACAAATGTAGTTTATGTATAAATGTTTATTTGATGTGAAATATATGACAATAATATAAATTAAATAAAAAGAGTAATATTATCTTGTCTATTATAAATAATTAAACACCCATAGTATTGGTTAACTATAAATAATGATAAAAAATCATCTTCAACATATTCTAGGAAATACATTTTTAGACCCGATGAGCCAAATCCAAGGTAAAAATGTCCAAGGAATCCTCAACAAACTATGCGGTGAAATCATGTGTCGGACCCAACGACCTAATCCAAGTAGTAGTAATGTCCAAGTCAACCAATATATTCTTGAATTCATAGAGTATAAATGTACATGGTATTCCATGTAGTTCTAAATCCATGGAGTATGAATATCTATGGCATTCAATATAATCCTGTAATGATATACCAAACCACCAATAATCAACATGTCCGCATAAAAGAAAACAAGGGTAATTCTTTAACTATGCCATTTATCAATTATCTCAGTTCATATTCTAGTTAAAAATTATACATAATCCATGGTTCCATATAAATCATTCCAAATATTTTATTTAGCCATTTAATATCATGTAATCACATGGAAAGGAGGCATAAATTTTGGTACTATGGAATGCAGTGGAAGATGGAGGGTAGGTGATTTAAAAATTTTTAATCCTTAGAGTGATAAAAATTTATTTTCCCAGGTGATCTGATCCCTGGATCGGTCTGAGGATCTTAGGTAGTCTAATCAGTACCTAGAAAATGAAATTATGAGTACCTTGTTCTGATTTTAGGCATCCATATCTTCCAAAAGTCATCAGAAACCATTTCATGAAGGATCTGATGTTGAACCCCTCTAGATTTTCCACAAACACTTCATTAATATTCTTGTATTCCATTAGTCCGATTTTGAGTGTTATAATGGATCTATAAAAATTTATTAAATGTTGTGATGTTCACCATGACCACATTTATTTGATCCACAAAGGCATACTCAGATCATTCACTCATATTGAGTGATTCACTCTCATGGATTCAGTAGGAGATAGAAGAATTCAATTATAATTAAGTGAATAGTTCATTAGAATGAGGTATCATCCACTTATATAGTGGATGAAAAAATATCTTGAGAGGGTTTCCCATCCCACATATATTTAATGTCTACTAAATAAGTAATAAATTATTATTTATGAAAAACTAACTGAATCAAAAATATTATTTATATTTTATCATAGACTTGTAATATATAATAAATTAATTATATGATGAAACCAATACATTAACATAACTCATAATTCCTTATAACATAAAAGGAACCTGGAATATTAAAATAATATTCAATCATATAATATTAATCTTTATATTGACATAAATACTTGTAAATACATTAAATAAATAAGTTGAACCCAATTATTCATTACATGAGTAATAATGAATTTATTTATTTAATAGTGATTGATAAAACTTGGACAAATCTAGGACCCCATAGTGGGTCCTTCCATGTCCAATATTCTTATTCACTAGAATAGGAATGATTCTGGAATATTATATTGTGTGTCACCCTCTATGGCCTTATATTAATAGAATTGAATAGTATTCACAGACAATCTAGTATCCAATCATAGACCCTAAAATATAATTAATATCCATAGAAATTAAAACCATCCTATTAAAACACACTATGTAATATAAAATCTTTTCCATATGATATCTCATAAAGGAGGATGTGTACGTATGTCATCATGCATTCTTGATTTATTATTTTTTGTTGACTCTAGATAGATTTACCTTCTACTATAATTGACATACACATATGGAGATACTACCATCCTAATCAACAAGGACATTAATATCACTTCCCAAACATGGAAGAAGAAAATCTTATATTGATAATTCAACAAATGTCATACCACTAATGAAGCACCCAACATAAACTACCTCACCACAGATTCATTGTCATGGATTTATCCTTGGATAAAAATACACAATAAAATGGAACACATTGATATTGATCTTAAGTGAAGAGACTAATACACAAGTTTTTAGATAGGAATAACCAATGACACCCAAAATGTTTGTTGTTTCTATTGGTAGGAATTTCCTCATTATCTCAACTACTAGATATCTCCATGTGTGAACATGGTGATAATAATTCTCAATTATTATGATCCCTCGGCAATTGATAGTCACACCTCATTTTTTTATATTAGTATGATGTATCTAAACCCTATGAAATTAATTTAAGATTATTTTCATTGTATATATAGGTTCTCATTTTAGCCTGGGAACTTCTATAACCCTTTTATATGACACAAAATCCGAAATATTACCATAAATATGACTGATACAAAAGTATCGACACTATTATGGTAGGATAAACACACACACACACACACACACATATATATATAACTATATACAGGTAGTGGTAATAAAATTAAAACCCATGATGGATCTAGAAAATCTGCATTCAACAATAAACCCTCTCCTAATATCACATTTAATTTATCAAGGATTCCCCTAATATGGAGAGATCGCACACACACGATAGGGTTATATAACATGCGGAAAATCATAAAAACATCTCGCGGGTGTTCCAGGTTGGGGTTGAAAACCTCAAACTATCACAAGGTACTGAGTGGGAAACCTATAAAGGTTAAACTAATTTAATAATTGCATAAAATTAATTTAGGATCAATAAATAAAATTTCTTTTATGTTGCACAAGTTCAACTAGATATAAACTAACTATAATTTTTAGGAAAATGTATAGACCCCCTACCTCAAGTACATGGTAGAACATTCATCTTATATCTACTCATAAATCACTTAGGATTGGAAAAAACAGTATTAATTGATGAATACCTTGAAAATAGATCATATTCTATTCCACTAAAATAACTTTTTAAATACAAAGACAAGTGATTAAAATTATAATTGGAAGGTAGAACTTACCACTTAGGATCCATCGAGACAACAAACTCTTCAATCAGAATCCATATTATGAAATAAAAAAAATACTACCTCAAAGGATTTAAAAAGATCAAATGGTTAATGATTTTTACTAGAGTAAGATGGAATAGGATTTTTAATTATAATAAAATTTAAAGTGAACATTTTTCAATTTACCCAAAACACTATGTCACACGTTTGGCCAAACTATTTGTAAACCATGCACACCCCTCTTCCTCAAAAAACAACTCATATAGTTCATGCACACAATTTGGTAAACCATGTGAAAACAATGATTAATTATTAATCTAAAAAATAAAGAGCCCCTACATGGATGTGCAACCATGGTCTCCTAGTTTACTCAAACCATGTGACCCTGGGCAAAGGGCTAGACCACCCCTCATGGTTTACTTAAATGATGTGGGCTATGAGGTACAGTTTCTAATAACATTGTGGACCAACTTACATTACAAAAAAATGATCCTATGGTACCTGAACAATCCTCAGAAACCCCCAAAAAACCTGTAAACTCATTATGCATTCAAATTATGTCAAAAATAACGAATTAAATAGAAATTCAATAGATATTTACCTCATGGGAAAACATATGATCTTAAAATCTTTCCCTCTTCAAGAAATTCATCTTAAGATTTCCTATCCAAGGGAGTTCAAGCATCATCTGAGAATAAATCCAACCACTAGGAAAGTACATTGGCATGTTGCTCCCAAGTCTCATCTTGTACATGTCCAGGATTCCATTTCACTTAAACTAAATGAAGTGACTAGCCTCAAAGATCCTTCATTATTCGATAAATTATTCATTTAAGATGCTTCTTGATGGATGCATTTTCGGGTATCTCAACCTCATCCATCTAAAGAGTATGATATGGGTCTATGTGATAATGGAGTAACTAAGATACATGGAAGAAGTTGTAAATGGCTTGGTACCACTAAGGTAACTACAAATTATTGGATATCATCTTGACTCTGTATAGAGTCTTGAAAGGCCCGACATATCACTGTGAAAGATTACCCAGTCAATGAAATCATTTATTACCTATCCTTGATGAGATATTTAAAAATACATGATACTCAACCGTGAACTGTAGAGGTCATCGATGGAAATCGATGCAAGATTTTTGTCTTACTTGTGCTGTTGATGTCTGATTTCTGATCAACTGGGCCGACTCTGAATTATCCTAAATGCGACGTAGTCTGACAAATGCTTCATATTCTGCCTCTAACTAGAAAATTGGTGGTGGCATGAACTACCATAAAAATACTCATGAGGTTCCATAGGTATAGTAACCTAATATCTATTATTGTAGAAAAATTCAACTCGTTGTATTTGTTTCTCCTACGAGTACAAAAAATTAAAGGTTGCATGCTCTAATAATTCTCTCTAGAACCTATATAGTGCACTCTATATTTCCATTAATCTGAGGGTGGTATGTTGTGATCAAAATCACTGGGGTACCCAACACCCTCTGTATTTCTTACCAAAACCAATTTGTAAAATAGGCATCCCTATCTGATACATTTGTTACGAGGCACCCCATGAAGGAACAAAATCATAGGGATATAACGTATCTATGTATCATCTAATGAGAAGGTCTACCTGATCGACATGAAATTGGTGACCATTATGAAACTTTCCACAACAACCCATATACCATCACTACCTCGAGTTGACCTCAAAAATCCAATAAAAAAATCCATCGCAGCATCATTCAATTTTCACATAGGAATGGATAGATTTTATAAAAGTCTAGCTAGTCAATATTGTTATTCCTCCACCAACTGATAGGTGGAACGACTTATGAAAAAACTAGCTACATCTCCTTTCATCACCGATCAATAGTATTGATGGTGTAGGTCATTATACATCATGGAAACTCTATGATGTATATCCCTAGATGAGGCATGAAACTCAATCATCATATCTATAACACCCCAAGATTTTATGAGAAATATTATTTTTAATTTCGTTGATCTAATATTATACACTACACCATGATTAGCTTGTATTATATGCAACACTGTATTAGCTTTTAGTATACGTAACACTATTCTTGGATTGTGATACACACAATTTCAAGTTCGCAACATTGATTGAATATATATATGTATATATATATAAATATATATTAAATGTAAAAATGAAATATAGTTGGATTCTGTTATACAATACAACAAAGAATTCTTGCTCTACATGCAACCCTGACATGGCTTGCATTACACGCAATCGCGAGCTTCCCCGATAGTGTGTGTTGTACGCAATACTGGGTTTCACTAAACAACGATATATTGTTATAATATTATCATGAAATAGCTGTTATGAATATTATTAACTAAATTTTGAATTTTATAACATTATTATTCATTTTACATATTTTCTAGATCATGGTATGAGAACAAAATTAATTTTTCTGGTAAAATAAGTATTTTTCAAAAAAATGCAATTTTGCCACCTTTTGATGGAACACCCACATTAAATCTAGTTTTTGACATGATTATAAGTTCAATTTGACAAAAAATATTCTTATTTTTAATTAGGATATAAAAATTTACATTGGATAAAGTTTTGATATTTTTCTAGTAACTTTCATATTTTAATGAATAGTAAAAATCACGCTATGTTTTAATTAAAAACAACTTTTTTCATCATAATAATTTATATGGATAAATTATAATATTTAATGGTTTTAAAGTATAAATAGAATTTATTTTTACCATTTAATATAATGTATTTAATTATCATTGATTTCACATTGAATTTGTAGGTTAAATCGATTCAATCTTTTGTAATGTTTTAAACAAAAACCCATTTTCTTTCGACAACGAGATTAATTTTAATTTAATTTCTGAAACTTCTGTGTATTGAATTTGAAAAAATGTATTCCATATTTGGAATCAGTGTGTCCAAATTATGTTAATAGGCTTCTTTTTATTTTTGGGAATTATGAATAGTAACTACGGTAAATTTTATTTACATAGTTAAAGGTAAATCAAGTAATTAAGGGTAAATATAAGATTATAAAATTACCCTCACACCTGCCAAAATCCTATTTGATGACTAAAGGTCGACCCATATCACATAAGGGTCGGATTAGATTCATTTAATAGACTTTGTTCTGTGAAAATAATTTAATTATTATTAAAACCAAAGAAAGTGACAACATGTCACTTTCTTAAATCTTATAAGTATTATAATTTTAATTTAGTGATAAACATAATGAAACTTCGGACATGAATATTCTCCATAAATATAATACAATTATATACATCATATGAATATATTTAGAATTTTTAGGGATTAAATAATTATCATTAATGATGACACAATAGTGATGTTGAAATTATTTTATTAATTTAAATATCAGATAAATGGTTTTAATAATATTAAAATAAATATTATATGAACTATTTAATGTTTTCTACTAATTTTCTAGACAAATAAGACATTTTTTGAATCTATTAAAGCTTTTAGTTCGAACATATCTTCTGTATATATGTTATATAAATTCAAACAAACTAATAGTGTCAAAATTTACACTATTGTTATTTTATAAAAATATCATATTATAAAATTGTTTAAAAATCGAAAAAATATTTAAAAACTATAAATTAAAATTTATATGGTTAATAATTTCATAATGTGTAAAATTATGGAAAATTCACAACAAATATGTAATTATTTATAATAATTTATAATTTATAATTTTATTACCACAAATAAAACTAAATTGATAAATAAGGATAAATCAAGTTGATAATGTTTAAAATAAATTCCTAACATGTCTAAATTTTATTGGTTGATGATATTCCCACCCTATATAATCTAATCTTCGGATATGTGTCATTTTGGAAGTTTTTAAGTGGGTTGGGATTTAATATAAACTAATATTTCTTATATTTCCAAAAGTGCCCCTCTCCTCGCTTATAAAAGGGCATCTCATCCCTCTCCTCCTCACACCAATTTGATCCTTCAAGCTAGGAAAAACTATGCCCATTTCACTTACCCACATCCCTAGAAACATCTTAGAGGTCTTTTTCTTCTCAAAATACCATCCCTAATGCCCTAAGAAGAAGTTTAAAAGAGGTTCGTCGAAGAAGAGGTAATCTCTTCTACCGATTATTTCAAGCTTATTTCTTCTTAAACATATTCTTGTTTAGTTGGTTAATTATAAATTAATAAAAAAAGTATCACTAATATACTGATATGTTATTATATATATTAAACAACCCCATTTATCCTTCTATGCATCCTATAGAAAACGAAATCACCGCGCATGCGTACGTACGGAATACCGTCTCCACGTCGTGGTGTAATTTGTTTTTCCAACACCACCTTACATGGATGGGTATAATGGTGTAAATAATAACTATAAATAGTTATTATAACATCATACTGATTCTGATATATTTTATCATCCACTACAATTCAATTCCATAATTATTGGAATGATATCATCGCTCGTGCGTACGTACGGATTATCGTCTCCACGATGCGATTAGATTCATTCTCAATGATTAACCATCATGAATGTTTATATAGTATATATAATAATTAATCATGAAATATATGATATAATAATGATACTGGATTTATGTATATATATATATATATATATGTATGTCATCCAATTAATTCCATTCAATTTAATGAGGAAACAAAAACAATGTTCATGCGTACATACGGCCTACCGTCTCTATGAGCGGTGTATTTCTTTCCATTTATCGATCTATTATATATATGTATATTCTGAATATATAATATATATAAATGATGTTTTATATTATGTAATAAATTAATAATGACTTAAGAAATCATATGAATAATTACATGTCAAAACACGAACGACAAATGAAACGATTTTACCCAAAATGCTCTTTAACATCAAATTTACAAAAGAACAGCTAATATAAAGTCATAACTGAACCATATATGATATCATAACAATGAGTATGATTCTTTAATAAGTCAATAACAGTATTTAAATCATTTTACAGGGGGTTCGTATACGTACGAAGCATATCGGACCTAAGGTAAGGGAAAATCTCATAATCTCAATTTTTATTCGAGATTGTTTATACTTCAGAATTTACTGGGGAATATTTATCATCCACATCCATGTTTCCTAAATATGTAATATTATTTATATCCTCCTACAATTGTTTAAATCCAATTTTACCCTTTGGTGAGTTTATAGTAAAAGATATGAAAGGAATCTTCTGTCATTTTTCATATGAGGTACTTTTTGACTTTTCCGGCCTAAGTATGGGAGGAATGTTTTTTCAACTTATACGGTATGAATTGATTTTTAAAACATTATTTCCAAGAAAAATCCTTTACAAGTTTTCAATTTTATTTTTAATCAACTTCTTTTAGTTTATTTTCCAAGTAATAATGGTTTCATTGTGAGATGGGTGGGACCTATATCTCCCTCCAATGCATTGGGTATAGATTTATATCTCATGAGATAGACATGGCTGGAACGACAAGTTAAACCGGTTCAGTAATATAGGACTAGAACGAGGAGTGAACTCGATTCGAAAAGGGAAATTGTCCACTAAGATGGTCTTGGCAGCAATACCTTGGCTACTATGGAAATCAAAACATGTGCCGAATGGTTTCAACAATTACATGTTTTATTACCGTTATATATTATCATGGTTGATGTTCCATTATGATATATGCCTTATTTACTTCCACGATTTATGTCTTTGCTCAAGATTTTGATGTTTAAATTTCATGTTCAAGTTTTTGCTTCCAAATTTTTATGGATTTTTTTATGTTATCTATGTTTTCCCTTACTGATCATTTGAGCTCACCCTTTTTATGATTTATTTTCCCCATGAAATAAAGAAAGGTTTTAGGTAAGGAAACAAAAAGGGGAAGATCTTTATGGGAGTTGTTGATGCTATTTCAAAATGATTAGAAGTTTATATTCTAAGTTTCCAAAGACACTAAACTATTAGGGTCCTAGTGTGTCTGTTTTTGTTATGTGTTAAGTATTCCACAAAAGTAATGTAATATTCATGTACGTCAAGCTTTGAGTCTCTATAGTTGGTATCAGAGGAAAGGTTTAGTCAACCATTGGAATCTAGGATATGAAAACATCAGTGAGATCCCTAGAGATATTTCTAAGGTATGTCTAGGGATGTTCCTAAGGATAAGTGTCACGACCCGTCCTCATGGCTCGTGTTGTGACTACCCTAAGCCCGTCTTCCATAGGCCAGGGGCTGGAGACTAGAACCAAAGGCGTAAAATCCCGATAACTGGGAAGGCATTGCCTTTATAAAAGAAAACAATCACCAAAGAGTACAAGCGGAAGCAAAACACTAAGTACAAAAGAAATGCTGAAAAGTAAATGGGCCAGAATACAAACCCAAAAGAAAGTATGAATACAACTGAAGAAAGTACAATAGAAAAAAGAAAAACAGCTGGAAGAAGGAAGCAGCTCTTGGGTCGTCCTCCTCGGATACTACCTGAAGGGTAGGTACAGATAGCCCAGCTCCTGGTCGTCCACCACGGATCCTACCTAAAGGGTAGGTACAGATAGCCTCCTCCACGCTCTCGTCCGTCATCCTCCTCTGTGAGTCATCACATCATGTAGTCCACCTCCGGGTACTAACTAGTCGTGTAGTCCACCTCCGGGTACCAACCAGTCCTCGAACACTCGGCATCCGTCAGCACTGCCTGTCGTCTTCATCCAACACAACGAGGTGCTGGCATAGCCCGTGCAGGGGTGAGTATAACGATACTTAGTAGGGACCCCGAGACCCTCAAGGTCTCACTAAACCAACAAGGATAACCACAAGAAGATCTCAACAGATAACCTCCACTTAGATATATGCCCATACAAATACCTAAGTTATCAAGTAACCCATCTCAATCATGAGGTAAACACAAAGGTAAAAAGTCTCAGCTCAAACCAGGATTTTCATTATCAAAAACGTAAATGCTGAAGAGCTCCGTCTCTGGAGTGTAAAGTGGTCTTGTCATGACTCCGAGGTACTACTCACTAACCTAAGACTGCTGAGGTACTCCTCCTGTCGAGTACCGCAGGCCTGCCACCTCACACAGTAGTGGTTCCCACCGGGGTCTACCACCCATCACAGTAGTGCTCCCCCCCTCATAGCCTACAGAGGTACTCCTCATGTCAAGTTCCATGGGTCTTCCACCTCACATAGTAGCGCTCCTCCGATGTGGGTCTGCCACCTCACAATGTAGTGCTCCCCACTGGGCTACGCAAGTCACTCCGAATCGAATCAGACAAGCAGTCTTCAGGTCTCATCTGGCTACACGGTCTCTGTACTCCGTACGATCGTCTCTAGGAGGGTCCGCTCCACGAGCTACAAGTCAATACTCCAAGTATCTCAACGTCCCACTAATAAGTATCACAAAGGACCGCCTCGTCATAGGGGTCTCAACGCAACAGACGGTGCGTCAATCGGACGCCCGGTCGGTGAGTTATTAGCCTTTTCGTCCCAGGGGCCCGGTTGGTTTCGTAAGAGAACCAACCCGGCCGTATCTCAACTGTACCCCAAACTCCCATAGGGTATGCTCATAGGGTCCGTTTCTCAACGTGATCACCAACGCCGCTGACGGTTCGTCAAAAGGACGTCCAGTCTGAAAGATATCAACTTTTCCGTTCCAGGGGCCCGGTTGGATTTTGGGTGCGATCCAACCCGGCCACTAACAACTGTATCCAAAACTCGGGCGAAGGATGCGAAAAGTTCTGTATCGTCAACAGGAACGCAACGAGAGAGACGACACATCAATCGGGCGCCCGGTCTGTGAGTTATTGGCTTTTTCGTTCCAGGGGCCCGGTTGGTTTCGTGAACGAACCAACTCGACCGCACTCTGACGGCATCCAAACCTCGAGCTTATTAAGCCAAAGGATCCTCCTCACTTAGAGGAATTAAACAAAGCTGACGGCACGTCAATCGGACGTCTGTAGCTCAAGATATGAGCATTTCCGCTCCGAGGGCACGGTTGGTTTCGTGTACGAACCAACCCGGCCGAACCCAAAGTTCCCCGAAACCTTGAGTGATATATACCGAAACGACCGTTTCGATCCAAGGATTGTGTTTCCGCTGACAGCGAGTCGTTTGGAGTCTCGTAGCTCATTTTACGGGCATTTGACCAAAAGTGGTCCGAAAACGGGGGTCTAGGCCCGGGCCGACCCGGCCCCAGACCCCCCCTGGGTTGGCCCGAACCGGGTCGACCCAAACCGGGTCTGGGTTGACCCAGCCCGGTTCCAGCTCAACTCAGCCATTTGTCCAAGCGGCGGGTCAAGGGAAACGGGGGGCACAGCCCCCCCCCCCCCCCCCCCCCCCCGCCGTGTTTATGAAAGCAACGCCCCCCTACGTGGGGGGGGGGGCACTCCAGCCAACCGGGGGTTTAACCCCCGGGTCTTCAGGGTAATGGTCGGCGTATGGCCGGCCGTTCTTCAAACATGTGGGACCCAGAAGTGGTCCCGCCCTGGCCACCACGGCCGGCTTTGCCGGCCGCCGCGGCAGGTTTCTTCGGTGGCGCACCGCCACCGCCGGTCGCCAGCGCCGCCGCGCCGGGGTGGTGTGCCGCCGTCGAGCTCTTCGGACCACCGGTGGTCCGTTTTGACTGCCGCCTACGCCAATGCTCTCCTCGGGTCGAGAACTTCACTACAGCGACCTTCAATCTCCACTGCGGTATAGTTTCATCATCGTCCATCAATCCGTATGCCAAAACGAAAAACGTCGTCTTTGTAGTTTTCCAGCGCGACCCGATGGCGTCGCGCCCCTTCGCCGCGGCCCGACTTCGACCGCGGTGCCTTCGCGTTCCTTCGACGCGGCGCGACGGCGTCGCGTCCTTGAATTCCTTTCCACGGCGCGGCGCGACGGCGCCCCGCATATCTTCCGCATGAAACCGCATGGTTCGACGACACCACACTTTCTCATACCAACCACAGAAATCCAACACGAAAAAAATGAGGAGGGTCGGCCGTGTTTGTGCGGTCCGACCCCCTCGCGTTATTCAGAAACAAAAAGGTTTTAATCCACGATCATCTTCAAGTTGGTATTCACGAACAATTAATTAAATAAAACCCCTACCTCGGTTCAGGAACGGTGTTCGTCAACGACCCGCGGAAGACAAGCGTCACGGAAGAACGTCGACGTCGCAAAGTGGGATTCGAAGTCGTTGACGGCGATTCCGTCGCGGAAGAGATGACGCGGGAGAAGTACGTCGCGTCACAGATACGGCGTCACGGAAGGACCATGTTCTTCGACGGAGAAGTTCTTCGTTGAAGAACGGTGTTCTTCGCGTTCTTCGTTGAGTTTGAAGAAGATGAAGAAGACATCCCAAATCTCTCAAGGAGACAAAACTCTAACAAAATAAAATAAGTCTAAGGATTATTTTATTTACACAACTAAACTACTTTGAATTTCAAAAGTTTGAAATTAATCCACACAACTTAATTAATAACTCAAGTTGTCAAAATAAAAAGGAGAGGAGTTATTGGGAGTTTAAAGGGGAGTTGAAGAGTTAGGGTTCATGTGGGCCCCACCACACTTAATCCTCTCAAGGGAGGTTAAGTGTATGTGGGTCCCACCTCTAACACCCTTTGGGAGGATATAACCAACATGGTTTAAAATAAATTGTGTTTCCACAATTTATTTAACTTCATTAAAAATCCCCCAAAACTAACTCTCAACCTGCATAAAACGCAACCTTGGAAAAGGTCTCCTTAAGCGAATATCGGCGCTGCGAGTTCATTGGTGTCCTCGGATTTCAATTCCGAGCACCGGTTCAAAAGTTAGAAATTCCCACTCATTCGATCACTGAAGGTACCCGAGAAAAACATCGGAAATTAATTCCGGGCACACCGTGCCTCGGAATCAGGTGCCGTCGGAAACAGCGTTCTTATAAAATTCCATAGAAAATTAAGAAAAAAATTTCCTTGAAATTTCCTGGTCTTTACATTACTCCCACCTTAAGGGTTTACGTCCTCGTAAAGCTTTAACACAAACTAAGGTTACAAATGTGGTACTTAGCACGCATCTGAGCCTTCCGCTCCCATGTGCTCACCTGGAGGTTCTCATGCTACTGAAGAAAGTGTACCAGAGGAATTGATCGTCCCCGTAGGATCCGCTCCTGTCGATCCTTGATCCTCACTAGAACCTCCATGGATGTAACCCCATCGCCATTGTCCTGCTCCTCATGGTCAATGATATGCGAAGGGTCGAGCATGTATCTCCTCAGTTGAGATACCTGGAAAACACCGTGCACCTAGTACAACTGAGGTGGATGGGTCAAGCGGTAAACCACCTCTCCTACCCAGCTGAGGACCTAAAAGGGTCCGTTGAACCTTGAAGATAACTTGCCTCCTTGGCCACATCTCCGTAAACCTCGTCGAGGTGAGACTCGTATAAGGACGTGATGGTCATCCTCGAACTCTAGAGGCCTCCAAGTCCTGTCAGCATAAAGCTTCTGTCGGCCCTGTGCCGTCCTCATCCGCTCTTGGATGGCCTGGACCTTCTCTAGTCTCACAAGAGCTGCTATGATTTCTTCCTTGCCGATAAGATAAATCTGGTCTCATCCCCTAGATGAACCATATTTTTTGCCTAATACAGTCAATCCTGACATGAATGATGCATTCATGCCCTGGATGACGTCGTAAGGCCTCGACGTAACTACCAAGAGATCCAACTGTCACTCTCGCCTCCATGGGTCGAGTCACACTGTCGGCATCAGTGTGTGGTTACTAGGTTTCCTTCAGTAGAAAACTCGAAAGTGAGGGTCAAGTCAACAGTCTTAACCAGGACCACTCAGTATCAAACAAACAAAAGGACAGGAAATCAAACAAAGATAAGTTTATTTTTATTATTGCAGCTCATAGTACAAGACACATAGCAACTACAGACAAAAATCAACAAAACCAGAAGTAACAGGATCAATAGCCTCCAGGTCGGATGCTAGTCCCGCTCCTGTCCATCTGCTTCCGTAGCTCCATGACCATAGGCCTCAGCTACCTAAAGATGATCTCTCCCATGTCCTCCTGTCCCCTGCGGTATTCCCTGATCGAACCTCTGCCTCTGCCTCGAAGGTTCTTCATTTTACTACTGTTCATCTGCATGGCGGGTCGGACAATCACGTGCTATGTGACCAATTCTGTCGCAGAAGTAACACTTCATGGCAGGTCTGGCTCTATCACTTCCCTTGGTGCCTCGCACTACCGACCCTAAGTCACGAGGTCGACCACCTGTAGGTCTGGTCCTCTTGGACCCCTGCATCATCTGTCTACTGCCCTCTACAGAAGACTCTGCCATAAGACGGCTAGTGGTGGGTCCTGTTGTTGGAGAGTGCTCAGCAAAGAAACTCTCCACTAAGAGGGCTCGCTCCAACACTCCTTTCTGCGTCGGAATGTTGTGTGATACAACAGAAGCTCTGATCTCCTGCCTGATCCCCTGCTCGAAGGTTCGAGCCCTGAATAACAGGTCCCGTAACATATCTGTGGAGTAGCGCGAGAGGTCTGTGAATCTCGCTGAGTACTGCGCCACTGACATGCTGCCCTGCCACAGCTAAAGTAGCTCTTGTATATGCACCGCTCAAAGGGTGACTGGTACAAACTCTGCCCAGAACAGGCTCTCAATGTCTGCCCAAAGAAGTGTCTCCTCATCATGCATCTGGAGCATCAGGCGCCACCATCTGCCTGCTGCTACCTGAAGAAGGCTGGCAGCAAGGATCACCATGAAGTCTGCCGGCGTCCCCACTAGCCTGAAGACTCTCACCACAGCCTCTAGTCAATCCTCAGCCGCCTGCGGGTCTGTCCCTCCCTGAAACCTGGGTGGACTCTGGCGCTGGAACTCATGCAGTGCGCTCAAGAGACGTGCATCCTATTCTACTGGGGCTGGTGGCATTGGTGGCCCAACGGGTAGTAGTACCGCTGGTGCCTCTGCTAGGATAGGGCCCCGTACTGAGTCATCGTCGCTCGGCGGGCTGTCAGTACGCACCACTCTCGGGGCTCTAGCAGGTCGTCCACGGGGAGGCATCCTGAAAGAAACAACGTGACACGGTCAAAAGATTTATACCTGGTGAGCTGACCTGGTTTGAGCTGATATTCAAAAACATCTGGAAACACACACGCAATCAGTGTTTTCGTGCACAAAGTCGGAAATCAGTTGTCAGGGTCCTGGTGTATGGATACGTCGGCCGCCCGCACCAACACTGGACTCCCTGAACAGAAAACCACACTTGGTACTCTTAACACTATTTCTTCACAGAAAGAAACATCAGAGTTATAAGTTCTGCGATAAAACCAAACTTCTCTGATACCAATTTGTCACGACCCGTCCTCGAGGCTCATGCCGTGACTACCCCAAGCCCGCCTTCCATAGGCCAGGGGCTGGCGACTAGCACCAAAGGCGTAAAATCCCGATAACTGGGAAGGCATTGCATTTATAAAAGAAAACAATCACCACAGAGTACAAGCGGAAGCAAAACACTAAGTACAAAAGAAATGCTGAAAAGTAAATGGGCCATAATACAAACCCAAATGAAAGTACGACTACAACTGAATAAGGTACAACAGCAAAAAGAAAAACATCTGGAAGAAGGAAGCAGCTCATGGGTCGTCCTCCTCGGATCCTACCTGAAGGGTAGGTACAGATAGGGCTGCTCCTGGTCGTCCACCACGGATCCTACCTGAAGGGTAGGTACAGATAGCCTCCTCCATGCTCTTGTCTGTCATCCTCCTCTGTGAGTCGTCACGTCGTGTAGTCCACCTCCGGGTACTAACTCGTCATGTAGTCCACCTCCTGGTACCGACCATTCCTCGAACACTCGGCCTCCGTCAGCACTGCCTGTCATCTGCAACCAACACAACGAGGTGCGGGCATAGCACGTGCAGGGGTGAGTATAACAATACTCAGTAGGGACCCCGAGACCCTCATGGTCCCACTAAACCAACAAGGATAACCACAAGAAGATCTCAACAGTTAACCTCTACTTAGATATATGCCCATACATATACCTAATTTATCAAGTAACCCATCTCAATAATGAGGTAAACAAAAAGGTCAAAAGTCTCATCTCAAACTAGGATTTTCATTATCGAAACCGTAACTGCTGAAGAGCTCCGTCTCTGGAGTGTACAGTGGTCCTTTCACGACTCCGAGGTACTGCTCACTAACCTAATACTGCTGAGGTACCCCTCCTGTCGAGTACCGCAGGCCTGCCACCTCACACAGTAGTGCTTCCCGCCGGGGTCTGCCACCCAACACAGTAGTGCTCCCCCCCTCATAGCCTACAGAGGTACTCCTCCTGTCGAGTACCGCGGGTCTACCACCACACATAGTAGTGCTCCTCCGCTGTGGGTCTGCCACCTCACAAAGTAGTGCTCCCCACTGGGCTACGCAAGTCACTCCGAATCGAATCGGGCAAGCAGTCTTCAGGTCTCTGCCGGCTACACGGTCTCCGTACTTCATACGCTCGTCTCTGGGAGGGTCCGCTCCACGAGCTACAAGTCAATACTCCAAGTATCTCAAATTCCCACGAATAAGTATCACAAATGACCGCCTCGTCATAGGGGTCTCAACGCAACAGACGGCGCGTCAATCGGACGCCCGGTCTGTGAGTTATTTGCCTTTTCGTCCCAGTGGCCCGGTTTGTTTCATAAGAGAACAAACCCGGCCGTATCTCAACTATACCCCGAACTCCCATAGGGTATGCTCATAGGGACCGTTTCTCAACGTGATCACCAACGCCGCTGATGGTTCGTCAAACAGACATCCAGTCTGAAAGATATCAGCTTTTCCGTTCTAGGGGCCCAGTTGGATTTCGGGTACGATCCAACCCGGCCACTACCAACTGTACCCAAAACACGGGCGAATGATGTCAAAAGTTCCGTATCGTCAACAGGAATGCAACGAGACAGACGGCGCGTCAATCGGACGCACGGTCTATGAGTTATTGGCTTTTTCGTTCTAGGGGCCCAGTTGGTTTCGTGAGCGAACCAACCCGACCGCACTCCGACTGCATCCAAACCTCGAGCGGAGTAATCCAAAAGATCCGTCTCACTTAGAGGAATTCAACAAAGCTAACGGCACGTCAATCGGACGTCCGTAGCTCAAGATATTAGCGTTTCCGCTCCGAGGGCCCGGTTGGTTTCATGTATGAACCAACTCGGCCGAACCCAAAGTTCTCCGAAACCTTAAATGCGATAAACCGAAACGACCGTCTCGATCCAAGGATCACGTTGCCGCTGATAGCGAGTCGTTTTGAGGCCCGTAGCTCAAGTTACGGGCATTTGACCGAAATTGGTCCGAAAATGGGGGTATGGGCCCGGGCTGACCCGGCCCGAGACCCCCCCCCCCCTGGGTCAGCCCGAACCGGGTCGACCCGACCCGGGTCCGGGGGGACCCGGCCCGGCCTGGCGTGACCCGGCTCGGTGGCCCGGTGCCAGCCCAGCTCGGCCGTTTGGCTGAGCGGCGGGTCGAGGGAAACGGGGGGCACATCCCCCCCTCCGCGTTTATGAAAACAGCGCCCTCGCCACGTGGGGGGGGGGGGGGGGGGGCGGGGGGCGCTCCAGCCAACCGGGGGTTTAACCCCCGAGTCTTCAGGGTAACAGCCGGCATATGGTCGGCCGTTCTTCAAACACGCGGGACCCAGAAGGGGTCCGACCCTGACCACCGCGGTCGGCTTTGCCGGCCGCCTTGAAGGCCGTCGTGGCACTGCCGCCGCGCCGGGGTGGTGTCCCGCCGTCGAGCTCTGCGGACCACCGCTCGCGCACCGGTGTTCCATTTTGATCGCCGCCTACGCCAATGCTCTCCTCGGGTCGAGAACTTCACTACAGTGGCCTTCAATCGCCAATGCGGTACAGTTTCATCATCATTCGTCAATCCGTATTCCAAAACGAAAAACGTCGTCTTTGTAGTTTTCCAGCGCGACCCAATGGCGTCGCGCCCCTTCGCAGTGGCCCGACTTCGACCGTGGTGCCTTCAATTTCCTTCGACGCGGCGCGACGACGTAGCGTCCTTGAATTCCTTTCCACAGTGCGGTGCGACGGCGCCGCGCATATCTTCCCCATGAAGCCACGTGGTGCGACGGCACTACGCTTTCTCGTACCAACCACAAGAAACCAACATGGAAAAAACAAGGAGGGTCGGTCGTGTTTGTGGGGTCCGACCCCCTCGCGTTATTCGGAAACAAAAAGGTTTTAATCCACGATCATCTTCAAGTTGGTATTCACGAACAATTAAATAAATAAAACCCCTACCTCTGTTCAGGAACGGTGTTCGTCAACGACCCACGGAAGACAAGCGTCACGGAGGTCGGGCGTCACGGAAGAACGTCGACGTCGCAAAGCGGGATTCGAAGTCATTGGCGGAGATTCCGTCGCAGAAATCTATCGCGGAAGAGACGACGCGGAAGAAGTACGTCGCGTGGCGGATACGGCATCGCCGAAGGACCGTGTTCTTCGGCGGAGATGTTCTTCGTTGAAGAACAGTGTTCTTCGCGTTCTTCGTTGAGTTTGAAGAAGATGAAGAAGACTTCCCAACTCTCTCAAGGAGACAAAACTCTAACAAAATAAAATAAGACTAAGGCTTATTTTATTTACACAACTAAACTACTTTGAATTTCAAAAGTTTGAAATTAAGCCACTCAACTTAATTAATAACTCAAGTTGTCAAAATAAAAAGGATAGGAGTTATTGGGAGTTTAAAGGGGAGTTGAAGAGTTAGGGTTCGTGTGGGCCCCACCACACTTAATCCTCTCAAGGGAGGTTAAGTGGATGTGGGTCCCACCTCTAACTCCCTTTGGGAGGATATAACCAACATGGTTTAAAATAAATTGTGTTTCCACAATTTATTTAACTTCATTAAAAATCCCCCAAAACTAACTCTCAACCCGCATAAAACGCATCCTCGGAAAAGGTCTCCTTAACCGAATATCGGCGCTGCGAGTTCATTGGTGTCCTCGGATTTCAATTCCGAGCACCGGTTCAAAAGTTAGAAATTCCCGCTCGTTCGTTCACTGAACGTACCCGAGCCAAACTTCAGAAATTAATTTCGGGCACAACGGGCCTCAGAATCAGGCGCCGTCAGAAACTGCGTTCTTGTAAAATTTCAAAGAAAATTAAGAAAAACATTTCCTTGAAATTTCCAGGTCTTTAAAATAAGTATACGTATAGGATATATACCTAGAACTACGGTAACGATCATAAAATTTATCCTAAGATGTTAGATATTGAGGGTACTCCCCCTTTACTTTTTTGTTTTCCCTAGCATGATTTTTTCCTCTCACAGAATTCTTTTTGTGTTTTAGTTAATGGAGGGAACCAGAAGGAATTCGGTTAACATTGAATCGAATGGAAAAATTGGTGACTATGAGCCAAAATATTGAATAATGCCTAGAGAGAAAGATATTGTGATTATGCCGAATCAATCATCATGATATATGATTAACAAGGTGAAATTTAGTGGTATGCCTAATTAATGAAATAAGAGGAAGATAGACTTTTATGCATGTTCACATGTTGAGGAGCATAATGAAAGGAAGATTGAGATTTCTAAAGAAGGGAAGAAGAACCTTGAGGAATACCTCAAATGGAGGGACATATGTTATCTGTGTGGAGAGATGGTTCATAGAGTGACAAACTATTATGGAGTTAAATGTCTTATCTGTGGAGTACATGGGCATTACCCAACTCAATACCCTGACCTAAAAAGTTAAGTCTAAATCAAGGAAGGACTTATTCCAGGATAATCATTGAAGAGGATGGATTGAAGTTTTTATGTATTGGTATTCAAGAATAATGTTGTTGACGTACTTTTATGGTGTATTAGAATATTTTTGTATTAGTCTATTGTGGTTTTCAAAAAATTTATGTTACCGGTAACCATGAAAGGTTATTCAGATATTTTTGGAATGTAGATGATATGCGCATAATGACGGGATAAGAAGATAATGAGATGTTTGATTGTATTCATGAGCTCATGATTGATATAAGGACTAAGTGATATTATGGTTTGAGTATATAGAATTTTTGGGATTTTTGTATGTGGAAAGTGTTAAAATTTAACAGCATTCATGTTTTCACTAAGGATTAATGGGTATTCATTTTTCAAGATAATAAATGATTAAGGTATTCACATGATTGGAGTGTGACCAAAAATATATATGAGGGATAAATGATGGTATTCACATGCTTGTTATATGACCTTTTTAGTTATCTTTCTCTTTATACTATGAGTTTGGAAATAAGTATTTCCGATAAGCCTAAATATTGGAATGGATTTTTTTGAACATAAGATAGTATTGTTTAATTCTAGAACTTTTAAATATTATTGTTTTAGAAAAAGGACAACATACAGGATGTGAGAAAGCCCATCACGTTGGACAAGGATATGGGAATCGAACCCACAACCGAACTGCGACTGGCCTTTATTGCCTACCACTGGCCTACAGTAAGTCCCTGGTTAGTAGAACCTAGTTTAATTTTATTAAGCGGTATGATATATAATGTATAAGTTCATTTTTTGAATCATATATGATTAATCTCACCATAGATAGACTTATGTATATTGGATAACTTTTGCTAACCTTTTGTTTGAAATAGATGGAATGTCCCATAATTCTATCACATGATCTGTTAACACATCATGAATAATAAATTAAACTTCATTTCTTTAAGAGATTAAGTGGAAATTGTTCAAACCACGAAAAATAGTGAGATTGTACCAAAATCAAGCAAGTATTTCTTCTAATTCAATATTTTCAACTTTAGGGAAATGATATTGAAAACCAAAATTGTTCTCCTAGTGCTCTTATATCTGATTAATCAAATTGAACATTAGATCATCAGAAATTTATGGCTTTGTGATTGTTGTCTTTTTCATAGCCATGTTGTCCACCACTCTCAATGAAAACATGATGTTTATATTTATATTCCATATCTATATTTTCACCTATGTTCTCCCACAAGGAAACCCAGTAATGAGTTCATTTGGGTAATCGTTATGTTTTATACTTCACTTTTTAAAATTAAGTTTTAGTATGTGGGTTTCAATTAATGAAACTTTCAAGTAGTCAACAATTTATAACCCCGACGAATTTCGAGGGTGAAATTAATTTTAAGTGGGGTAGAATGTAACACCCCAAGACTTTATGAGATATATTATTTTTAATTTCTTTGATATTCTATTATACACTACACCAAGATTATCATGTATTATACGCAACACCGTATTAGATTGTAGTATACGTAACACTATTCTTGGATTGTTATACACACAATTTCAAGTTCGCAACATTGATTGAATATATATATGTATATATATATATATATTCAATGTATAAATGAAATATGGTTGGATTATGTTATACATAACACCAAAGAAGTCTTTCACTATACGCAACCCTGACTTGGCTTGCATTACACGCAATCACGACCTTCCTCGATAGCGTGTGTTGTACGCAAAAACAGGTTTCACCAAACAACGATATATGGTAATAATATTATCAAAATCTAGACATTATGAATATTATTAACTAAATTTTTAATTTTATAACATTATAATTCATCTTACACATTTTCTAGAACATGGTATGAGAACAAAATAAATTTTTCGGGTAAAATAAGTATTTTTCAAAAAATGTAGTTTTACAGCCTTTTGATGGCGCACCAACTTTTAATCTAGTTTTTTACATTTTTATAAGTTCAATTTGACAAAACAAAATTCTTCTTTTCAATTAGAATATAAAAATTTACATTGGATAATGTTTTGAGATTTTTTTGATAAGTTTAATATTTTAATGAATAGTAAAAACACGCTATATTTTAATTAAAAACTACTTTTTTCATCGTAATAATTTATATGCTTAAATTATAATATTTAATGGTTTTAAAGTATAAGTAGAATATATTTTTACCATTTAATATAATTTATGTCATTAGCATTGATTTCACAACGAATTTGTCGGTTAAATCAATTCAATCTTTTACAATGTTTTAAACAAAAACAAGTTTTCTTTTGACAACAGGATTAATTTTATTTTAATTTATGCAAATTATGTGTATTGAATTTGAAAAAATGGATTCCATATTTGGAATTAGTGGGTCCAAATTATGTTAATAAAATAATTTTTTATTTTTGGTAATTATGAATAGTAACTACGGTAAATTTTATTTACCATAGTTAAAGGTAAATCGGGTAATTAAGGGTAACTATAAGATAATACAATTACCCTAACACCTGTCAAAATCTTATTGGATAACTAAAAGTAGACCCATATCACCTAAGGGTCGGATTATATTCATTTAATGGACTTTGTTTCGATGAAAATAATTTAATTATTATTAAAACTAAAAAAATTGACAACATGTCACTTTCTTAAAGATTATAAGTATAATAATTTTAATTTAGTGATAAACATAATGTAACTTTGAACATGAATAGTATCTAAAAATATAATAAAATTATATACATCATATGAATTAATTTATAATCTGTAGGGACTATATAATTATCATTACGTATGACACAATAGTGATGTTGAAATTATTTTATTAATTAAAATATCAAATAAATGGTTTTAATAATATTGAAATAAATATAATACTAACTATTTCATGTGCCCACTAACTTTTTAGATACATAATCTATTTTATTAATCTATTAATGCTTTTAGTTCGAACATATCTTTTGTATATATTTTATTTAAATTCAAATAAATGAAAAGTGTCAAAATTGACACTATTGTTATTTTATAAAAATAACATATTATAAAATTGTTTAAAAATCTCAAAAATATTTAAAATTTATAAATTAAATTTTATATGGTCGAAAATGTCATAAAGTGTAAAATTATGGAAAATTCACAACAAATATTTCATTATTTATAATAATTTAAAATTTAGAATATTATTACCACAAATAAAAATAAATTGATAAATAAGGATAAATCAAGTTGATAATGTTTAAAATAAATTCCTAACATGTCTAAATTTTATTTTTTGATGTTATTACAACCCTATATCATATAATCTTCGGATATGAGTCATTTTTTAAGTTTTTAATTGGGTTTTAGATTTAATATAAACTAATATTTCTTATATTTCCAAAAGTGCCCCTCTCCTCCTTTATAAAAGGGCACCTACTCCCTCTCCTCATCACACCAATTTGATTCTTCATGCTCGTCCAAACTCTGACCATTTCACTTCCCCACATCCCTAGAAACAACCTAGAGGTCCTGGTCTTTTCAAAACACCAAGAATAGTTCTCTAAGAAGAAGTTCAAAGGAGGTTCGTTGAAGAAGAGGAAATCTCTTCTATCGATTATTTCAAGCTTATTTCTTCTTCAACTTCTTCCTCTTTAGTAGGATCATTATAAAGTAATAACATCATTATCAATAATATACTGATATATATTATAAATATGAAACAACCCCATTTCACCTTCTATCCATCCTATGGAAAACAAAATCACTGCGCGTGCGTACGTATGGAATACCGTCTCCACGCCATGGTGTAATTTGATTATCCAACACCACATTATTTGGATGTGTATAATGGTGTAAAGAATAACTATAAATTTCTGTTATAACATCATACTGATTCTGATATATTGTATCATTCACTACAATTCAATTCAATAATTATGGGGACGATATCATCACTCGTGCGTACGTACGGACTACCGTCTCCACGACGCGATGAGATTCATTCTCAATGATTAACCATTCATGAATGATTATGAAGTATATATAATAAGTAATAATGAAATATATGACATAATAATTATACTGGATTTATGTATATATATATGTATGTCATCCAATTAATTTCATTCAATTCAATGAGGAAACGAAAACAACGTTCATGCGTACGTACGACCTACCATATCCATGAACGGTGTATTTATTTCCCTTTATTGATCGATTATATATATGTATATTATGAATATATATTATATATAAATCATGTTTTATATTCTGTAATTAAGTAATCATGGTCTAAGTAATCATATGATTAATTACAAGTCAAAACACGGACGACAAATGAAACGATTTTACCCTAAACGCTATTTAACCTGGAATTTACAAATGAACGGCTAATATAAAGTCATAAGTGAAATTTTTATGATATCCTAACAATGAATATGATTCTTTAATAAGTCAATAATTTTATTTAAATCATTATAAAGGGGGTTTGGATACGTATGAAGTACATCAGACCTAAGGCAAGCGATAATTTTTTAAATCTCATTTTTATACGAGATTGCTTATTCATAAGTATTTACTAGGGTTATTTCTATCATCAATGTCCATGTTTTATAAAAGTGTTTTCATGTATGTTTAAATTCATTTTTTACCCATTTTTTAATTTTACCACATGTTATGAAAGGAATCTTATTTTTTTACCATACGAGGTACTTTTTGACTTTTCTGAAAAAAGTATGAGAAAAATGTTTTTTAACTTATACAGAGTGAATTGATTTTTACGGTTTCATAACACCTCATTTTCATAAATATTCCTCTAGATGATTGGATGATTATTTTCAACAAAACCATTTTCTTTTAAAATTGTATGACATTTTTTGAAAAGAAAATGATTTTGAAGAAGAAAAGATATTTTCCTCAAGAATTCATTTCAGGTGTTTTATCAAAACTATTTTCCAACTAAGATGACATTATTTCATATGTGTATGTTTCAAGTATCATGTCTCTTTGATTTACATCATTTCACTTTTCTTATTATGAAATGATATCCATTTGACTTATATGATTATATGATGATGTTTATGAAACCCATTTTATTTATTGGGTTATTATTAATGATGTATGTTTATTTTGTGGCACAAGTAAGAATGATTTCATTATGACATGGGTGGGACCTATATCTCCCTCCAATGCATTCGGTAATGATATATATCTCATGAGATAGACATGGCTGGAATGGAAAGTTAAATCGGTTCAGTAATACAGGACTGGAACAAGGAGTGAACTCGATTCAGAAAGGGACTTTGTCCACTAAGATGGTCTTAGTATCAATGCATTGGCTACTATGGAAATCATAACATCTGCTGAATGATTTCAACAATTACATGTTTTATTCCCATTATATTTTATCATTGTTGATGATCCATTATGATATATTCCTTATGTACTTCCACAATTTATGTCTTTTCTCAAGATTTTGATGTTTAAATTTCATGTTCAAGTTTTTGCTTCCAAATGTTTATGGATTGTTCTATGTTATCTATGATTGACCTTACTGAGCTTTTGAGCTCACCCTTTTTATGTTTTATTTTCCCTAGGAAATAAATAAAGGTTTTAGTTAAGGAAAAAAAAGGGGATGATAGTTATGGGAGTTGTTGAAGATATTTCAACATGATTAGAAGTTTATATTCTAATTTTACAAAGAGACTAAACTATTAGGGTCCTTGTGTGTCTGTTTTTGTTATGTATTAAGTATTCTGCTAAAGTAATGTAATGTCCATGTACGTCAAGCGTCGGGTCTCTACAATATCCCTACATATTTATTCTATAACCCCAATGTGATGATGTACAATAAGAATTTCATCCTTTCGAATGGTCTAACTAGCAATCGGGTCCTCACGTACCACACTCTCTCTTAAGAATAAGCCCTCTGAATCTATGAACTGCCTCATTCTCACTGATTCGGAAGGGTGAAAGTCACTACCATGGATGGGATCAAATAATTCTCATGACTACCCTTCACCTCTATGTGCATCTCTAAAAATAGAGTAATAAGCTTTTACTCCCTACAGCCCTCCTGAACTGACTGTATTTGCGTCCTCCTTCTTAGTGTAACATTAACATCATTTCTATTCCTAAGAATATAGGCATGCTCAAAATTTAATGACTAGAGATACTCCACCCACCTTATATTTAAAAGGATCAAGTAATGATGTGTAAATATGTACTTGAGACTTTTTTGGTCTATATATACCACAAATCGCTCTCCTAGAAAATATTGCCTCTAACAATGCAAATCATGTTCCATGACTGCTAACTAGAGAATGTGAATTGGGTAATTCCTCTCATGTGGCTACAAATGATGAGAACCATATGTTATGACTCACACCACATGTATCAAAACTACTCCTAGCTTGATACCAAATTCATAACAATATACTATATAGATTCTTCCTAGATCTGATAGAATTAGGACTGACACCAAAGTCAGTCTCCCTTTCTTCCCCTAAAAGGTTGTATCATAGGTATCATACCATTAAAATTTCACTCCCTTATTTTTAAATCCTATAAAATGTTATATTGAGAAATAGAGTCCTTGTATGAAACACATGTAATATCCATCAATCCCTACGAAACTCTATATATCAAAGACGTTCATTAGATGATCCTAGGAAACTATAGCTCTCACCTTCTCTGGGAAAATTGACACTCTTTTATATTAGATAATATAATCTAGTAAGTGAATATTATCCATCCAAAAGTAGAACATTTTGAGGTTATCATATAATTAATTCTACCTTAGTGTATCCAATATGTTCTTCATATATTTTTCATGGTTGTGTGAAGTGTGAGAATGCACCAAGATATCATCCATGAATACAATCCCAAATGAATCTTGTGTGGATGGAAAACCTGGTTCATCAGTTCCATGGGAACTATTGTCACATTAGTCAGACTGAAAATCATGACTTGATACTAATTAGATCATACCTAGTACGAAAAGTAATATGAGGAATGTATGACAGTCAAACACACATGTGAGGAAAACTGTATCTCATATCAATCCTTGAGAAAACCCAATATCTTTAGAGCTAGTCGAATAGATCATCAATTTGAGGTAAAGGATATTGGGTCTTATCCATAAAATAGTTTGATTTATTGTAATACCCACATAGTCTGATGGTTACATCCACCTTTTTTGGAAAAAAGGATCAGCTAACCCTAGAGATAAATGTTGGGTCATAAAAACCATTTTTCATCCAATTACCCTAGATACCTCTTAAGCTCATAAAACTCTAATGTATACATCTTATAAGTAGTAATGTATATATATGAAGCACTATGAACCATATTAATGAAAAATATACCTATCTTTTAGAGGTTAAACCAGAAATAAACATGATATAATTTCTTGAAATGACAAACCACTTGAGGGAAATATTTATTACTTGTTCCCTGATTGTCCATATATAAACTAGATAAATTTTTTGTTATTATTCCCAACCCATTATTCATGGGAATAGGTCTACATTCCAAGACATCTCATTTATCCATGTGAATAAAAATCTCCACTTATGTTGATGTGAAGGTCACTCACCAGTGATTGAAATCAACAAATGAATGAAAAAGAACCAAAAATTCTATCCTGAGAATGTTTTCAAACCTTATCATCTCGAGGAAAAAGGGGTCCCATAAGAATTGAAAGTCACCTACCTTAAGTGGGGATATACTAAACTAGAGTACAATCTTCAATTGAATCCCCAACTGATTATCGAGTGTCATAATTCCTTTAAAAAACTAAACGTCGAGCCCAAGGGTCCCCAAAATAGGTACATATATAAAATAATGTGAAAACCCAAAATAAAAAATGGATGATACCAGAGTGTAAGATACTAATATCTTGCATGTCATTGTAGATGGCCTAATGATCTGCTACTCATGAATATGTTGTATTGAATAAATCTAGCCTAAATTGTGGCCATGTGAAATACCCTTACAACCCTGAGTAGGAAAACTCTTCTACTAAGGAGAAACATGTTTCTGGATCCCCTGTCCCAAACCACATCCTCATCCTAAACAACCCAAATTACTCTATCTCCCAACCTAACATAGAGATCTTAATCCTAATCATGAACAAAGATTTAGTGTTGAAACCATCTCACTAGCTACTAGAGGTAATTTCCTACAAAACCATTGTAGATTTTCTATCCTTATATTGGATCAACACTTGACTGTGCATCTATCACACTGGCTCCTCATGTATCCTCTCCTTCTACACTGGTGATAGAAGAGAGAATTACCAACACTCACAAATTGGATGGTATTCCCTTACTGAGAAGTCTTGAAATGATTCTTACTTCCTGTTTTCCCGAACACTGAAACACTGGGTTGAAAATACACACTACCCTACTCTGGGACTCAATCGTCCCCCAGGTTATGCTTAGTAATCAGTGACTAAATCACCATCTAAATGAAAATTTTCTACTAAAATTAGTTTACCAATGATTTAATGGCATTCTTGGGGCCTCCCTCACAATATATTTCACTAGAAGGAATATCATCATGATGCACAAACACAGAGTGTCGAAGCTCCGTAAAGTGTGTTGAATACAATATAAAGATCAACACACCCTACTCTGGATGCATAAACTCACTGGAACATTCAGGTTTCCATGTCTCAGGAAAGAGGTAATCGTAAAAGCTAGATTGTAAATCCCTCCAATCAATATCTTAATCCTATCAAACTAGTTCAGAACATCCCAATAACATTGGTGGATCACTAAATAATATACAACATGAACCGAACTCTCCTCTATGGAGGAGCCTTTAGGTACTCAAAAATTGACACGATATTATCAATCCATATCTCAATGGCCTTTGTACCACCATCCCTCGAAACTTTCTGTGGATGATACTGCTATAACTCATGAATCATCTCTTCTATAGTTGTGGAAGGCTATGAGGGTCCCTTAATGGTCTGTATAAAGCATCAGAAACTCTCTCAGAACTGGTAATTAGAAACCATATTAAAAACAACAGGCGGAGCTACAAGTGGCCCAGCTGGAGGTTTTACTAGAAGATAAGGTCCCACCACCTCCAAAAAATACTCATCACCACCCTATTGGTATATGGATGGAGGTATTCATGGTGTGATTTATTTAAAAAGTCCAAATACACAGCTCAAAAAATGATTCATTAAAACTAGATTACATATATAAACATTTTACTTGTATAAAAAATTGTATAAACATAACACACTAATATTCTTTCTAAATCTAGGTGTGGGTAATAGGAACAACCATAAAGAACACTACAGTCACTGCCTATTGTCCACTAAAAAATTACGGTCTGGTTCAAGCCCTTTGCTTAATATAACATGTCATGCTATATGGATAGTCAAGTGCAATTAGAAAATCCATTTAATAAAAAAATTTCTATTTTTGAATTAAATTTCTTTGATTATAATTCACATTTTTTTAATAGTTATCTAAAATGGTTGAGTTATATAGATCACCACTTAAAAATTATAAGATCTCATACACCTTATAAATTGAAATATGGAATCCATTTAATCCAAACCATAACACGTTCTAGCCCATGCGAGCAACAATCCATGAGGAGTATGCCATAATTAAATTTATAACATGTATTATATATCCTATATTGGAATACACTATTTAGTTTATGATAGTCTCTTTATGTACCAATTATGTTTCTCAATCCACTATAAGAATCATTGATCGATAACATTTATATAACATAAGTAACATCTATTAAATTTCATGTATTCAAGAAATGCATCCTATATGGAATTCAATATGCATGGCATGGTAAATACATGGCATGTGAATCCTATATGGTTCCTAAAATGATACATGATCAATGATTCCATTCCCTTTCAGGCTAAGGATAAAGTGTAATTACTTAAGAATAGAAATAATAACATTACATAGCGTATGCATTACCCATTGGTTGACTTAGTAAAAATGTAACAGGAAAAATATATAATAACATTTCCATATTACATAAAATTTGGCCTCTCCTTGTATGTGGGTTAGATAATCTTGGGCACAACTTTTTACCAAATTCCAATACATTTAAAATATTGAATCTGTTATCTCAAAACAGTACAGAAAAAGAAAATAAAATCATCCTACGATGGCACATTGTAATGTCCCAGTCTGGGTTCCACTAAATGGTGCCCTGATCTTGTGGATCACATGGCCCCAATAGAACCTCCCTATATTTTAAAGGTTACTAACTATAATTGAGGGCCTATAATGATATGGTGGGGTGGCTATACCCTCATGACTAGAGTAATGAAATTGTATCACATGTTAACAAATGTAAGCACAATATAAATCATTAATCAAAGATAAAAATCTAGATAAAAGAAGTAAAAGTAAACAGATCCAAAGGACATATCATATACAATATGAGCATGACATGTCTCTATAAAAAAAGGCATGAAGTTCATAGAAACAAAGAACTAGTATAATACATGTACCAAATTTTTTAAAAAAAAGAACCAACAATGACAATCTCTAGATAGCTTCTTGAGCCCAGCTCAGTTATGTTCTACCTTGTTCCTAAGCATAACCAATAAATCATCAACAAGTGGTATGTTTCCGTCGTATAAACCTATATTCATGATTTTTTCCCGAGTACCCAATGGTGTCTCAAATAGGGTGTGAGATAACACTTCGTGGTAAACCACCAACGGGGTCTATAAAAAGTCTAGTCAATGTATAAAATATGAATTGATGTGTAATATATGATATTAATATAAATGAATAAGCAGGAGAAACATAGTCCAGTCAATCTACTGTAATCAAACACTCATAATAGGGGTCAACTATAAATCATGATAAAATATACACTAGCGAATATTCCAATTATTCTAGTATCAGAACCAATGGCTCATATCCAAAGAATAAATAACCATGAAATCATCAATGTCGTGTTCTATGAAATCATGTGTGAGGACCAACGAGTGGATTCAAGGGGTAGTAATGTCCATGGAATCCAATATAATCCCAAATCCATGGAATAAACGTTTTCAAGGTATTTGAGGATGTTTGGAATAAACAGAGTAGGAATTTCCATGGAATTCAACATAATCATTGATGATATATGAAACCATCAATCATTAACATGATCTCATAAAGGAAAGAATGGTTATTATTTATCTATTCCCTTTATCAATTATCTCATTTCATAATCCTATTCAAAATTATATATAATCCATGATTTCATCTAACTCATTACAGATTTTCCATTTAACCAATTCATATCAATTAATCAAATAGAGATGAATCATATACCCTCTTGGAATTTTACATTTAATTTATCGAGGCTCCTACTAATTTTATGAGCTCACACACACCCAAAGTGGTCGTATAACATAGGTAAAAGGCATAAATACGCCTCATGGGTGGTACATGTTGAGGTTGAAAACCTACAACCACCACATGGTTATAAGTGGGACACCTATCAAGGTTCCAATATTTTTCTCATGGCCTTTAAATTACATAGGAAAAATAACTAGAAGGTCTGGTGTGAGACAAAATAGAAACTAGATAAAAAACAAGTATAATTGGTTGGAAAAGGTATAGACCACCGACCAAAAATCCATGGTAGAAAAATCATCTAGTATCAGCTCCTAACTCGAACCATATTGAATTAATGGGAGAATATATGAATACTATGAAAATATGGAATATAATATTTCACCAAAATAACTTATTTGATGTGAAGACAAATGATGAATGGTTCTAGTTAAACATATAACATACCATTGTAGATCTAACGAGATGAAAAAATCATAAATAGGGTTCTATATGATGAAATGGAAACAAATAATAGCTTAATGGTTTGAAGAATCTCAAATGGTGAAGGATCTTTCCACTAGAGGAAAAGGAAAAGGATTTTTAGGTTATAAGAATATTTTAAGGGTAAAGCGTGAATTTTAACCAAAACATCTATGTAGCTCGGTTTGGACACATGGTTGGCCATAATGTGCCCCAATCATGTGCACCCCTCTACCATAACAACCATATTACATGGTTCATGAGAAGAGTTTTGAAAAGCATCCAAAACTTCTGATTTTTGTCTCTGTTAAAAACTATAGAGCCCTCACATGAGCATACAACCCTGGTCATACGGTTTCCTCAAATAATGTAGCCCTATATAGAGGGTTGGGCCACCTTGAACTGTTTTCTAATACCATGCGACCTGGATTAGATGATTTTCTATTAACCAGGTAGCCTAGATCCCTTTTGCAATAACCTAGCCTCCAAGCTCCGAATATTCCACACACACCCTTGAAACTCTCGTAACCTCATTAAAAATCCACATTAGGTAAAAATAAAGGAACTAAATAGAAATTAAAAATATCTATACCTCATATGAAAATATTTGATCTTACATATGTCAGCATTTTATGGATAATTAGTAAAACTTTATGGGGATCTTATAACCATTACCCAATCCTGAATGGATATGGGAAATCATTACCATGGATTTTTTCTGTCAGGATCCCCAAAACAACTAAATGGGCTAATTTTATTTTTTTGGTAATCAATCACCATATGAATTCAACACACATTTTTACCGTAAAATAATATGACTCTCTTGATATAATTTCCAGGTTATACATTATAGACATTGTGATATTGACTCAAGTGCAGCATTCTATTATAACAGACTAGGATCTAATTTATGGAGAATTATTCAGTAGGCTCTAGATATAGAGTTATGTTTTAGTAATTATTATCATCCTCAAATTTTTATTTAGTCTGAGAGTACCATGCAAACCCTAGAGGATATGTTGAGATCTTTTTATTTGAATTTCAAAGGTGTTTGACATCAACACCTTCATCTGGTCGAGTATTATTACACCAATATCTTTCACTCGGTCATTAAAATGGATACTAATCAAGACCTATAATGAAATAAGTGTAGAACTCTGATTTTTTGGGATGATGTTGGAGAAATAAATCTATTGAGACTATATTTCACTTAGGAAATTATGTAGAATGCCAGAGCTATTCATCATCAAAAAATACAAGATCAAAGTTGATATAAAATTTATGGTAGTAATCACCAATGAGCTATATTTTTATTCATTAGTAAAAAGGTATTCCTATAAATATATCCTCGTAAAAAGATTATGATATTTGGAATGAATTGAAATATGAGCCCTATATGTATCTTTTCATTTGAAATTATTGATCATAATGGGATGGTGGCATATCGTTGGCCACTTCCACCATATTTCTCTCAAGTTAATGATGTATACCATGTATCTCTCATAAGGATGTACATAAATAATCATTCATATTTACTATACTTATAGGTCATACCACTGGAGAAAGAACCTTCTTATAAAGAACAATAGGTGGAGATTCTGGATAGTAGATGGAAATTTCTATGAAACAAGACCACTCACCTAGTTAATGTTTTATGGTGAAACCATATATTAGAGAAATATATATGGTAACATGAAGATGTAATGAAAAATATATATCCTCAATTTTTTGTAATGTAGTGATGGAATTTTGAGGATGGTTTTCATTTTTATGCGGGTAAAATTTAACAACCTAACATTGTCTGATATATTTCTCATTAAATAAATATAATTTCTTCAATAGCTTGTGATACATGAATTCATGATTCTAAATCAACTATGGTGGGGTATACATTTATCACATACTAGTTTTATTATAATATATTAATATTACTAAGTAAATTATGTGTTAATTTTTTTTAAAAATGAATTAATAAGTTATCAATTGATTATAAATTAATATAAAAAAGATTTGACTGTAAAAAATTTGTTTTTCTAATAAATGTTTTTTATAAGAACATTGTGATTGTATCTTCCTAAATTAAATTAATCACCATTGGTAAATGATTATTTAAATTTTTATATTATATATTAAATAAAAAATTTTATTATCCATTTAATATTATTTTTTCTTACATGACATAAGAATATATATCCAGTTTTATAATTAAAATGAATTTTTCTAAAAAATAGTTTTACATCTTTGCTCGCACTGTTATTTTAAAATGATTATCTATAAGTTAAAAAATTAAATCATATAAAATATATTATTTATTTGGAATTAGCATGATAAAATTTGTTAAATATATCCCTAATATTTTTTTAATATTAATACTATCCAATGTAACTTTTTTTCACCTCAGTAAGGGTAAAACAGGTAAAATACAGATAAAACATTGGAATATAACTTCAAAATATATATAAAACGTTCCTTTACCATATTTTATGAGTGGAGATATAATATTTATCAATTAATAGAAGAATATATGGATACCAAGTTCCATATTTCATTTAATATAATCTTTATTTTAATTTATGAGAAGAATAAATAAAAAATGTCACTCTCATAACATTAATATCTCTAATATTTATATATAAGGATAAAAAGATGATAAGTTAAGCTATAAATATTAATTTTATTTATAAATTACTTTATTTATCATATTAAATTATTTTTAGTATTTAGTTATTGAATAATCACCTTAAACGCTTCTGCAACACCAACAAAATATTTATTCAATTAATAGAAAAATCAAATAAATGATATTAAATAATATTAATAGAAATAAATTTTGGAAGAATGAATATTACATCAATTTTATAGATTAATATAATTTATAATAGTATTTTTAATGGTTTATATTCTAATTACATTACTTTCATGTGTTATTTTACTCTAAATTAAAAAATAGTTCCAAAATAACAGTAATGATATTTTATAAATTTTATATATTATTTAATTATTTATAAATCAATAACATCTAAAAGAGAAATTTTCTAATCATATATAGTCTATAATTAAATCCATTGTCCATTGATGAGTTAATTTTCCCCTTATAAGAATATTTATAACCCTTTAATATTGAAAAATATGTCATCACGGTTATGGATTAAATTTGTTTAACACCGATTTAATAAAAATGATAAGGTTTAAAATGACACAAATATTTCATTTAAAAATCACTTATTGATGATATTTGTACCTTATTATATTTATCATTGAATATATGGTCATTTGGAATCATTTTTGTAGATAATGACACAATTATATTTTAATATTTTTTATAATTCTAAGATTGTCACTCCCCTCAATTATAATGGGCCCTCTTCTTCTATATTATTCACACCCTTTTAAGACTTCTAGCTCAGAAACTCCCTACCATAATACCTTGATTGATTCCAGTAATATATCTTATATCTTACAGTCTTGATTAAATACTCTCCTTTCAATTCATAAGGTCTAAGACAAAAGTTGTTTCCCACCAAATATGTATAACTCTTAACAGAGAATTTTCAATTTTATTTGACCTTCCACCTCTTCTAGATATATGGTATAAATTATAATATAATATCTATAGTATTAAAAATATAATAATATTTTTTATTATTATGGGATAAATGTTTTCCTCCTCATTTCCATCCTATTGAAAATGATAACATCACCCATGCGTATGTACAGCTTAACATCTCCACGTAAAAGTGTAATATGTTTTACATCACCATATTTCATGGATAATTATTATGACTGATTTAATATTTATATATGATATTTATGAAATAATTATTATTCTATAATTATAATGTCGTGTTGAACTTTTTACCTTGCCATACATTGAAAAATATTAGGTCGCTAATGCGTACTTTTGAACTACCACCTCTAGAAAGTGATGTGGTTCATTTTTTATGGATAGTAATAAGGATATATTAAATAAGAATATATTTTATCTAGGATATAATAATGAATATAAAATTTTGAATTATTATTTACCTTTATTTCATTCCATCCATCAAAAAATAAAAACATAATTCATGCGTACATAAACATATTGTTTCTATCTCTAACTTTTATAGATGAATATACAGAAATATATATATATATATATATATAATGAATACATATTATACTTATATAATGATTAATATTATGAATATTATGGAACCATGTTCAATATACATATATTTCGACTACCTAAATGATAAATTAATTTAAAACGAAGTAGTTATCATTAAAAATAGTGATATTAATAAAATAATTATAAATAAATTGGTAATAAGTTGTCATAAGTAAATTATAAATGGTATTATAGATATTAGTATGGATCTAGAATAAATTTAAAATAAATATATATTAATTATTTATGAGGTTCTAATACATATGAAGAAATATAATATTTTAGGTAATCATTTTATATTTCAATCCAATTATAATTGTGATTGTTTATACAATAATTTTCATTGAGGAAATTATATTATCAGTATTTGATAAATCAATTTTATTTTTAAATCTTATAGTTATTTCGATATAAGAAATATTTTCATTCAATTTTCTTCAAATTAAATATTCATTAGACTGAAAGAAAGTTTTTTAAGGAAAATAAACTGTGTTTTATTATCTCGTTGAAAATAATTTTTTCTTCCATATCCATGTTTTCATTAAAATGTCTTAAAATATGTTTTACTAAAATGAAATTACTAATTAATTTAATACTTATAAATGTTTGAATTTTTAGAAAATTTTATCAATAGGTTCTTCTTTAACGTTTTTAGGATGAAAAAATTTTGACTTTTTACTGAAAAATTGATAACGAATATTTGTCTGGAGTACTCTATGAGGACTTAATTTCCCAACAGCATAACAAATAAATGATTTTAAGTTTACATTACATATTTCTAATGTTATTTTTCATGAATATTTATCATTAATTTTTAGGAAATTTTTATGATTAAAAATTGATTTCAATATGAAAAGGATATTTTAATGAAGAAAAATTCCTGTGATTATTTTAAAAAAATTAATCTATGATAACATGATTTTCTATTAATTAGGTGTTACTTGTGATATGATCCAATGATACCATCCTTATTCATTGCATTGATGGTTTATTATTATGTATATGATATTTTTAATAAATGAATTTATATTCTAAGGGTTATGTAAAGATGAAATTATGAAATTTTAATAAAACCCATTATCTTTTCATGTGTTTTGATATAATGATAAGAATAATGTTTCATAATCTTGTGGGACACATATGATTGTTTTTTAATATATATTAGTTGGGACCATTATTATATGGACCTAAATGCATCAGGTAATGTTTTATATATCGTGTGATAACTATAAGAAACAAGAAATTTTTCTTAATCCACTATGGGAAACAATTATATTTTCTTTATCCACTAGAGTAAACAAGCTATTGTACTTGAACTAATATGGGAAACAAGTCAATGATCTTGATATAGTATATTAAATATGTAATGATCCCTAATATTTTTATTATATGATAAACATGTACTGATTCTTGATCCACTGTGATTTGATTGTCTCAAAAGTTAACTCTGAAATATGAAATGGAATCTATACCTATGATGCTGAATTTATTTTTATGAAATAGACTTATGGTACTTGATTTATTTATGATGATTTATCACTCTTTTGATACTTTACAATTTATATGGTAGTATTTTTTTCATAACCCGACCCAACGAGTCTGAAACCATAACTACTTCAATCCTACCTCCAATAGGCTAGGGGCTGGTGACCAATACTAAGTATTAATATCACACCCATGGGAGGAATTGAACTAATGTACATATACACACACACACACACACACACATCTACAAGCCCATACAATGATGAAATGTAAAACAACTGAAACCATTACATTTATAAATCTATAATACCACAACCCAAGTATGACAGTAAAGCACTAAATGTGTAAAAGGGGGAAAATAATATTCCAACCAGAAACTTTAGATAGTGCAAAATAATACATGGAAGGGGAATATGATCTAAAAAAACTCCTAGAAACACATCATTATATAATGCTCATACTAGGCTCTACCATTTCACTTTCCTCATGGGATACTGTGAATAATGTTTCATCATATACATAATACAAGACATGTGTGGGAAGATCCCATGCATGGGTGAGTATAATAACAACAATTAGGACAGCCCAAAAACACTAAACATGATGAATCAAAAATATTCAGGTCAAACAATTTATGTAAGAATCAATTCATAAAAAGAAAACACATATATACTAAATAAGGACATTGTGCCACTAAGCGGCCATAACCAACTACCTACCACACCATTATTCTCGAAGGAATTATTGTTTCACGATAATCCACCCCACAATACATTCAATTGTTGGAGACACACATCTAAGAGGTCATTATCATTGGAACCCACACAATAAATCTCACTGGTCTCTTAATACTTTAATACTCTGATAAGGGATCATTCCCATGACCTTTGGGGACACCACAAACCCAATCTGCATCTACATGCTATGTATGGGATCGAATTCCCATGATACCATGAACCCTACCCTTATAGCCTACTAGATTGAGGATTTATTCCATTCTCAAGGAGGTCATTATGATTATACAAGAACCATCTAACGTATTAAAAATATTTATGATCACACTCCAGCCTCAAGGAGGGAAACAATAAACACTATTTCAGACTCATCCAATTGAGGGGATCACAATCCTGATATGTAGACATAATCCCACTATATACCCTCAAGGTAATAGACTAGGGGAATAAATTCAACTGATATTGGTCAATAATAAATTATATAAGGGACTAAAACACCCTCAATGGGAGTACACAACAATTATGGGTGGCACATGGTGCGTCCAGCCATCCCCAAGCCAACCTTTGTGGTGCTTCCACACACGACATCTAAATATCTAATTACACAGTATGTAAAAATAGTACACAGAATGTATAGATTGATCAAAACATTTCTTCTTCCATCTTCCCATGATTTTTTACCGCTATACGTGACTATATACCAACCGATGTACACTTGTCTGTGCTTGTACCTGTGTCACCAGGTTGTGAACTTTGGTTGTGTTTGTGCACTTAGACTACATGTTCCTATATAAACTCTGATATACACATCGATACACTGATCGTATGTCATAAAGAGTGTGAAAGGGTCACATATAATGTTTTTTTAAAATATATAAGAAAATCCTAGCACCATATTGGGGGTTCCACATGGGGTGTAATACCATATTACATGTCATGTAACGTTAGATTTCCCAAATTTGTTGGTTCTTCCTCGACATCATCGACCATGTCTCCTGTGCTATTATTCTCACTAGAAAACCCAATATCAGGGTTCATTTAACTATTTCTATCATCAATGTATGGGATATGGGTTCTGATCTACTTGTAAAAAGCCATCTTTGATTCATCTTTCATCGTCGCACATCAAAACTAGGAATAATGGGAACCAAAAATCCCTCTAATCAATATCTAATCATCATTTTTCATCATTTTTCCTTTATTGTACCCTCGATCATTATCCACACCCATGGTATCGATCTTATATGTAAAATAATGTCCATGAGATGATCGAATACTGGGTATTCATCAAATCACTGGACAAATAAATATCCCACTATGAATATTCAAAGAAAGGGGGGAGAGATATGTACATAAAATATCATATGTGATTAATGAACCTTTTATTTTTTTTCATCCTTGATCCATTTTCACATATATATATATATATGAATGAAGAGGGATAAAATAAATGAACAAAATATATCCATATATTTAAATCTAACTTCAATGCAATAATCAATTCTTTTTTACAGAATATATCTACATTCGATTGGGATTAGAGAATGGGATAGAAATAAAAAATCAACATCCAACATAAATTTTAGATCGATCATTGATGAAGAACATTCTAATGTTTCCATCAATAGAGGGATCCGTGAACTCTAATGGTTCAATGACCCTTGATCCTAATTTGAACTGGTGTTTTCTTCAATGAAAGTTCTCCAACGGTCCTCTAGGTCTCCAGGGTCCAGTGTGCAACCTTGAGACATCATTATAAATATATAATTATATAATAGATCCTCCATTGTGTTGAAACAAATAAAAAAATTAATTAATTAATTAATTTTATTTATTTATTTATTTCCACAACAATTTTTTTCACAAAGACACGACACCGACAGAGATTATGTCATTCCTAGGTTAAGAATCATGTCTTAAACTCAACAATGACCACATAGGTTTAATTTGGTCCCCCATTCGAGATTCATTCTATTTTTTTTATGAAAACTATAATTGCATGATATTTATATATTTAATATATTTAAAAAATTAATTTCAGGCACACTTGGCTTTAGAATGTCTTGTTTTTTTAGCATATAGCTTTTAAAATAATCCATATGATATCCAAATGTAATAAATAGAAAATATAGGTCATTACATTTTCTCCACATTAGGGATTTTCATCCTGCAAAAAGAAAAAAATGAACTCAAAAAGATGAGGGTACTAGGCTCACATCTAGGTCTCATGCTCCTATGTGTTATCATGAAAATTATTGTTCTACCACTATAAACATACTAGGGGAATCGATCGCTCATGAAATATCCTCTAATACCAAACCATTATCTCCACTGGGTACTCATTAAGGTAGCTTCATCCATAATGTCATGCTCACCCCAGTAAATAACATTGGATGGGACATGCAAATACCTCCTCTACTACAATACATTGAAGATGTTTTCTACCATTTCCAACTATGGCAGTAGGGATAAGTGGTAAGACACCTCAAAAACTCTACAATGTATCTGGAATGGGATAATAAATCTTAGAGATAACATTTTTCACCAACCAAATCCCTAAAATCCACATCATGGGGAACCCATCAGGAACACATGGACTCCCTCCATGAACTTAATAGGTCTGCATCAATGGTCTGCATAAGAATTTTGATAGCTCTATGAAGTCCTCATATTCTCCTAGATGATCTTCACGTTCCCTGTAGTCACTGACACCAACATTAGGCCCGTGATTACTAACTCACATGGATGATTCTAACAAAGTGGTGACCTATAGGTTTTCCCAAACAGGGCCTAAAATGGTTCCATAACAATATTAAAATGGAAGATTTTGTTGTATGAAAACTATACAAATGTTATATTATCCTCTCAAATATAGCTGAAGTCCAACATGCAAGATTGAAACATGTCATCCAAGGCTTGAAATCTCTGCTCAATCTGGCCATCGGTATGAGGGTGAAATGTTTCTCTCAAGAAAAATTGAGTCCTAGAGGACTCTTAAATTACTATTTTTAATCGTGACATGAAATGAGCATCATGGTATGAAATGAGCATTGAGTGAACTCCATGGAACTGAGCTATCTCCTGCATGTAAAGTATCTCAAGATCTCTACCGATCATTATTCATTAATAGATAGGAAATGGTCTCACTTGGTGATTTAGTCTGTAATCACCCATATGGAATCATGTCCCTTGTAATTACATGGTAACCCCATCAAAAATCCCATAGATATCCCATCCCACATCCACTTTGGAACCTCGAGGAGTTAAGATAAATGTGATGGAACCTGGTGATCATCCTTCGCTTGATGACATGTGAGGCATCAAGAGACAAACATTGTAACACAACTCTTCAAGCCTATCCACCAAAACTAATTATAGAGGTCCTGGTATATATTTTCCTTACATGGATATACAACCAAAGGGTATGTATTAAACTCACAGATCACCTCCCCTCATCACAATAATGGAACTATCATCCTCTCTCTGAAAAGGACAGAATGCCCCCCACCTTTTAAATATCCATCAGGAGAACGTCTAGTGGATATCTGAGTACATAATGCCTCAAATTTGGTATCTTCACAATAAGTATTCTAGAAATAATATAAAATTGGTGGGGTAAAACCCAATGTTTGAAGATTTAAAACCCCATCCATTTTCAAAAAAGAAAACTATAATGGGTCTAACTACCTAGATTCCTCGGAAAATAACTAAGAATATGATCTCTAGATGAGAGTGTCTACCACCACATTACCCATACTATGAGTATAGAAAATCTTGATTTCATAGTCCTGGAGTAACTCTATCCATCATCTCTATAACATGTTATGATCCTTTGAGAGAAGATACACTTGAGACTCTTGTAGTCAGAGTAGTTGATTGACCACTCTCCAATCAGGTAGTGTTTCCACATATTTAGTGTGAAGATTGTCGCTTGTAACTCAAGATCATGGTTTACTTAGTTATTCTCATGTGGTATAAACTAAAATGAACCATAGGTGATCACCAATTTCTTATTCATAAAAACACAATCGAGCTTGGTCCTTGATGTACCATATAACACAATATAATTAACACCCTCCTCTGGAAATCTCAAGATGGGATCACTTATCAACATTTACCTTAGCTCCTGATATCACTATTGGAACCTTTCCATCTCCATTAAAGGATTACCCATTCAGGTAAATTCTATCAAGGATGTTTCCACTCATAATAAATTAGGCAAAACCCTTAATAGTACACTTTTATACTAAGGAATGTTTGATCCTCAATTACACTCTTAGATGGATCCTAACCAAGCACTACCTCAACATTTCTCGGGTCTACTACCAATTCTACCATTGAGATGAAATGTCCTGGGAAGTGCACCTATTAAATCAAAAACATACATTTTGATAGATTCCCATAAATGTAGGTTCTCTTGGAGTTTTTCCAAGTCTATCTGAAAATGCCTCATGTCCTCCTCCTTAGATGTTGGGTACACAAGGATATCATCAATGAAGACCGCCATGAAGTTGTCTAAGAAAGACTCAAAGATCTAGTTCATGAGTACCATGAACATTGATGGGGCATTCATCACACCAAACGGAATTAGAAACTTCTCATAATGACTGTAATGACATATGAATGTCATCTTCTGTATATCATCATCCCATACTCAAATATGGTGAAAACATGATCTAAGGTAAATTATAGAGAATCACATCACCCCACTCAACTAATTGAATAGGACTTTGATCCATGATAGTGGATAATTATTCTTCACATTCACCTATTTCAAGTATCATTAGTCCATTCATATCCTCATGTGCCCATCCATAATCTTGGTGAACAACATTATGGTTATCCAGGGGGATACTCTAGGTCTCACAAACCCCTTCTCTTGTATGTCCTCCAACTACAACCTCACCTCACGAAACTCTATCGGAGAGATATGATATGCTAGAGTGGATATAAGGGCCCTCCCAGTGTGTAATTAAATTAATAAGTCAAACTCTCAATGGGGAGGTAATAAAATAATGTCCTCGTAAATATGTCCTTAAACTCTACCACAACTGAAGTAAACTGGTAACCCATATCATCCACTACTCCAATAGTTATTATAGAAAACTAAGGAGTACTGGGATAAACATTCATGTGCCTGAGCTCATCCTTCTCTACCAAAGTTTCCTTTTAACCCACAAAGGGAAACCTCATCCTGACACTGTGGAAAGACCACATCCTCAACCTAAAATATTCAATCTGGGCATCAACTATGTATAGGCAGTCCATAAGTAAGATTATTTCATAAGGAATAATTATTTCTACAAAGAGATACCATATAAATATCTCACCTATGAGCTTCAAATTTCACTATCAGAAGAAGTGAGCAATCATTGAGTCACCCACTATTGGAGTCTCTCACCGAAAGGGTCAAGCTAAATTCCCAACAAGATTATCTATGTCTCAAACTATATATGTAGAATGAAAGGAATGAATCACACCTATGAATTTCAATATTTTATCTAAGGTATATAAGATATAGATCATACCTCATATCATACCTAGAGCCTCAGGGTTATAGTATTTCATATCCAGTAGCTGGCCTTGTCCCTAACCACCAAATCCCTAAGCTTGTCGCAGACCACCTAGGGGTGATGGTGGTTAAAGAACAAACCTACGAACACCTACTACTACTACTCATAATATACCAATCAATTATATGATTGGTTAAAAAATCACATACTATATTTCCTTGACTTTCTCGATATAAATTCCCCCTATCTCTCATCTAATTCAATCAATCATGAGATCACAGTTCTTCTTTCCATATGTCCTCAAATCACCTCTTGAAGCTTCTAACACTCTTAGATCCCTGTGAATTCGTTCATCTACATTCTGCTGAGGTCTTAACTTTTGGGTGTCCACTTCCAGCACCCTCTTTTCACACATACTGTAACAAACCAAACTATTATAAATGAAATTTCTCCTTTTTTATTTAAATGACTTATTGTGTAATATGGTTTTAGAAAACACATAAACTTCTCTGTTAATTATATCTAATTTTGTTTAAATGATCTTTAAGAATCATTAACAATGATAAAAATAGCCTTTGAATAGCGATTGGATGATTAGTATAAAAATTATGTTTTAAAAAATCCAATTGACACAGTCAAAGGAAGTGATGGCCTCAACCAGTAGAATAATACTCTATCAAGACCACTTATCTAATCCTCTGAGGGAGATATAATCACTAGTATTTTCTCTTAACAATGACTAGGGTGATATCCAAAAACTTAATAATGAGTGAAACCATTTATGGTATAAGTTCAAGCTCATCGATATCACGACACAAACCATGAATGCTGAATCACCAAATGAAAGTCTCACTATCACTCACCTAGATATTAAAGTGTAATTTGGTGTATTAATGTGATATGTATCAAGATCCTTGAAAAATGGTTATTTACATTTTTTTGAATATAATGTTGAATAAATTTTCATCCTATTATGTCAACATTATAAATTATTTTTATCACAATATCATAAAATAGAAATAGTAATTTTTTGATAGTATTCAAATTAAATTAAGGAATTTACTTTCATAAATTAATGGATTTTTAAAATTAATATTATTTTTATAAAATAATATTATTAAATAATTTCTATGAAATATAAATGATCATATAATTTTTATAAAGAAAATATATTTATAATAAATGTTTGAATACTTTTATTGTCAAAAAAACACTACATTTATCAATAAATTTCAATTGTATTTTAAAATTTAAAATTTATATATTTAGAAAATTATTTATGTTAAATTAATAATTTTTTTGGAATTATAGCATCAAAATTATCCAATGGTGAATCTTTCTTAATTTTCTGACAATGTCAAACTTTCTGTTAAAAGTTAACTAACATATAAATAAACTTTGTGTATTATGACATCATAATGACCAACAATTGATGTAATAAATAATATAAAGGATTTCCATGACTAAATATATGTTTTCCATTTAAAATAATGTGATTTTAGTTTTATTTTCTGAATTTTATAAATCCTTTATGAATCCTCCAAAACCATTAATATATTTTAAGGTTTAATATTTATTTCTTAAAGAGTATGACACACCTTCACATATAAAAGGGAATTATTTAATTATGTTTAGAAATTGGACTTATAAATTAATTAAAACCAATCCCATTTGGTAGAAAACCAGGGAAAAACCATGGGAAGGTTTGTTTTTTTGGTTATTTTATTATATAGAGCATAATACCTAAGCTTGAGAAATATTAAACAAATCCCCACTCCCTTCCTATTTTAACCCACCAAAGATCCCATTTTTTATTCACTGAAAATTCATGTAGCACACACTAACTCTATCCTACCATCTCTATATTCCTCTAAAGGTGTCTTTATGTATGAATCCCCTCCCAAGCATTTCGAGTCACACTGTCAAGTAAGGTTTATTTTCTTTCTCTTATTTATTCAATTTTCTTTTTTATCTTATGACTTGTATTTCCAATTACTTGTTTTTGGATATGTATTTCAATGTCCCTATTACAAACCATTTTATTTACAAATTATGAGAGACCCCTTTTACACTCATCAACACATTTTTTGAATCTTTACATGACAACCTTTTCTGCTGAAATTTCACAATGATCTTTCATTCCAAAATAATTGTGTAGTAAGTACCATAGACATTTCATATAAAGGGTTTTCACCTTTATACACTTATACTTATTTTACATGGGACTTACATGTATTTATTCCACACTCCATGATCTTAGATTTAAATATCATTATGTAAAAAGGCCATATTTTATTATCTATGTGGGAAACTTCAACATGAGAATGAAATAAATGTGATGGGTGTGCCCAGATTTATATTGCACTCTAATGCATTGGGTAATGTTTAGTCTCGTGGGAGTTCATGTTAGTATATGTAGTGGACTTGGTTAATTTATGGGACTTTTTCCATCATGATGTGTAGGTAGTTAGCATTGACCTATGTTTATGATACACTGTTTTAAATTATTCACACATTTATCATATTTCATATATGTTATCATTTTATATCTTGTATCATTATTCATAGTTCTGATTCCTACTCTTTTTATTCCCCATTGATATAACAATTGTCTAACATGTATTATCTTCTTTATTTTATTCCATGTTTATTCCCTTACTGGTCTTTACATTTCACCAATTTATTATGTATGTCCATAGGTTATCTCGTGATATTTTAAAATCCATAGAATTTTAGAATCATGTTAAAGATGTTTTCAATAATATTGTTATATCCCAAGTTCAATATGTTGTTCTATGTTCCTAATTCTTAAAAACACTATACTTATCTATTTATTAGGTTTTATTATTTGTTCATTTATGGGATAAATCATAAATAAATGTGTAATAAATAATAGGGTTGTCATAGTTGGTATCAGAGAAAATGATTAGTTATTTTTGATATTTAGATTAAAAAACATTAGAGGAAGCCTTAGGGATAAGACTATGTATAAGAAAACATCTCTAAATTTTTGTAATTATAGAGTAAGTGGTTTATCAAGAAAATAAATCCATGTCAGGATACAACATGTGGTCGTGCTTCTATCATATATGTACCAAGGAGTAACAACTCCAATAAGGTGCATCATGTCTGACTCTGCGTATCCTAGTACACAAAAATGGGCCTTAATACGCATGTAGTTTGACACTCTTAGCATATATGCTTTGGTAAATTCATAGGCTCACTATGAACCATTATTATGTTATAAAACATTTCCCATATGAATATATGGTAAGAAATATATCATGGATAACATAGACTAACGCCTAAAAAATAAAATTTAAGTAAATACATGTAATTTATCAGTTTTATCATTAATTTCATTGGATTCCCCTTTATGTGTTTAATATATTTAATAAAATAATCTTCCTTAGTTTTCATTTTATTCTATCCAATGGCCAAAAATATGAGGAATCAGGTAAACAATCAATGTGATGGGCAATGTGATGATTGTCCCAATTAGATGCCCATCCCTATTGAAGCATAAATCACAAACTTTATGATGATACTCTCTCAATTGACTATGGTTCAGAATATAGACCTGGATCAGGAGTAGTATCCAAATACCCCTAATAGAGAACATGATCTGATTAAGACCTTTATGTGACAAAGGACTCTAACTTTCAATGGATCAACTGATCCCTTAATCATGGAACAATGGATCAACTCATTTGATAAAATATTCTATGTACTTCAGTGTTCTAATCAAGAAAAGGTTCCACTAGGTTTTTAACATATGGAGTTTGGATATGATCAGTGATGAAAATTGATCAAGAATATGAAGCCCAAGGAATAGATCAAAGTAACGGTCTGTAAGAAATTATGAATAAAAAATTTGATAAATATTATCTTCCCACTCTCCATCTTAAAATGGAAATGTATTCCCTTTACCTTAAGAAATAAAAATGATGAATATATCAGGGAATACGAGGTAAAATTCAAAGGATTTCATGATACTCTTTTGGCCTTGTTGTTACCCCTAAATGTAAGGGTGGACACTTCTTTGTGGGATAAAACCTAGTATATGAAAATCCCGGGCGATCTATGACTTTGATAGATATGAAGAAATTTTCAGATGCAACCTCAAAATAGAAATAGAGATCGATGAAACTCAAGGGTATCATGAGAATTATAAGTGTAAAATAGAGTTTTCTTTTTTTGTTTTGATGGATAAATATAACAGTGCTATAAAATTTCAACTTTCCACTTTTCATAGGTCTGGAAAGAAGTTCCTCAGAAATTACCTAAGAGGGATGAGTAAATTATTAATTGTGGTAAGAAGGGACACCTAGCTAACAATTTCCTGTATGAGAACCCCACTAATTCAATAGAAAAAACCAAAACTCTATTCAACCCTTAGTTCATTATTCACCTATTCAACTGTAATAAACTATGTCACTTTGCAATGAAATGCACTAACAAAAGGTTTTTTGGAGACAAAAAACAACCTCCAAGGCATTAAGGATGATCTTTCTCCATCCCAACTAATGAGGTGGATCACAACAATGAAGTTATGACAGGTGCACTATTTTACATTCAAGAATAGAGAATCTACTTTTTTATTCTATTTCTACACATTCCTTCATATCATAAAATATTTTTATAATAATTAAATCACCACCAAAAAACATAAAAGTAGATCTATAATTGAAAATGGAAAATGGTGAAATTATATCAAACCCAGTATATGACTCCCCCTATCAAAGTTTTTGGACTAAACATTATAGAAAACCTTTCAATACTATCTTTGGTGTAATTTGATTCAATTATAGTCATGTATTATATTTCCCTATATAGATCCATCATAAATTTTCGCAAATATGAAATCACTATCTCTATCGTGAATTGACCCCTTAGTATGTACAAGTGAAATGAGGATGTTGAATCTTATTTTCCACCAATTTCATAAGGATGGATATTATTTCCATATGAGAAAGCCTATTTATCTTAAATTGTTGAGTCTATGGAAATAATCATCCATAGAGACATGTCTATTGTGTGGCAATATGTTGATGTTTTCCTAATGAATTTCATGGTCTTCCTCCTAGCTGATAGGTTGAATTTTCAATCAATATTATACTTGGGGTGTCACTATTATCCATGAATTCATATATAATGGTTATTGTTAAACATTAAGAGAAAAATATTCAACTATAGAAGAATCTAGATAAAGGGTTCATATACCTAAGAGCTTCTCCATGGAATGCACCAATCCTCTTCATCAAGAATAATTATGGTTCAATGCACCTTTGTGTTGATTATTGTGAGATCAGCATGATCATGATAAAGAGAAAGTAGCCTATTCCATAGATTAATGACTTGTTTGATTAGTTATGTGGAGAAAAGTACTTATCTAGGGTGGATCATTGGTAATAATATTTCCAAGTTAGGATGAAGAATGAGGATATCCTCAAGACTTATTTTCATACAAGGTATGCGAACTATGAGTTTATCAAAATTCCATTTGAACTCACTAATTCTCAAGTAATATTTTTGAAAATGATGAATATAGTATTTCAAGATTACCCCAAAAAAATTGGTAGTATTTGTAGATGATATTATTATATACTCCAAAATCAAGGAGGAGTATGAGGAGCATCAGATTACTATGCTAAAGACCTTAATAAAGGATAAGATTTGTGAAAAGTAACAAAAATGTCACTTCCAAATGAAGGAAGTCTCAATTTTGGTGTATATCATCACAAGAAATGGGATATCTATAGACCCCTCAAAAATAGAAGAAATTTATGGATAGTCGAGGCTAACATCTAGGATTTATATCAACAGTTTCCTTGGATTTGTTGGGAATTATCTCTAGTTTGTGATAAATTTCTCATGATTTTCAACCACTATTATGATTCTATCTTGGAAGGAATTCACGTTTTCCAAGAAATATGAATGTTAAGATATATTTAAGGAGTTTAAGAGGAGGCTTATCACTACACATATGCTCACACTAGCCACAAGGGTATATATTTTCATGGAATTTAGTGATGCTTCATAGAAGGACTTAGGAAATGTGTTAATGAAGAATAACAAAGGCATAGACTATGCATCAACCACCAGCAATCATTTTTTTCCCATTTTCTAAAGCCGGTTTAAGGGGTTGCCGGTACCCATTACACCAAAACACCACATCCGTTAAACCGATCACCACATTCAAGAGAAATAAAAATTTCATATTTCCTTATCAAATTCAAATTCCCCGTAAACCGCCTCGAGCCACGAGCAGCACCAACTTCACAGACCCACAATCTTTCCACACCTGCCAACATAACTCGCGACAGTGCTGACAGCCTCGCTCCGCGTACCATCCAGACCGCACGTCAACCCTTCAACCGCCTGCACGCAAATCGACAGCCACGCGACCGCCCGACCACCATCACGCGCCGAACATTCTCGAACCACCAGCACGGTTCATCGGCTCCTGACGTCGTCTTCACCAGCGACCAATGTCATCAATCCAAAACATTGCCGGTGAGGACCCGTCGTCTCCATCACAAAAACAAGGAACCGCAAAAACCACGTGATCCACAAGAAATCACAAAATCAAAAAAACAAAATGGGGAACCCCACATCAGACACTCCAACCACCGGAGACAGCCCTCAGATACCCTCAAACACACTCCACCACCGCAGCTCAGAGACGACCTCCACAAGTTGCTAAACCGCCATAGTACAACCATTCATCCCCGAGAAAATATCCTTGTATGCTCCGAAGAGTGTGCCGGTGCATCCGGTCTTGCGCCCAAGGACCAGACCCCCAGAAACGGAGAAGAAATGTGCAACGCAACAACAAGAAGATACCTCCAAAAGACCACCATAGCGAGCACCCGAGACCTCCGAAGAAAATCCGCCAGAGGGTAGAGGCAGCGGTGAGGTCCCCGGATCTGCTATCATCAAGCGTCAACCGCTAAAAGAAAACCATCAAAACTTAAAATCACACAACAAAACATTAAACAAGGAACCCCCCTCCCCAGTCCACTCCAGATCTATCATTACAGGGAGAGGAGGCCGGGGAGGGAGGAAATGGGAGCACCGAGGAGAAACCCTAGGATCCGAGGGAGAGAGAGCCAAAGCCGCTCCCGTATAGACTATGCATCAAGCCAGTTGAAAGTTCATGAATATAACTACCCAAAGCATGATCTAGAGTTGGATGCAGTGATCTTTCCTTTGATGATATGGTGACATTATCTCTATGGAGAGATGTTTTAAATATATACGGATCACTAAAACCTAATGTATATAATCACATAGAAAGCGATGAATATGTGACAATAAAGATGGTTAGAGCTTGTCAAGGACAATGAATTCTAAATCCACTATTATCCTAGTAATGTGAATAAATTGTTATACACTCTAAGTAGAATGGATCTAGTAATTTTATTATTGATGAAAATTGAGAAGGATCCAATCATCATAGACTTGAAGAGTACGTACATGTGAATCATAATGAAAGTAATATAATAAATCCTTTCACATATGATTCCTCAACTCTCTCTTTTGTAAAATATAATGGATGATCAAAGGGATGGTGTGGTAATTCAAAAGAAAGTGGAAACTATGTGAAAATGGAAATCCTCAGAGGTCATTATTAACGAAGAAGGTGTTATGAGATTTCGGTCATGACTATGTGTACCATCAATTCCTGAGTTAAAGAAGAAACTTTTGGATGATATGCATAGTTTTACTTTCTATATTCACCTATGTAGAAATAATATGTATTGAGATCTCCGATATAACTATTGGTGAGACAGTATAAGAAATATATTTCTGAATATACATCAAAGTGCCAAGAATGATACCAATTGAAGGTTTAAAGGTAGAAGTATAAGGGGATGATGCGACTATTACACATACCAACATGGAAATGTGAAAACATCACCATGGACTTTGTTACCGGAATTCTGAATACATCCAGGGGAAATAATGCTATATGGGTTGTTTTCGATAATCTTACAAATATAGGTCACATTATTATGATTCAAGGGGATTTATTTCTTGATCTAATTTCATGGATATACATCATAGAAGTTGTAAAGATTCATGGAGTACCACTATCAATTTTATATGACTGAGATCTGAGATTCAACTATATGTTTTGGAAAAGTCTACAACATGGTCTAAACACGGAGTTAAACTTTATCGTGGCTTATCACCATCAAACAGATGGAAAATCTGATCGTACTATTTATACACTAGAATACATGTTGTGAGAATATTCAATAGACTGCAAAGGAGAATGGAACCAACATATACCTCTGGTCGAGTTCTCATACAACATTAGTTTCCACTAAATTATCCAAATGGCCACCTATAAAGCCCCTTATGGGAAGGGGTGTAAAACACTTTCATGTTATGATGCATTTGGGGAATGGGAACTAATAAGTCCTAGAATATTCAAGGAAATGGTGGAAATGGTTAAGACCGTTCAGTAGCATATCCAGGTTGCTCAGAGTCAGCAGACGTTCTATGATGAGAAACAACCATTAGACCTACAGATTTATGTTGGAGACATCATATTCCTCTATATATATCCATGGAAAAAAGTTATGAGATTTGGGAATAAAGGATATCTTAGTCCAAGATACATCATCCACTTTGATATCCTTGATCATGTCGGAGCGGTGACCTAATTACTTGAACTCCCACCAAACCTATCATAAGTACATGATATATTCCATGTATACCTCTTGATAATGTACATATTGGACCCCTCACTTATAATAAATCTAGATGTGGTACCATTTCCAAAGGAAGTTTCTTACGAGGAGATGTTGGTGAAGATATTAGATAGTAGAGATAATATTCTACAGAATAAGATAATGCACCTGGTAAAATTTTTGTGTAGAAACCAAAAGTTTGAATAAGAAATGTGGGAACCGAAGGAGGTGATGAAGCATAGTTACCCTAATCTATTTTAATGTGGGAAAATTAAATTTCTAGGGAGAAATTTCATAAGGTGGGTAGATTGTAATGACTCGAACTATTATAAATAAAATCCCCATTTTTTAATTAAATGTATTATTAAGTAATACGGTTTTAGAAAGAACATGCACTTTTTTTTATTATATAGAATTGGAATTAAATGTCCATTAATCATATTTACCATTGATAAAATATAGTCTTTGAATAGTGATCACATGATTATTATAAATATAGGGTTTTATCAAATCTAATTGACAAATAAAAAGGAAGTTATGGCCTCCACAAGTAAAATATTACACTATGAAGCAAATTTATCAAAGATTCTTATGAAAAAAAATCATAACTTGGATTTTCCCTTGACTAATCCAAAGCTTATATTCAGTAACATAAGTATGAGAAAAACTGTTTACGGGTTAATTTCAAGCTTATCAAGATCACAGCTCATTCCATGAACGCTGAACCACCCCATGAAAGTCTCATTATCACACACCTTAATCTTAGTTCATTTTCTAGTGGCTTAAATGTATATGTATTGATATCCTAGAATTATTATTATTTACATTATTTTTCATATATCCATCCAACTTTTTTCTATTATTTTATTAAAGTACCAATTTTAAGGAAAAGTTGGTACCATTCAGAGACATTCACTACAGTGAACCATCATACACGACCATCCAAAAACAATGTTTCAAAATTCAAAAAATTCAAACAACACCAACATCATCATGCCTCAAACTGTCTGCACAAACCCTGATTCAAATTTCAAATAGTGCATCATCAATTCCTTGAGGCATGAACCATCCTCCCACGTCATACAAACACCATCACCCCAAACCCTGATTCAAATTTCAAACAGCACATCATAAATGACATGATCCACGAACCATCCAGCCCACGTCATACAAACACCATTAGACCATTGATTTTATCCAATGGTAATTTTTTCATAATTTTCGTACACTATTGATTTTTTGGGAAAAAATTAAATACATATAAATATAATTTGTGTATTATAACATCATAATAACTCAAAAGTGAGGTAATAAATACTATAAACGGAATCAATGACTAAATATATGTTTTAAATTTAAAAAAAATGTTTTTTTTATTTTTATTTAATTAATTTTATAAATCCATTATGAATCCTCCAAAATCATTAAAATATTTTATGGTTCTAAAATCATTTCTTTAATAGTATAACTCACCTCCACAGAAGAAAGGGTATTATTTTTTTAATTTTTATGTTGAACATATAAAATAATAAAAACTATCCCATATGGTCTAAACCATGGTCAAAAACCATGGTAAGGTTTGAGGTTTTGGTTATTTTATTATATAGAGTCCAAAACCAAATTTTGAGAAATATTAATGGAATCCCCACTCAATTATTATGTAAACCCATCCATGATCCCATTTTTGTTCCCTCAAAAAAATTTAGAAGGTACTTATTGTTACCTACTCTATCAAGAGTCCTCCTAATATGACTAAATATCTCAATAATCCCCTCCTAAGCATTTGGATTCATGCAATCAAGTAAGGGTTATTTTCTTTCACTTCTTTATTGGACTGTCATTATTATATTATGTATTTTATTTCCAATTTCTAATGTTTGATATATATTTAAATGTCCCTATTACTAAAATTTTATGTCCAAATAATGAGATAAAACGTTATCTCTCATTAGTAAATTTTATGAATTTTTATGTGATGTCATTATGCTGCTAAAATTTCATCATGGATTGTCAATCCAAAACAATTATTTAGTGAATTACATACCAATTTTTTATCAAGGGTGCACACCTTTATACACATATAATTCTTTATCATGGGAATTACATATATTTATTCAACACTCCATGATCTTGGATAAAATATGATGATGTATGAATCCATTTTTTTATGATCTATGTGGCACACATAAGCATGATAATGAAATGAATGTGACGGGTGCTCCAATAATTATATAGCACTGCAATGAATTGGAAAATGTTTAGTCTCATGAGACTTCACGTTGGAACAAGGAGTAAACCTGATTCTTTATGATAATTTTTCCATCATGATGTCTTGTAATTTAACCATGACCTATGTTTATGATGCATTTTTTACTTATTGTCACGTTACTTATGTATCCTTTGTGTTATAATGCTATATATTATCTCATTTTTAATGTTTCTGGTTCCTAATATTTTAATGAATCATTTATATTCCTAATGTCTAATATTTTTTATCCTCTTCTAGTTATTTCTTGTTTATTCCCCTACTAGGATTTATATCTCACTCCTTTTTTATGAATGTCCTTGGGTAATCCCATATAGTTTTAGAAGCATGTAATTTTATAAGCATGTTAAGGAAGTTTTCAATATTATTGTTTTATACCATGTTCAAGATGTTATGCTACGTACATAATTCCCAAAGTCCCTAGACTTCTCTATCATTCAGTTTTTATTATGTGTACTTTTATATAATCAATTATGAATTAATGTTCAATAATGAACAAGTTAGTTATATCTTCTCTTCCAGAAAGAACATCACCCCTAATGACAACTCAATCACTCCATTATATGTGTGAATGTATAAGGATATAACTAAATACATGATACCATAGTGTAATCCCTGATCAATGTTCTATTCTCTGAAAAATTGGATCCGAGACCATATCATGAAGTATCGTAAGAGATCAGTAAACCTCATTAAATACTCTTCCATGGTCAAACTACCCTATCGTAGATACGTAAGGTCTTGTATGCACACTAATTGCAAAGTGTATGGATAAAACTCTTTACTAAAGAGACACTCTATAGATGCAAAAATGTGCTTAAATCAAAAATAAGTCATTTGCAGATAAAATGAGTACATATTTCGACTCAATGTCTAATTCTAGGTGGAACGGATGTGTCAGGAAAAAAATACAAATGGTGTATGGAAGACTGCTCTCCCACGAAAAAAATTGTGGGATATGAAAGAGGTTTTCGTGTGGTTTGGAAACTTGTGCGTAGCTACCACCTTGTGTGGAAACATGCACACTACCGACAGCAGGCAAGGAATATTTCACACAGTCGAAATCGGGATCAGATTTTTTCCAGGCCTATCAACATCCGCACGGACCCGGTGAGCTTGAGTGACTATAAATAGAAATTATCCCCTTTGACTTCTGGAAGATGAATAATCTGAACTGTATCCTCTACACGAAATACACCTATCCTACACGTAAAATATGGCTTACAGGTATGTGATTCTCTGCAATTGGTCTCCCAGGGGTCCACCTTCACGTGGAACCACTATGTCTTGACCCTCACCCAAGTCCATAAATTTTGGGTCCCTTGTACGCAATCCCTTTACCTTGCAAACAATCTATTTCCCTTGTGCACAAAACCTCATCCACCCTTGCATGAATACATACTAAATTGTGAACACACCTGGACTTTTGCATGAAGCTTTGCATGCAAACCTCTCCTATTGTACGCAAACCTCTGGTTCTGCTCACCTCGGCCTTTCTCGTGTAAATTTTCATATTTCGTGCCTATTTCACGCAAACCTCTACTATTGCATTCAAACCTATGGTTCCTCTCACCCTGGCCTTTTCCGCATAGTTGTTCCATTTTTGCGCAAGCTTCTCTACTTCTGTGTACCCTTTATCTTCGATTTCCCTCTTCTGTAAATCATCTTATGGTGCTTCTTACGCCCCAAGAATCTAGGTTAGACACCCTTTTCTCATACGACCCTCTAGGATCGTACAAAGAAACTTTAAAGTCCCTTGGCGGTGCTTTCTGTTGTGTTTCCCCACCACATGCTTTTTCTCATAGGCATGCTAACAACTATTTCTTCTTCACATAGCCATGCCAATGTGGAACCCTTAATGGATCACTCCACAGCACCCCATAGCCAAGGTGTAGCCAATTCCTTACCTTCTCCAAGGGTGGTGGGTATCAGTTATGTATGTTCTATGGGTGCGGAGAGAACTCATAACGTCTGAGATGCAAGATGTTAAACTACCAAGCACAATTTTCCTCAACACATGATGTTAAAATGTGACCTCGCCTCGTGTGTCGTACATTAGTTTCCCCACCTTGGACATTCTACATGACCACTAGTTTCCATGGGAGTGAAATCATTCCTCACATGGAATGCGATCCTCTTTACTTGAGCGGTATTTTTCTATAGGGAAAGGGAAACCATATTAGTGTAATCCCCTAGCCTTTCTTGCATGAGGTAGCATCCCTGCTCCTCTAATATTCTTCCTTGTCAAAGACTAAGCGATGATAAGAGAACAGGGTACTACATTACCGTGTCCCTCTCTCTTTGGGCTTTGTCGCCACCCAGTCCTCCATCTTGGAGTAAGTCCCAATCTCCATCTCCTTAGGCTGCACACCATGCATAAGCCCCTGTTTCTTCTTTTGGCCGCTAACTACATGTAAGCCACTATTTTCATTTTGGGCTGCTAACTACGTGTCATCCCCACCCCACCTCCAACAGATACACCATTCACGAAGTGATCGTCATGTATTTGCATCCACTTGTTTCTCACGCCGAGCATGTCTCACATGGGATTAGAGAAAGCATCAACCATGGAATCCTCTATGGGCAGCCTAGAGTGTAAGCCCAAAAAAAATTCTCCCAAACTATGTGGACTTTGATCCTTGCCAAGGTAGGGAACATATAAAGCCTCCCAAATGTTCAATCCCAACAACCATTTGTCCCAACCATCTTCACATCATTGCACCAAATTCTCCCAAACTACGTGGACATTGATCCTTGCCAAGGCAGGGTACGTAGGAAGCCTCTCTAAGGTTCAATCCCCACAACCATTGCTCCCAACCATCTTCACATCATTGCACCAAACTCTCCCGAACAACATGGATGTTGATCCTTGCCAATGTAGGGTACGTACGAAGCCTCCCTGATGTTCAATCCCAAAAATCATTGGTCCCAACCATCTTCACGTCGGTGCACCAAAATCTCTCGAACTATGTGGACATTGATCCATGTCATGGCAGGGTACGTAGGAAACATCCCTGAGGTTCAAGCACAACAAACATTGGTCTCGATCATCTTCATGTAGGTGCATTAAATTCACCCAAAATATGTAGACTTTGATCCTTTCCAATGTAGGCTACGTAAGAAGCCTCCCTAAGGTTCAAGCCCAACAACCATTGCTCCCGACCATCTTCATGTCTGTACACGAAATTCTCCCAAACTATGTGGACTTTGATCCTTGACATGGTAGGGTATGTAGGAACCCTCCCTGCTGTTCAAACCCAACAACCATTGGTCCCAACCATCTTCACATCAGTGCACCAAATTCTCCTGAACTATGTGGACTTTGATCCTTTCCATGGTAGGGTAAGTAAGAAGCCTTCATGAGGTTCAATCCCAACAACCATTGGTCCTAACCACCTTTATATCGGTGACCAAATTCTCCCGAACTACATGGAATTTGATCCTTGCCAATGTAGGGTATGTAAGAAGTTTCCCTGTGGTTCATGCCCAACAACCATTGGCCTCGATCATCTTCACGTTGGTGCACCAAGCTCTCCTGAACTACATGGGCTTTGATCCTTGCAAAGGCAGGTTATGTAGGAAGCCTCCCTGAGGTTCAAGTCCAACAACCATTTGTCCCAACCATCCTCATGTTGGTTCACCAAACTATCCCAAACTACATGGACTTTGATCCTTTCCATGGAAGGGTATGTAGGAAGCCTCCCAAAGGTTCAATCCCAATAACCAATTGGTCCCAACCACTCCATGTCAGTGCACCCCTATTCTGCATGATGTTAAACTATATGCCTCAATTCAGCAGTATGTCGTTGTCAACCCCATGCAGCGGTAAGCTGTTTTGATCCCAATCTAGTGGTAAGCCGTTGTTATCCCCAGGAAGAGGTAAGCCATTGTCAACCCCAACACAGCGGTAAGCTATTGTCGTCCCCTCCATTGGGACCCATATTTCTGGTCCTCCCCTTGGGTGTCAGACCAACTCTTGGGCTGCTAACCATGTCTAAGACCCCACTGTATCATAATGTTGTTGTCCTATGTACACACCCTGATTCTATACCCCCATCTTGAACTACGTGGACATTGATTCCCTTCCATGTGGATATGTAAGAATCCTCCCTATGGTTCAATCTCATCACCCATGTCCCATCCCGGTCTTTCCATTGAGCCTATGTGTTTCGGGAAGGACATACCCTTAACTCGGAGGTTTTAATTCCACCAGGTCCCCCTCATATGAGTCGCCTCCTTAGGTGTCCCATTACCTCACCAAACTACACGGTCTTTGATTCCCTGCCATAGAGATATGTATGAAGTCTCTTTGCGGCTCAATCCCAACATCATGGTCGCCCTCATGTCAGTTCCGTCTCATTCCCCCACTACTAAATTCATCTCCCCATCATCCATCCTAATTCTTACCCAGGCCACCACATCTTGGTGGGATCACGCCTTCTCTTTTCCTCATCACTACTCCTAGTAGTAAATGGGTAACTAACCACGCATTAGTCCTAGCATCAATGTTCCCTCCAAGGGTTACACCCCTATGATCCACTCCAGTCAATGTTATGATCAGGCTGATCTATCTCTGCTAGATGTTAAACACACGACATACCCTATGTTAAACATGGGAAGCTGAGGAAAACCTTAAATACATGCCTATGGAATATAATTCCCCGTATTTGACATGGGATGCCTTGGGCATCTGTGCCCTCAATAATCCCTATAATAAGGGAAAGAAACCCAGACACGCTAGTGTTCCAGCATCCAGACAAGATAGTGATGTCCAACGTGACTACTCCCCGACCGAAGGTTGCTTCCCTGACCCGACCCATTTGAATATCTTGACAAAAGTAGTGTAATTAACCAGCGTCCCTGAAGATATTGTACTAGGAAGAGTTTCACAAACAATGTCTTAATCAATAAGGGAGACCTGGACTAGGTGATGAATTTCAAGGGGGAATGAACTGAAGGAGGAACCGACATCCAATCATCCCATTTCGATCAAGGAGAAAATGTCCCTGAATAAGCGATAGATGTCTTCTACCTTTGAAAAGTGGTAATGCGGCTCAATAGTCGGAGTTTATTCATCGTCCTCAAACAGATGGATGCATACGCCCTGGCGAAAGCATCAGAAACAGAAATGGTGAACCCGATGTGAAGGTATTCTCCTTAATGTAGAGATTAGTAGCGTTCGAGACATCAGGGTACCAGCATGTCACCGGATCTAGTTATCTAACGTCAGGTCCTGCCAAGAAAATAGCGGGCTTGGTGTGAAACTCACCAGAAGTTGGGGTAGTTGAACATTGGACATCTCAGTCTACGACATTGTCAGTGTGGATCATTATTACCAAACATGGAATATGGAATGGTGTTGGAACACTGGATATCGATTTCATTGATTCAGAACTATTGGATAAATCTCCATTATTTTCAGGTACTAAGATGCTGCATCATAAATTTGAATACCACGCACCCAACGACGTAGGTGCAGGGGTATAACCAACTTGACAATTCTGGATGGTTCCACTGCTTCTATGACATCATCCACAACCATAGCTTCTAGGTTACCACACCCCATCTCACATTTTGAATTCATTCAATGAAGGGTAATAAATGACCTCATACCCAAAAACTAGGAGGAGTGGATTATCCTGAATTAGGATATGGCCCGCTATGCTTTAGAGGAGTATGCGCCTCAATGCCAGTGTCACCCCCAAGGGCCAAGAAGAGAACCACTGCTGCCCACCCCAACATACAATCGTTTTGGGAGCCTCTCCCCGAAATGTCTCGAGGACTCCCTCCCCTACGCCGATGAGGTAGGGGATGTATGGGCTAGCCCGGTCAAGATCCAATTATAGGGGCCCCCACTAGGCTGCACCGGTGCCACCACTCAGCCCCATGGTCTGAAGAGTAGGTAAGTTATGTACCTGCACCACTGGCCCTGGTTTGGTTGACCCGACGCCGGCATAAGGTGGAGGCTGAGGAGGGAGACCATCTAAGTGTGTCGGTGTCCGCATCTATTGCGGACTGGGACACCACCGATGTGTACCACCAGCCCCCTATGTACACTGAGTAGGGGAACTTATATACCCAGACCAGATCAAGGCCCCAAAAGCCCCACAGGTAGGCTGGGTCAACTATCATGGACACCGGCGTAGGGAGCACCCACCACAGACCGACCCACAGTAGAGATACCTTGTACAGAGGTCATCACCGTACCGCCACCATGGAGAACGTGTCTCCTCCCCGCTTCCATGATCTGTATGGAGGACTACCCTGTGCTACCTTCAATCCAATCGTGGGTCCTCCCCATGGCAGTGACACTTAGTACAGAAGCCTCTCCCATGCTCATTACATCAGGTATGGGGTCATTCCTCCTGCCACGGACCACCGACATGGAGATGTTACACATCCATTCAATCTTAAGTAAGGGGGCCTTCCCCATTTCCTTACAGCAGCTGGTGAAGGTCCTCCTAACCTCAGCAGCCAGATTGGTGAAGGACAGCTTCGCTTCATTGGCACCCAGCACAGAGGTCCCACTCGTGTTCATCTTGACCAGTACAAGGACCTTCGTGCACTGATGCTACCCGGGGAAGCATGCACGGTGGTCCCACCCAAGCTCTTATCAGCTCTGATGGAGGTCCTACCCACTCCATAATCTCTGGTGGAGGTCCCCTATGCACATCACCTGGTGCACATGGATGTCCTCCCTGTGTTTCTTTATATTTCTTTCCAGGTGCTCCTTGTACCCCAACTTACTCAGGCGGAAGTCATCCCCACCCCATCACTAGTATGGCCGAAGGAACTCCTCATTCCAGAAATCTACCATGTCTTGAAAACCAACCCAGGACAGGAGGGAGGGTCGTTGCCTCCATAAAGAGACCACCGAGAAGATTTTAACTAAGATCAAACCAATTTTATTTTCATATTCTGAGGTGTAATATGTCTCAGTGATGGAACCCTCGCCTAGATCCAACGTGTCAAGGGTTAGGGCAGGAACATGGCATGTTAGCCTCACACTTCTAGAATGTGAGTTCAATCGGATTCCCACCTCCCTCTGCTGGTACATCCAGGAGGATGAACATTTACTGACCCCACAGGTTCCAGCTGTGAAATCACTACCATCATAATAGGAAGTACTCTCTACCTCGATTAGAGATCACAGAGAGCTATTCTGGGGACCAATGGTGAATGAGCAGTAGCGTAGCCCATATACAGCAGCCATAGTCCATGCGCTAGAAACTGTGGTCATCATCCCATCTTATCACAAAGTGTTGGCTAAGTCACTACACTCTTTGGAGGAGAGCCCAAGATGTTGCGTCTTGTCAGTTCTCTCGCCGTATTCTCTATCGGCCAACCTTCCCTCTCAACAGTCTGAATCAGTACAACTACAGGTTCTCTATCCACCTCTATTAGATGAGGGTGACAATGAAGGGTCAGACCTTGAATTTGGACCAAGGATATTGTCGGATATTCTCATAGAAGACCATTTCCCATATATGTTTTGGCCAGTTGTAGCGCTAAATTTTAGGGCACCAGAAGCACTTTCTCAAGGTGAGGTTGGATGCTTTCGCCAGACCATCGGGGAAACCCATTTCTTTCTTCGACATCAACCAGTGTCCTACCCCATGAGTCAGACACATTTCGAAGATATCTGCCAACAATGTAGTTTGGTTTATTTGGCTTCACTCCCCGTGGCCTAGCGCCCTGAGTCACCATGCACCATGATACCCTCCAACAACGATGTGTCCAAAGATTTAAAGTGCTCCAAGGGATAATTAAGGAGGCTTATCCCTATGTGCAAATCTTTGGCTAGGGGAAGTACGCAGCCCTCCATTTCAGTTCCATCTAGCACCAGCCTAATTTTCTAGGAAACATAGAGGATATGCCTGCAGGTAGGGTTGTAGTTAACAGGGCCGACCTATTAGAGGGAGATAATGGCCTGGATATTTGTAATGGGGACTTACCCCCTTAGGGAGTTCCACAACTATTGGATCCATTAGGGAGGGTCACTCGCTGGCAGATAAATATACTGGGTCATCTCGTGACCACTGAGGCACTAGTCCTCAACTAAAATCCCAGCTAGGGAAAGGAACACCTCAGAGTTGTCAAACACTCTGACCCATCTAACTCAGTGTAGAAGGTAGATGACGATCCCTAAAAAGCCACGCTACCTCCAAAACTCTCCAAACACAAGAAGATGGTCAATGACCTCCTTGTTGAATGCACGGTGGAGTGATGGCCAGAATACGGTGATCCTTGGCTAGGATAGCAGCGGTAGTCATGACTTCCGCTTAGCGAACTACCCTAGGTGACCCTGACCATCCTACCACCACAGACAGGGTTGAGGCTAGAACTTATGGGAAGATGGAATGGTATGTATTTCCAAATCCTCTTTAACGGCGTGACAATCCTCAGGACCCATCTCAGGTTCCCCCAACTACTCCATAGGGCGTTCCACCAGCTGCTCCATGAGCTGTTGGGCCTGTTTATCATGTTGAAGAACCTTCAAACACACTGGTGGTTAGGGATCATTGTAAATATAGGAATCCCCGCCCAAATGATCCAATGGCGGCACTCATCGCCCGCCTAGAAGATTTAGAGATTTAATAGGTGGCAATCCCGCCCAATGTCAATCCATACCCGGCATGGGTGAATGATATGCCAGCACCACTGGGTTTTAAAAATCCCACCTTTTCTCCCTTTAATGGAATAGAGGACCCACTACATCACCTAACCCACTTTATCTCAAGGTGTGGGACTATGTTAGGAACTCTAGTGCAGCAGGAAGCCACCAAACTCCAGTGTTTCTTGCAGACATTGGAGGGGCCAACATTCGTCTGGTACAATCAGCTCCCCATCGGATTAGTAGCCTGTTGGGAAGATCTTCATAGGCAATTTATCTACTAGTTCAGTTCCACCACTCGAAAAATGAGTATCACAGACCTCTTCATGTGAAATCAAATTCCTGAGGAGCACATTACGAACTTTATCACCCGGTGTAAAGGCCTCACATACTCCCTTGAAATGTCGCTGACTCAGGAGAAACTACTGAAGATGTGCATATGGAATGTCAAGACAGAACCGGTCCCCTATCTGATCCCCCAAGACTACCTCGGGGGATATCAAGACTTCACTTATAAGCCCCAATGCCGTGAGGAAGCCTTACAGTTGTCTAAGCTTCCACATCTATTGCCTCCTCTAACCCCCACGAGAAGGTCCTCCATGGCCGAGCCCACCATAGTGGCTCGAAATAGAGGCCTCTGGACAACAAGATTTGTTACCATTGGAGCTAACTCCACAACCTCATAGAGTCCCACCACATCAGGCACAGCCACCGGCTTAGCAGCGCCCACCTCAGAATTGAGAGTTTCAACCACGCAATGCACTTCCACCACCTAGGAGAGATGACCATGCTATACCTCCTTGGTAGGCCTCTATAGCCCAGCATCAGGGTCAGGCTCCAAGGTCCCCCTTCTCATACAGGAGGAATAGGACATGATCATTCATTGAGGCACAAATCCCTAGTTATTTCCAAAGTTCCTTGGAGAAGGGGATTGTACGTTTTCCTGAAGGCAGGAGGCCATAAGAGGGAAACCTCACTGATCACCCTAATTACGGCCCCTATCCCAGGATCTTGGGGAAACACCCTCAAATGATGATTTGTGTTTAAAGAATGGATTCAATACCAGGTGGCTAACAATATAGTCTGGTTATGCCCAGCTCCAGCATAGGTGGCATGTGTCTTCATGAGGCCAGACAACAACATTGATAGTGAAGGCGAGTGGCATCTGGTTTCTAACTGCATGTCCCATAAGAATAATGATTGGATGGCTCGTAAATTAGCCACCCATACCCATGGTGTTATCCAAACATGACTAAATTAGAAAGATCTGTCAAAAGCTGCATCTATTACTTCTACATCGTCTTCTCAGAAGTCAAATTCTCAAAAGATAATACACTGGATGCGCAAGGGAAAAGAAAGTCCCCTACCAATTCCATTGTCATCTTGTACTCTCAATGACATCATGCCTCCAGAGATGATGGTTCCTCCTAGAATCTATACGGTAGTGGATGACTATTTAAGTGACATTCCACGGTACAACTCAGTTAATACCATATAGCTAGTAAACCTCTACATAATTCCTAATGATGGGGAGCACCAGGAGGATCCTTCCAATGTCCCCAATCATCTTCAGCATTGAAGGAGCCGCGGAAATATGGGTCTTTAGAGTTCCTCGGCCAGTACATCTAGACAGGTTGTTTATGTGTCCAAAACCAGGTAGTAGGACCAACACATAGCTTAGCATACGCAGACTTCTCATCTGGTGACATCGGGTCTGCTTTCACCATCGTTCTTGTTGTTGAATCAAGCAGAGCCACCTTGACCATATTGTGACCAACCACGCTTTACTACAGGCCAGTCATAGTTGCCTGGCCCTCATACGATAGTCACTCTATAGGCATCGACTAGTGAGTAGCGGGATATTCTTAGCACTATTCAGTCGGCAGCCTAGTCGGTAGGGCCCACCATACCTCTTGTCATAGAGTGACCTCCTATAAGTAGAATTTCATGCCTGGAATGGATGTATGATGTTATCAAACTTCTTTCTAGCATTCTAGAAAATCCCTCCATCCTTGTGACATTTTTCCTAGCATCAGATATGCGTGAGGCCTTCACTGAGGCTTTAACAATCGTCGTCCATTTTGAGATGGAGGTAGCAGCTTTAGAATCCTTCCATGTTGTGGTAGTCAAAAATGTGGAATTCTAGGACATAATATTATTCTATGGAGAAGATTAAGGCTCTCCCATACAGGGGAACATTCTACCACTATACATAACTAGGTAGTTCAATGGTGTGGAGGTTCATCGCTGTCTTGTCGACATGATATATGGAATCAGCCCAATCTCGACTCAAACACTGCAAAAACTGGGAATTTCTGAGGATGACGTGAATCCCTCTGAAATAAGAATCTAAGGTTATGATAGGATTCAGTAGACACTGGTCGAAAATATCCATTTGAAGAACCAGTTCGGTGGTCTAATTTCCAGCACCGAGTTTATGGTTGTCCCCTAGGACACCGCTAACAATGCGTTGATGGGTAGGTTGTGGCTCCACCTGCATGTGGTCCTTCCTTCATTATATCACCAGTGCCTTAAGTACTCCCTTAATGGTCGTGTGGTAATGCTTCAATGTGATGCATCCCCCTTTGCCTCTTGAGAAGCCCACTATCTAGATAATGACTATTAAAAGAGCAAGGAGAAGCAGATTCAGGCTAACAAGGTCATGCATGCTACGACTGCAACCAACCCGTGGGAAAATATGATGCATATGTCTTTCCAATCCATCAATTGGAGGCTAAAACCCCATACATGGGACAATGCTTCGTTATTTTTGGAATGAGGGGGGAACACATTCCCAAGTCTAAGTGGTGTAGAATATCACCTCATACTCCTACACCAACCAGGCTCAAGTGATCATGTAGCGTCTTACTCCCGTAAAGTACTGGGATGTCCACCCCATGGAAACAACAATACAACATACTTACTTGTTTTTTCAGGATACAATAAACTGTCTCAAACCAACAACCCACTATTACATTGATATCATTATGAGTGGACCCTTGGGATGAAGATCATATGGGATTGGATCAACAGCCTTCATCGCTATGGTGTTGGCTGCACAAGAATTCCTCGATGTGGTGTTCACTGCCGCTCAGGCTAGTACCAGCCTCCAATCGGGATCTATCCACTCAAAGGAAACTCCTCCCGATGAGTATCCCTCATCCATAGGTGAATAATAGGATTTTAGATATACTCCCTCACCTATGAAGAGGGAATATCTGCAACGGTCAATGAGTTGGTGAAAGTGAACCTCTATAGTGAGGCGGACCAGAAACCCACACTGATCAATGCCGCCATGACCCTAGAAGAGAAATAGTAGTACATAAAATTCTTTAGTCAACATCATGATGTGATTACCTAGAGTTATGATGATATTCTAGGATTATATCCTCAGGTAACTGTCCATCGTATCGATCTCCCGAAAAATCATCGCGGGTACAAAGATCCTCCCAGAAAGATGCACCCTTCTCATGGAGCCACGATAGAGGTAGAAGTTGATAAGATCATCAAAGATAATTTTATTAAGGAGGTCTGGTACCCCAAATGGCTAGCCAACATTGTTCCAGTTATAAAGAAGAATGGAATAATCAAATTCGGCATTGACTTATTGGATCTCAACTGTTACTATCAGAATGATGATTTTCCCTTCCTGTGACAGAATTGTTGATCGATGCTATAGTTGGGTTCCAAGCCCTCTCCATCATGGATGGGTACTCTAGGTATAACTAAATCTGAATGTCCCATGAGGATAAAGGGTCTACAAACATTAGGGCACCACAAGGTACTTTCTGTTACCAAGTCACACCCTACGTTTTAAAGAAAACAGCTTCGACCTATCAGATGGCTATGCATCACATATTTAAGCTGATCCTCGGAACGTTGGTGGAATGTTACACGGATGATTGGGTGGTCAAATCTCACTAGTGTCAGTACCATCTCAATGATCTCGATAAATTGTTCATCTTCCACTATTCCCATCACCTGAAGATGAAACCATTGAAGTGTTTTGTCGAGGTCACCTCTAGAATGTTTCATGGATTCGATGTTTGATACAGGGGCATTGATATCAACCTAGATAAGATTAAGGACATTATCCAGATGTCTCCTTCAAGAAACATTCACGACCTTAGAGGTTTCAAAAGACACTTAGCCTTCATGCACTGATTCATCCTAAATTTTTCTGCTAAGTGTATACCCTTTTCTCATCTCATGACGAAAGGGACCATCTTTGAGTGAGATGAAGAGTGTTAGACTACTTTTGAGGAAGTCAAAATGTATCTTCTCCAGACTCTAGTCTTAATTCTACCCATCTCCAAAAAGCTATTTGTCTTTAATGTGACAGCCCTAGATCAATCTATTGGCGCCCTTCTCATCCAAAAGAACAATGATGGAACAAAGAATATTCTCTACTACCTCAGCCACATGCTCCTCAATATGGAGACCAGATACTCCCCTATAAAAAATGTTTTCCTTGAACTGGTATTCACAGTACAAAAATTGTGACATAACATGCAGCACCATGAGGTACAGCTGATGTCTCGAGTAGATCCGCTCAAGTATATCCTGAACCACCTCATGTTGACAGGTTCTCTATCCTAGTAGGTAGTGATTCTCCAGCAATTCGACATCATGTTTTCCCCCATAAGGCAATTAAGGGGAAACTGTTGGAAGAATTCCTTCCTGCTCATCTAGCCCCCACGGACCAGTCTCTAGGCCTTCATTTTCTTGATGAGGAAATCCTCCTAGTAGACCAATCCATGCATTTTTTGAAAATTCACTTTGATGGTTCTTCCCGGAGCCCCACTGGGAGAAGGCTCAATGACCCCTGACTCAATAGTGTAGGTCTAGTTATCATCTTCATTACCCCAAAACTCATTTTTTTCCATATTCATTCCTAGTTTCAAAAGACTGCACCAATAATGAGGCAGAGTATCTAGCTCTCAATACTGGCCTCGAGCTGGCCCTCGAGATACACATTCCCCATTTGCATGTGAAAGTGGATTCCAAACTAGTCAAAAAGCAGATGAATAGTGACTATGTCATCAGAAATCTAGTGCACATACCATTTTTAGAATGAACTCTCTAGCTAATAGCCTGGTTCCCATCTCATCCAGAAGTTACTCATGTCCCTCAATCTCAGAATGGTCATGCTGCTACCCTGGCCAGCCAATCTGCATCACTTGCAAAGCTAATAGGATGATCTGATTATCCACATGGCCCATCAAAGATTCATTTCTCCTATCACTCCAGATGACGATCATTGCCTAAAGGTAAGCCACCTTGTCATTAGTGCCTCCAGGTCAAGACCCCCAGGTCCCCTTGATGCAGTGATTGAAGTGACTCCTGACTGGAGAACCTCCTTTGTTGAGCATCTCCAGAATGGAAATCTCCCAGCATGTCAAGCTGAGTGCAAGCGAATGTGATGCAACACATTATAGTTTAGCCTCTAGGATGGCCCTGGTCATGATAAGATTCTAAAAAAGTGTGTGTTTTATGGGGTCCTCCTCTATTGCATTCAACGAGCTGGGATTTCCCAATTAATGCAAGATTTTCATGCCAGTTTCTATGGGGCTCATTGGACTGGGCCAAAGTTATCTCACCGGATCCAGAGACTAGGGTACTTTTGGATCTCCATGATCTGTGACTTCATCGAGGTCACCAAAATGTGCCATGCATGCCAAATTCATTATAACTTCATGCATCAGCCGCCAGAGCCTCTCCACTCCACCAAGTACTCTTGGCCATTTGTGGTATGGGGAGATTTTGTGGGACCATATCCACCCATGATAGCTCACTAGTGATGATTCATCTTGACTACTACAGATTTCTTCTCTATGTGGGTAAAGGCAGTTCTACTCAAGGAGGTCAAGGCCCATTCCATCATTGACTTTCTAAGCTCCAACATCATCGACCAATTTGGAGTCCCTCATGCAATCCTCACCGATAACTGCATGAACGTCCGAGTAGCTGAGCTGATGAAATTGTATGCTCAGTACAACATCCTTTCTAACATACCTCTCACTATCATGCGCAAGAAAATGGACAGTGTGTGGAATTCAAAAAAACCTTCTCTACCATTCTGCAAAAAATAGTTGGTCAGAATAAGAAGAGTTTTCTGGATAATCTACCTAACACCCTCTGGGCTTATCAGATGACAACTTGTAAATCTACCCAGGTGACCCCATATTAACTGGTGTATAGGACAGAGGATGTCCTGCCGATCAAGATTCAATTACCCTCATAGTGAATAGGTGTCTATGATTATAAAGTGGAAGATAAAATGCCTGAAATTCATCTGGCTGAGTTGGAAGTGCTCGACGAGAATAGGCTTTGTGCCCTACACAATCTAGAAAGGTATCAAAATAGGATATATAGAGGTTTCAAAAATAAAGTTCACCTCCGCATCTTCATGAATGGAATCATGGTGTTTCCCATGAGAACACCAATGATACCTGGTAGGAAACCACCCACGTTGGAGCCCAAATAGGAAGTACCTTACATTGGTCACAAGGATTAATCCAATGGTGCATACTCATTGGTTACCATATATGGTGAGCGTATAACTCCTATAACCAATGCCATGTTCCTCAAGAAATACTTTCCTTGAGTCCATATAGTCCCTCATGACCCTAAACTACATTGGGGTCCTACATGACCATAAACTATCCGATCCTACATGACATTAAACTGTGAAATGTCCTGCATGACATTAAACTATGTGTCGTCCTACAATATGTTAAACTGCATCATATAACTACATACAGCTAGATTCACATCCTCATGGGATATGAAGGAATTCTTGGATGCCTCATCCTGAGTCTAGTCCGATGCTCTTCTCATTTTACTACCCCTCCTGGGTGTAGTTCCCTTGGAAAATCTCTTGTGACATAGCCTAAGATTCTTTGGCCCCACTTGTGGAAAGATTACGAAGGTCACTCCATGTGCCCTTGCTCGTTCTTATAATCCTCCAACATCCTTACCACATGAAGTTAAAATGTATGTCCCTTTCAGAACTATGAATGGCTTGATTATGATCCTCATGGGATACGTAGGACCTCCTGGACCTTTTGACCATAGGCCCACCCCCAAACTTCGAGACCTCCCACTGGGTCGAAACACATGGTGTGGTGCAGGCTTTTCCATAATTCACATTGAGTTCATCATGACCGTACCATGTATCCCTCCCCCCTAAAGATCTCCACCTCTTCTGATGTATATCCTGAATTGAAATTGCGCGGGCACATTTATGCTTCACACACTCCCTATACTTGGGACTCCATTATCCTTCCCATCCGAAGGGACCCCCAAATGTCATGGATGCTTAGCCCAAGGGCTCTCCTACCGTGATGGTCCAACATCCTTGAGGATTTTGTGAAAGAAATTGATACAATTCAAGTATTACAAATTCTTTCAACATTCAACGCTCAATTACTTTCCCCCGAACTCTAGTCACACAAGGGTGGATACTGTGTTGCGAACCTAGTCAACAGTTGTCCTCTATCATCATTGTCTCTTTTTGGTATTCCATAGGCACAATAATGTACCATCTCCACTCATTTTTCCCATGCATATGACATTAATCTAGGAATATACAGTGTGAACCCTATGACATTAAACTGAGATCACCATCATCCCCACTATAAGATGTTAAACTCCAAGCTGGCAGTGACATTATTTCTATGGCCCAGCCTCAGGTCCCTCGACCTTCTTAGGACTGTATCCCAAGTTCTCACTTAGGATTTTATAGTGTGTTATGGGATTATGTCCTCATTCGATTTGAGTTACTCTTTGTGCCATACATGTCTCTCGTTGGGGTATCTTGCACTTATTTGTGTCCTTGTTGCATGACGATAAAAACACACCATCCTTCTCTAGAACTACATGTGGATTGATTCTCATCCTTATGGGATACGTAGGACCACCAGAACATCGAGTCTTTGGGTCCAGCCCCATCTCTTAGCGACCTCTCTATCATCTTGGATCCTTGGCCTATGTTCTTCTAGGAGAGGGGTATATGGTGTATTGTGGACTTCTTATACCCCCATTCACATCAGGTTTATAATAACCATGCCACATACCTCTCTCTCTCTCTCTCTTGTGCACCCTTTACGCCCTTTCCCTACACTCATCTTTTCAAGTCGTCTTCTCTTATGTTGGGTCCCTCGACCCTCTTCGGTGATTCGCCAATATGCCCAGGAGTACTCTGGTTTAGAGCCTGGTGTCTCGGATTCTACCTAAACATGATTTCACCCATTTTTCAGGCTTCAGGTTCCCCTTAATTTGGGCTTCCATTATCTTTCACATCTGAAGAGACCCCCAAATGGCATGGATTCTAGGCCCAAGGGCTCTCCTACCATTATGTTCCAATATCCTCAAGGGTTTTGAATAAAAAATTGATACAAGTCCAGCATTGTGAATACACTCAGCAGTCGATGTTCATTTGTTGTTCCCATTTTAGGTAACATGATATGGATATTCTATTTCAAATAAATTCAATAGTTATCCTCCATCATCATGCCAACCCCTTCAGTCCTTAAAATGTCAGTTACATGACTCGCATCATTTTCCCACCCCATCATTCCAAGTATATTTTTGACACTCATGGAACTATCCCTCAATGTGGATTTTCATGATAGGAGGACAAAGTCACGATAAGACATCATTTGGGGATCTTCATTGGCTTCCCCTTTATGTGTATTCTATTTGTTGCAAAGACCTCTTTCACCCGTGTTTCCCACATAGAGTTTGACTCATGTGGGCCTACGGACTGGATCAAGGTCTGCACCTTCTTGGGTGAGTTCCGCTTATCTATGGTCCGAGCTCTAACACCCTAAACTATGATCTCTTTATACGTCCTATCCCAAGAACTACGTATGGCTTGATTCCCATCCTCGTAAGATATGTAGGAATTCTTATACATCTAATCATTGGGTCTAGCTCAGGTTCCACTAATTTTTCTCTTCTACTCTGTCTTTTAGGGCCCAACTTTTGTAGCACTATGTGGTGTCGCATGTGTGGGATTATGCCTTCATTAACATCAGGTTTACAATAGTTTCATCACATACTCAAATTCTAAGATCTAGTCCCTCCTACCTCTTGTCCTGCATGACATTAAAATGTATGTCGTCCGGTATGATGTTAAACTATATATTGTTCTGCATGACATTAAACTGTATGTTTTCCTGTAAGAAATTAAAATTCATTACACCTTTAGAACTATGTATGGATTGATTCCCATCCTTATAGGATATGTAGGAACACTTGGATGCCTTTTCCATAGGTCCAATATCCTTTTCTCTATCCTTTTCTGGCCCCTAGGCCCGAGGTTCCTTCCTGGAATTGTGTGTGGTGTGATGTGGACCTCGTCCTTATTCACATCGGGTATGCTTTATCACATCATGTGAATTCCTATAAATGTCCTCGCCATATGAAATTAAACTATGCCTCTTAGTCCCACATGGCTTTAAACTATTGCTTCTATACTGAACGAAGTTAAAATGCATGTTTGGTCCCATCACATGACCTTAACCTGTGACATTATCGTCCTGGCCGCATGACAAAAAACAACATTGCATTGTTGTGTCCCCACTCGAGGGGACATCATGCTTGGTATCATCACACACCATACCATTTTTCAACACCTACACATGGCTTGATTTTTGTGGTGATGCATGGACTTCCTATCCTAGGTGCATTTCTTCACAAACCATACACACATTCATCCTAAGGGACAGACAAGATCTATCAAGTGCCGCTTCTTTTGGTGTGAGGGCTAGACCCACATGACCTTATTATCTCTTACACTGTTATCTTACCATGGAACCCTTATAACTACATATGGCTTCACTCCCATCCTCATGGGATACGTAGGAATGACCAAGAACTTTTCCTTGGGCCCAGCCTAACTTTCTCTTTTGGTCCCCCGACCTAGAACTTTTCTAGGGAAGACATTATGGTGATATGGACTCCCACTATCCTCATTCATGTTTGGATTAGTAATTACTTTACCACATGTATCACTCCTTCAATTCCATATATGGAATGTGTTCTATGACCATAAACTAAGACCACTCACTGTCCTTGAAACATGATGATAAACTACACAACTTCCTTCCAAAACTATGTATAGCTTGATTTCCATCCTCATGGTATACGTAGGAATGCCTGGGCATCTTGTCTTTCGGTCCAGCCCCAAGAATCTAAAATCCTACCCCCTCTCTTTTGCCTCGTGTCCTAAATGCTTTTGAGATCATGTCGTGTGGCGATTTCCTCTTGGGTCTTCATTTACATCAGGTTTTGTAGCAACCTCACCATGTGCCTCCCTTGTCATTTCCCAATATTGTACGAGTTCTATGACCCTAAACTAATATCTCCCATTAATGGCCCATTCTATGACCATTAAGTTCGAAGCACAAAAACCTAGGACCTTGTCCTTTGAAAGGGACATGACTCCCTCTATCTGATACGTCTTACTCTCGTACTTAGATGCCTTGTGACAAAAAGCTCGCAGTGTGGAATTTTCATGGGGACATTCCCTCATTCTACATTCAAGATTTGTGAGCCTGTTATTTGGATACTCTCCCTCTTACACATCTGAAGGGACCCCCATTATGAACATGTCTCATTGGCATACCTACCATCTTGGGCCAAATTCCCTGAGGAACCCAAACGACATTTGCGAAAGGTCCCATGTTTCGAACATGGTCAGCAGTCGACCCTCATTTGTCTATCCCCATTCCCGTCTAAAGAGAAACAGCTATTGTGTTTCAAACATGGTCAATAGTTATCCCCTATCTTTATGCCACCATCATTGTGGTCTAGATTTCAAGCATCATGATTCACATATTTCTACTTCCCTATGTTCAAGTGGAATTCCAACATACTCGGCATTACACCTTCACACATCTAGGTGTGTCAAGTAGCTGGGTCGGCATTATTGGTGCGTCGTTTACCCAGAATCCCATCAACCCTAACATGTGCCTTCCAGTTCTAGGAAAGTCCAATCACTACTCTTTATATCCCATATCCAGCGTAAATCACGTGGGATTAGTAGTTCTAGTAGGACGTGTACTGGTGGAGGCATGCCAGACATGCCTTTCATCATCCCACAGGACATTAAATTTTGCTCTTAGAACTATGTTTGGATTGGTTCTCATCCTAATGCGATACGTAGAGACACCCAGGAATTTTTTTTTGGGCTTAGCCTCATGATCATTAACCCTTCTGGACCCTCGGGCTCAATCCTAGTCCAGACAGTATGACCATTAAACTATGTACATCGTCCTCACCGTACGACGTTTAAACTATGAATCCATCGTCCTTGTTGGTATGATGTAAAACTATAGATAATTCAAGGTCCCTACAAAATAGGTCTTGTTCGAAAGTAGTTATGATCCCTGATCAAACTGATGTGCCCACCTAATATGATTTAATCATGGCAGTGTAATTTAAAGAGTGTTGGAATCCATTTGAACAACTCATCACTTCATACTCCATGCTTTGTGTGCCCATTATTCAGACCCTCATCCCCTTTCACATATAAAGGAACCCCCAAACTGTATGGATGCTCAGCCTATGGCTCACCTACTATCCTGGGATAATGTTCCAGAAGTCTAGTGGATGACATTTCGAGTCTGGCCCCATGTTTTGAACATGGTCAGTGGTCGGCCCTTATTTTTTATTCCTATTTCAGGCTAACCCCATAAGGATATTTGTTTCGAACATAGTCAATAGTTATACTTCATTGTCACACCATCCCTACAATGTTATGAATATTGTGTATCGTGATTCTCATTTTCCACTCCCCTTTGTTCAGATTAATTTCAACTCCCCTATCGTTACCCCAATCATCTACTAGAGCATACTGGGGAAGTGATAGTCCAAATATCCTAAGGATTTCATTCTCTAGTCAGGTCTTCCCCTCTCACTTAAAAATCCCGAATGGGTTGTCTCTACCCCAGATGTTCGAAGTATGGTTGGAACTCCCACATTTAAACAATGTAATAGTGCAAGAATCCATTATTTCTCACGCCGGTAACAACCCATGTGAGCTTAATAATGGGTTTTTATTTATTTCAGGATTGTGGTGGGAGTGCATTAAAATAAACAATAAAATAGTCCAACAATGCATACAATTCAAAATTGGAATTGGTAAAGAAGGATAAGTTTAGGGGTTCACCTAAATTAGGGAACTTAAGGATCATTGTTTTGGATAGATCTCTCCAGCACCGCTACCTTCTAGCTTCTGGCCTCTAGGATTGCTTCCCGACCCTTGAAACCCTCTCTTCATCATCTACTGCAGAGCACGGTTCACTAACCCCGTCCTGTGCTTGTTCCTATTCAGTCTGAAGATTAGTCATTTGGTGACCTACTTTCATTATCTTCTCTTGGGAGTCCTCAAGCTGGGACCTTAATTGCTTAACGATCTCTGAGTAGTTTGCAATGAATTCCTCCCTTTATTACACCTACTATTCAAGGCGTCGGACCATCTGCTCTACCTTCAGAAATGACTGGGTATTCCCTAACTCCTTTTGGAACTGGGCGATGTCAGAGATTTAGCTACTCTCATATAGCTTCTCAGCCATGTAGTCACAGATTGTTAGATGAAGACGGTGGACATCAACCCCTCCAGCAGAGAGAAAGTGCATCCAGGTGCGGAGTGATCCCATCTGTTTTATCAATTTTTCATGTGGATGACTGAGGAAGAGTTTGATAGACTTCTACCCCTTACCCCACATCATCCAGCTCTCATCCGCTACTTCTAAATTAGATTCATCCATATCCATGGGTTTTATAGGCTGATAGTCAGGGAATGCAGCCAATAGATTAGATGTAGAATCTTCTTATGTTACTCTTCCCAAGGGATTAGGCTCCTCAACATGTGAGAGTTCTTCCTCTCTCGCCTCAGCCTTGGAAACTTCAACCCCACAAAATTCATACCCCAATATAGCATTGATACCGTCAGTATCCACAGCTCTTTGCTCAACATGTTCCCGAGTGGGTGAGTGCGTTCGTCATCGAGGAATCCGTAGATGGCCTATATTCAGTGGCCTATCGAGTCTCCAATGCGGTGATTACTACCCAAATAATGAACACCCTATTCAGATGGGCTCTCTAAAGGAAAATATAGGCGTCTAAGTGATTAAACATATAAGAACTAAGCACATAGGCATCCGAAATCTTCGTCACCATAGGAACTATCACTATGGGAGATCCTTCAGTGCTTGTCAGCTAAATAATGGGTGTCAGCTCCCCACCTTTTTCTATCAGTGCGTCCTCCCCCCTCCAGATACAGGTTCTTGTTTGGTGCCAATATATGCCTTATCTGGATAAAAAAATCATATTTTATATTACGCGCAATGAAAAACGGAAAAGGATGGATAAGGATTGTGGCATACCTTGAGTAGCTCAGTTATGTCTATATCAGAGCCAAAAATCTCTCCACTCTCCCAAAGACTCCCTTGGTAGGTCATCCCTTAAGACCCTCCACCTCTAAGATCCTCTTCATATTTACATACTTCTTCTTATTCTATTTTACCCTCTCCTTCCCCCTCATCCTCTTCTAACTCACATCTCTATGGCTCCTAATCACTGTCATCACCCTCAGACAGTATTTTTATGGATCAAGCTCCTGGATGATCATTACCTTTACCAAGAAAGGCGGTTCCTCATTCCAAACCCTCTAGCATTCACACTCATCGATTTCCATCAAATATGATTTCCGAAGATGTAAGTTCACCTTGTCATAAATCCGAATATGTCCAACCTCTGGTAGTTGGATTCCATCTCGCACTATATTTTTCCAAAGTGTTACGGTTACCATCAACTTCCACAGGATCAACTAGGATAGACATAGTGATGAGAAGATTGCATCATCAGAAGGATGAACTAGGTACCATATCTTCTTCCCAAGAAGCTCCTTAACGACTCCGTGAGGTTGTTCGCAAGCCCCTATTCCCCCAGACGATGATGACACAGTCTCACCATGTGATGTTCCTGCTGCTATTGTCTCGGCCTACCCAGGCCCAGTTGCCAAACTTACTCCTGGCCTTTCCTCCCTAACATCACCATGTCTACTATCCTACTACCCAGGTTTAACACTGGCCACCTTGAGCTATCGGACTTGCTTCTACAGAATCCCTTCAGGGTTTTCTACAACCCAATGTTTGGCATATTCAATTGAAAGGCCAGCATAAACTCCAGTGGGGGGGGGGGGGGAGTAATGACTTCACCAGAGGATTAATTTGTAAACATCTACCAAATTTGGATAATTGCACATGGATTCCTCTCCTTCTGTACCTCTATGTATAATTTCTTCGGCATCCGCTGAAGGAATCCAAACTGCCTGGAAAATCATGATCGCACGAAATGCTTGCAATGAATCTTCACGTCGACCCGAGCCACAAACACCCCACCTCTGATGCTCTGGAAGTATTCCCTTTGCTCTATTAATCCTTTCCTATTTTCTGTCATCTATCCAGTTTGGGTAGGGAATGGACTAATGTAAAAATTGGTGTGATTTCCGATCTTGATCCTTACCCCTTCTATGTTGAGCATCAATGGAAGGACCAAGGAACTGTTCAACAAGGAATCCCGTGAACCGTTACCTGGGGGACGAATGCATTTGGAAAAGTGTATCTACCATAGTGAGCTACAATCCAGCCATGAATGATTGGGAAAGGTCCATAGATCCTCCTCGATGAAACCCCTCTCGAAATATGCCCTAGGATGGCATAAAAATGGTCCAAAACATGGACTCCCCAAGTTAAACCTATGATTAGCGGCCATAATAGAATCCATCACCAATGTTGCTGGATGAAATCCCATCCTCGTGTACATCACTAGAAGGATCCACCTACTCAAGAAGTTTGAATGAAATCCAACATACCATATGTTCAGATCTCGACTTTCATTCACACTAAAACACCATGATTGATATTCTCCTGCCTCTAGGATCCTCTAGTATGATCCACTATTTCTTCTCTATGTCAGGGGCAGAAGTCATCTTCCCCACCCCGACATCTTGAAATTTAGATCTTTATATTGATACAGGCTGATCCAATTAGAGTAGGTGATGTCCTTCTGAAAGTCCTTGACTGCCAGCCTCTCCTTGACCAGCTCTAATAGATGCCATGTTAGGACGGGAGTCTGTGATCTTTCTCCCCAGGTGTTCCCTATCAGAAAGAATTCATCATACTAGTGCCCATAAAAAGTAATGCCTCTGATGAAATGAGTGTCCCAAAGGCTGATATCAACCTTTCCATGGTGGAGATGGAAGGTGTTGGAATATGGGGACTAGTAGTTAAAGTGCTCCGGCCCAAGATCGTGCTGGTGGTAGAAATGGAACTGTGATGTCCACACTAACTCGAATAACCAAATGTGTCATAGTTCGGCCCCAAACTGATCACAAGATTGGAGTATCCAATATTCCTAGGCCTACACACTTGTTATGTTACCTCTAGATCTCAAGTCCCAATCCTGCATCCAGCCTTTGGTCTCATTAGTGATTCTATGTTGTAAAGTACTTGCGTAATGAGCCGGAGAACCCTCGGTGATAGGCTCATTTCCCAAGATGGTCCTGGTCTTGGGGTTCTCGACGTAAACATTCTTTTTCTTGGTATCTTTAACAGGATGGCCATTGTTAGTAATGTTGTATCAGGGGATATCATTCTCACGGGTCACCCATGATTATGGTGTGTTGACTTTGATTCTTGAAACGGGTACTCCCTCCAAAATACCGAAGTCCCATATCGTTATGTTGTCAGATAGTGCATACTCCTTCTAGGATGGGGTCAACATATTGAAGAGATTTTGGTTGTTGGTTACAATTTTCGGGCACCATAAACCTCAGATATCATGACTATCGTGGTCCTACGAGTGGAGTATTCATCTTCTCTCTCATCATCAGCTCGATTAGCAGCCATCATTTTCAGTAAGGACCGAAGGATCTCTCACAAAAAGACTGGTATGGTGCGCGAAAATTCAGAAATTCGTGTGAAAAACTGAGGCAGTGGCTTGAAAAAATCAGATTCTATGGGAAAAACCACGTCCAAACTTGGGGAATTACAAACAACGGATGTCAGATCATATGGAGGAAGGGGATATTTTTGGGTCATGAGAACTCAGAAATTATCAAGTGTGAAAATCCATAAGGTCTATAGGACCCGTGAGGGTTTTTATAGGCGTGGAGCGGCGTTTCCGTGTGTGAGAAAAGAAATTTAAGTGCAACTTCCTGGTTTTTCATGTAACTGAAGCGTTTTATGAGCACCGAACTCAGATGATTTTACATCTCGGCGTTTCCCTCAGAATCTGACCATTGCATGCCCTTACAGATCTGATTCTAAAGGGGTATTTTTAGATGAAAAAATGTGCTAAAATCCTATAGTGGTCATTTGCAAATAAAATGAGGACATATTTCGACTCGGCTACTAATTTTAGGGGGAATAGAAGCATCACACGAAAAATTCAAAGGGTGCATGAAAAATAGCACTCCTAGATGAAACAATTCTGGATCTAAAGGATGTTTTCGCATGACGAAAAACATGCACGTAGTCGCAGCCCGATGCAAAAATGTGTGCACCGCCGTCATCGGATGTAGAATCTTTCATGTAGCCAACACTGGGACTAGATTTTTTGCATCGATTAACTTCTTTGTGGACCCAATAACCCCAAACACCTATAAATATAAAGGATCCCCGCCGAATTCTAACTGATGAATAATATGAACCATCTCCTCTATGAAAAAAAACACCTCTCCCGTGCATAAAATATGGCTTTTAGGTATTGGATTTTCTTCGATAGGTCTCCCATGGGTCCTCATTCATGCAGGACCACATTTTTAAGACCCTATCCCAAGTCTAGAAGTGTTGGGTCCCTTACGCGCAATCCCTTTCCCTTTTGTGCAATCCCTTTCCTTGCGTGTAAAACCTCAGCCACCAAATGCACACAAACATCCTCAATTGTGCATACACCCAGCCTTATTTACACAGCTTTTCGGACAATCCTCTCCTATTGTGAGTAATCCTCCTTGTCCGCTCACCCAGGCCTTTTCCGCATATCCTTTCTGATTGCACTCCAATTGCACTCAAACCTCTCCAATTACAAGAAAACCTCTAGGCCCACTCACTTTGGCCTTTTCCACACAGCTGTTTCATTTGTACACAAGCCGCCCTACATGTGATTACCCTTTTGCTTCGATGTCCCTCTTTCAGAAATCACCTTCAAGTGATTACTAATCCCAAAAAAACAACGTTACACTCCCTTTTTTCATACGGCCCTATAGGCTCATAAGAAGTAACTTCAATGTCCCTTGGACGATGCTTCCCTCTACGTTGCCTCACCTCATGATTCTTTGCATAGGAATGATAATGTCTATTTCCTTTTCTTATAGCCATGCTAATGTGGACCCCTCAATGGATCGCTCCACAACACCTCATAGCCAAGTGGTTATTGATGCCCTCCCTTCCCCTGGGTGGGTGGGTATTAGTTATGTAAGTCCTATGGGTTCGGATAAAACTCGCATAGTCTGAGATACAGGATGTTAAAATACCTGGTACCATCGTCATCATCACATGACGTTAAATTGTGACCTCTCCCCAAGCGTCATAAGTAGGGTTCCCCACCTGCACATTCTGCATGCTGATTGGTCTCCATGGGAATGAAATCATTCCTCACATGGAATGAGATCCTCTTTATTAGAGCGGCGTTTGTCTATGGGGAAAGGGAAACCAACTTAGTGTAATCCCCTAGCCTTTCTTGGAGGAGGTAGTATCCCTGCTCCTCCTATATTCTTGATTTCCAAATACTAACAGGTTTGAGGGGAATAGGGGACTACATTACCTCATCCCTCTCCCACTAGGCTTTGTCACCACCTAGGCCTCCATCTTGGAGTAAGTCCCAATCTCCATCTCTCGGGGCTTCAGACCATGCGTAAGACCCTATTTCCTCATTGGGCAACCAACTACGCGTAAGACCCTATTTCCATTATGGGCTACTAATTATGTGTTATCCCCACTACACTTCCCACAAACTCCTCTTTAACGTGGTGAACGCCATGTTTTTTCTGCCTCTTGTTTATCACACTGAGCATGACTCATGTGTAATTAGAGAAAGCATTGACTATGGCATCCCCTATGGTCACCCTAGAGTGTAAGCCCCCGAACATTCTCCCGAACTACCTGGAATTTGATCCTTTATAAGGCAGGGTACATAGACAGCCTCCCTAGGGTTCAAGCCCAACAACCGTTGGTCCCGTCCATCTTCACATAGGTGCACCTAATTCTCCTGAATTACATGGACATTGATCCTTGCCAATGCTAGGTACATAGGAAGCCTCCCTGAGGTTCAAGCCTAACAAACCTTGGTCCTGACCATCTTCACGTCGGTGCACCAAACTCTCCTGAACTATGTGGAATTTGATCCTTTCCAAGGTATGGTACGTAGGAAGCCTCCCCGACGTTCAAGCCCAACAACCATTGGTCATTACCTTCTTCGCGTCAGTGCACCAAATTCTCCCGAACTATGTGGACTTTGATCCTTTCCAAGGCAGGGTACATAGGAATCCTCCCTGAGGTTCAAGCCCAACAACCATTGGTCATGACCATCTTCAAGTATTTGCACAAAATTATTTAGAACTACATGGACTTTGATCCTTTCCAAAGAAGGGTACGTAGGAAGCCTCCCTAAGTGTCAATCCCAACAACCATTAGTCCCGACCGTCTTCACGTCGGTGCGCCAAATTTTACCAAACTACATGGACTTTTATCCTTGCTAAGGCATGGTACGTAGGAAGCCTCCCTGAGGTTCAAGGCCAACAAACATTGGTACCAACCATCTTCACGTCGGTGAACCAAATTCTCCTACACAATGTGGAATTTGATCCTTGAAAAGGTAGGGTACGTAGGAATCTTCCTTGAGGTTCAAGACCAATAACCATTGGTCCCGACCATCTTCAAGTTGGTGCACCAAATTCTCTTGAACTACGTGGACTTTTATCCTTTCCAAGGAAGGGTACATAAGAAGCCTCCCTGAGGTTTAATCCCAACAACCATTGGTCCTGAACATCTTTGGGTCGGTTCACCAAACTCTCCCGAACCACATGGACATTGATATTTGCCACGGTGGGGTACATAGAAAGCCTCCTTGAGGTTCAATCCCAATAACCATTGGTCCCAACCATCTTCACGTCGGTGCACCAAACTCACCTAAACTACGTGGACTTTGATCCTTGCTAATGCATGGTACGTGGGAAGCCTCCCTAAGTTTCAATACCAACAAAAAATTGGTCCTAACAACTCTACGTCAGTCCACCCTTGTCCTACGTGATGTTAAACTATACACCCCATTCAGTAGTAAGTCGTTGTCAACCCCATGCAGCGGTAAGCCGTTGTGATCCCCATCCCGCGGTAAGCTGTTGTGATCCCAATATAGTGGTAAGCCGTTGTCAACCCCAAAACCAGTGGTAATCAATTTTCTTACCCTCCATTGGGACCCATATTTCTAGTTTTCCCCTGTGGAATCAGAAAAAATCTCAGGCCACTAACCACACGTAATTCCGTAGTATATTATCAGGTTGTTATCCTCTATGCACAGCCTAATTCTATACCCCCATCTTGAACTATATAGACATTGTTTCCCTTCCAAAGGGATATGTAAGAAGCCTCCTGATATTCAAGCCTATCTCACATGTCCCCTCCTGGTCTTCCCCTCAAGCCTATGTGTTTCGGGAAGATCATGACCCTAACTCAGAGGTTCCAATTCCTCCTGGTCCCCCTCATATGAATTGCCTCCATAGGTGTCCCATCGCCTCACCAAACTACATGGACTTTGATTCCCTACCACAGGGAAACATAGGAATTCTATTCAACGCTCAAGCCCAACATCACCATCACCCTTGCATCAGTTTTGTCTCATACCACCACCACTTAATTCAGCACTCCATTATCAATCCTAATTATTACATGGGATGGTACATCCTAGTGGGATCATGCCATCTCTTTTCCCCTTAACTACTCTGATCAGTAATCGGGTAACTAACTATGTGTTAGTCTGAACATTAGTGTTCCCTCCAGGGGCTGATCCCATCTGATCCACTCCAGTCAAGGTTATGATAAGTTTGATCTGCCTTTTCTAGATGTTAATCTTGTGGAATACCCTATGTTAAACATTGGAATCTGATGAAAACCTTAGATACGTGCATATGGAATATCATTTCCTACATTCGAGGTGGGATTCATCAGGATTCTGCGCCCTCGTGAAGCCCTATAATATGGTGAAGAAACTCAGACGCTCTAGTGTTCCAGCATCCAGACATGCCAGTAATGTCTAATGTGACTACTCCCCCAACCAAAGGTTGCTGCCCTGACCAGACCCCTTGGAATGTCCCGGGAGAAGCAATGTAATTAACCAGTGTCCATGAAGATATGTCACTGGGAAGAGTTTCACGAACAATGTCTTAATATATATGGGAGACCCAGACTAGGTGACAAGTTATGAGGAGGAATCCAAAGAAGTAGGAACCTACATCCCATCATTCTATTTTGATCAAGAGGTATAAGTCTCTAAATAAGCAACGGATGTTGGCCACATTTGGAATGCTGGAATATAGGGAAATAGTTAGTGTGTCTTCATCGTCCACAAATAGACGGATGTGTGCGCCCTGGAGAAAGAATTGAAAACACACACTATGTATAATTAGGAGAGACCGATCTTGTCACGCTAATACTTCTCTGAACTCAACCAATGCATATCATATCCCAAATGAATAATGTCCATGAGGAATTCCATCTGATCTAGAGGAATCCTTACAAGGTGGAAGACTTGATTAACTATCTCTAGCCTAATCTTAGCTACCCAGTGGTTGGGATTACCCTAAATCCTAGGAGGTCCCTTTCATTAGAACTCATGTTGAGCACTCATCCTACATGCATCCTCAACTAGAACTGCTAATGATAGATGTTGTTCAATGGGTGGTGTTATAGATGGTAAACCACATATAGGAGATATCTCTATTAAAATCACCTTTATTGAAGCCTCATCACTCATTTCATCATCCTAATGATCAAGCAGTGGAATCATGGATGGTTATCTTCATGGAGGCATCCATAAATAAACAAGATGTACCATGGTCGAAGAGTATATCTGGAGAGCTGACTGATGAAGGACATAGAAACCACAACCCATTACTATATAATTAATGTACTAGTTTTTTCACTTTAACGAATATCAACATGTACTAAGTCATAAGGGAGGTGATCAGAGCCCTGGTGTATATATATGTTAGGTGTTTCACCAACACTGGATTCCATGGCCAGAAATCCGAACTCAAAACAGTTAACATTGTTTACCCAAACCAATATTAGTGATTATGTTTCTAAGGAAGAACTGACTAGTCTGAACAACTCTATCATGACATGGACCAATGGGGCCCAAAATGAAACTACCCTAATCCTACCTACAACAGGTTCGGGGATGATGACCATCACCGAGTAAGAATATCTCACACATGGTAGTAATTTTCCTATTTTACCTATACACATGAACACATCACCAAGCATGTACATTGATGAAATGTAAAACAACTTAAACAATGCATGATTAAAACTATGACCCCCAACTAGAGTATGACTATAATGTAATGCAATCAAAGGAGGGGAAAAATACAAGACCAAAAACATTATAGAGTCAAACCTTCTCTATCATAGAGGGATATGATCAAATGGAATCTCTCGATAAGAACCTCAGTCTATCAAGATCAAGATAGGTCCAAAAACTCTCTATCCTCTATTTAAACATTAAAAAATGGTCACCATATACATAAGATATGAGACATGCGAGTAGATCCCATTAAGGGGTTAGTATAAAAATATATATTATGAATCCCTAGAAACACTGAAAATTGAGAATAAATAATAGTCTTCTGATAAAAATGATATAAAAATATATTTTTTAAAAGAAAAATAAGATGTACTTAGGAAGGACACACCACCACCAGGAGGTCACAACCTATATCTAGCCATAGGATTCAACTCAAATTAGTACTCATTCTAGGATAATACACTAATCAAGACATGAGATCATCAAAGACACTCATCTAAGAGGTAAATATTATTATTCCCACTAAATAAAGATAATTGGTTTCTAAAGACCACGATACTCAGATAGGTGTCACACTAAGAACTGCAAGTTGACCCCATGAACCTAATCTGGATCAACCCAGTACATAATGGATCATATGACGATGATATTATGAACCTTGTTGATATGGAATTCTAGATGGAGGATCAATTAAAAACTCATGGATTTTATGGTGATTCTAAAAACGCCACTGAGGTTATAAAAATGATAGAGCATCACACTCAAGTCTCAAAGAGGGACATTATGAACTCTATCTGAAACTCATCCTCTAGAGGGGATCACAATCCTTAATTTTGTACATATTGACACATTGTATAGTTAATGGAATGGGTTTAGGGAACACACTCAACTTATACTAGTATATTTTGATGAAACGGAGGGCTACAAACACCCTCATTGGGGGTACACAGCAAGTATGGGTTGCACATAGCTTTTCCAGACATCTCCTGGTATGGTCGTGTGTTTATTACACACGTGAGATTTAAATATTCCAATAAACTGTGTGATGGAATAGTACACAACATTTGGTTATCACCCGGAACCTTGGTCATGTTTTCTTCCCATTCCCATGTACAGTTGGGCTTGCCCATGTGCCTAACCATGTACACCTTGTTGTGCCCATGTACACCTAGACATTCTCATGCCTTCGTACACCTAGTAATATACTCTTGATCTGTATGTATACTTGGTCTTCCCATGCCCATGTATCCTTTGAGATAAAAACCAAGACAAAAAGAACATGTAACACAACATGTGGTAGGGTCACACGGTGTCTGATATTTAACTATACACAAAACCCTAGAACCATACAGGGGGGTCCCATTTGGCATGTAATATCATATTACATGTCTTTTAATGTGGGATTTTCCATATCTATTGGTTATTTTTCTATGTCATCCACCATGTCACTAGATCCACTATTCACACTGAGGAATCATAGATTAAGGGTCATCTGACCATTTCCATCATTGATAATCAGGGTCTTGGTCTGTATATTTGTGGAAAACACCATAGTCGAGTCATATATCACCACCACACATCAAAAATGAGAATAATGAGAACCAAATAACCTTTAAATTCACTTTTGATTATCCTCCATCACCATCGCACCTCGATATTACTATCAATATCAATCCTCAACTATGGTATTGATCTATTGTACTGGAGAATGGTCATGAAATTATCAAATACTAGATACTCATCAAAAAATTGAACAAATAAATTTCCCATGATAAACGTGCAAGGAATAGGGGAGAAATCCATAAACCATTATATGTGAGGAAAAAATCATGTACATTTCTCATACAACCTCGATCTTCTGTTGTAGATATAGACAAAAATATTTTGATAAAATCAATGGAAATATAAATCCATAAATTGAAATCTATCATCGATGAACAAATCAATTTTTGTTCATAGAATTAATACATGTTTTTCCAGGATTAAAGAATAGCCTTGAAATCACTAATCAACATCCAACCTGATGTTTGGATAGATCTCTAATGAAGAATGGACATGTGTTGCAGTCATTAGTGAGATATATGAACTATAATTGTGCAACCATCCTCATTCCTAATCTGATCTTGTGGCATCAGCTAAGAATATTTTCTAATGGTCTTCTTGGACTCTAGGGTTTAGAATCCACACCTAAGACATCTTTATAAATACATATGACATGTTCCTGTCATGGGGTGTGGAAATAAATAATTTTCTATGTTAAAAAATAGTATAGTGGTTAACCTAGGTTGTCTTGAGAGAGGAGCACTCAACAATCACTTATTTTACTTTAAATTTAATAAATATGTGGTGGTTGTTTTTTGATATTGTTTGGTTATGAAAACAAGGAAACAAAACTAAAGAAAGCAATAAACTAAAAGATTTAAAAAAAATTGTAAAATAATACAATTAAAAATATTGATAATAATTGGGTGATCAGGTTGGGGTTGGTTTTTCAATTATAATGTTATCACAGATCCAATTTTATTAAATCCTCTTCTGCTAAGTCAGTTTAAGTGATATTTCATGATGAATTCCTATAACTCCCTTGGTAAATAGTGATGGTTAAGGTAAACCTTATAAATATCGTAGCTCAGTCTACTCTCCTTCCTATTTGATAAATATATGTAGTGAATACCCTCAATTGAGTTAGGAAATTTCTGATGGGGTCTTGTTTATCCCAAACAATTAAGAATATTTAATACCCCTGCCACACGTACTGACGATCACCGAGTACATCACCACTAAGCCCTAATATATTCCGTATTATATATACTAGAACTTAGTTGAGGAAGATTATGAATATTTTCCAACGCAATAATAACAATAGAATATTAGATCAAATACAATCATATAAGATAATAATCCATTTATTAGAATTTAAAACCAGCACCGCAGAAGAGAGAGAGTTTTTATTTAACCAATGTATGAACTCAAATATTTCCAAAGATAAAACCTAACCTTATCCAATCACTCAAGAATATTTAACCCACCATGTAAAGGGTAATTGAGAAGTAGGGGGGAGAATAAGGAATTATAAAACTAATAAGAACAAAATTATGAAAATAAAGAACAGATTTTTTCTCCTCTAGAATCTATCCACTAGAAATATATATTCGGTTCTCCCACAATATCATTGATTCAGGCCAAGTTCCCTTCTTATAGGAGGTTATTAATGGAGTTGGTCATATAAAAATGATGTTTCAAGGAATTTTGGGCCATGTAGAATTATTTATGGCCGAATTAGTAGACCTGACTTTTTATGGCTACCAATCACTATACCACCCACCATACATTAACTGGTTGAAGGGTGGCCTATATAAAATCTTTTCGACATGAAATTTATTTTGAATTTTACTAATCAATTTTTATTTCTGACCAAGTTAGAGTCACCCCATTTAGTGGTCGTTATCACGAGATATGAGCCATTGAATGATACATGTTCTATTCAATCATCCAGAATAAGTTTTCACATTGACCGATTTCTTTTGGCTTGTTGTATTTCGAATCGGATCAGGGTCCAGATAACTTATTTGTATCCCACAAATGATGTCTTCGAAAAAAAATAAATTAGATGAATTGGATGAAAATTTTAGGAGTTATGATCGAAATAGAGAGACAACATAAAACTTTTAAATGTCCAGAATTAACCAATTTTCATATTTAAGCTCAAAACTCACCAAAAACTATAAGATGATCCAAATAAAATCAAATTGAATAATCGGAAGGGATTACATAATTTAAAAACATAATAATAGTTATGAAAATATTATCTTTTTCAATTCCTCCACAGTTATCACTTGGACTCCTGGATAAGTAAACATCAAAATCACATCAAAGAAAATTTAAAAAATATATTCATAAGATCAAACAATTTAACACCATGAAATAAAATATATCTGGAATCATAAACAAAAATTATTATAAGTTCTCAATTTAGATGATAAATATATTTCCTCTTTATTTTTTCTCTCATGCACCAAAAACACTTACCTAACATGCATTTTCTCTCATTAGAAAATATCAATTTTCAAAAATGTATTTCTCATCCAATACTCATGAAAGGGTCGCTATAGGCTCGATAAATTCTTAAATATACACTATATGTGAGTCCTGGACATATGTTTATAATGAGGAATTTATAGGTTTGTTCTGTGAATTCTAGTTGGTAGTATTTAGATGTGAAAAAATATAAGGCTGAATGATGAGTGCTTTGCTCTTTCTGAAGAAAAATTGCAATATTCTAATTTTTACTCAAGTACGGTCTCCTCCTCACTCCCCTTAGTAGTAAATAAACTCCATAAGAATAAAAATAAGTGAAATTAAACAGCATTTATCATTTCAGAAAAAAAAAGTATCAGTCATATCAAACATGATTTTTCTTGAAATCTCCAGATAGGCAAAACTTCTTTTATATGAATGTTCCAGATAAGGAACACCTTTCAATAGAATGTTTTTTTCAGAAACAAGAACATATCTTCCAAAAAAAATTCACCGAAAGTATCACCAAATTAGGTAGAATAATACAATACAGTTTCCCCCACTCTTAAGTTCAACTAGATTATGTAGTTTTACATTAAGAGCAGGTTGGATAGTGAAAATTGGCTTATGATGTGCCTAACCTAATCCGTTGTTCATGGATTCTATGGGATACAAGGATTAAATGTACAAGCTGGGACATTGTTAAAATGATTCTTATGATATATGATAATTCATATCAAAGAAATTACTCAATTATTTAATACACATGTACTTCAATACCTCCAGTTTTGATAGGAATAAATCAAATTCTGATAAAATCAAGCAAGGTATGGTTCTCTCAAGAAGTGGGGTGAATAAAAAGAAAATTAAAATTAGGTTTATAAGCTGATAGAGATAATATTTTTATCCTTTTATATATCTAATCCAATTATTTAATCCCTAAAAAATTATCAATTTGAGTTATTTACATCAATTTTGGATTTATGATGTGTTTTGGGCTAAAATTTGAAAACTGATTAATTTGGAAATATTGACACATTTTAATCACTTTGGTAATTCACATATATCTATTAAAATATAAATCCAATTGAAGTTTTTCATTTTTTATTGGCTTCATAAATGTATTGTATTCATATTTTGTTTGTTCTCCATAATTAAATCCAACCATACATAGGTATGAAAAATTAAATAAAGGTGGACCATTATTCTAAATGTCTGCATTGACCCCACCTCACTAAATAAATCATAACTCAGCATACACGCCTCAAATGGGGAGATTCCAATTGTATGTGGAATAATATTAAATAAGGAGTTAGGTTTTGAAGATTGTGAAGAATTTCCATCATTATAGCATTCCCTGGATGCTGACAACTTGGGGCATAAAAAAGGAAACATTCTTCTAGAATAAAATATCATCATTAATTGTCGATATCTTCTAATACACATGGAGGATAATTATGAAATTTTGTGATGAAAAATAATAACTATTTTTCAATATCCTTATAGATTACATCATTTCCCAATTTGGCCATTATATTATCCAATCATGACTAATCTTTCAGTGGAGAGAATCTGCAGCAAATTTTAAAGATAGATTTTCAAGATCTGAAATTTGAAGACCAAAGGATAGAATCCCTTGGCCTATATAAGGAGGAGTTCACACATGCTGAAGTAGTGGTTCTACACCAAAATTGTATTGGAGGCCTAGGGACATGCTACTAACTTAGGATTTTTCTTTTAGTTTCTTTTTAATTTAGTTTTCTTTTATCATGTAACATTTATGAATATTTTTTATTAATTTGTATCCATATTCTTCCATCTCAATTTCTCTTCTACCCCTAATATAATTCACTTATTTTAATTAGTTAAAAATCCATCGTGACCTCTTAACCTTAAAAATGAGGGGATAACCCAAGACTTGGCCTGGGGGAGTTATGTGGAAATTCCATTTATTCTGCGCATAAATTCTTAAGTTTTATTATGTTTGTGACAAGCAAGAGTGATGTGCACAGGTGCGATGGTCGTCCACCACAACACTAAACTAAAACTTATTTATATTATTTTATTAAATATTATCCCTCTTTCTAGATACTATCTCTTCATATCGTGGAGTTGATTCATTCATTAAATGAAATGGCATACGATGGAGCCAAGTCCTGGGAGATGTCACAGGCTGGCTTGAGGTGTTCCATCATCCTTGATTATAGGAGGAGGTGGAATTGAGAATGATATACACATTCAATATTTCACAACACTAAATAAATGAATAGTAATTAATGAATGAGGTCTCAGAAATGAATTATCAAACATAATTAAAACTCCAATAAAGATAATAATGTAACCCACAAACTAACCCACAATGGCCAAGTTCTTTATTCACTAATATCATCATGTTACAGCATGTTCCTTAACATTTTTATTCAAATTTAATAGAATTATAAGATTAAATAAAAAACCAAAATAACTAGTGTAGGTGAATAAGATTAAGTAGGTAAACAACTGAGAAATCTCCTCAAGTGAGATGACCCTGGTCAGCATCTGTGCTGGATTAAGAAATTAAATTGCTTTTTCCATGCCCTACGACAGGCGTGCATCAAAACTGGTATCGTTGTCAAGGAGCTAATCAGTTGTTTACTTTACGTTTTATATTTTCAAATTTTATATATTTGTCACAATTTTTTAAAAAAATATGAAAATAATACTTTTCCATGATGTATTAAAATTCAAATTATTATGCATGAAATAATTACTCACAGGTGCAACATCAAGAACCCGAAGTGGATTATAGATATCTAAATGCCAGGGTGGATAGGATTATCAGTACTCTAGATGACTGGGGGAGAAAAATGAAAATAGAATTTTACTATGTTAGAGCACAATGTGATCAACATGAGACTGAAGTAGAGCAAGATCCTGAGCAAGCTGTGGAAGAAATTTCGCCACTAGTATTTGATGTTAAAGAACCTTTGGGGGTAAACGAGGATATTTCTGAAGATCAATTACACATCTCTCAACCATTTCCGGAAGTGATAGATGAAATAATATTTTCTACTAATTTACCAGAGGGAGATCATGTGAATTTGGAGATGTTTTAGAGTGCATGGGTAGAAATTGAAATGCAACATGATCTCCTAATTCCTTAATATGTAGAAGAGAAACCACATTTATACCTCCATCTAGCCTTGTAAGATGAAGAATCCTCCCATGTGGGAGAAATATATGTATGAGTGGAGGATCCTTACTACCTATCTTTATCAAGTGATGATTGAAACCAAGATGAACTTATCACAGAAAAAGTGAGTGAACCAGAAGCAGCTTAGGGATATGATCCTTTCATGAAATCTATATTTCCTGATTTCATTCAATCTGATTTGAGGGTCACTTCTTTTGATTTTGAATTTTCAGATTCGGTCAATCCTTCTATCACCTTGGAGGAAGATGAAGAAGGAGAAATTTCACCTGTTGAGGAACACTTGGTTCTCCCTAAGGACATTGATCGAATGCTTGAGGAATCCCAAGAAGTGATAATAGTGGCTCTGCATGAAGAACCAAATCAAGAAGCTTCCTACCTTAAAATGGAATATATTGAAATTAATATTTCAAATTTAAATTTTTAATATCACTTTGATTATTATTTTCATCCAACAAATCTATAGAAACCACTGGATTTATAAGAACTCGTTTCACAAGTAGCAACTGATGAGGAGAAGGATCCATACTTCATCCTACCCCCGCCATGAATGCTTTACCACATTGCGATGGGGGAAGATCTAGTGTACCCTATCTATGGAATTCTCTTCAACAAGAACAAAGAGCTGCAAGCGAGGAATAAAAGCATGTGGTGGTTCATTTCCAATAAGATCCACCCACCATCATATTATGGATGAGAGCTGGTACTACCCTCGAGAAGCAGTAAATGAATCCAAGGCCCACTAGGGGGATCGTACCAAGGCTTATCTTTACTTTCTTTCTAGGAATTTGGATTCCAATTTCTTTTCCTTGAAGTATCTTAGGATGCAGCCACCTCCCCCCAAGATTTCTAAGCTTTAATGGCCTGATCCTTTCACTTAATTGAGTAATTATATTTTGTAGGTTCATGATTGTAGAATGGAACCCCCAACAGAAAAAAAACCAAGATTCATTTCAAAAGAGAGTTCTCTTTTAATGTCTAACTTTGAAACTCCTTACATTTTCTTGTGATTTAAACTAGAATTTAATTCCCACACTTGAATTATGTTTTACTTTACATATCTAGGAGACATGAGTTTCTTAGGATTCCATTGATTCCATGTTTTAAATTTTAGTTTCAATTAGATTGAATGAGTAAAATAGATAATTGGATAATTAATGTGAAGCCTGGATATTAAAATAGAGACCGGTGATTTGAATGAATTAGTCGATTCATATTAATGAAATTTCCCTACCATTTTTCATGCATTAAATTTTTGAAATACATGTGAATTAATTTGTTAATATTAATCATGCCATGACTGATTTTCCAATATCATATTCCCATTCCTGAGAGGATTTCATGACAAAATATTTCCTATTTTATCTTGAGCATATTTCTTGAGTGATCATGGGACGTGCCACCTACTAGAACTTGTATTTAAACTTGTCAAAGATATGAATGTGAAAAAACACAATAAAATGATTAAGGCACTACTTTGACTATCCATATATTTACCAGAGACCCACCTTTACATTTATCCTTCGTTATCCCATTGATTCCTTGAATTTCTTTATAGGTTTAAGACACATTACAAGATTATTTTTCCTTATCATCCCACTATTTTAGTATTTTTTCATGGATTATTCATGTTGGATTGTGGGGGAAGGGCCTTGCGTGTGATTTCATTGGGATGTGTATAATTGTTTGTTGGATTTTGGTGTGATTCATCATTTTGGGAAATGTATTATTAGAAAATTCGGCATGATCCATCATTATATTATGCTTCATTCATTTAATCCGGTTCTCCTTAAAAAAAATTGAAAGTAAAGTTGTGCATTTATGGAGCTTTAGGAAAAAATCAAAAAAATAATGAGATAAATTAATTTGTACCTTTCTGGAGCTTTACTCTAAAAAAGAGGGGGAACTTGGATTATATCATTATTTGTAATCGTTTATTGCCTCATGTCACATGTCATTAAAAGAGGGTGGAGTTGTGTTTCACATTACCATGGGGATTTGAGTGAGGTTCGTCCTATATTTTCAGTTGATTAATCATGAATTGTACTTAAGAGTCAAACCTCCTACTTCTGGCCTTAAATTAGTTCAATCATTTACCCGCTAACCCTAATCTATAGAGTCATTTGAACTTTTATTGCAAGTCCTCATGATTTTATTTGCATTTTTTCTTTACAAAGTGGAGAAAGTAGTTCCTTTACAATCATATGGGTAAGGATAATGTTCTCATGATATGAACGTAACTCCACTATTAATTGTATCATGAGTGATGATATAAAAGATTCAAAAGATAGGTAGATAATGATTTGACATGTTTAATAATAATAAATTGAGAATCTTGAATGAATGAAAGGAGAAGCTCCATGATTTTTCAAAGGGGAAAAGTAAAATGAATTAATTGATTGTTTCTTTGAAAAATGGGAAATTAAATTTATATTTTTTGTGGAACATGATAATTTGAATGTACATTGATAATAATTTGATTTTATTGCATTTGAAGTTAAATATTAGTAACATTGGTGCCCTTTGATTTCAATGTTGAGATTTTATGCTTGAGGCCAACCATAGTTTAAGTGTGGGAAAATTGATAGAGATAATATTTTCATTATTTTTTATATTTAATTCAATGGTTTAATCCTCAAAAATTTAACAAGTTGAGTTATTTATATCAATTTTGGATTTATGAGGTGTTTTGGGATAAAATTGGAAAACTACTTAATTTGGAAATATTGACAGATTTTAATCACTTTGGTAAATCATGCAAATATTTTATACTATAAATCCAATTGATGTGATTTTTTTTATTCATATATTTATTTCCTTTATATGTTGTTTTTAAAATAGGATTTAATTCGACCATCCATGGGTCTGAAAAATTCAATCAAGGTGGATAATTATTCTAGACGACCGTGTGGAACCCACCTCACTAAATAAATCATAACTCGGTATACACACCTCAAATTAGGATGATTCAAATTGTATTTGTAAGAATATGAAATAATTAGTTCGTATGTTGAAGATTGTAATGAAATAACATTATTAAAGATATTCATGGATGCTGACAAATTGGGGCCGAAAAAAGGAAACATTCCTCTATAATGAAATCTCATCATTAACTGTTAATATCTCCTAATACACATGGAGGATAAATCTGAAATTTTTTTATGAAACTTAAATCATATTTTTTAATATCATTATATAATTTTTCATTGCATAATCGGCCATTAGATTGGCTAAACATGGTCAATCTTTCAGTGGAGAGAATATGTACCACATCATAAAGAGAGATTTTGAAGATGTGAAATTTGAAGACTGAAGGATGGAATTCCTTGGCATACATATGGAGGACTTCACCCATTATGATGGGGGAGTTTGACGTCAAAGTTGGATTTGAGGCCTAGGGACATTAATCTAACAAGTATTTTTTATTTCTTTTCTTTTGAATTTAGTTTTCTTCTATCATGCAACACTTCTGCATATATTTTTTTTAAAGTGTATCCATATTCTTCCATCTCTATTTCTCTTCCACCCCTAATGTAATTATCTTATTTTAATTCTTATTCAATCCACCATGTCCTCTTACCCATAAAAATTATCGGCTAACCCAAGACTTGTCCTGGGGAGGTATGTGGAAATTTAATTTATTCTGCACTTAAATTCTTAAGTTTTATTATGTTTATGATAAGCAAGAGTGATGTGCACGGGTGCGACGATCATCCACCACGAAACTGAACTCAAACATATTTCTATTATTTTATTATATTTTTTCCCTCCCTTATACTAGATACAATCTCTTCATACGGTGCAGTTGAGCTATTCAGTAGATGAAATATCATACGATGGAGCCTGGTCCTGGGAGATGTCACATGCTCAGTTGAGGTGTGCCATCAACCTTGATTATAGGAGGTGGTGGAATTGAGATTGATATAAAAATTCAATATTTCACAACACTAAATAAAATAATAGTAATTCATGAATGATGTCTCAGAATTGAATTATCAAACATTATTTAATGACCAATAAGGAGAATAATGGATCCCACAAACCAACCCACAAAGGCCATGTTATTTCTTCACTAATATCATTCTTTTATTTCATGTTACTTTAAAATTTTCATTGAAATTTCATTGAATTATAATATTAAATAAAAAAACAAAAATAAGTAGAGTTGGTGAATAATATTATGTGGGTAAACAACTGAGAACGATCCTCAAGTGAGACGACCCTGGTCAGCCTCTATGCTGCATTAGGAAATTAAATTGATTTTCCACGCTCTACGACAGGCGTGTCTCAAAAGCCTCATAGGAAAGTGATTTCAAATATAAAGATAGTTAATTGTGGAATGGGATTCAAAAATGAGAGTACGTTTCATGAAATATCCAAATATTTGAACTTGAAGCAAATTCTTTTTCAGCATTCAATTAAGATCAGTTTCATGGGTTAAATTGTTTCACACATTGACATGGGTTTCAAAATTCATGATGATAATAATTTAAGTTCAAAAGTTTCAAAAACACACAAAAATTTGAAAAACACACAATTGAAAATACTAAACTATAAATTTTCCCAAACCCACACATAAATGATGTAGTGTCCACAATGAATTCAATTATATTGAATATGTAAGAATATTTTAAATTGAATCATAGGAAAATTAAGTGTTATGGAGAGGTACAACCTAATTTATTATCAATACAACAACGATTTATGATCATAATTGTTACACACATAAAAACCTACAAACAAAGGTAGATAGTAAAACATAACAAATTTATTAAACATAAACGAAAATAGAATAATAATGAGAAAAGAAGGATAGATCTTTGTTTAATCGCTCAAGTGGGCCCTAGTTTTTGACTGCCTCCAGATGGGAAGTTTCAGTTGGTTATCCACAAACTGATGGTGGGTTCAGTTTCTTTAATATTAACCACCATAACTTCGTCATTCCATCATGAAATTCTTCCTTTTTGTTGATGATTACATGGATATAGTACAATAATTCAACCCCCATGAAAATGATATGCATATTGTATGATGGGGATAGGATAAATAATGAGTCATCCTCTTCCTTAGTTTCCACCTTCCCAAATTCTTCTTCATTCTCCAGTAGTTTCTCAAGGAATTCTACATCAAAAGAATAGTCAAAGGGAAAATCATAGTGTAATTGTATTTGAATAAAATTAAAACATGGTGAATCAATAAACTCTTCCATTTCAAAGTAAGAATATTGTGTCACCTTTTCTATAATAAATTCTACTTGTATATCATCTTGAACACCTTTCAATACCTAATCAATATATTTGGGGAGCTCTAGGTGTTCCTCTTCAAGTGTATCTTCTTCTTTTTCTTCATCCACCTACGAAATACATTTGTTATCCAAATCAAAAAATTTCAACAAGGGGAGGTTATACTCAATTCAGATTATATGTAATAAGAATGAAAAGAGTTTAGAAAAATATTATCTACCTTAATTGTATTTACTTCAATTGCTTCTTCAGAATGAGGTTCCCCTTGTAGTTGAAGTTCACAAGATAGAGGTAGGTAGTCATGCTCGTCCATCTTTTCTTCAAATTCCACCATTTTGGTGGTGTCTTCCATCAATGGTTCTGGATCTTCTACTTTGTATGGAATATGTGGATCAAGTACACACATATTCCAGAATCCATCTTGATACTTTTTTTCTCCCACGTGTAGCTCAGTAGGTAATTCTTCCTTATTGTCCTCCTCAGGTTCATTCATAGGTTCTGGTTTTTTCATCAATGCATGAACATATTCAAATGAATGTTCTACTTTGTTCTCTAGTTTTTTTATGTCATTAAAACATATTGCATCTTAAATACATCATAACCAAACTCATATTCGTGTTCCAAATGTGGGTACTTGTTACATGAATTAAAGAAATAATAATTTTAATACATCATGGAAAAATTTTATTTTTAACCTTTTTTTTGAAAAATGTAAAATATTAATAATGAGATTGTAGCACTACCTCCACAGAAACAAAACCATGTTCTGACACATTACTATCATAGGATGTGAAAAAATATAATTTTCAACGTTAAAATATAGTATAGTGGTTAACCTAGGTTGTCTCGAGAGAGGAGCTCTTAACAATAACATTGTCACTTTAAATTTAAGAAAGAAGTGGTTGTTGTTTTTTATATTTGTTGGTTATGAAAAAAAGCAACGAAACATAAGAAATAAATAATGTAATTGATTTAAAACAAATTAAAAAATAATGCAATTAAAAATAGTGATAATAATTTGGTGATTAGGTTGGGGTTGGTTTTTCAATTATAATGTTCTCATAGTTACAATTTTATTCAATCCTCTTCCGCTAAGTCATTTTAAGTGTTATTTCTTGATCGATTTCTATCACTCCCTTGGAAAACAGTGATGGTGAGAGTAAATCATACCAATTTATTATCTCGGTCTACTATCCTTCCTATGTGTTAAATAGATTTAGCAAATACCCTCAATTGTGTTAGGGAATTCCCAATCGGGTGTTGTTTATCCAAAACAATTGAGAATATTCAATACCACTGCCACACGTACTGACGATTGCCGAGTACTTCACCACTAAGCCATAATATATTCCATGTTATATAGATCAGAACCTCGTGGAGGGATATTATGAATATTTACCAAGGAAATAATCACAGAATATTAAATCAAATACAATCGCATAAGATAATAAACCGTTAATTATAATTTGAAACCAACACCATAGAAGAGAGAGAGTTTTTATTCAATCAAATGTAAGAAATCAAACATTTAAAAAGATAAAACCTAACCTTCCTAGATCAATCAGAATATTTACCCCACCATGTTAAGGGTAATTTATAAGAAGGGGGAACAATAAGGAATTATAAAAATAAAAAGAACAAAAGAATGAAAATAAAGAACAGAATTTTTCTCCTCCAGAATCTGTCCACTAGAATGATAGTTTCGGTTCTACCACTATATCATCGAATCATGCTGAGTTCCCTTCTTATAAGAGGTTTGGAATAGAGTTTTTCATATACCCATGACGTTTCAAGGAATTTGGAGCCATGTGGAATGATTTATGGCGTAATTATTAGACCTAAAGTTTTCTGCCGCCAATCCATAATCCACCCACCATACTTTGACCAGTTGAATGGGGGCCTATATGAAATATTTTCTATGTGATATTTATTGTGAATTTTTCTAGTCGAGTTATATTTCTAACCCAGATAGAATCAACCCATTTTTTAGTCGTTATCCTGAGATATGATTCATTGAATGATACATGTTCCATTCTGTCAGCCAGAATAAGTTTTCAAATTGGCTGATTTGTTTTAGCTTGTTGGATTTTGAATTGGATCGAGTTCCGGAATAATTACTTGTATCCCACAAATCATGCCAACCTAAAAAAATAATTAGATTAATTGGATGAAAAGTTTAGAAGTAATGCTCGAAATACAGAGACAACTTAAAACTATTAAATATCCAGAATTAACCAATTTTCACATTTAAGCTCAAAACTCACAAAAAAATATAAAATGATCCAAATAAAATCAAATTGATTAATGGGAATAGATTAAGTAATTTAAAAACATAAGAATAATTTTGAAAATATTAGCTCTGTCAATTCCCCCACACATAGCACTAGGACTCCTGGACAAGTAAACATCAAAATCAAACCAAAGAAAATTTATAACACATATTCATGAGATCAAACAATTTAACACCAAGAAATAAAAGATATCATTACTCATAAAAAAAATTATTACACGTTCTCAATTTAGTTCTATAAATATATTTACTCTTCATTTCGTCTATCATGCACACTAAACACTTAACTAACATGCATTTTCTCTCATCGCATAAATATCAATTTTCAAAAATGTCTTTCTCATCCAATACTCATGCAAAAGTCACCATAGGCTTGATAAATTCCAACATCTCCACCCGATGTGAGTCAATGAAATATGTTTATCATGAAGACTTTATAGGGTTGTTCTGTAGCTTCAGGTTGGTAGGATTTAGATGTGAAACATTCTTAGGCTGAATGAAGAGTGCTTGGATCTTTTTGAAGAATTATTGCATAATTCTAATTTTTCCTCAAGTACGGTCTCCTTCTCACTCCCCGTAGTACTAAATCAGCTCCATCCGCCTGAAAAATCATTGAAATTACACACCATTCATCATTTCAGAAAAAATAGTATCAGTCATCTCAAATGATTTTTCTTGAAAGCTCCAAATAGGCACAACATCTATTACATGAAAGATCCAGACAAGGTACAGCTTTCAACATAATGTTTTTTAGAGACAAGAACATCTCTTAAACATTTTATTTTCCACCCAAAGTATCACCAAATTAGGTAGAAAATTACAAGATAGCTTCCCCCACACTTATGTTCAACTAGATTATGCAATTTCACTTCAAGAGTAGGTTGGATAGGGAAAATTGGTTTATGAAGTGGCTAACCTGACAGGTTGTTCATGGATTCTATACCCTAAAATATTAAATGTACAAGTCAAGACATTATAAAAAGGTTTCGTATGAAATAGGGGATTTAGCATCAAAGAAACACCACAATCATTGAAAACAAAAGTACCACAAACCCTCACGTTTTAATACGAATAAATCAAATTATGGTTAAATAAAACATGGTATGGTTCCCTCAATAAGTGAGGTGAATAAAAATAATTTTAAAATTAGGTTTTGAATCCTCACAGGAATGTGATTTCAAATATGAAGATAGTGAATTGTGTCATGGGATTCAAAAATCAGAGTAATTTTTCTGAAATTTCCAAATATTTGAACGTAAAAAAAAGTCATTTTTAGAATTATTTTAAGATCAGTTTCATGGGATAAATTGTTTCACACATTGACATTGGTTTCAGAATAGGTGATGATAATTATTTAAGCTCAAAAAATTAAAAAACACACAAAAATTTGAAAAACACACAATTGAAAATACTAAACTATAAATGTTCCCTCCCCCACACTTAAATGATGTATGGTCCTCAATGAATTCAAATAAATTGAATATATAACAATATTTTTAATTGAATCATAGAAAAATTAAGTGTTATGGAGAGTTACAACCTAATTTATTATCAGCGCAACAATAATTTAAGCTATTAATTGTTGCACACATAAAAACCTACAAACAAAGGTAGATAATTAAACAGAATAAATTTATTAAAAAGAAGATAAAATAGAATGAGAATGACAAAATAAGGATAAATCTTGGTTTAATCCCTCTAGTGGGCCCTAGGTTTTGACTACCTTCATATGGGAAGTTTCAGTTGGTTATCCCCAATCTGACGGTGGGTTCAGTTTCATTAATATGAACCACTAGAACTTCTTCCTTCCATTAAGAACTTATTTCTTTTTGTTGCTGATTACATAGATATAGTACACCAATTCAACCCCCATGAAAATGATATACATCTTTTATGATGGGGTTAGGATAAATAATGAGTCCTCCTTTTCTTTTTTTCCACTTTCACAACTTCTTATTCATTCTCCAGCAGTTTCTCAAGGCATTCTACATCAGAAGAATAATAAAAGGTATAGTCAGAGTGAAATTCTATTTGAAAATTTATTCATTATTTTTTTCCATAATTGTATAATCATATTTTGTCTCCATATTACATAATATGACTAAAATTTTCACTAACCATAGTTAAATAGTTATCAAAAATATCATCATCATCTATTATGAAATATTGTAATATATCCCTCTAAATCTATAATATGGAATCTTTGATATTTATGTTCCCTTCATACATATTCTCCATTAATTCCCAGATTTTTGTATATGGTTAAAATAATCACTTTGGTGTATAATATTTCTATAACGGTTGAAAAATATGACTCCTTAATTTTTAATTAATCATAAGGTTTCCTATTTTAAAAAATGCAATTGTTATATCTTCTAAAATGGGTGTAAATCCCATTTTAACTACATAATTGACCTTGAAACCTAGTGAGAGTAGATATGGTAGTGTTAGATTATTATAAAAATGAAAATTTTTACAAATAAAAAATGTAACTCCATTATTATTTGTTAGAACTCTGGCCTTTCATTCCTATAATCATAAAATGTACGATCTTAGGTGGTGACCATGCCTTTGATACCACTTAGTACACCAATAAGAGGGTTGGTGAATTAGTTAAATATGTACATATATGTTCTTCCCATTTGGGAATTAAATTACTATAGATTTATATAGTCTTGATCCAATCTTACAGGATATTTCTACATTTATAATAAAATAATTAGAAATAATGGGAACACATAATTTTTCACTTGGTTTATCTACAATGTGAAGGTTTATCCAATAAATGGTTTTTATTTTATAAGGAATATATTTTTACTAATATAATAGTAATTTCTATATAAGGTTAGTGTACATTCATGAATATTAATAATATGCCAAAAAAGTAGAGTAATAAATATTAGAGTTGGTATACTATCACCAAATGTTTCTACATTAATTACATGAATATTATATGTATTAAATATTAAATTAAACATATTATTACAAATTGTAATTTTTTTACATGACTTTAATGTAATAATGACAAATAATATTTTTGTTATTGATAAAGTCATAGTAGATCCCTGCTATGATGAGAACCTTGAAGTGATATGAAAATATTCTTAACACATATCTACAGTTGGATAACATACTATGATGGGACACATCATATATAGACTATCAGGTGCGGGTACTCATAAGCATATGAGATTTATTCTCATAAAGTTGTCACATGGTAATCTCCAAGGTAGGAGTGTATGTGAACATATCCTCTAGTCGGAATTCTACATGTTTTTTGTTCCAACGACTATTCCTATTTGTGAGAATGTGTAATGGTCCTTGGAATTTAATATTACCATTAATGTAAGTAACTACTTGCACACTTAGACTTACTGATGAAAATCAACAATCAATATGTTGGTGGTAATTATGGTATGTTGGGTGTTTCCGGAATGACATGCTATAAATGGATAAGTTAGGGAATGATTTTTCCCTTATATATCTATAGAATTTGATATCTCAACACTTTGATTGAAATAGAACTAGCACCCTAAATTCCATATCCATGGTGTAACGATGACTTTATTTTAGATAGTCAAAGAATGATATATTGAGAATATAAGATGATGAAACTTTCATGAAACCTTCTTGATGTGATGTTGTGATACTAGGATTATATTACCCAATGATCATTCATATGTGCTTGTCATCATTCTAACTTTAATTACTTTATCTTGGGTGCCTTTACCCATTGCTAGATAGTAATCTTGGACTTTAGGAAAGGCTACCTAATTCCAATGAGAAAGAATCCTAGTGGGTCACATACTATGTGTTTCCCTTGGTCTCTGTTAAATTCTATTTGAATTTAATTAATTGAGAAAATATTATTCTAAAAAATAAGGAATAATATTCATCAAGTTATATTTATCTCATAAATTAAATAAATATTTACCTAACGGATTGTGAATAAAATATATTCATTTATATGATTTAATATTTTATAAATATTTATTTACTAGTTTGTTATTGAAATATTTATTTAAGAGAGTAAAATAATTATTTGGGTGTTCAATAAATACAGGAGAATTTTTAACAGACCAAGACTGTGTCTGGTGATAAAATAATTATTTATTATCTGCTAAATATTATTTATCCATATTACACAAGTTGGTGCACCAAAAATGTATAATAATATTATTATTATGTGGCATGAGATTTAATCAATGTTTATAATTATATATAATGGATGTTATGAAATTAAATTTTATAACTGAAATCACATCTTTATAAATAGACGACTATGTCTATTGTGTAAAGCATTCAAAACTAATTCCATGTTTGGTAATAGAGAATTGTTGTGGAAAATGAATTCTATATCTAATATTCCTCTGATTTCCATCTCAAGAACAAGAAACCCAAGAAATAATTTATTCAAGACCGAAGACCAAGTGATCAAGAATGAACAATGCATGACATTTGATCTCTCATGCTAGAACCGAGAGAATGAGTGGCATTTCTCAGAGAGCATTGGAGCTTCTGTAGATCATTTCTAGAGGGATTTTACCTATGGATCCTCACAAGTGGAATGAATTCAATCCAAAAGGGACTTTTCGGACAATCAATAATCACTGATAATGAAATTTCTTAAGTCCATGTATTTATTTATTCATATATTAAATAAATTAATTATAAATTTAATGTGCAATATCCTCACTCTTAGTTTTGTGAAATTATTATTAAAAAAATTTAATATATCACCCTCCAATGAAACGCTTACACAATGCTTGGAACCAACAAGTGGTATCAGAGCGGTCACATTATAATTTATAATTATTTATTTGATTGCTGATATTTGTGAAACCGTTGTAATATTTTAATTTATTATTATTCATTTATTAATAATATTTTAACTAATATGTTATTGAAATATTAATCATGTCCGTTCAGTGTTTCATTTTCATAGATACTTATAAATAAATGAAGAATGTTCTGAGATACCATCAAGAAGTTCCAAATCTTTGGCTAGTAAAGAAGGGTTACTTGGCGTGTGGATAGATCACACATTGAATACCCATGTCCATTATATCTACATGCACCATGAAAATAAAAACACGTAGTTCTTTTACTGCACATCGCATGTTAATCGGGCCACGCTGGCACGCGATAAGAGGATATAAGGTGTGTAGTAGGAATTTACACATTGTGTAGTCTGGTCAAGTTAACAGACCAATGCCCCATGCGTATGACTTGGTTATATGGAAACTAAGGTAAATGGAATGTAGCTATATGCAGATTCCATGTAGTCAACCATTAATGGAAAAAAAATAAAATTACATTAAATTAGAAAAATTTCAGCATTAAAAACTTATTTTATTTATTGGAATAATATTTTTTGTTTGAAAATTTAATAATGGTTTTAAAAAAATTTAAATTCTCAATTAATTTACTATAATTAATATGTTATTAATGGTTATTCAATTTATTTTCCATGTATTGAAAATTTATGGGTATCTTAAATTAAGTTTTAATGATCATTAAGATGAAATAGAATTAATTAATTAATTAATAAAAGTGAATTCATCTTAATAATAAATAAGGAATAATGAAATGGATGCTAGATAGTTAATTTTTTTATATTTGTTTCATGTACTATATATCATGAGCTTTACCAGGACATATGTATATGTTGGCATTTATTTAATTAAATTTACTGCATGGTTTCAAAATTATGTAATATTAAATTAAAAGATTTCTCATAAGTCATATATCCTTCCATTATTCTGTAGGAATTTCATGTCCAAGGATATTTATTTAATTCCCTTTAACCAATAATTTTTTCACTCACCTACATGTGAGTAATAAATATTTGTAATTAAGGGAGCATCCCAAGGTGCATGGAGATGGTTCAAGATGAAACTATAATGGCGCTAACTTAATGATACATAGGTGGACATGTGGAATGATGTAACTCATGCCATGTCTAGAATAAATAGTTATTTCCCCTAGGTCGTGTGATGATTAAATGTAAACTAATTATATAAAACAATATATAACCTCTCGATTAGTTTATTTAATAATTTATTTATTTATTGTATAATACATTAAAATTATATTTATTGACAGAAGACAGCGATCACATAAATTAATTAATATTCAACGACAAAATCTAAATAAAATTGATTGTCCATAAATTTTTTATCCAAACATGGTTAATTATTTTTGTAAACACCAACTTAATTATTATCAATACATTTAAAAGATAAAACAAGTTAAAATTTTATGCCTAATAGAATAAAATATCTCAAACTAATATTAAGTCACACTAATCCTTCCATTACATGATTAGGAACAAGAGTTTATATAACTATGTGTTTGACCAATCCTTGTTGGGACACTTACTTTTATAAGGGGAGTTCTTGTGAAGGATTCAGGTTGAATTAACCATTTTACATCAAGATGAGTGGCCCTTTCTATACTTGGTGTAATTTTTGAGGAAAGTGCTGAGAAAATCGAATTTAGAATATTTTTGTTGGGGAGTCCACTCAATAGATCATGGAGATACAAACCTATAGTTGACAAATACTTGTCTACCTAAATACCTTGAACATATCTTGACCAAACTTTGTTGGGTTATGAAAAGGGGAATATGGATCCTTGACACTAGAATGTCCTAGAAACAAAACATTCCTAAATCAATAGTGAGGTCCATTGGAAAATTATAAAATAAAGGGAGGTTTAATAAAATAAATTAATTTATTATTTCTCAAAAAATTTGTAATCAAGAAAAGTAATAATAATATGATATTTTAAATATATAATAATATAACAAGATCATCATCCACACTATCCATGCAATCAATATTTTTTAAAAAAATATCCTCACTGGCAGTTTCTTCTAGAAGTGGTGTAGATGCCTTAAGGTTATTCTACTCCGTGAACAGAAATATTATATGCTAGAATCATCAGTGCCTAATCAGCATGCTCAATAGGTGAGTGATGCAGATTTCCTAGTCTATAAAAATATATAAATGATGTGGTCAATGTTAAATGTTTAATAATTTCAGCTATGTCTAGTGAACTCATGAAATCTCATAAAAACATGGATGCATATAGCATGCTTGATAACCACCATGATCTTTACCAGGAGAGGGATAGACATGAATGGTTTGATATTTCCAAGTCACTCTTTCATAGAAATATTGGAGCGGGTGAAACATTTAGGCCTCACGTAGTCAAGATCATTGGATATATTGAGTGCCTAAGGGTTCTATGGTGTAAACTCCCTAAAGAACTGGGCACTGATCTCATTCTAATATCACTACCTCAATTCCTATCGTGTTTTATTGTGAATTTTAATATGAAAAACATTCAGAAGTCTCCTTCAGATATCCTTATCCTCCATCTCTAAGTGGATAAAGATATGAAGCACAAAAATCATTATGTTCTTATGGTGAACAAACACAAAGGGAAAGAAAAGATATTTAATCCCAAATCTTCTTCGTTCCCTTACAATATGAGTAAGATCATATGGTAAGGGAGAGATTTAATATGATGAAAGAAGGTCCACTAGAATAAAACCTTAAACCACCTAAAGAAGCAAGGGGAATCTTTAGGTGAATTAGTTATTGAGTTCAGTTTATCTAATTCTACAAATTGTGAATTAGATATATCTTGTGGTGCTCACTTATGTATTAAAATATAGTGTTCAAGTAGATTCTAAAAAATTGACTGAGGGGAGGTAATCTACGAGTAACTAATAGATTTAAACTTTTTGTTGTAGCTATCGGGGACTACCACCTCACATTTCTATCCAGAATGATATTAGTTTTAAGGGTTGTTATTATGTTCCTTCAATTACCAGAAAAATAATTTTTATATCTAGACTAGATACGAATGAATTCATTTTCAAATTTGGAAGTAAATTTTTCTTCTTTTATAAATATATAATTTGTTGGGGTATGTGACATTTATATAAGAGTATTTACGTGTTGTATTAGATAAACCATGTAATGGAAATTGATAACAAAGTTACTTCACATGGCTCATAACACACCCATCTTTTGCATCATCGTCTATGTCCTATAAATGAAAAACTATTCAAAAAATTACATCAATATAGAAATTTAAATTCATTCAAACTAAAACCACTTGGTGTATGTCACACATTCTTATAAGGAAAAATGGAAAAGCCTCAGTTAGTGGGAAAGGTGAAAGGTCTAATGATATTCTTAAATTAGTTCATACTGATGTGTGTAGATCATTTCCTATTGAAGCAAGGGAAGGGTACTAAAACATCATAACTTTTATTGATGACATTAGTAGATATAAATATATATACTTAATGAGATATAAGTCCAAATATTTTGATAAATTCAAGGAATATAACAATATAGTTGAGAATCATCTTGGTAGGAAGATTAAGAAACTCCACTCAGACTGTGGTGGATAATATATTAATCAATACATCATTGATTGATTATAGGTGTTTGGGATCTTATTCCAACTCTCACCTCCTTATACTCCTCAGTGGAATGGAGTAAGATAAAGGATGAACCACACCTTTTTTACATGATGAGATCAATGAGGATTCATGTGAGTCTTCCATTATCATTTTGGGGATATGTGAAACCAATATCATCACACATACTAAACAAAGTACTATCTAAATCGATAAATGGTATCCCATACACATTTTCAAGTAGAAGAAAAACCATGTTATCAAATTTACATCTGTAGAGAAGTGAAACATTTGTTAAGTTATCTTCAGGTAAAAAACTTTCACCCCGAGGAACAAAGTTTGCATTTATAGGATACTATAAAGAAACAAAAAAATATTACCTATAAGAGCCTTTTGGGAAAAAAGTCTATAGTGAAAAGAAAAACCATATTCCTTGAGAGAGAGAAAATCTCCAAAAAAGATAGTGGGAGTGAGATAATCATCGATGAATTTGAGGTTCATGGAAAACAAGAGTTGTTATAAGATTAGATTCCAAAAAGCCTTGTGTTAGAAGAAATTATTCCATAGACACGAGTATTGTGTAGTAGTACAAGATATGATATTCAAATATAATGGTATGATTTTCTATTTACTGAGGATTGTGACTCATTATTAGTTTAAAATAATGATCATCTAGTCTACAAAGAATAATTAAGTTACATAGATGTTTCCAAGTGGAAAGAAGTCATGAATTATGAAATGGATTCCATGTTCCAAAACCAAGTCTATATTTTTATAGGCCCTCTTGTGGATGTAAAGAAAATTACTTGCAAATGAGTTTTTAAGAAGAAACTAGACATGGAAGTAGAACTCAGTACCAAAAAGAAATGACTTGTTGCAAAAGGCTTTAAATAGCATTAAGGAATTAACTATGATAAAACCATTTCACCAATTTCAATGATGAAATCTATCAGAACTCTACTTTCCATTGCGGCTTATCACGACTATTATATTTGAAAAATGGATGTGAAAATAGACTTCCTTAATGGGAACTTTCTGGAAGATTTCTACATGACCCAACCTGAAGATGTTTTGACTTAAAAAGATGCTAATAAGATATAATAGTTTCAAAAAATAATTTATGGATTAAATAAACTATCCAGGTCATGGAACATTCATTTTTATGAAACCCTAATGGAATATGGTTTTATAAAGATTTAATGTGATACTTATGTCAACATATTATTTAGTGGGAGTGAAATCATTTTCTAAATAGTATTTTTTGATGACATATTACATATTAAAAATTAAATACCAGCATTATAGTCTATTAAGGTGTGTTTGAATAAATTATTTTCCATGAAAGACTTGATAGAGTCATCATATATTCTTGGGATTAAGATCCATCATGATAGATCCAAGATATTTCTCGGCCTAAGTCAATGTACATACATTAATAATATACTTATGAGATTTAGTATGAATGAATTTAAGAGGGGATTTTTTCAGTGTCACGAGCCATTAATATTTCCAATAAAATGTGTCCTATGACCAATGAAAAAATAAATATAATGTAAAGGATTCAATATGCTTAATCGATTGGATCAGTCATGTATGTTATGTTATGTACTAGGATAGATGTAACATATGAATTAAATGTGGTATGAAGATATAAAAATGATCCAGGTGACCACAGTTGGATGGAAATCAAGTATATCCTTAATTATATAAGGTGTACTAAGGATATTTTCCTAGTTTATAGAGTAGATGATGAACTATTCATCATTGGATATGTAGATGATAGTTTTCAAGATGGTAAAGATGACATGAAGTCACGATGGGGATACATCATCACTTTGAATGGAGGTGTTGTGAGATGGAAGAGCTAAAAGTAGGTTGTGGTATCATAATTTATAGCAGAGTCAGAGTATATTTCAACTTATGATGTAGATAAATAAGTAGTTTGGATGAAAAAACTCATCCAAAAGCTTGATGTGGTACCTAATAGTAAAGATCTCATCACACTCAATTGTGATAATACAGTAGTAGTGGCTCTCGTAAAAGAGGCAAGGTTACATCCGAAGACGAAGAACATACATAAAAGTAGCTTCTCTTGATAGATTGTTTCCTAGAAATTTGATATTTTAGTGATAAGTATTTTCATGGAAGAAAACATGGCGTACCCCTTAACTAAATTCTTGACTCGGCAGAAATATGATTATCATGTGAGGTGTAGCAGGATGAAAGTCGTAGGCAGTTGACTCTAGTCCAAGTGGGGGCTTGTTAGAATTGATGTCCTAGAAGCCAAAATTTTTACTTTGATTACATGAATGTTTGATGGAATAAATATTAAATTAATCATTTTTATACATATTTTTCATTGTTCTCTATGAATTTACTGTAATAATTTCCTAGAGTATTTATCACATTGATAAAGTCATAGTAGTCCTTCCACTATGATGACAACCCTAAAGTGCTATGAAAATATTATTAATATAGTTATGTGATTAGATAAAATAATATGATGTGACACATATTATATAGAACATCATGTGTGATTACTCATTACAATATGAGGCTTTTTTAGCAAGAAGATCATAGTTTTTAATCTTCAAGATTGGAGATTATGATAATAGACCCGCTAGTATGAATTACACATGTTTTGGTGTCATCAGATACATTGATCAATGAGAGTGTTTAATGGTCCTTAGTGATTAAAATTATCATTAATGTATGTCATGACTCATGTACTTATATTTTCTGGCAAAAATTGTCACGTCATATATCAGTGGGAAGTAGGGTATGTTGGATGCATCACAAATGACATGTTTTTAATGGATAAGTCGGTGACGGATTTGTCCCTTCAATATTTATGGAGGTCGATATCGTGTCCCACTGGTTGGAATAAAATCCTCACCCTAAATTCCATGTCCATTGAGTAATGATGAGTTTATTTCAGATAGTCAATGAATGATGTGTCTAGCATATTGGTTGATGACACTATCATGCAACCTAGTTTATGAGATATTATAATAATTTGGATTTTTATTACATCTTAAACATGATTTATTACATAAACGTTCACTTAATACAACCCCTAAGATCAAGTGTTCTAGTGTATTTTGGGATTAGGAACATTACATAACCACTTAAAGACATAATATGAAGCATCTTTATTGAAAATATCTTTTACATGACCATAAAATTCCCTCGTACTTATCATTTCATGGGATAAAATGAGGACATACATAAGAAAAGGGTGAGGTATAAATCCTAATAAGAGAGTAAAAAAGGCATAACATGAAGATTACAATACATGATAGGAAATAGACATATCAATGGATCATAAGAGAAACATGAAAATAAAGGTATGATATAACATGATTACCATAACATGGAAATGTGGAAACAACATAAAACATTGCATAATTGACATGAAGGAATCAGATAAAACCCTATCACAACATGGTGGAAAAAATTCATAAAAGGAATCAAGTAATTCCCTATCCCAAAATTATGTATCATGATACTAAACATTACCCAATTAATTGGATTTCTATCTTGGATCACCTTTCATAATCATTTCAATCTCATGCTTAAGTGTGCCACATAAATCATGTAACATGGATTCATTCAACATCATCATTTTTTCCATGATAAATTAATATTTAACACATACATGAAAGTATATAATCAATAATTATATGTTCATAATGTTTAATACCATTGATAGAGAAATTGGTATGGTATTCATTACATGATGATTTTGGCATGGAAAATCATGGTGCAATTTCGGTATCCTAATGGACTGACATAAAAATTTATAAAAAAGGGTTTATGAGAGAGAAAGGGGTATTTTATAATATATAAATTAAATTTAAATTAAGGGGGTCATATAGATACATGTCCTGACACAAGGAATTTGGATATAGAAAACCTAACATAATAAAAAGATTTGAAGTAAGAGGAGAAATTGAATAACTCTTACGAAATATCAGCATGGTAACAGGTCTACATGGGAGGGATTAATGAGAGAGAACGATGTATCCCATCATTAAAAAATTATAAGGTAATTATAGATGAGGTTATAAAAAATAACCCATCATTATTAATTGAAAATAAATGGGTGTAACAATATAAGGAAACTTGGATAAAAATGTAAAAGGAAGGAAAGTGAGGATCCCTTATAAAAAATCGGCATGTTAATGAGTGTGCGTAAGAGATAATAAGAGGGATAAATTACAGTGAAATGGGATATCAAAATTTATACATAAAATAGGTTGTTGTTATTATATTTATTAATATATCCCAACATATTAATAAAACAAATTAAAATACATATCATGAAAAGAAGGCCTGATAATAGAGGAGGGTGCAAGATCCCTTATTGGGATGTGTGCTCCCAAAGGCTTGGGAGTGGTATCATGGGAGCTTTGGGAGACATGGGAGAATTATAAAGAAGGTAGGAAATAGTAGGGACGTTCTCCAAGGATTTTTAGTGAAGATAAGTGGTATCTTGGGTGGATTTATATATGAAGTGAGAGGGGAATTGTTTAATATTTCACAATCTTAGGTTTCAGAATCTGTATAATTAAATATTCAAAACCACTAAACATCCCAGGTTTTTTTCCCCTGGATTTTTTCAACTATGAGTGGGAAAAATTATTTTATATGTCCAATGGATGAAAATATTAAAATATTATCCTTTCTTATGTCAATGTGAGTCATATTATTATAGAAATGAATTTAAAATGATAAAATATATTATACATTTTGGAGGATTCACTAAGGATTTATAAATACGTAAAATAAATATAAAATTACATTATTTTAATTTTAAAACATATATCAGGTATATAATACCCATTATAATAATTATTACAACATTTTGGGTCATTATGATGTCATAAAACACATATTTTGTTTATATGGTATCTAATTTTTACCCAAAAAAATTGATTGTATCTAAAAATTATGAAAAAATCACCATTGGATAATTTTGACATCCTGATTCCAAAAATAATATTCATTATATATAAATAATTTTCTAGATATATGAATTTCCATTTTTAAAATGAAAACTAACATTTATTTAAAATTCACGGGTATTGATAAAAACAGTTTTCAGACATTAATAAAAATTATATTTGACTTCATAGAAATTATCTAATAATTTATTATTCAATAAATTAATTTGATAATAATAATTTTTAAATTATTAATTATTTCAAAAATTCACTATTTCCTTAAAATAAATTGTTTAAAAATACACTTTATGTTGTATCGTATAAAAAATGTAACTCTTATCAAACTGATTACCTAATCATTTACAAGGAACTGATATAATAATAATTTATGAGAATTATTTTTATTGTATTGTTAATAAAAACCTTAGTTTAATATAATAATTTATATATTTCTCAAAAGTGCCATTTTTACCTGAAAAATCAATTTATCTAGTTTATCATTTTTTAAGAAAGGTATTATAATAAAGGAATTAATGGAATAATGATTTTATTTATAAAAGGGTATTACAAAATAAGTAACTAATACCTTCAAACATATACCCTTATAACACCTTAATAAGACCAAAGGGTACGGTGTGCGATGGTGACTGACTCTTGGGTGGCTCAAATAACATCGCCCTGGTGGTAATCTCTATTAACATGAACTTCTCTCGTAGGACATTCCGTTCAAGATTAACATGTCAAAGCTATTCTTGGGATTAGTCAAGAGTGAATACCAATGATATTACCTCCTTTCCATGCTCTAAAAAAAGAACTTTTTACTGCCCAAGTCTATTGGATGAGGTAGTCCTCTCCTTTTTCTGTGTATAAATGATTTTTTTAAAACATAAATTTATATTTATCATCTGACCACTGTTCAATGGCTATATTATCAACGGTGATGATACTTAATGGTCATTCAAAACAAATAATAATATAAAAAATAGTGTATGTATTTTTTATATCCATAAGACATTAAATGAAAGGAATTTTATTCATCAATGATCGGTTCATTAAAACATTACCCCCTTAAGAAATTGCACAATCGAAATTTCCTTTTCCCAAAATAAATCAGATGAGGGTATCAATGCCTCATCACATCCTCTGGTTCCAATTTTACTTCATAAATCTTTTGGATTCTCCACAACAGCTTGATGAGGGGAATCGTCTTATTTTGTAGAACCTTTTCTCTATGATATATTATCGTCACAAGCTTCTCTTCATAGAAGAGTTCATTCTCAAATGGTACCACCTTTGGATTGAGTTGATGTGATTGGTCATGTATGTACTTCCTCTATAGTGTTACATGGAATTCATCATGTACAAGATACATGATACGTGGGAGTGCTAGTCAATAGGACACTACTCGAATGTGATCAAGTATCTCAAAAGGGATGATGTACCTTGTAATAAAGGGCTTTATAATGATCCATTTTCATGCTTGAGTGGAAACTATTGTTGTTAGAGAAATCAACTAGAGTAAGATGATGATTCCATTATCCTTTGAAGTCCATTGAGAATGATCTCAAAATTTACTGAGGTTATTGGATAGTCTGCTCCGTTTGGCCATCGGTTTGAGGATGATAATTCATACAGAAGTTCATCATAGTATTTAGAGCATATTGGAGACTCTTCCTGAACGTATAGGAGAATTTTGGATCATGAACGGATACAATTTATAGTGGTACACCATAAAACCTTACCACTACTCTAATTGATATTCATGTCAGTTTATACAATGATAAATCCTCTTGAATTGTAATTAAATTTGTTGTCTTTGTAAGACTATCCCCAACAATCCAAATAGAATTTTTTAATTTAGATGTCTTCGAATGTCCGTTGATAAAGTTCATAGTGATGTTTTCCAATTTCCATGTTGTTATGGGTAATCGTTTTATCATCCCCTTAGACTTATGCCTCTCAGCCTTCACTTACTGACACAGAAGGCACTTTGATGTACACTCAACTATATCCTTCTTCATGTTATCTCACAAATAATACTCTCAGAGATCTTGAAAAATCTCTCTGTTTCCTATGTAAATTGAGAAATTAGAACTGTGTGAATCATCTAAAAGTTCTTTCGTTAACTTTGGATTTTATGGAACACATTGTCTTTAAACAAATATCACAATTCATTATTCATTAACATTAATATCTGAGGATTTATTTTTTCTTATAGTTTCCAGTTTCTTATGAATTCCCATGTCATCCTTTTGTGAATCCTTTATCCTTTAATAAAGAGGCAGTTGAGCTATAATTTCTGAAAGGATTAATTATGTTCCTTTATTTATATTTTCCATGTCTTTATTCATCAAATCTAAGAATATCGGATCCATTCAAATTCTCATAAATGATTAATTTTCTTGATCCTTTCTACTTAGAGCATCTACCACTTCATTCATTTTCCCTGGATGGTAGTGAATTGAGCAGTCATAGACTTTTATCAGCTCTAACCATATTCGTTGCCACATATTCAACTCTTTATATGTGAATATATACTTGAGGCTTTTGTGATTCATATATATTTCACACTTTTCCCCAAAGAGGTAATGTCTCCAAATTTTCAAATTGAAGATCAATACAGCTAACACCATATCATGTGTTGGATAGTTCTTCTCACGAACCTTGAATTGCCATGAATAATAGGTAATGCCCTTTTCATTTTTCATTAACACACATCCCAGGACCTTCATTGAAGTATCACTAAATACCATGAAATGTTCTCCACTTGTGGGTATTGTGATCATGGGTATAGTGATAATTCTCTTTTTCAACTCCTTGAATCTCTCATTGCACATTCATCATTCCAATCAAAATTTACTCCCTTATAAGATAGATTTGTAAGAGGGTTTTACAATGATGAGAAATTTCTCACAAATCGGATGTAGTATCCAGATAACCCAAGGAAGCTATGTATATCTCTCAAAAATGTTAGCCTCATCGATCCCTTAATTTCATTTTTCTTGGAGGGATCTACAAATATCTAATTTCTTGTGAAGATATGACCAAAGAATGAGACTTATTTCAACCAGAACACAGACTTGCTGTACTTTTAATAGAGCTTATCGTTTCGCAAAGTCTCTACTATGGTGCTTATATGCCTCTTATGCTCCTCCTTGGTTTTGGAGAATATTAAAATATCATCTAAAAGGACTACTAAAAATTTGTCGAGGTTATATATAAATACTCCATTCATTATGTCTATGAATATATCTAGACCATTAGTGAGTTAGAAAGGCATTACTATGAATTCATTGTTCCTGTACCTTGTACAAAAAGATGTCTTGGGTATATCCTCCTTCTTCACCCTTTCTTGGTAATATCCCAACCACAGATTCTCCTTGGATAATTATTGGGATCCATGTATCTAATAAAACATGTCATTATCTCATGTAGAAGGATACATTCTCATTATTGTGATTTTTTTGTTCTCACGATAATCAATGCAAAGGTGCATTGACTCATCCGTCTTGTTGATGAAGAGGACTAGTGTACCCCATGGTGAAACACTTGGTCATATACACCCTTTATCCATATTATCTTCTAGTTGTTTCTTTATATCCTCATGATCTATAACATCCTTTCTATACTGATTCTTGGATATTTGAAATTCCCCATGTATAAGATCAATCGATAATTAAACATCTCTTCTAAGTGGAAAACTAGGTAATTCCTCAAGAAACACATCTGTGAATTCCCTCACAATAGGCATGTCTTTGAGGATGGTTCCTTCCTTATACTCAATCGTCTCCGAAAGTTACATATGATTATAGAAAAGTAATATGTATTCATGAGATGATGGTGCTAAAGAATATTCATACTCAGCCTTGCACTTTTATATAATCGGGGGTCAATTCACCATATAGAGATTGATTTATATATCATGGTAATTTTTGTTGGCTCTATATAGGGAAAGCCAATCCATTACAATAATTGAATCAAATTCCACCATAGGGAGAATAACAAGGTTCTTCAAGAAGTTCAATCAAAAAATTGTGACAGTGGAGTAGTTATATTCCAAGGATGAAATAATTTCCCCATTTTCCATTCTCATCGACATCTCTACTTTAATTATTTGTGTTGGTGTTTGTATTGTTCTACCAAACTTTCTAGATATAAAAGGATGCATATAAATATGAAATATAACCCTACCTTTCACTTTTTGATTTTAGGTCTACTCTATACAATATAGACAAAGAGATGAGTATCATATATAGTTAAACCATAAATGAGAGTCCAATTACATTAAAAGTTAAACATATAATTTACATTTCTCTCCTTAAATTATTAATTTCTATGATTCAATCTATGTTATACATGATCTATTTCCAAATGTATATTCCTATGGACTTTTTTCTCTCTTAATAATGATTTGTACCAATCTTATGAATTTATCAATCATATCCCTTGGGAGTGTCGAACCAAGTGGGAAGCACGACCATTGTCATGCACTAGTTTCCATGTGAGTCTAGCTCAATGTGGTGTTTTAGGGTTTTACCCGTAGATACATTTGTGCAAGATCCACCTCTACTTGTTCATATCCATAAAGGGATATATTTTCTGGATAAACCACTTACATTATACTCAAAAACATTTATGGATGTATTTCTTATTCTTAATCATATCCCTAATAATTCAATAAGGTTTTCTAATCCTAATCCCATAAATAACTAAACTTATTATTTGATACCAACTATAATAACCCTCCATTTTATTACATGCTTAATCATGATTTGTTACATAAAAGTACACTTAATACATCCTAAAAGATCAAGAGTTCTAGTGTCTTTGTGGATTAGTAACATTACATGACAAATTACAACATAAAATACAACATATTTATTGAAAACTGCTTTTACAAGACCACAACATTCCCTCGTACTTAGCATTTCATGGAATATCCTGAAGATATAGATAAGAAAAGGGTAAGCTATAAAGCCTAATAAGGTAATAAACAAGGAATAACATGAAGAATACAATAAATTTTATGAAATAGACATATCAATGGAGAACAAGACAATCATGAACATAAAGACATGATATATCATGATTATCATAACATGGAAATGTGGAAAAAACTTAAGACATTTCATCATTAACATAAAAGAAATAGGTAAACCCCTATCCCAACATGGTGGAAAAATTTATTAAAGGGAATCAGGTAAACCCATTTCCCAACATGTCGTATCATGTTACTAAACAATACCCAATGCATTGGAACGCTATCAAGGCACGCCCATCAAAATCATTTCAATCTCATGCTTAAGTGTGCCATATAGATCATATAACATGGATTCATTAAACATCATCCTTTATTCCATGATAAAGTAATTTGTGATACATAAATTTATTTCTATATTCAATAAATATATGTTAATAAATTTGAATACCATTGATAGAGAAATGGGCATTGTATTCACTACACGTTGATTTTGGCATGGAAAATCATGGTGCAACTTCAGTAGCCTACCGACGTGACATAAAAATTCATAAAAATTATTGATGGGAGAGAAAGGGGTATATAATCATATATAAATGAAATTGAAATTAATTGGGTTATATATATACATGTCCTAAAATAAGTTATTTGGAAATATAAAGCATAACATAATAAACAAACTTGAAGAAAGAGGAGAAATGGAATAACTCTTTATAAATTTCAGCACAATAACTAGTGTACAAGATAGAGATTAATTAGAGAGAAAGAGGTCTATCATACAAAAATAATAAGGTAATTATTGGGGAGGTGAGGAATAATACCCCATAATTTTTAATTGAAAATAAAATGGTGTGATAATATAAGTAAACTTGGATAAAAGTGAGAAAAGAAGGAAATAGAGGAACCCTTACGAATATTTGGCATGGTAACGAGTGTAAATAAGGGTTCATAAGAGGGATAAATAAGAGTGAAAGGGACTCTCATAATTTATAAATAAAATTTTATGTATTTAAGATATTTATTAAAATATCCCAACATCGTAATAAAAGAAATTAAAAGATATAACACGAAAAGAATGATTGATAAAATAGGAGGGTGCAAGATCCCTTACATGGATGTGTGGTCCCAATGGATTGGGAGAAGATTATTGGGATCTTTGGGGAGACTTGGGAGGATTATATATAGATTAGGACATATTATGGACGTTATAAAATAATTTTTATTTAATATAAGTGGGATATTGGGTGGGTTTATATAGGAAATGAGAGGGGAATTCTTCAATATTTCACTAACTTAGGTTTTAGAATCTATATAATTAAATGTTAAACAATACAAACTTTCCCATAGTTTTATCCCTTGGTTTTTATCATAATATAAGTGTAAAATATTATTTTATAATTCCAATTTCTGAACATATTAAAATGATATCCTTGATTATGCATAGGTGATTCACATTTTTAAAGAAATGAATTTAAAATCATAAAATATATTAAACTTTTTGGAGGATTCACTAAGGATTTATAAAATAAATAAAACTATTTTAAAATCAAATTATTTTAATGCTAAAATAGATATTGGGCTGATAATTTCCATTATATTATTTATTACATTATTTTTGGGTCATTATGATGTCATAAAACACATATTTTGTTTATACGGTATTTAATTTTTACCCAAATTTCGACTATCTTGAAAAATTATGAAAAATTCACCATTGTATAATTTTTACATCATGATTCCAAAAATAATATTGATTTTATCAAAATAATTTTCCAAATATGTAAATTTTTATTTTTAAATGAAAAACATTCATTAATTTAAAAATTCATGGGTTTTAATAAAGATAGTTTTCAAAACATAATAAAAATTACATTTGACTTCATGAAAATTATATAATCATTTATTATTAATAAAATAAATTTTAAAATAATATCTTATTAAAATATTAATTATTTCAAAAAATCATTGATTCTTTAAAACAAATTCTTTAGAAATACACTTTCTGTTTTATCGTATAAAAATAAAACTATTATCAAACTGATTACATAATAATTTATAGATAAGGAACTGATATAATCATCATTTATAATAATTTTTTATAATATTTTTAATAGAAACCTTAGGTTAATATAATATATATATATATATGAAAAGTACCATTTTTTCTCGAAAAATAAATTTATCAAATTCATCATTTTTTAATAAATACTATTCTCAAAATGTAATAAATGGAATAATACTTTTATTTATAGAATGGGATTAGAAAATAACTAAAAAATACCTTATTAAATAACACCTTATAAAACCTGCATAAGACCTAAGGTTAAGGTGTACGATAGTGAAAGACTCAGGGGGTGGCTTGGATAACATCTCCTAGGTGGTAATCTCTATTAACTTGATCTTCTCCCATAGGTGATTTCATTAAGTCTTAACATATTGATGCTCAGCTTGGGATTGCTCATGAGTAAAGACCAGTGATGATACCTCCTTTATAAGCACCGAAAAATGAGCTTCATATGGCCTAAGTCTACTTGATGAGGTCAATCTCTCCTTTGTCTATATCGAAAATAATTTTTAAAAAAAATATATTTATATCAGTCATGTGATCACTATTCAATGTATATATTATCAACAGTAATGATAATTAATGGTCATTTAAAACCAATAATAAAAAACGTGTGCATGTGTTTTCTATATCCATATGACATTAAAAAATGGAAATTTAATCATAAATGGTTGGGTTGTTACAGATATTGTGAAAAGGGGATTATATTACACAATGAGTTTTCATATGTGGTTTTCTCCATTGCGACATTAAGTTCATTCTCTTAGGTTCCTTGACACATTGAAATATATTAATCTTTGACATTAGGTAAGCCTACTTAATGCCAATGAGAAAAAATACTAAAGGTCCACACACTAAGTGTTTCTGTTGGTCTTCGTTAAATTCTATTTAAATTTAATTAATAAAATAAATTTTATTCACAAGACTGAGGAATAATTTTATTAAAGTTGTATTAATTGTATAAATTAAATAAATATTTATTCAATTGATTTTAAATAAAATTTATGTGTTTCTTTTGTTGAGTATTTAATAAATATTTATATTCTAGTTCGTGAATAAAATATTTATTTAATATAATAAAATATTTATTTAGGTGATCAATAAATGTAAGAAACATTTTAAGGGACCAAGACCATGTCCGGTAATAGAATAATTATTTACAAGACAGTAAATATTATTTATACATTTTGTGCAAGTTAGCACACACCACAAAATAATATATTTTTTATTATAATTTTGAATTATATTTCATTAAAGGTTATAATTATATTTAATGGTTGTTATGAAATTAAATTTTGTAATAGAAATCATATCACTATAAATAGACGGCTATATCTATTGTGTAAAGAATTAAAAAATAATTCCATTTTTGGGAATAGATAATATTTCACACACAAAATTCTCTCTTGAATCCTCCTTCTATCTCCCTCTAAATAACAAGAAACCCAAGAGAGAATTTATTCAAGGCTAAAGAGAAAAAGATCAAGAATGAACAATGTAAGACATTTGATTAATTTTTCTAGCACCTGAAGAATGACCAGCATTGCATGAAGACCATTAGGGCATGTGTGGATCACCACTAGAGGGACTCTACCCTTGGATCATCACAAGCATAATGAATCAAAATTCCCCCAATTTACATTCATTTAATCCTTATTATATGTATTCAATTGATGATATACAAAAAGTAAAGGTGTGTTAAAATCACTGTAAGTGAAGAAATAAATAAGATTGAACATGATATATGAAACAATATAGTACATGGGTGAGAATGATAATCATCAATATATCATAAACAAGGGATCATAATTAATATTAATATATAATAATTTTAAAATTACTTGAAAATTTTCATATATATAATTATATTTCATGGTACAACTATTTTCAAATCTTGTTCATATGTTTTAAACAAATATAGTGTTTGGTTCACACATATAATTTGTGTAAAAAATAATTATTCCATAAAAAATTGATAAAAATTATCATTATTTTCTTGCATTATTCACATAACATAATGAGATATATCACATTACCCATAAAATTGGTGGTGTATATAATTTTAGTCCCACCCACCACATCATAATCTACTTATAATTATGTGTGACATGTATAAAGGAAACATATAACAATCATAACCATGAAAAAAACAATTTGAAAATAATAGGATACATATAGATGTCGCAAATCATATTTTAATGAATAAATTTGGACATACCCAAATTAATAAGTGAAAATATATTTTTTTCACATTAAATATTGGAATAATTATATCTTTTATCATGGTTAGAAGAGGAAATGATTCAAAAGGATTCATTGTGATATTTTTCAAAATAAAATCCTCTAAAAATCATAGATGGAATTGAAATCATATAAATGAGGTAAAAGAACAGATACCCAAATATAAAGAAATAAAAGTAAATAAAAAAGTAATTTAGAATGGATTATAATTATTTTTTTTGAAATAAAATATAAATATTTCATGAACCAGAAAGGAAATATTTGGTTTTTTGATTCCCCTTAACATAAAACACTTATTATTTTATTATAATTACTCCTAATATATAATAAAATTATGTTTAATAAAAAATTATTCATGAAGTGAATTATATTTTTTCCCTTTAATTATTGATCTGATATAATCATTTGAATTTATTTATCATAATTTTATCTTCAAAGACAATGGATTTTATGCATGTTGTCTTTTATGTTTTCCCATTTTGTTTTGATTTAAATGTTTGAAATATTTAAAAAAAATCATATCAATAAATTTTTTCTAGAATAAAATAATAGATGAAAATAAATTTATTTAACATAATCTAAAATGACCATACTTATATGATGAGATATATAAAGTATTGAGAACACCTTCATAGAAATAAAACCCCCACTATTATCAGGGAATTTCTAAAGATGGTGAGAGATTTTATATATTATAAACATATTAACATCATTATACTAGTATCAAATAAAAATTAATATGTTGTATTATTATATATTAAATCATATATAAATTAAGAAAATTGTATGTTTATTTGGGTAGTAGAAAGAAAGAGAGAATGAAAATAGTGAAATAAAATTGGGGTAACCTTATTCTCATGTAATTTCTCCATTGATAATGTCTTGAAAACTTGTGTTTTTTTCACTCAAAAAACTTCCATAAGGGTGCTAATAGAATTAAGGGATATGAAATTGGTAGGGATTAGTCCATCATAATTGGGTGGAAGGAGATTATCCAATGTAAAGGAGAGGGTTATTAATACTTTTTGATATTAGTAAAATTTTGATTATTTGTTCATTATGCCCAATGAAATTTGAGTAGTGATGAATTCCATGAATATATTGGTATATTGTTAAGCAGATGATTTTTATTTTAAAAATATTTCAAGAGAAAACTAAATGGATACTTCTAAACACTAAATCAAATATAAATAACTCAAAATATATTTTTATTAATATAATATATAATATTGTATAAAAAATGTCAAATATAATCGTTCAAACTTAAATTTCTATTTTAAAATTCATTTTTTACCCTCTAGAAACATTTTTTTATTGATAAATTTTTTTCCAAAAAGTTTAATGGCAAGTATGCATCATGATGATGTCGTTACTATTATAGTATTTGTAAAAAAATACATATTTATTATTCAACATAAAATCGTCATTTTGGTTAAAAATCCAAAAAATCACCCTAATATAAAATCTATGTTATAATTATAAAACTTAAAGTGATTTTATATAAATATTTATATATATTATGAATTTCATATTAAAATAAATATATTAGGTTATAAAAAATTAAAAAATTTATGACCGGATCAATTTCTTGACACATATAATAATTACATAAGATTTCAAAAAAATATCATTATATATATATATATATAATTATATGAAATTATTTTATTAAATATTAAATTATTTAATACTAATAATTAAATTTAATTTTAGCAAATTAAAATATACATGTCATAGAATAAATCATTATGGTTTCATTGAGACAAATGTTTTTCTATTATATTTAAAAAAATATTTAATTATCTTGATATATAAATTTGTGTAACAATGTGATTTTATTTTGTAATATATTCCAAAAATAAACATAGGCATGTTAATTCATTATGGAAATTTCATTTATTAAATTTTTGGTTGTTATATTCTCCCTCAAATAGAAATTTTATCCTTTAAATATTAACTCATATCCTCGGTTTATTATATAAGAGGGATCAAATATTTCATTTTATCCATTGGTTTGTTTGTTACCACTTCTTAATTGTGGTTCTTCTAATTTACTTTCACAATGTGATCTTTCTTATATTATAGAAATTTGAACCTATAGTCAAATATTTTAAGGGCCATATAATTCTTGATTCCTTCATTACTTTTTCATTGATGTATATTATAGTGACTAGGGGTTTCGTCATAGTGGTTATGAGGTTCTAGAGGTTTTATAATTTTAAATGTATAATTATGGTGGTAATATAATTTTAGATGTAATTTTTGGATTTTTGAAAAAATGTAAAAGATTCTATGTAAATACTTCTATTTGAGTTAAGTTGATTTTTACTAATAATAAAGTTAATCTTGGGCCATGTTTGTGGAATTTCCATAAGATTCATATAATTTTGGTATGGGTCTCTATTTTAAATTTTCTTTAACCCTATGAAAAAACACCCGACAATATCATTAAAATTTTATCTCAAAATTTATATGGATCCTTACAATCATGCAAGGAACATTATTTATGGGTCCACTCTCACATAAGTGTATTCAAATTTTATGTAAGGTTAACAAAACTTCTGTAAGGTTAATCTTACTCAGGATAGAGTGACATTATAAAAACCCTTCTATTTTTTAAATTTTCATATATGAGTTATTACATAAAATTACAATTAATACCACCTAAAATAATGATAATTTTAGTTTCTTTTGGAATTAGGTACATATCATAACATTTTGAACATGGGACACCACAATATTATGGAAAACATCCTTAACATGCTTCTAAAATTTCATGGCTTTTAAAATTGCACAGGGTATCATGGTGGAAAACATAAAAAATGGGTGATCTATAAATTTCAATAAGGAAATAAAAATGGAATAAGGTGATACATGTCATAAAATATTCATATCAATGGGTAATACAAGGATTATTAATCTTAAACACAAACAATGAGATGTGATTTAGCTTGATAATAATGACATGGGAAATGTCAAAATAACTTAAAACACTTCATCATAAACATAATTCAAGGATACACCACCAATATGTCGTTGGGGGAAAACCTCCAATAAAGGAATAAGTTTCACTCCTTGTCCCATCATGGCATCTAATGATACCAAAAATTACCCAATTCATTGGAGTGCTATATAATTCTGGGTGCACCCGTCACATTTATTTCATTCTCATTCTTAAGTGTGCCACATAGATCATACAACATGAATTCATTCCACATCATATTTATTTACAAGATTAAGGAGTTTGGAATAAATAAATGTAATTAAAAGGTCAAATAATTATAAGTTTATAAAATTGAACACCCTTGATGGTATATGGGTATGGTATTCATTACACAATTGTTTTTTCATGGAAACCCGTAGTGAAATTTCAGCAGCATAACAACATCACATTAAAATTTATAAAATCGGTTGATGTGAGAGGATGGGGTATCTCGTCATTTGAAAATAAAATAATCAGTAATAGATAAATGTAAATAAATATCCCAATATAAGGAATTATAAATAGAAGGAATAAGGTAATAATAAAACATTAATAATGAAATCAATGTGAGGATCCCTTACTTGAGTGCATGGATCCAAAAGATTAGAAGGACCTTCTTGAGTTATTTGGGGAACCTTGGAAGAATTATATAGAGGGGAGGTAAGTGTAAGGAGTTTATCAATGGATTTTTTGTGAATATTAATGGGATATTGGGTGGGTTTAAAGTGGAAATGAGGGGGATTTCATTACTATTTATGTTTTGGACAATATATAGAAAATAACCAAAACCACGAACCCTCCCATAGTTTTAGCCCATGGGTTCTATAAAATGGGAGTTTTTATCATTATATTATAATAAAAGGGTTGTAAATTTATAAAATAATGTTCTTACTTATGTATATTTGAGTCACACTCATAGATAAATGCTTTAAAATCCATACAATATATTAATGGTTTTGGAATATTCATAATGGAATTGTAAAATTAATAAAATAAACATTAAATCACATTATATTAAATTTAAAACATATATTTGGTCTTGGATAACATTTATAATATTTATTACAACATGTTTGGGTCATTATGATGTCATAATACACAAATTATATTTATATAGTATTTAATTTTTATAAAATTTGACTGTTATAGAAAATTATGAAAAAGTCACCATTGGATAATTTTGACATTATGATTCCAAAAATAATATTTATTTAATATAAATAATTTTATGAATATTTTAATTTTAAGTTTTAAAATAGTATTCAATATTTATTGATAAATGATGGGTTTTATTACAATAACATTTTTTGAACCCATACAAAAATTACATTTTACTTAATAAAAATTGTATGATCAATTATATTTAATAAAAAAATATTTAATAATAATATTTTATAAAAATATTATTAATTTAAAAAATCCATTAATTTATAAATGAATTCCTTAATTGAATTTGAATATTACCTAGAAATGTAATTTGTGTTTTATTATTCCAAAATTAAAATCATTTATAAAGATATAATAACATGATGTAAATATATTAATTATTTTATACAAAATAATTTACATACTCATAATTATAGGGTTTTGATACATATCCCTCTAATACCACAGAAAACACCCTAAGGGTACTGTGTACAATGGTGAGACTTTTATAGGGTGGTTTGGCGTACATGATTTAGAGCATGATCTTGATTTCTCTTATAAACGGTTTCTCTCATTCTTATGTTGTTGGATTTCATCTTAGGCTTGGTCAAGGTAAAATCCCTGTGATAATATCTCCCACAGAATCTTCAATAAATGGTCTTTATAGGGTATGTTCCTACTGGTTGAGGCCAACACTTCCTTTATCTAGGTCAATTGGATTTTTTCAAACCCTATATTTATAATAATCGTGCGATCAATGTTCAACAACAATAATATAAAAGGTAATGATACTTAACAGTATTTTTAATACAATTGGAAATAATAGAACTAAATAAGTTCTTGTTTTTTATATATCCATGTTATATAATAATATATTTGATTAAAACACAAGGGGATTCTTATTTATAACATTTCGGGTCGTTATAATCTTCCCCCATAAGAAATTTTTCGCTAAACAGTTTTATTTACCACACTAAAATAAATGAGTATAACTCTACTTCATTACTTCCTCCTCTTCCCACATCGCTTCTTCAAACTTTTTGTTTCCCCACAGAACATTGACTAGGTGAATTGTATAATTTTGTAGAACATTGTATCTACGATATAAGATCTTCACTAGTTGTCTCTCATATGAGATATCATTATCTAATTGTTCCACCAATGTATTTAGTATATGTGATGGGTATTGTATGTAAGTTCTCAAGAGGGATATGTGGAATACATCATGTATTTGAGATAGGATTGGTGGAAGTGCAAGTCGGAAAGCCACAACTCTGACACGGTCAAGGATCTCAATGGGGTCAATGTATCTTATACTAAGTTGTCCCTTATTTTCAATCTCATAACATTATTAAATGGAGATATGTGGAGGAATACCAATTATCCAACATCAAAGTATAGGTCTCATTAAGGATTTCCATCATAGCTCTTCTTTCGACTCTAGGAAGCCTAGATTTTCTGTTGAATGGTCCTAACCTTTTCCACCATTTCCCCAACCATTTCAGGACCTAGCAGTGTTTGGTCCCAAACTTCATCCCAACATGATAGTGTTCTTCACATCCTTCCATCATGGTCTTCACATGGGGAAATTGGTTTCTTGAGTGAAAACTGTTTCTATATGGGAACTCTACCAGAGGCAGATTTTGGTCCCATTATTCTTTGATGTCCATAGAATATTAAATCAACCTTTTATCCAGTGTCTAAACAGTACACTCAGGCTACGAATTAGTTTGATGATGATATGCCGTACTGAATTTCTCCTCAATTTTTAGATCATGTTAGAGACTTTTTTGGAAATTGTAGGTGAATCTTGGATCTCATTTAGATACAATCAATAGTTGTACATTATGTGGCCTTAACACCTCTCTTATTTATATCCATGCATGTTTTTCTAGTGAAAAATCCCCTCAAATTACAATAAAGTAATCTATTTTAGTAATACGATCCACAAAACCCATATATCATTTTTCCCCTTGATGTATCTAGATATCCAGTGAAAAAATACATAGTGATTTTTTCCCACTTTCATGTTGGTATGGATAATGGTTGAATCATCCCCTTAAACTTCTGTTTTTTGGCCTTCACTAACTGACATACTGTGAACTTTTATGTATATTCATTGATCTCCTTCATCATATTGTCCCACTAATAGTACTCTCAGAGATCTCGATATATCTTCTTGATTCCAAGAAGGATAGAGAAGGTCAAGTGAAGTGCATTATCCAATTGCTCCTTCTTTTTCTCGGGATTTGATGGTATGCATAGTCGTGACCCATATATTACAACTTATTCTTCATTAAATTTGAACTCTGAGGATTTACCTTTTCTTATAGTTTCCATTTTCTTCTGAATTTGCACATCATCCCTTGGATCAACCTTTAACTTTTCCAAAATATACATTTGATAAATCATTTGTGAATGTATTGACTATGTTCCTTTCATTATGATTACCTTTTCCAACCATTCCATCTATAACAAGATTGGATCCCTATCTATTGTCATTAATCATATAATTTCTATTCCCTTTCTACTTAGATAATATACCACAAAACTTTATTTACCAGGATGATAGTGGATTTATCCATCATAGTCCTTAATCAACTCTAACCATCTTCTTTGGAACATATTCATCTCTTTCTATGAGAATATATACTTCTGGATTTTGTGATCCATATATATTTCACAATTTTACCCAAATAGATAATGTTGCAATTTATTCAAAGAAAATATCACTACAACCAAATCTATATCATGTGTTGTGTAGTCTTGTTTGTGAACTTTAAACTTCCTTTAAGCATAGTCTATGACATTATCATTTTGTATTAACACACAGCCCAATCCCTTCTTCAAACCATCATTGAATACTACAAAAAGTTCTCCATTTGTGGGTAGTTTGATAGCATGGGAATTAATAAGCCATATTTTCATCTCCTTGAAGATCAATTCAAATTCTTCATTATAAGAAAACTTGAATCCCTTATGAGTTAGCTTTTTTAGAGGGTTTGACATTTCTAAAACATTTTTTATAAATAAATGATAATACCTGGCTAATATAAAGAAACTGTAGATATCTATCATATATGTTTTCCTCTAATATTGTTCAACTTCTTCTATCATGGAAGGTTCCACGAATATTGTATTTTTTCTGATGATATGCCTTAAGAAAGATAGTTCCTTCCACCAGAACTCACATTTGGTTTACATGGCATAAAGCTTCTCCTTTCACTAGGTTTTTAGGACAATGCTCATATTTTCCTCATGATCCTCCTTGGTTTTAGAGCATATTATAATATCATCTATAAATAATACCACAAAATTTTTGAGGTAATCTCTAAAAACTCTATTCATCTTTTCCATGAATATTAAAGGGAAATTAGTGAGTCTGGATGGAATGACTATGAACTCATAGTACATGTTCTTTGTACTAAAATCATTCTGGGGATACCCTCTCGCTTCACCATAACTTGGTAATTTCCTGACCATAGATCCACCTTGGATTAGAAGTTTTCTCCATATATTTGATCAAACAAATTATCAATCTGAGGTATAGAATACTTTTCCTTTATTGTGATCTTGTTATGCTCATTATAATCAATGCAAAAGTTCATTGACCCATCCTACTTCTTGATGAGGAGGACCGGTGCACTCCATGGTGCAGCACATGGGCATATGAACCCTTTATCCTGATTATCCTATATTTTTTTCTTTATCTCATCAATTTCGAATACGTTTATTCTATATGGAGTCATGGATAATGTTAATGCCCTAGGTATAATATCGATTGAAAATTAAATCTCTCAACTAGGAGGAAGACCTCACAATTCCATGGGAAACACATCAGTGTACTCCCTCATAATAGGAATTTATTTAAGGATTGTTCATTCTATTGACTCAATAATTTAATCTATATGAACATTATCAATGGGAAATAATATACATTAATGTGATTTTGGTGCTAAAGATGATTCATCCTCCTCATTTCACTTGTATAGAATTAGGGGTCGATTCTCAATACTGAGAGTGATTTATTTATCATGATAATTTATGTAGTCTCTATATAGGCAAATCCAATCCATGCCCCATAATTGCATCAAATTATATAAAACGGGGTATTAAAAGTTTTATTGTGAATTTATCCCCCAAATGGTGACATGGGAGGAGTTTTATACTAGTTATTCAATAATTTACACATTTTATTTTTTCACTAATAGCTCTACTAACATTAATTTTGGTGGTGTTTTTAGAGTTAAACTAAACTTTTGTGATATTAAAGAGTATGTAAAACAAAAATCAAAAAGTCTATTCTATATTCTTTAAAGAATAACTAGCATAATTATTAACACTTTATTTTTTAGATCCACCTCAGTGGTTGTGATGGAAAAAGCTCACCCATTATACCTTGGAGGTAGTTGGTTCCCCTAAAAACCCTTGTCTTAGATAATTGGTTTTCAATGTTCCATGACTACTTGAAGTTGACGAAACAAACAATGCACATGGGCTTGATTGGATAATTCCTTTCCCCCACTACATTAGTGGGTTTCTCAGCTTGAAAATCACTATCTAGATTCCTTGCCTTTCCACACCTAAAGAACATTATCATCCCCCTTATGTAATTTTTGGGGTTCTTTTTTCACATGATTGACAAGTGAAATATTGAAATTTCATGGCATCATTAGATTTACCCATTAGTCCTCTATAATTAATCTCCACTTTTTGATTCTTATCCCCATGATATCCATGAGATTTGGCAATCTCCATTTCGATTTTTATGGAACATTGGAAACAAATTTCATAGCTACCAAAGTCATAGATCACTATGGATTTTTGTAGAATGGGTTTTATCCAACCAAACAATCATTCAACCTTGTATTTGTGGGTAATGAAAAATATTGAGTCATAACATGCAAGAATTGTTAATTTTTTCTTGTACACCCCGATAGATTTTTCATCTTTTTATTTAGGGCATAGAAATACCATTCTATTTTATGTTGGAGGGTGTGAGGAAAATATTTATTGAAAAAACTTTTTTTTGTAATTCCTTCATCCACATCACTTTGATCTGTTCATCATGATTTGTATTCTTGATCAATGTTAACCACTTACCATCTTCTCCCTCCATCTGATAAACATCCAGTAGAACTATATCTTTCTCAAAACATTGGAGGATTAAGAATATCTTATCAATGGATTTTATCCATTTTTCTGCAATTAAGGGATCAGATGATCAAGAATACAAATGGTGACAGGGGAGGAGTTTTATACTAGCTATTCAATAATTTACACATTTTATTTTTTCACTAATAGCTCTACTAACATTAAATTTGGTGGTGTTTTTAGAGTTAAACTAAACTTTTTTGATATTAAAGAGTATGTAAAACAAAAATCAAAAAGTATATTCTATATTCTTTAAAGAATAACTATCATAATTATCACCGCTTCATTTTCTAGATCCTCCTTAGTGGTTGTGATGGAAAAAGCTCGCCCATTATACCTTGGAGGTAGTTGGTTCCCCTAAAAACCCTTGTCTTAGATAATTGGTTTTCAATGTGCCATGGTTCCTTGAAGTTGAAGAAACAAACAATGCACATGGGGTTGATTGGATAATTCATTTCCCCCACTACATTAGTGGTTTTCTCATCTTGAAAATCACTAGCCAGATTCCTTTCCTTTCCAAACCTAAAGAACATTATCATCCCCCTTATGTAATTTTTGGGGTTCTTTTTTCACATGATTGACAAGTGAAATGTTGAAATTTCATGGCATCATTAGATTTACCCATTAGTCCTCTATAATTAATCTCCACTTTTTGATGATTATCCCCATGATATGATTGATATTTGGAGATCTCCATTTCGATTTTTATGGAACATTGGAAACAAATTTCATAGCTACCAAAGTCATAGATCACTATGGATTTTTGTAGAATGGGTTTTATCCAACCAAACAATCATTCAACCTTGTATTTTAGGGTAATGAAAAATATTGAGTCATAACATGCAAGAATTGTTAATTTTTTCTTGTACACCCCGATAGATTTTTCATCATTTTCTTTAGGGCATAGAAAACCCATTCTATTTTATGTAGGAGGGTGTGAGGAAAATATTTATGGAAAAAACTTTTTTTTGTAATTCCTTCCTCCACATCACTTTGATCTTTTCATCATGATTTGTATTCTTGATCAACGTTAACCACTTACCATCTTCTCCCTCCAACTGATAAACATCCAGTAGAACTATATCTTTATCAAAACATTGGAGGATTAAGAATATCTTATCAATGGATTTGATCCATTTTTCTGCAATTAAGGGATTAGATGATCCATTGAAATTCAGAGGACTTTGTGTCATAAATATCTCAATTCCATTTTGTTCTTTATTAGGGGGATTTGGGTGCTCCCCTTATCCATGTTTCTATTTAGAATCAATGTCAGTTGAGTGAGTATCATCATGAATATCATTATTCATACTCTCATCTAGTTGGTCATCTTTTTGAGGCAGTCATCACATTTTCCTTCACATTAAATGTTTACTCAGTTCCTCCTATTTCTGACCATTGTATAGAATAAAAAGGAACATTAGAGATGATTTTTTTATACTATTAAACATGTAAAAAGGAAATCCAAGGGAATTAAAGGTATAACTTATAAATTACTTGTATTTTATTAAATAATGAATTTATTAGATTCAATATATGTTATCCATGATCTATTTCCTAATATACATCATTATGGGTATTTTTTTGTTCCCTTAAAAATAGTTCGTAATGAGATTATGAATTTACCAAAGCTTATAACCAGGGAGTCTCAACACAGGTGCATAATAAGGCTTGTTTTCATGTAACAAGTTTAACTAAGTCTTTATCGACACACCTTTTTTTACCCCTAGGTATATATGTTCTAGAACCACACCCACTTGCAGTATCAAGATTGGAATGTATTTTCATGATAAACCACTTACTCTATACTTACCAAAATTTAGGGATGTTTTCATATACTTATTATTATATATAAATATTTTTAAAGAGTTTCCTATTCCTAATCTCAAAAATAAAGAAACTTTTCCTTTTATACCAACTATAACAACCCTTATCTTTATTACAATTTAATACATGATTTATTATATAAAATTTCACTTAATGCATCCAAAAATATAGATATGTCTGTTGTATTTAGTAATTAGGTACATATCTGATAGATCTAATATTTTCCACATTTTCTGTATGCATTTAAATTGTTTTAATCATCCTATGTTATTAAGTTGAGCTTATATGAATCATATTTGGGTTTTTGTGTAATTTTGATTCTAAAGGCAAAAATGGCATAATTCTGCAATTTTAAAAGATTAATATCACAAGGGTATTTTTTTCATTTATCATAGAATTTATGTCTATATTGTGTGATTCATCTTTTTCTAGAATCCGTATTTAATTTCCATCTTATTTTATCTAGATCATGGGATAAATCAGTCATCTAGAGGCTATAAAAAATCAATTAAGTTGAAGATTGTTTTGAGTGGACAGCATGGACCCCACCACCGTAACGGACATCCATCTCGGCCTACATGGCTTCAAATTAGTTGATTACACTTGGGTATGACAGAGTTCTAAAAGGGTCGTTCACACAATAAATTACATGGAGTTTGTAATCCATTAAGGTGGACATTGAATGACATATTGTTGAAGGAAGCAGCTTGGATCCTCTGTCCAGAAACAGAAAATGCCAATGAAAACATTGTAACTCCTAAAACCAGTGAAAAAAGAGCATAAAGTTGGAGGGTGCACGTCCAACGCATTAATTAAAAACTTTCATGAATGGTTCATGCATTATTTGTCCAATAAGGGGTTAACAACATGACAACCCGTGGAGGACAGAAATATACCTATAAAAGGATAGGAGCTCCTACCTATCAAATTGTTCCATCCCATCTTTACACAATCCGGGGAACCATGGAGAGGAGGCCAAGGGACATTTAGATTTTTATTCTTTATTTCTTTTATTTTTATTTTAGTTTTCTTTCCTCATGTAATTAATTCATATTTTTTATATTAATGTTCTTCCTTTTCTTCTTCCACCCCTTTTCTCTTCTAATAGCAATCTAATTATCTCTCTTCCATCCTTCCATCATGATATCTATACACTTCACCATGGAAATTGACTAACTTGAGGATTGTACCTGGGGAAGGTTTCACATTTTCCTTCATTATTGTGCTTTAAATTGAAAATATTTTAAATTTATTTGTGTTGGAGGCTGGAATATTGCATGGGTGCAGCAGTCATCCACCACGACACTATTTCAAAATCTATTTCCTTTTATTGATTAATCATTTTACCTCTCTTATATTAGGAAAACCCTTCATACGGTGGAGTTGGGGTTTCTATAAAGGATGAAACGACATAAGATGGATCTGGGTCTTATAGGAATAACATTCCCAGTTGCGGTGTTACCCTACTTTATTATTGGAGGAGGTGTGGTTTGGAGTGCCAGATGCATGCTAAAATGACAGACTAAATAAATCAATGTAGAGTAATTAATTAATGAGGTTTCACTAAATGACTTATCAAATTGAATTTAAATAAAAAATAAATAATGAATGAACCTGTTTTATCAAACCTTGCACCAAGACCTTTCTTTCTAATCTACATTTTGTCTGTATCTGCAATTAGATTTGAATTATGCATGTCATTATTTTAATTGCATGTTTTCCAAAACCATAAAAAATATTGTTTTCATAAATAACATTAAAACACCGAAAAGTAATTAGAATCTGTTAATTAGAATTAGTTACTGAACCTACTACGATGCTTTTTAAGTGAGATGACCCTGGTCAGCCACAATGTCAGTCTATGAAAACATAAAAATTTGCCTTTTCTACACCCCATGATAGGAATGAATAAATATCATAACATTTTTAACATAGGATACAACAACATTATTGAAAAATTCCTTAACATTCCTCAAAAATTCCATGTCTTTTAGAACAGAATAGGATAACCTGGATACAAACATAAGAAAGGGGTGAGATATAAACCCTAGTAAGGGAATAAACATGGCATATGGTGATACATGTTAGACAATAAGAATATCAATGTGTCATCAAAAGAGTAGCTATCATAAACATGAATAATGAGAAATGATATAGCATGATAATCATAACATGGTAAATGTGGAAACAACTTAAAACACTACATCTTAAACACAGGTCAAGGTTAAACCACCAAGACATCATGGTCGAAAAAGTACAATAAAGTAATCAAGTTCACTCCATACAATGAAATGACATTTCATGAGTCTAAACATTACACAATTCATTGGAGTTCTGTATAAGTTTGGGCACACCCATCACTTTCACATCATTCTCATACTTAACTGTGCCATAATGATCATACAGCATGGATTCATTCATCATCATATTTTATTCCATGATCAACGAGAATGGAATAAATACATATAAGCCCAAATTAAATTAATTTAAAGTGTATAAAAGTGAACACCATTGATAGAAAATGGGTATGGTATTCAATACAGAATTGTTTTGGCATGGCAAATTGCGGTGAAATTTCGGTCGCACAAGGACATTACATTAAAATTCACAAAATGGTGTTGATGAGAGATAAAGTGGTATATCATAATTTTTGAGTCAATTTGAAAGTAATAGGGACATGTAAAGTCATATCCCAACATAAAAAATTGGAAATATTAGGCATAAGGTAATAAGGAATTTGAATAAGGAATATAAGTTTAGGATACCTTACTTGAGTGCGTAACTCCAAATGATTGGAAGGAGATTCTTGAGAGCTTGGGGTGCCTTGGGGGGATTAAAGAGAGGGGAGGGAAGAGTAAGGAACTGAACCCTGTATTTTTTTAGAAATGAAATGAGATATTAATGATAGTACCGGGATGCTCAGTGGAAGTTGATGGATCAGGAAATTAAAACTTTTCAATCACAAGAGTGATGAAACATCATCTACTCTGGAAATCAAATCTCAGTACGATTTGGGGATTACACATGGTTTATCAATGCAAAAAAATAAAATGAATGTATACCTCATTTGGATCTGATGTGTGAAAACATGTCACAGGATGTCAACATCTATTTCTTGAAGAATTAGACATTGAATCCCTCTAGATCGTCCACACACACTTATTGAATCCTCTTGTATGCCATTCATCGGAATCCGGGTTCTAGTACGAAAATTCGATGACCACTTTGATGCAGAAACAATCACAATAATCCACCATCTTCAAACCAAGAAGATAGAACATGAATCTCTTTCTCGATTGAGAGAGTCTCTATCTAGGAGTCAATAGTATAGAGAATCAATCACTTCAAACTAATGAATAGTTATAATGGGAAGAGCCTCTCTCCACTTAAATAGTGGAACTATATAATACTTGGTTTGGGTTCCCAATCCCATGTAATAAGCATCCACTATAAAAGTATTATAAATAATTATTTATTAAAATCTAAACTGCATCATAAATATTGTTTATCTTTTATCACTAAAATATATTATATATTAAATATATTATGTGATAATGTTGATCTATTAACTTGAATAACATATCTTAGTAATATTAAACGAATCTGAAATATTACATTAATATTCGTTTGAATAATATTTCTCCTTGTAATTTACCTAATCACTTGTAAATAAATGTAATAAAAAAATTCAACCCAATTATTTCTTAATTGAATAGTAATGAATTTATTTATTCCTTGTTGATCCATATAACTTGGATAATACGAAGATCCCATGGTGGGGTCCACAATGTTCTATAGTCATATTCAATAGAATAGGGAATATTCTCAAAGCACTGTTGTCTGAGACCCTCTATGACCTTATATCAATAGTAGTGAATAATATTCATAAACCAAGAGTGGGGTCTAGAACGCATCAAGACCCCTATAGAGATAAGGAAAATTCAATGAAATTAATTCCTTCCTACGAAAACGCTCTCTGTAATATAATATCTTTTTCATCGATATCACATAAAGATGGTTGAAAACTTATTTCATCATCCTTTTATTTATTTATTAATTATTGATCTTTCTTCAGGGACAAACCTTAAACTACCATGGTCATGGATTTTGTGAATGCATTACCATCCTAGTAGACTTTGAGATATCTCTTCCTCAACTTAGAAGTTAAAAATATTATCTTGATAATTAAATCAACGTCATTCCACCAATTACGTACCCAACACAAACTACCCCACCATTACTTGATTGTTATGGTTTTCATTATGCATTAAAATACGCAATCAAATGACATACATTGATAATAATTTCAAGTCAGGAGACCATTACACATATCTATAAATAAGAACAACAAATGATACATGAACATGTAGTGTTCCCATTGGTGGGTATGTCCTCATGATCTCAACTAATATAGATCACCAAGTGAGAACATCATGATAAATGGACTCAAAAATTATGATCCCCCAACACCTGATAGTTTCACAGCACCTTTGTCTTGTCTGTATGATGTATCTAGACCATTGGACTTTTCTTTAAGATTGTTGTCATAGTATCTTTGGGTTCTCATTATAGCATAGGATGTGATATAAACCTTTGATATGATAAGTAATCTAAGTAAATCACCACAAATATATTGCACATAGAGGTATCAATACTCTGATGGACAGATAAACACATGTATATATAAAAAATTGTATACATGTAGTGGTAATAAAATTACATCCCAAGTTAGGTCTAGGTAACTCACTTTCAACACTCCCACTTGAACTAGAGCCAACTTCTAACAAGTCTCAATATAATAGATCTCACATGAAAATCATGCTTCTGTTGAGATATGGCTTTAGTTAGGGGTTCATCCAATTTGTCCTCTATGGCTACTCTTATAACTATGAATTCACCTCTCAATGAAAAATCCCCCATGATATAAAACTTTGAAAGTATATTCTTTGTCCTCTAGTGAAACCTAGGCTCCTTGGTAAGAACCACTTCATTAGTATTATCACAATAAACTGGAAAAGGATCTGCACTCTGATGCACAACACCAATTTCTAATAAAAATTTGTTTATCCAGGCTATTTCCTCTTCTATATTGAAAGCCACTATATACTCATATTCTGCTATATAATCAATAACCACATATTTATTCGAGATTCTCTAGCTCACTACACCACTATTCAGGAAAAAGATATATCCTAAATGTGATTTTAGATCATCGTGATCTATCTAGAAACTAACATTAGTGTATCCCCTCACTAATATTTCCTCTTCTCCTCCATACACTAGTAACATGTACTTTTTATGCCTCAAGTACTTTAGGATAGTTTTAACAACTTCTCAGTAGAACTCTCCTAGATTATCTTGATATCTTCCCACCATTTTTAAATAAAAGGCAACATCAAACCTAGTGTATAGCATGGAATACATGATAAAACCCACTGATGAAGAATAAGGTATTATACTTATTCTATCAATCTCCTATTGTGTTTTTGAACACATTTTCTTGGAGATATTGATACCATGTGACATTGGTAGAAACCCTCTCCGTGATATTTCTATATGTTACCTTTTTATTTTCTTATCAATATATGTACTTTGACTTATCCCAAGCATCCTTTGAGATCTATCTCAAATGATCTTTTTCACTTGAATGTAGGCTATGTCACTTAAGTATTTCATAGAGATTCATTCATTCAACCAAGTCATGAATGAATGTAATACATTCACTTTCTTTCCCATAATTAATATATAATAAAAATATAATACTGAAAAACAATGGAATTCACATTAACCTTATTATAGACACAAGGATCAATTTTAGTTTAAACAAAACTAAATTCTCTCACAGCCTTATCAAAATGAACATTCAATGATCATGATGTTTGTTTCAACCCATAAATGGATCTTTAAAGTTTTCACACCTTATTAGTATTTCTTTGACCTAACAGATCCTCTGGGTTGATTCATATTAAAATCTTCAACCAACTTCCCATTTATAAAATATATTTTCACATCCATTTTCTAAATCTCATAATCATTAAATGATTCTATTGAATGAATTTTTTTGATGAATTCAGAATTTCTAATGGTGAAAAGTTTTCATCATATTTGATGCCTTGACATTGCTTGAAACCCTTTGCAACTAGTCTTTCTTTATAGATATTAACCTTACCATCCATGTCAATTTTTTCTTCAATACCCATTTTCCCCCAATGGGTTTTACATCAACTAGAGGGTCTACCAGAATCAAAACAAGATTTTGATATATGGAATCCATCTCAAAATGCATAGAATCTTTCTATTTAGAATCTTCTTTTCCTTCTACTGTTTCATTATAGGATAGAGGTTTTTCATCCTCAAGGAGTAATGTGTCACCTAACTCAGTGAAGAGAAACCCATAATTCTCTAGTTCACTAACCTATAAAGTAGAACTACTTAGTATTTGTGTCTTGAGAACCACTTCTCCTTCCACTTTCTCTTATGTAGATTGTTATTGTACCAAATCTTAATCATTCGAAGCATTAACTCAATTAAAGTCAATATTTCTCCCAATATTTACTTTGGAAATGTGTTCAACTTATAGAAATATGACATGTAATTCCACAATAACTTTTCTATCTAAAGGATTGTATAGTTAATATTCTTTGGTTTCCTTAGGATAACCTATAAATATGTACTTTGTGCTTCTGGATTCTAATTTTTCACTTGGTATAGTCTTAAAAAAATCCTCACATCCCCATACATGTAGGTGTGATAAATTGTGTTTATTCCCACACCATAACTTATATGGAATCCCATTGTTATCCTTAGTTGGTACTAAATTAAAGTCGTAGGCCATTGTTTGTAAAGTGTACCCCCAACAGGATAATGGATGAGTTACCTAACTCATCATTGATCAGGCCATGTCTAGAAAGGTTCTATTCCTACTTTCACTAACACAATTCCACTATGTTTTATATGGATGTTTGAATTTGGATATTATCCCACACTTCTTAAAGTGATCAATGAAATCTTGGTTATGATAATCTACACCTCAGTCTGAGTGGAGTTCCTTAATTTTCTTACCAAGATATTTTTCTTCTCTATGTTAATATTCATTAAACATCTGAAAAGAATATGAATTATATTGAATTAAGTGTATATATCCATACCTACTATAGTCATCAGTAAAAGTAATGAATTATGAAAACCCACCCCTTGATTCTATTGTAAATGGATCACATACATAAGTATGAATTAATTCCGATAATTTATTGGCTCTTTCTCCCTTCCAAGAGAAGGGTTATTTCATCATTTTCCCTTTTAAACTAGAGTGATACACATCCAAGGGTTTTAACTATACCAAGTCTAAATAACATATTTGATGTAATTTTTGTAGTTGCTTCATGTTTACATGACCTAGCTTGATGTTCTATAGGTGGGTGATATATGAGTCATTCTCTCTAGTTTTTTCATTGATTATCATTATTGGGTTTTTTGGTTCAAGTATATATAGTCCATTGTTATGATGTTCTCTACCATAACACGTATTGTCATTATAAATGAAATAAAATTTATTTTGGAACTTGAAATAAAATCTCGTTGTGTCTAAAATTGACACTGAGATTATGTTTCATGTTATAGAGGGTACAAAATAACAATTATACAATACTATAACCAAACCACTTAGCATTGTTAAGTGACAGTCTCCCACTTCCAAGGCTTCCAGACTTGAACCATTCGCAACTCAAATATCCACTTCACCTCTTGAAATCTTATTGAATCTACTTGGTTACTATATATGAATACATATGTGTGAGCCAAATGTCGTATCCAATACCCAACATGTATATAAGGAAATATTTAATTCAATGGTAAAAATACCTAATGTAGAAGTGTTACCTTACTTATTCTTCCTGGATCTACATTTTTTATTCCTGTGGCCTTTCTTTCTATAAAATAAGAAGACATCCTCCTACTCATTTCACTACTTATGAACCATTGGCTGCATGGAAGGATGGTTCATTTTTGTCTTCAACCTTGAAATAGACTTAGACTCATTTTTCTTTCCCTTCATTCCATTGTTCACCATAAGGAAAGAATAATTGGTTTTTTAAATATCCTTATCTTCTTGTAGAACTAAATTTAAAAGGTTTTGGAAAAGCTTTATAATTTTATTTATGTTATAATTGACAATGAAAGATTCAAATCTTAGAGGTAAATAGGTAAGAATTATATATTTTTCTAGTTCTTGGTTCAATTTTAACCCAAGGGCTTCAAGCCTCTTATTGTACCCAATCATCTTAAGTACATGAGGACTCACTTGGTTCCCTTCTACAAGCCTACACCTATAAAGGGAATAAGAGAACTCATACCTTTACTATCTTTCTCTATGCTGATATAATTATTATAGATAAGAAATCATCTTGTAGGAATCATCAACCTCATGAATTATATGAAATTATCTATACATGGATAAAAATATGATGCACTGAACATCTAGTGCATCATCTACATACTTTTTTAATTTATGTTTTTCTGCCTTACTTGCTCCCTAAGGAAGCTCAGCAAGAACTGAGGATTCCAGAACATAAAGTTTTCTTCCTTGGTGTAGTACAATGCATAAGCAACTATACCACTACTGAAAGTTATTACTATTCAGGATATTTTATTTATCAAAAATTGATTGTAGTGATAATTTACTTGTGGTGTGGGTGATTTCCTTTTTATATCTAAAACAGATAAATATTGGCAATAAGTACTTTATCATGATTACCTTTTTGACATTTATGATCAATTAATTATTATATAATTTTAAATGTCCCCTACTATTATATCAATCCCTAATATCTCTCACTATTAGATTTAGAATATTTTGTTGGTCGAGTATTCTAGTGGAAAGGATCCTTGAAAATACACCTCGTTGTGTACATTATTTTTGTACGCCGCTACATGGAGAGTTTCTTTGTATGATCTAGGCTGGTCATCCACTTTAACTCATGATTCCTTGTACAATTTAGTAAAGTCCCATATTTTTGAATCATAACTTGATTCCCTCAATATCCTACCTCTAAAGTGATATAAATCTAGATTTGGATACTTCTTTGATACCATTTTTAGTAAAGTCATCCCATTACCCTCATAGGAACTCTCCAGTAGTATGAATCACACCTAAATTTGGCTGAAGAGCACCTCAAATAACTGGTTATGTTCAAGTTTGAGTAATGGAAGGATTTAAGACTAGATATATCTTTGAGGGATTTTAATATTTATTGAAGAATATAATTGATTTCTATTTAATATGTTCACACTAGGTTCTCATGTTCACAAATGAATATGCAATAGCAATATATTGATCACTTTTTTAAACATTTTATCTTGCTTATTATTTTATGTGATCAAGAAATAATCATTCACTTTCATAAAATAATAAAATATGAATAAAGGAAAAACAAACCATCCGAGTGGTCTTGAGCATGTTATTAGGATTGACCCCCAATGGATCAATCTTAACATAGGGGTTTCCATATGTGAGTTGACTCCAAACATGATTCGCAGCTCGCCCCCAGTGCAATGTACTCGACTCCCATAATGATTACCACCTCGACTTGGTCGGGTTTGCATATTATAACTTCATCATATATTTACAAATATACTCACACACAGGTGAGGGGGGGCTAGGAGAGCCATGTACAGTAGGTGCATTTGACACATAGACCCTTGTATATATTTGAATTAAAATACAGTGATATGCAGACCATCATTTAACTACATAATTACTACAATCATCACATACGATAAATAAATAAATAAATAAATATAGACATGCACAGGTCGTTCCCTATCTCAAGACTAGTTACTACAAAAATAACATGAAATAAATTAAACTGTAAAAATTGAAATAGTATGAGGGTGTTTCAATAAATTAAATAAATTTATTTAAATTCAAATAATTTATTTATTGGTTACAACATTAATTTAATTTTAAAATCAAAAAATAAATTAAACCATTAATTTAATTTAATGATCAAATTAAATTAAAATTTCGTATTTTTTAAAAACATAAACCAAGTTAATTTTCATTAATTCAAATAAAAAAAACTAAAATTAAATTAATGAAACCAATTTCTTTAAAATTATTAATTTCAATTGGGCCTGAAACCCCACCTTGACCTTTTGCGGACTGAATTTTTGCTACATGGGCCAATTTGGGCATAAAAATCTTGTGGAGGTGTATTCTGACATATGAAGATCTACCAAGACCCGTTCCATGCCAGGAAGATTTGTCTCAGCCCTAATGTAGGGCATGTCGTGTCTAATAGGACCCATGTAATCAACGATGAACTATAAATCATTTTTATTTAATTATTTAAAATAAAAGAAAAGAATGTACAAGACACAACTCTTAGAGGATAAGGACTCATAGAGGTGGATAGTAGTGAAGACTGAGGGAATCATCTTGTCCGAAGTGAACCCCATCATAAGGAAAAGAACCGAGGCTGGAAACGATGAAGATCCGCTCAAGATAGTGAAAGATGTCATGTAAGACAGTGTATGGTAGTGAGGATGGGAACAGTGGTATGGTGGGTTTTGGGCTCACATATATGCAGTGGCAGTGAGAGACTCATACCATAATGGAGAGAAAAAAGAAGGAGGCGGTCAGACGTAGTAGTTCCCGGTGTCATGATCATCAGAGAATCGTGTGACCGACTATATAGTGGTGGCGACTGATACTTCCACTCAGTCTAGTTTGATGGGGCAGCAATGGGAAACCTAGTCGAAGGCGACCCACAATAGTGCTTGTGGTAGGAAGTGAGGCTGACAGAGGACACCGGTCGGGTAGGATCTGGGTGATGCGGTTTTACCACGACGATGCATGGTTGGATCCGGGCAGCCGGGAAATATCAAGACAGTGGAGGAAATCTTGTGATGGTGGTGAAACCTCGGGTTAAATATGGTGGTGACAACACATATAGGAGAGGTGGCCGGTTCCTGATCCGGATAGTTCCAGGATGCCAAGAAAAGAATGTGATGGGGACTGTCACGAGGAAAGCGAGGTAACCACAGTTGTCGACCGAGGGGGAAGGGGAGGAGAAGTTTCGCGGAATTTATTCTTTGATCAGGGCGGAGTGTTACTGTTCAGGTCTCAATTGAGGGACAAGGGAGGAGATCGAGGGTCTCAGTGCTGCTTTGAAGCTCTTTTTTTTCTCTTTTTCACTCGTCAGGATTCCAGGCCCCATGATGGAAAATCCACTCAAATAAAACAATTACTTCCTCAATGTCCTTCCGATAAAGGAAATAATATTGGGCAAGGCTTGATTATTTAAGAGAAAAAATAAAAACATTTCAATATTAAATTATATATTAATTTTATAAATAATTTTGTCATCACCAGAGTGACCAAATTCTGACTGATCCTTGGTCAGAATCCAGAAATTTATATAACATGTATAGACACACACACACACAAACATATATATATATATCAAGACATGTTTCTCAAAACAAAATAGAATTCAAAAAATATTGATATGTTAACCATATTTTCGATCCATTAAAAAATTTTATATGGTCGTTACATGGCCATTCAGAAATGGATCGTTGCATGGTTGGATCCATTGGAACCATTGTAACACCCTGTACTTAAAATTTATAGAAATATAATTTTTCCTTGACATGTAAAAACCATGCATCCCTATAATACCAATTTATGGTACAAGGATGCTTAGAAGAAGCCAATGGGCATTGAATTTAAAAAATTTCCATCACCAGAGTGATAAAACATTGTCTAATCAAGCAATGTCGTCTTGGTACAATCTATGGATCATGCATGGTTTATCAATGAACAAAATAAAATAAATGTATACATCTTTAGGATCTAATGAGTGCAAGCCTTTTTTATGATGACGAATTAGGTTTCATAAAGGGTATGACACTGAATCCCTCTAGATCATCCACACATGCTTCTTGAATATACTCACGCACTGTTCATTAGAATTCAGGTGCGATCTTGGAACTTCGATGACCACTTCAATGCAGTGATGATCACCATGATCCATCGTCTTCCATCCAAAAAGACATAACTTGAATCGCTTGTTTTATTGAGAGAGTATCTCTCTTGGATTTAGGAGGCGATATTATCTCTTACATCCAATAGATGGATATTCATCATTGGAAGGTCATCTCTCCATATATATAGTGGAAATCTATAACACCTGGCTTGGGTTCCAGTCCCATGTGTAATAAAAATCCACAATAAAAGTATAATAAATAATTATTATGACAAACTAAATTGCAGTATAAATATTATTTATATTTTATCATTTAATCTAATATATATTAAATATATTAATTTTATTATTATTCTTGTTCAATATCACACTTGAAAATTCGTCCATAGCTATTCGAGCTCATGATTCGCTTCTGAATAAACCCCACTACATTTGGCTATTCATCTAGAAGACTCATTCTATACATTACACTAAAAGTAAGTCCCTTCCATGTTTCATGACTCTGCTGTAACTCCCTCCATTTGGACCCCCTACTTATTTCAATTTCTAGCGGTTTTTGAAGGGTTTTTTGGGATTAGAATATCAAGAGATTCCATCTTCCCTTTTCAACCACATCCGGCATCTTTTATTCCCTCAAGCATCATATTTTCATTTCAGGTATGACCTAAAATGCCTAATAGAAAATAGAAATGCTTCCTATTACATTTCTGGTATCATCTCAGATCTATATACATCTGTTTCACTAATTGTTGTTTAAATTTTATTCAACTCTTTGAACTAAAAAATTATCTACTATAGTTTGTTGTATAATTTTCCTTGAAACATAGTTATAATTCAATCTGGTTTTGAATATTCTTATCCAACTACATATTTTGTTATCTGATTTCATGTTACCGGTTTTCCAAAAAATCCTCTTATGGGAACTAATGTTGATATTTCCTATAAACGTATTCCGACTAAATTTTTTAAATTTCTGAATACAAAAAATCTACCCTTACTATGTTCTATTTTACCCTATTAGCTATTTGCATTCATAATGTAAATTACAGTAAATTTTCCATGTCCATTGTGAGTTCTCATTGCAAACCTTGACAATAAGATATAATAAAAAAATTCAAGCATGAACTTCCCGTTGAAATATATAGATGCAGGGTTACAACAGACACTACTTATGAAGGAACAACAGGGAGTTTGTGAGTTCTCTATTAACTATTATTGTAAATGATATGCTTAATATACTCTGTTTAATAGTTTCATTCATTACACTTGCCACATGTTAAGTGCTGACAACTACTGGAAAATATTTAAAGAAATCTACCAACCAGTCAGGTACTCCAACAAGTGAAGCAGTATCAACATGTTACATCCCACGTGGAGTCACATGCATGCCATTATCATCTATATGTATCAATGGTTAGTTCAGTTTTCAGCATTCTATTGAAGGAATGACATATAAATGGTTTGTATTCTAATATTTTCACTTTAAATTTTTCATGTCAAATAAAGTCTTCCAGTGACTGTATTCGTTGACATTTCTATAATATTAGTGGTGACATGTACTGGAAGATATTTCCACTAGTAGAATCTTTAGTATGTATCTGAATGGATTTCAAACGAACCAACATCTATCAAAGTACACTACTTTTATTGTATTTTATGAATAGTTTTCTGCTCGGTCAAACACAAACATCTATTTCCCATCAAACTGTATAGATGCAAGAGTACAATGCACACTTCTAATGAAGGAACGTCATGAATATGGTTTGTTTTCTAATATTTTCACTGTACAATTTTCATGTCAATTAAAGTCTTATAGTGTATGTATTCATTGACATTGCCACAATATTAGAGGCAACATGTACTAGAAAACTTTCAGGTGCATCTAGCATTATGTTTGGAACTATAAACACCGAACCTCTACCCAGAAATATATTGACAAATGGTGTTCATATATTTAGTGACACTGTCTGTGAAAAAGGTGTTCCTTCCTCATTTCATGAAAAAATATACATTATCTTCATATGTAAATATTTCTTATCTTATTTGAAGCATTTCAATTTTTTTCTCTATGTATTTGAATATATGGAATTTAGCATAAAGGTATTATTTTCATAACACAGGCTTTATCCCTCTCTAATTTATTCTTATTTCATTTTGATATTAACATATTCATGAGGGCTGAAAAAATGGAATTCAGTAGAGAGGTATTGTTTTTATAACACTGGCTTTATCTCTCTCTGATTTATTCTTATTTCATTTTGATATTTCATGGATTTTAGAAAGGAGATATTCTGATTATTTTTTGAAATTTCATCTGTTAATTAATGACAATGCTTGATCTTTTTCCTGATTACTCCACTATGAATGTAGTTTTTTTAAGAATTCAATTTGTAATTGTTTTAATTTACAAATAGAAATAATTTAATATGAAATTATATGTGTTATAAATGATCTCTTACCCGTTTACCTCATCTAATTGAACATTTGATAAGAAGAGTGGATGTGATTAATTCAACGGTTTTTTATTTTTTATTTAAATTTCTATTCCTATTAATCATTTTGTTTATTTTATGAATGGAATGTGAATTGTTTAGTGCTGGAGGACTCATTGAAAAAGGGAACAGGTCAACCTTTCTAAGCATGAATACTGTTTTTTTATCTTAACGCCAGTACAATTTGTTCCCTCTACTGTATAATTTAACTGAGAAAAAGACTTAACAAAGTCTATTATTATTGAATAAGGATCCCTTATCCGAGCAATGATCAATGAATCAATGGGTTATCACATGGAAAATGCAATATTCAGAAGAAATACAAACATGTACTGATCTTATCATGACAAATTCTCACTCATTTCTCTATTAGAAAGAGATCATTGTAGTTTTCAGACCACATGAGGTATATCTGGGTAATGTTTCAGGGAAATCGCCCCACCAGGTCTAGGTTCAATATTCCAAACTCATGGTACCATCTTCTGGAACCATATAACGATGTATATCTGGAAATTAAATATTCAGGTCATGGTGCACATTATTTGAGGTATGATATCTACATTTCCTTGAATTTTTATTACGTTGTATACATGAAGCCTCTGAAGGAGGATTATTCTGTAAATACTAATTCGGAAAATGGCATGATCAGCAACATATACATGCACTTACAAGGAAACTAAATAATGGAAACTGGTGAATTAATTAATGAATATATTGAAACAAGGAAATGAAAATCACCTATATATGTAGTAACATTTATATGCACCTACTCTAATGCTGAGTTTCCCATCTTTGACAAGGTACTATCACGTTTTCTGCTTTAGAGTACCTTAATTCATATGCACATCTATTAAAAATTGATTTATATGTGATGTGCACTTTGGTAAACAATATTGACTATAGTTTCCATGTTTTCATTTCATTTAGATGTTTTCTAGAAAAGGTTCATACAACTATGGAAAGCTTCATGTGTTGTAATACTATTCCTATTACCCTTAATTTTTATATAGATTTATACAATCGATACCATATAGTGTCTTCAATTGCCTCAATAGATTCAAAATTCCATGACATCATTACATTATGGAAATTTTTACTCTTTTTTGGCCTACTTAGGTAAGTTCCCTACCATTAGTGAACTGATAATTTTTACTACATTATAGATTCAAATATCTATTCTTGGAGTAAAATGTATATCCTCTAATTACTGCATCTTCTCGTTTTTTAACAATTAAATAACGTTTTCTCTGTAAAAAATTGTATAATGATAACTGTTTTAGACTTTAAGGTTTTTATTTCAGATATTTCTTCACACTTGAAAAATTAGCATATGTCATTGCAAGTGGATCATAAATCCAATTGCTTTTAGGAAATATGATCAGCAATTTTTTTACTTCATTTATTAGGTCATTGTTTCTATTAAATTCATCTAAATTTTTCAAATGATATCTTCTCTAATTTCTTTTCTAATTCCTAAAAACCTTAATTATTTTTAATGATATCTCTATGCATACTCCTCATACTATGTAAAATATGTCACAAATTTCTAGAATTCAAAATAACTATTTTAACAAATATGGGTTATGGTGGAAGTTAACTACAAAAAAATTACACACCTTTGGAGGTTTGGGATAACTTTATTTCTCATGTCATTACATTTATTCTAATTCAAATTTTACAATTTTTTTCATTATACTCATTTATAGTATATACTTTAATAGAGGTTCATCTATTGGTTCTAGTTAAAGCTCCATTAACCAATTACAAAGTAATGGTGATATAAATCCAATTTCCAATGATGACATTAACATTAAAATTTCAGACAATATATTATTATCAGAGCTTCTAGTGCCTGGTTTGTTTACATATGTCCCTTTTATATTATTAATTTTTATTTTTATTTTTATGTGTTACTCCCTTTTAATAATTAATTATTCCATTTTCATAGGTAATCATCTAAATTGTAGATCTGAAAGACATTCTGTTACCCTACCTCATATAATGGATAAAATATTTACATATATTCTAGAAAATGTTCCACCAAATAGTAACTTCCTATGTTAAAGATCACAATATACTAATGAGAATATAAATCCCTTTTCTACTTTAGTTTCACAGCATACAAAGACAATTGTCCACAAATAGAAGACTGTTGGTCTCTTGAAGAAGTGTCTAGGGAAGAGTGTTCTTACATCAAGATGTTTTTCTTGGATTAGGTCATCACAGCTTTCTCAATTCCTTGATTTATTGTTTTGGGTGGAGATTCACGGTATGATATCATAATATAAAATCTGCTTCATTACATTTAAGTTAGATTCTCTTGATGGTACTTCATGAAATGTCTAACCACATTATGTTTCATCCACTTACTATATCATTAATTTCTTTTACTAGGTTCAATTGCTTTGGGATTTTCACAATTATGATGCACCTCAAACAAGATTTTACTACTTTCAAATGGATGTTGGATGGTTGTTATCCCTCTTTTTGTTTGAATAAAACACATATTGTTTTCAATAGTTAAAAAATGTTGTCTAGATTATGTTTTCTTTTAGACAAATATCCATATTGGACATCAAAATAAAATTTTCCACAACCATTGTTGACTATCGTATTTATTCAACTATTTGATTCTATTATTCTATATCTATGTGAGGTGACTGGTACTCTGGATTTTATTTTGTTCTCACAGATTTACAGTAAATTTCATAGTTTTTAAAATTATTGAAACATAGAAAAATTGATTAATTACTTTGATCTTGTATTTGCTTACAGTTCTCACAGATTTAGAGTTAGGTTAATAGTTTTTACAAGTATTGAAAGATAGAAAAATTGATTAATTACTTCGAACTCAAATTTTCTTATAGTTTGCAATAAGTTTATTTCTCTTTCCAGTTTGAAATAAGTTTCTTTCTCTTTGCAGTTTGCACCTATGTAATATAGCATAGTTCTATGTTTTCTTTGCTACCCTTGGTATGTGAAGTTATTAATGGTGATGGAAGTTGCTTCTATAATCTGCACTGGAATTTGTTTCTATAATCTGCACATCCATCGTTGGGGTTGTGAAGTATTGTTTTGGTGAAGTAGCTGGTGCAAGAATCTGAAAACATTTGCTTGCAGGAAGCCTACCTTCCGCCAAAAGAGAGGGGAATACAAAAGAATCCCACCTTCCGGCAGAAGAGAGCAGTGCAGATATTTGAAAAAACCACTGCTAGGAAGGAGGATTCTCTCCAGGTATAGAGTTCTCACACCGTCCATAGCATGAATTCCACAACTCAATGTAGTGAAGACATTCCTGCATATGATTAGAAGCATGTTTTTGGCCCCTACCTTCTTGAGGATGAGAATACCATGGCAGATTGCAACATAAAAAAGAACTCCATACTCTATATGCTTCGTCAAGTGAAGGGTGAAATGCTGATTTTTATGAAAACTGCTTCGAGAATATATGTTTTCTTTTAGGGGGGGTGTTCTGACACCATCAACCTCCTGAACTCCCAGATCCAGTCAAGGAAGACATTCCCATTGATGAATAGAAAGTGGTTTTTTATTTTGGGAATATATATGTTTTTAAATACATTATGTATTCCTGTCTCTATATGTATTCACTGGAATTTTATTCATATTAGATGATTCTATAAACATGCACCTTTTCTTACGCTAATTTTTACATCTGCTAATTTTTTCTATGTTTTCAAATTTGAATTTTTTATAACTAATGTTGAATACTAATTAATTGTCTATTTTAATTGCAACAATATGATTGAGACAAATAGATTTTGAAAATATTTGGTATATATGATATCCAAGTATTGTTTCAATCCTCCATATATGGTTACATAGATAACTAGAAGTCAAATTTTGATAAACAAACTATCCTGGAATACTTGTCCAATGCTGAAATTTCAAGTAGTATGTAAATTTTTTTTGTTTCACTACATACTGACTCTTACTTGTATTTACTGCGAGTTGTCATTCAACTATTTTGGTCTGCTTTTTATGTATCCTAATTCCCGTTATGGATTTTTCTATCGGGTTGTAATACCATGCCAGGATCAGGTCAGGAATAGGAAGGGAGCGAAAAAAATGCATGCCTCTCTACAAGGATCCAAACATTGGCAATATGAAGGATTCCCGAATTGGAATTTATGATGAATAAACATTTAACAGAGCTTCATATTTAGCACCAATGTACATATACTCTAAAACCATTACCCATTTTTAATGTTGTCACACATGTTATTACAAAGAAATAATTATCTATACACAAGTTCTTATTTGTCATTGGTTTCAAAACAATTTTTAAAAAGTATTTAACAAAATTTCATTTTTAATGATTCAATGTTGATTTTCACTATTTATTATTTCAAATTTTTGTATTTTGATTTCTCCATGGGAAAATAATGTCTCATTCCCTTTGATACATGCTTAATGATACATCATATTTTTCTGTATTTTTTACATCATGTTATTTCCTTTTCATTTATTTTTATATATATTTTTTGATACATGTTCTTATTTTTCATTTATTTTCAATATTATATATCAATAAAGTTGTAATTTTAACATATTATAACTAATTTTAATTATTAACTTCTCAAACTATTAATAAATTTTTGAAAATTATATTTTAATTAAAGCATCGTGCGTATGCATGGGAGAGGTACTAGTTATCTAAAAAGTGTAAGAAAAGGTGCACCCTCGTGCGTCATTTTGCACATGCGACAAACTAAAATTTATACCTACTTACTACTTAGGATAGTGGAAATACATGTTTGAACCATATGGAGGCCTATTGTTGTGTTTGGTGTTCTAACAAAATAAACCAAACAAAAACACACATGCAAAAATCGAGCAAATAAAATTGGTGGTAGTGAAGTGGAGTTAATGAGACTTAGTGTGTGCATAGGTGAGAGTGAGATGGTGAGTGAAAAGTGAGTAGACAGATCAGTAAGAGAAACGAGGTTGAAAACAACTAATAGATAAATATGGGGAAAAGTCCACTGGCCGATTTGATGTTGGTTAGCTTTATTCATGCACTGCGATTTTAAGAACACGGATCTGAATAAAAATAACTGGCCAGATTTGTCGTCTGGTCAGTTTGTGATGAAATAGCTCTAACAGTCCTTCGACTGTAAGATTCATTCCAACCAATGGTGAAGAAAAGTCAGAAGTCACCATGCTCATCTTTTCAGTTGAGTTCGGTGTGTCCCTCTCATTTGAGTATAATTCACTTGTCAGTGAGTTACTCAGATTGGAACATTTTTAATTATGTTACAAACAATATTGGTTTTCACATGGTCTTTTTGTTTCGAAAAAATGATTGTCGGGAAAAACGTAGAGACGATCCAACAATGATACAGTGCATGAATCAGAATAAACCGATCGAATCAGCCAGTTTATTCTCCCCCAAAGGAATTTAGCTGGACATAAGGGTTGGATTTAATGAAAACATGGAATTAAGAACAGTGAAGCTCATGTTGAATTAAGTTGCAAAAAAAATAAAGCACAAAGAACATAAAGATATTTGTCTCCCTGCTTGATCTCCTGAAGTTCTAAATCCTCATTGCTCAATTGTGGATGTAGCTCTGGAATGCACTTGATGTCACTTCCTGTGAATCAAGGTGTGAAAATGCTCTGATCTTCTACTCCAATCTACTCCGAGGACGATGGTGTAAGTTTCTCCTGCTCTGCTCCCCTGGTCTGGAACAAACTCTTGCTGCCTGTCTCTCCCGATGGAAGTGTGTCCCGACTTTTTTTTGTCCTTAGCTCCTGCTTAGATTCATTCTTCTCAGCCTCTCCTACCTCTCGTGCATTCAAAACCCAACTTAAGCCTCTGCAATCTCCCCTAAGGAGTTCCCTAGCCTCCACGTGGTGCTTTCACTGTGTTGCTCCTCCCGCGTTGTTCACCGGAGAAATTTCTCCTAACCGAATGAAAAAGCTTGCTCGTGTCGAACTAATTTCTTCCCTGGACATAGACAATCCATCTGGTGTTCATTTATGTGAATGTCACTCTCTTTGTAATGAACTCCAAGTTAGTGCATCCTTCCTCCTACAATGAACTCGTGAACTCTTCTCACGCTTTCCTGCTAACTGCTTCTTTCATCACAGCGTCAATGTGTAGCTCCCCCTACACGGAACACCAAACAAAACACACGTGAGTCGAATAAAAATTAAATGAAATAATTATATACCAAATATTAAATCACAACATAAAAATACTTATTAATATATATATATATATAAACTAATATTATTATTAATATATATATGTTTTAATAACTATTATATTCATTTATTAATATATGCCTTATTATGATATATAAAAGCTTATGTATTATTATTATTAAACTTATTATTAATATTTTATTGTATATGATATATATTACATATTATATATATCATATTATATGTTATAATATAATAGAATAAAAACTAACTAAAAAACAGGATGGGGTCTGTTCCGCGATGTGAAGGGGGAGAGGGTTAAGTAGAGGGGAGGCGTCGCATCCGTGTGGAGGTCTTCAAGCTGGAGACGTCGGGGGATGCTGATGGAAGAGGCATTAGTTCAGGGTAGAGTCATAGAGAGTGAGTAGGGAAGTAGGTGTCTCGGAGTTGGTTTTGGTGCTGGATTTGGTGGATTCTACGTGGACAGAAAAGAGCCAGGGTGTTCGGCGAAGTGAAGGGGGAGAGGCGGCTCGAGATGGAGGCATCAGGGGCCAATGCATGGTGGATGTTCTTCATCATTTGAGGTCGGGGATCAGCGGTTTGTGGTCCGCGGAGGCTAGGGGATTTGAAGTCGCAGCTGCGCACAATATGGTGTGCGATGGTTATGGTTGAGGCAGAGTAGTCACACAGATGATGGTGAGGTGAAGGATTTGACTTGCGCGGTGCTGTGGGGATGTTCTAGTAGGAGGTGGTGGGTCAGCACAAAGAAGGGAGAGGAAGCAGCTAGGGATTGCATGGTTGAGGGTAAGAGTTTGGGGTATTAAGATCTTCGGTTTGATGTTAATAATCTAGTTTAGGTTTAGGTTTGTTCTTTATGTGTTTTTTTGTTTCTGCGCCTCAAATATGCAATTGAATTTGTAATTTGCTGTTAATTTTTCTGTGTTGATAAGGTTTCTTTCTACCACGTTTGTATTTAGTGTTGTTCTGCTATGAATTTGATGTGATGTTGTGTTGTTGTGAATGCTTCTGGTTGGTTTGCTGCATGAATTAGGAGGTAGAGGAGAGTCGTTGAGTCGTGTCGCAGTTTGGTATTGAAATGGAGGAAGGAAGGTGTGGTGTTGCAGTGGACGAATCGGAAGGAAGCACCGTGACCCATGGTGAGACAGTGAGGGTGCTGGAAGGGTGAGACGAAGCAGTGAGACAGTGATTGAGACACAGTGAGTGTAACGGTGAGACCGTGTGGCAAGGGAGGTGGGGGGAAGATAGTGAAGAGGACATGATGACACCATGAAGGGAAAAGTAGAACCGTATGTGTGTCTCATGGTATCACCGTGACCGTGACTTTGGGACAGTAAGGGTGGAATGGTGCGATAGGATGGAGGCAACACAGTGGCACTGTGATCATGATGAAACCGTGTCACACGACAACACCTTCAAACAGACAAAAAATTAAAAAAAATAAATGATTTAATCAAACTAAAATTAGATTAATAAATTACTAAATTAAATTAAATAGAATGAAAAAAATAAATAAAACAATGTTAAATAATAAAATTAATAATACGTTATTTCAGTTACTGGATTTATCAGGGTTAAAAAATTATAAACAGACTTAATTTAAAATAAACTAAATTAACTAAAGTCTCTTTATTACATTAATCAACCAACTAATTATAGAATTAATAATGTGACTTAAAGAATAAGAAAATTATTAGTTGAATAATATTAAATTGTTAAAACTAATTATCTTATAAAAAGACTAACAACTAAAATGGGTTATTTATTTACTATTTAAAGAAAAAATAATTAATTAATTAAATTAATGAATTAATAAACTAATTAGAATAAAAGAATAAATAATTAAAATTCTAATTGGAAAGACTAAATTAATATAATAATTACTCAAAAACACACAAATAAATATTAAAAACAATTGATTTATACTAAAATTGATTATTTTACACAGAAAATTACAAAAACATAGTATTTACCAAATATTTACTAAAAACAATCATTTTGGAATAAAAAGTCAATAAAAATATAAAAAGGATGTGGAAAAGAGTGTAAAAACACTGCCACATCAAACTCCCTGACACTTAAAGCCTTGTTTTTCCTCAAACAAGTACATGCTTTTGACTTTAAAACAGAAATATGAATTGTGAATTTCAGCTCAAAAACTGCATGATAGAACCATAATACCCAGAGGAGCATAACCAAACAATGAGTCAGGTTTTTCAATGGTGTTCAAAATTGTTGTCCTGTCTAGCTTCAAAAACTCGCTGGTAGTCAAAAGGCTCACAAATTAATACACTGTCAAGTATGTCATGCCTCAAATTTTTTTCATTAACTACCCTACTTCACCATCCAATTCAAGTACTGATTGAAGGAGTGATGACGGGTTGAAGAAGTGGAACTCAAAACATAACCAAGGGCACCTTCTATTCTCACCTTTCCCTATGTTCCAAGAATTAAATCCCATTAAATTTATCACTTTATTGATTCAAATCAAATGAATATTAACCAAGTCAATTGCTCCCTTCTTCATCTAGGATCAAAATTCCCCTCAGCTTAATGAGATCATTTTTGACAGGGGCACTTTATTTCACTTTCTCCCAGCCATATTTAATGTGTAGATCACTATGGATTTCATTTATTAAAATTGAAATTGGCTTTATTTATTCATAGAAACGCACCCAATGCACCTTGTCTCAGATACTCACCGTGGGATCCCATTTTCCCATTTTACTCCAGTTACAAAGGACTAAATTAATAATCATTTGGATTGACTTCCTAAAGAGATTGAATATAATATTAAAAAAATGTGAGTCCCCTGGGTTCCAGTAATAACAACAAGTTACACTAAGCCATGACCCTTACTCCACAGAACCTATCATGTCACACTCTCATCCTAAGTTCCTAAATGGACAGATCCATAGAGACAGTGAACAATTTCACTCAGCAATCATTCATACTTAACAGTTTCTGACTAAGTGCCACTCTCAAGTTCCAGCAACAATTATCCTCTAAATAAGACATAATTGATGTACCAGTGAACATCCAATGACATTCATATGATGAAATAATATGAAAACTTTTGAAGGAATTTTGAACCATTTTTTTAAAACAATTTACCATTTTTTTAAAAACAAACACAAACTTGGGTTCAAGAAGGGGGAATTTGACACGACACTAGAATGACCCCTCTCCCCCACACATAAAACCCAACATTGTCCCCAATGATTTCTCTCAAGGAAGGAGATAGTGGATGTTCAAAATAGATATACATTTCATCTTAAAATGGATATGGAGGGGTATCAATGAAGTTCAAAAAGTTTCTTTCCCACACAAAAAGTGAAAGAAAATAACAACAAAAAAAGAGCAAAACCCCACCAACCATCACCAAAAACCAAGTGAAATTTATCCCTAAAAAGTTCATGCTTTGAATAATTTTGAGCATACAAATGAATTTAACAATTTAGTTCAAAAATTAGGTTATTTAGCAATGATGTGAAACAATAGCATAATTAGAATAATAATAATGGGTGAAATCATGTTTCATCAAATCAACTAAAGTACATTATCAACTATGTAGATATTAGCAGATAACACCCAAGAAGGAAAATACAGTCATTACTCATAGATTGGGAGGAAGTCCCCCACACTTACTTCACAGTAGAGAGTAAGCAATTAATTGAAAGTGAAAAAGGGAGAACAAAACATCCCTGGATTATTGTCCCTTTAGCAGTGGCTTTCATCAACAGATCCTCATTAGCATCATTGGGTTGTTACTCCTCTTTAGTAACCTACAGGTTCAAATAAGAAAAATAAGATTTTAGAGTTTAAAGATCATGAAAATAACTCAAGAGAGTGAGTAGAGAGAAATGTTATCCATATGATGCAGTGGATTGCTCCCTTGGGTTTTCTAGCCAAGTTTCTGGTAGCAACAAAACTCTCTAACACAACAAAAGATCACGAGGCAACATCAGCAGTGAAGCAATTGAACTGGAGAACAAGCATCAGTGATTACATTATTGAAAACAAAAATGAAATAGAAACAACTAAGTAACCATGTGTTAGTTCCCATGCAACACTGAGTTTATAGTCCTCAATTAGACTTGAATCACCTCATTCTTCCAACATAGATATGGTTGCCAAGACCTTTGGCTGTCCTTCAAAAAAGTGATTTATTATTTGTCCATTGACTAAGAATGGTATATTCTCATCTCCAACTATCTCAACAGCTCCATTAACCAGAACTCTAACAATGTTAAAGGGTCATGACCACTTGGACATCAACTTCCCTGGAAACAGCATCAATCTTGAATTGAAAAGAAGGACCCTCTCACCAACCTTGAAATTCCTGTTTTCAATGATTGAGGCATGAAAAGAATTTGTTCTTTCTTTGTAAATTTCAGCATTCTCATAATACTCTCTTCGGATCTCTTCCAACTCACTCGTCTCTAGCAGCATCCACTCTCCAGCAGAATTAAAATAAAAGTTAAGAGCCTTCACCGCCAAATAAGATATCTTTTTTAACTCAACAGGTAGATGGCATGTTGTCCCAAAGAGGAGCCTCTATGGTGACATCCCTATAAGAGTTTTATAAGAAGTTCTGTTGGCCCAAAGGGCCTCATATAATTTCCTTGACTAGCCTTTCCTAGAGCTAGACATTGTTTTATCTAAAATCTATTTGAGCTCTCTGTTTGAAACATCTGCTTTCCCATTGGACTGTGGGTGGTATGTAGTGCATGTCCTATGTGAGCACCCATACTTCTCCATCAAACCATTGAACTTATAATTCATGATGTGAGTTCCATTATCAGTGATAAATTCTTGAGGCACACCAAATCTGGAAAAGATGTTTTTTCTTAATGAATTTCACAACCCTATCAGCTGAATTATCACGAAGATCTACTGTCTCAGCCCACTTGGACACATAGTCCACAGCAACCAAAATGTATTCATTCCCATAAGAGGATGGAAATGGTCCCATGAAGTCCAAGCCCCACACATCAAATATTTAAACTTCCATAATACCTTTTTGAGGTAATTCCTTCCTTCTTCTAACATTTCCCAACATTTGACATTTTGAACAGCCAATGACCAGACTCCTAGAATCCTTGAATAGTGTTGGCCAGTAGAAACCAATATTTTGGACCTTCTGAGTAGTCCTTTGTCCTCCATGGTGGATACCCCACGATGATGAATGGAAGATCTCATGTATGAGTAAAATCTCATCCTCAACCACACATCTACTCAAAATCCCATCGGCACACCTCCTAAAGAGAAGAGGGTCATCCCAAAAATAATATTTTAGCTTAGAAATAAAACTCTTCCTCTGGTTGTGTGAATGCTCCTTAGGGATGACTCCAGCTGCCAAAAAGTGGGCATAGTCTACAAACCAAGAAGACTGCTTCACAGAAGAAGAAAACCATTGTTCATCAGGGAAGGAATTTTGATCACTTTTGGTTCCTTACTTGGAGAATTGGGAAATTTGGGCAAGTGATCTGCAAATACATTCTCAGCCCCTTTCTTATCCATAATCACTAAATCAAACTCCTACATCTGAAAGGTCCACCTCATGTGTCTAGGCTTCGAGACCTTTTTAGCCAGCAAATACTTATGGGATGAATGATCTATGAAAACTATGATCCTTGATACTATCAAATAATTCCTGAACTTTTCCAAAGCAAACATCAGAGCAGCCAGATCCTTTTTAGTTGTAGAATAATTCTTCTGGGCATCATCTAGGATCTTTCTTGGATAGTAAATAACATGTATCTTTCTGTCCTTCCTCTTTCCTAACACAGCTCCTACTACAAACTCACTAGAATCACACATAACCTCAAAAGGCAGCTGCCAGTCAGGATCATTGATTACAGGTGAAGTAGTCAACTTCTCCTTGAGAAACTTAAAGGCCTCTAGACATGTGTCATCAAAGACAAAGGGTGTGTAATTAACCAGTAGGGAGCACAGGGGTCTAGTAATCATAGAAAAGTCCTTAATGAACCTCTTATAGAACCCAGCATGACCCAAAAAACAACTAATTCCTTTGAAATTTTCTGGTGGGAGCAACTCTTTTATGACCTCAATTTTAGAATTATCGGCCTCCAACCCCTTCTTAGAAACCTTATGTCCCAAAACTATGCCTTTAGTTTCCATGAATTGGAACTTTTACCTGTTTAAGACCAAGTTGGTCTCTTAGAATCTTTCTAACAATAATTCCAAATTTTTAAGACAGTTCTCAAAGGTATCTCCCACAACAAAAAAATTATCCATGAACACTTCAATAATCCTCTCAATCAAGTCAGAAAAAATTTCCATCATACATCTCTGAATTGTGGAAGGAGTACCACACACACCAATGGGCATCCGCCGGTAGTCAAATGTACCAAATGGACATGTGAAGGAGGTTTTCTATTGTTCCTCAGGTGCAATGGAAATCTAGTTGTAACCAAAATAAACATCAAGAAAGCAGAAAAATTCATTGCTTGCCAACCTCTCTAACATTTGATCCAAAAATGGCATAAGAAAGTGATCATTTCTTATGGCAGCATTCAACTTTCTGTAGTCTATATAGACTCTCCATTTATTGACTTCTCTTGTCTATATTTCTTCATTCCTTTCATTAGTGACCACTATCAATCCCCTTTTTTTGGGAACCACATGGACAGGACAGACCGAGGGGCTATCAGAGATTGGAAAAATTATTCCAGAATCCAGCAACATAATCACTTCTTCTCTCACAACTTACTTCATGTTGGGTTTGAGTATTCTTTTGGCTTCTACTCTTGGATTACACTCCGGTTCCATTGGAATTTTATACATACAAAATGTTGGACATATCCCTTGAATATCAACAATTGACCAGCCTAAGACTGACTTGTATTTCCTCAAAACAGTATGCAGATTCTTCTCTTGACTCACCTCTAGATTGGATGAAATTTTCACAGGTAGGGTAGAATTGTATCCTAAAAAGGAATATTTGAGATGGGAAAGGAGAGGCTTGAGTTCTAGAGTGGGTGGTTACTGGCTTGAGGGAAGACACTTGGGCCTGGGTGGCCCAAGGTCTTCATGCTGCCTCTTGAATAAGGCAATAGACAATACTGTTTCCTTAGTGTTAGAGCTTCCAAAAGATATCTCCTCAAATGTAGACTCCTCTCTTTGGGTAAGAATATGATTCAAAACAAACTCTTCTAGGTTCTCCAATAATTCTCCCTCATACTCATCAAATATTTCTCTCTCCTTACTTGAGATGATCCCCATGAAAGAGGCAGCAGGGATTTCAGGTTCACTGTTGATTTCAGCTATCATTCTCAAAAACTCCTCTTCTTCTTTATCAAAAATACTCTCAGCAAATAACATCTGATCTTTTGGGAAAATTTGGTGTGTGGGTTCTTGGATTTTCTTAAACACATTGAATTCTCCTTTCAATTCACCCAAATTTAAAATCAATTTCCCCTTAGACACATCTATCACAGCTCCCCCTGTGGCCAAGAAGGGCCCACCAAGAATGCTGGGAACCTCATGGTCACACTCCATATCAAGGATAAGAATGTCAACAGGAAAAACGGGTTTGCCTACTCCCACTAACAGATCATCGACCCAACCCACTTGATGAGTAATGGACCTATCATCAAGCTGTAACACAACAGTGGTGGGTTGGGGAACTCCTAATCTTAGGTGCTGAAAACGTGACAGTGGAATGAGATTAATACTAGCACCTAGATCACACAAATTGTTGAACTTACCTCCTCTATCCCAAAATGTTCAAGGGATGACAAAGCTTCCAGGGTCTTGAAGCTTAGGAGGTATCCTATTCTGCAAGACTGCGCTATACTATTCTATTAAGCTATAGGTGGAAAATTCTTCCAATGCCTTTTTTTAGAAGATTTTCATGAGTGATTTCAAATATGATGGGATTTTTATCAATGATTCCATGAATTGGATATCAATGTTCATCTTTTTAACCACATTCAAAAATTTCAATAGTTCAGAATCATGAATTGGTTTCTTAATTCTTTGTGGGAAGGGAATGACAGCGGAAAAATTCCTCACAATTGGGGGCATCTCTATAGCTTCTTCATCAACAATTTTCTTTCCTTTATTGTCTTTGTTTTTCAAGCCATTTTCTTTGGGTTGTTGAGTTGGTACAGCAGAGACTGGGGGGATTCTAGTGGTGCTGTCCAGTTTTCCAGATTCAGGTTCATTCAAATTTTAGTTTTCAGCTTCATTCATTTTTTTCATTTTCATAATTTTGGGGTTCTTTCCTAGGTTCTTGGTGGGTTTGGAGACCACTTATGGTGGCCAAATCCATTTAATTCTCCCTAGTATTGGCTTTAGTGGTGCTGTGCAGCCTACCCTTTTCTTTATTGCTAGCATCCCTAGCCAACTGCCCCATTTGAATTTCCAAGTTCTTCATTCTAGCATCCATTTGAACTTTATCAAAATCATTTTTGGTCTTTTTTTTCATCAAACCTCCTTATCAACTGATGGAACATTTCTCTCACCTCATATTTTGTGTTGGATGTCTCAGCTTTTGGTTGGGATTGGGGTTGGAATTGCTACCTAGGAGGCTGTTGGAATCCAGGAGGGGCAGAAGGTCGGAGGACTCCCTACTCCCTCCATGACAGGTTTCAATGGTTCCTATACCCCTGATTGTAGGTGTTGGAAAAAAGATAATCCCTAGGCTGAATCCGAAGTCCATAGCCAGCAAAGATGGCACTCTCATGAGGCTGGACAGGAATATCAATGTTTAGACAATAGGTTTGAGAATTTCCATACATTCCACAGTGGTGACACTGCTCCTTAAGTATTTAATGTGGGTTCTCATTCAATAACCCAGTAGCATGGGATTCATCTTGAGGAGCAGGGGCAGTTTCCTTCCTCACAATGGTTCTCCTCCTAAAGAATTTGTGCTAGGAATTCTGAGCTAAGGGGTTAATGATCTTTTTGAGCTCCTCAGCAATCCTATCACTAATGTCTCTTCTAGAAGACTGATCCACCATGGTTTGGTGGTAAGGGGTGAGATTATTGAAGAAGTTGTCCATGAGAAATTGAGACGTACATTGATTCTTTAAACACTGCCTACGTAACCCTCTAAACCTATCCCAGACTTCATGAAATTGTTCTCCCTCATCCTGTAGGAATCTAGTGATTTTGCACCTAGTTTCATATGTCAACCTCCTAGGATATAATTTCATAGTGAAGGCATTGTAAACTTTATCCCGGGTGACAAAGATCTCTTTGTATAACTGTTGGAACCAAGACCTAGCATTGCCCTTAATGAAGAAGGGGAAGACTCTCAGTCTAAGCTCTTCCTTAGTGAGACCCCTAAGTGGTAGCTACTGGACACTACAATATAAGGCTCTAATGAAGTCAAGAGATTCTTCACTAGGAATTCCATTGAAGGTGGGAAACTGACTAAGCATGGATTTCTTGATCTCGTAATTCATAGACCCAGGAGAGAGTTTAATTCATGAAGGGTTTCTAGACACTAAAGGTAGAAAGAACTCTCTCAAACTGTGCCTCTCGACTATCTCATTATGAGGTGGGTTCATCATTCCATGTTGTTTCACATTCTCAGGAAGTGGATTATTCATGTTTTCATTTCTTTTTTCTTCCATTTTGATCATTTCATTGTTCTTTTCCACTTATTTCAGGTGCTTATCAATCTTAGGGTTATCAGGTACTAAGTGATCAGACATAGACCTGGTTTTCATGCAGTAGGTTTACAATTTTTTTTAATTTTAATTTTCTTTTGTAGATTTTTTAGTGATTTTTTATGTGATTTTTTGTGATTTTTTATGTGAATTTTTGTTTGGTTTTTTTATGTGCACCTAGCCTCCCTGGAAACGCTGACAAAATTTGCGAGCTCGTGCGTTGTTGGGAACGGGCGACAAACTAAAATTTATACCTACTTAGTACTTAGGATAGTGGGAAAATAGGGTCGAACCACCGGGATACATGTTGTTGTGTTTGGTGTTCTATAAAAATAAACTAAACAAAAAAACACATGCAAAAATCGAGCAAAGGCAATTGGTGGTGTTGAAGTGGAGTGAATGAGACTTAGTGTGTGCAGTGGTGAGAGTGAGGTGGTGAGTGCAATGTGAGTAGATAGAGCAGTAAGAGAAACTAGGGTGCAAACAACCAATAGATGAATAGTCGAAAAGTCCACTAGCCGATTTGATGTTGCTTAGCCTTATTCATGCACTGTGATTTTATGAACATGGATCTTACTAAAAATAGCAGACCAGATTTGTCTTATAGTCAGTTTGTGATGAAATACCTCTTACAGTCCTTCGACTGTAAGAGTCATTCCAACCAATGGTGAATAAAAGTCAGAAGTCACCAAACTCAACTTGTCAGTTGAGTTCAGCGTGTCTCTCTCATTCAAGTATAATTCACTTGTCAGTGAGTTACTCAAATTAGAACAGTTTGAATTATGGTAAAAACATGATCGGTTTTCACATGATCTTGTTGTTTTGAAAATAATCTTGTATGAAAAAACTGAGAGACGATCCAGCAATGATGCAGTGCATGAATCAGACTAAACAAATCGAATCAGCCAGCTAATTCTCCCCTAATGGAATTTAGCTGGACATAAGGGTTGGATTTAATTCAAACATGGAATTAAAAATAGTGATGTTCATTTTGAATTAAGTTGCTAAAAAAACATAGCACAAAGAACATAAAGATTTTGTCTCCCTTCTTGGTCTCCTGAAGTACTAAATCCCCGCAGCTCAATGGTGGATACGGCGCTGGAATGCACTCGATGTCCTGCCCTGGGAATCAAGGTCTGAAAATGATCTGATCTCCTACTCCAATCTGCTCCGAGGAAGATGGTGTCAGTTGCTCTGCTCTGCTCCTTTGGTCTGGAACAAACCCTTGCTGCCCGTCTCTCCCGATGGAAGTTTGTCCCGACTTTTTTTGTCCTTCACCACTGCTTAGTTTCATTCTTCTCAGCCTCTCCCACCTCTCGTGCATTCATCACCCAACAGAAGCCTCTGGAATCTCCCCCAAGGAGTTCCCTGGCCTCCACGTGGTGCTTTCACTCTACTACTCCTCCCGCGCTGTTCAACAGAGAAATTGCTCCTAACCGAATGAAAAAGATTGCACGCATCAAAATAATTCCTTCCCTAGACATATCCAATCAATGTGGTGTGCTTTTATGTGCACTTCATTCTCTTTTTAGTGAACTCCAATTGAGTGCAACCCACCTCCTGCAACGAACTGAGGAACTCTTCTTGCACATTCCCGCTAACTGCTTCTTTCATCACAGCTTCAATGTGTAGCGCCCCCTGCATGGAACACCAAACAAAACATACGTGAGTCGAATAAAATTAAAATGAAATTATTATATACCATATATTAAATCACAACTTAAAAATAATTATTAATATATATCTATATTTTTATATATTAACTAATATTATTATTAATATATATATGTTTTAATAACTATTATATTCATTTATTAATATATACCTTATTATGATATATAAAATCTTATGTACTATTATTATTAAACTTATTATTAATATTGTATAGTATATGATATTAATTACATATCGCATATATCATATTATATGTTATAATATAATAGAAGAAAATCTAACAAAAAACAGACAAACAGGAGGGGGTCTATTCCACGATGTGAAGGGGGAGAGGGTTAAGCAGAGGGTAGGCATCACAACCATGTGGAGGTCTTCGAGAAGGAGACATCGCAGGTTGTGGATGGAAGCGGTGGCGGTTCAGGGAAGAGTCACGGAGAGGTAGTAGGGAAGGAGGTGGCTCGGAGTAGGTTCTGTTGCGGGCTGTGGGTGATTCGACGTGGATAGTAAAGAGACAGGTGGTTCGGTGAACTGAAGGGGGAGAGGCGGCTCAAAGAGGAGGCTTTAGGGACCGATTCATGGCGGAGGTTCTTCATCAGGTGAGGTCTGGGTTTAGCGGTTTGTGGTCCACGACAGCTATGGGATTTGAAGCTACGGATGTGCACAGTAGGGTGTGCGGCGGTTAAGGTTGAAGCAGATTAGTCGCACAGACGGTGGAGAGGTGAAGGATTTGACTTGTGTAGCACTGTGTGGATGTTCCAGTAGGAGGCGGTGGTTCAGCACAAAGTAGGGAGAGGCAGCAGCTAGGGATTGCACGGTTTAGGATAAGAGTTTAGCCCTCGATTGGCAGAGGATATTTGGAGAGAAACGAAAGGAATTGAAGTGTTGGTGTTCATTTCACCTATTTGGCTTCTTTGTATTTAAGCTAGAGAAATGATTAGTAGAGAAACAGAGGGAAACGAATTTCTCTCGCACTGCAGGTTTCAAATCACCCCAAAATTGGGGTGATTGGTAGGAAATGAAACCTCCCATGCAGTTTTTTTAAAATCCCCTATATTATCCTCCTATGTAAATTTTATTTTATTTTATGATTTTTGAATTAACATTTAGATAAATGGTATCTTTGTGATTATTAATAATAACCATATTTTCATAAGTATATAAATATTTTGTTAAACATAATTTATAAATAATTATTTTTACAACTTCAACATAATATTATGTAATAATGACAAATAATTATAAATAATTTTTTTTTTGTGTATAAATAATTATAAATAATTTTTAAATAATTTTTATTATAGATAATTTTGATTATGAATAATTTTGATTATCTTGAATTAATAATTTATATACATAATTTATCAATAATTTTGAATTAATAATTAATTATCTGTATAAATATTCATAAATAATTTATAAATAATTATTTTTTTAGATAATTTTGATTATAAATAATTATGATTATCTTGAATTAATTGTTTTCCTAAATAATTTATAAATAATTTTGAATTAATAAATATTTTTATTTAATAATTTTGAATTAATAAATGTTTTGAATTAGTAATTATTTTGAATTAATAATTATTTTCAATTAATAATTTTAAGTTTATTAGTTTGATTACCTTTAATCTGGTGTGTATGTGTTATTTTTTAAAAAAGGTTATTTGTGTCATTTACATCAAAACAGTTTCTTTTATTTTCTTTAAAAAATTGTCACCAAACATGAGAGAGAGAAATTCAAATCATTTCTTTTCTTTTACTAAGTTATTGATCCAAACGCAATGAGAGAAATCACAATCATTCCTTTCCATTTCATTTCTTTTATAGATTATCAAATCATTTCTTTTCTTTTACTAAAATTTTAATAAACACAGTGTTAGGGTATTAAGATCTCTGGTTTGATGATAATAATCTAGTATTTTTAGGTTTGTTCTTCATGTATATTTTTTTCTACGACTCAAATATGCGGTTGAATTTGTAATTTTCTGCTCATTTTGCTGGGTTGATGAGGTTTCTTTCTACCATGGTTGTGGTTAGTGTTGTGCTCCTATGAATTTAGTGTGATGTTGTGTTGTTGTGAATGCTTCTGGTTGGTTTTCTGCGTGAATGAGGAGGTAGAGGAGAGTCATTGAGTCATGCCACGGTTTGGTATTGAAACGGTGGAAGGAAGGTGTGGCGTTGCAGTGGATAAAGAGGAAGGAAGCACCGTGACTCACGGTGAGACAGTGAGGGAGATAAAATGGTGAGACAAAGCGTTGAGACAGTGATTGAGACACCGTGAGTGTAACGGTGAGACCGTGAGGCAAGGGAGGTGGGGGGAGGATAGTGAAGCGGACACGGTGACACTGTGAAGGGAATAGTGGAACCGTAAGTGTGTCTCACGGTCTCACCGTGACCATGACTATGGGACAGTAAGGGTGGAACAGTGTGATAGGTTGGAGGCAACATGGTGGCACTGTGATCATGAAGAAACTGGGGTGCACGACAACACCTGCAAAGAAACAACAAATTAAATAAATAAATGATTTAATCAAACTAAAATTAGATTAATCAATTAGTAAATTAAATTAAATAGAATGAAAACAAAATAAATAAATAATACAATGTTAAATAATTAAATTAATAATACTTTATTTAAAATAATGAATTTATTTGGGTTAAAAATTATAAACAGACTTAATTTAAAACAAACTAAATTAAATAAAGTCACATTCTTACATTAATCAACCAATTAATTAATTAATTAATTAATTAAGTGACTTAAAAATAAGAAAAATATTAGTTGAATAATATTAAATTGTTAAAACTAATTAACTTATTAAAAGACTAACAACTAAAATGGGTTATTTATTTACAATTTAAAAGAATAAATAAATAATTAATTAAATTAATGAATTAATAAAATAATTAGAATAAATAAATAAATAAATAAAAGTCTAATTGGAAAGACTATTTTAGTATAATAATTATTTAAAAAGACACAAATTAATATTAAAAACAATTTATTTAAAAAAAATTATTATTTTACACAGTAAAGTACAAAAACACAGTAATTACCAAATATTTACTAAAAACAATCACTTTGGTATACAAATTTCAATAAAAATATAAAAAGGATGTGGAAAAGAGTGTAAAAACACTACCACATCAAAAGGAGACCAATGCTTGAGTGAAAATTAGAATCTTCTAATGTTTCTTCAAAATGTGCCAAGCCCTCCTCTTTTTGCCTTAGAATATTTAACATCTAAATCCTACCAACTGGAATCCACAAAACAACCTTGAAATGTCCTCATGAGAAACACATGTCATTGACTCATGTCAGGTGGAGGAGTAGTAATTTATCAAGCATATGGTGACTCTTGTGTGGGTTTGGATGAGAAAAGCCTTGTTGAACATTTACATTTTTTAGATGAGAGAAAATTCATGTGAGGTAGGTGTTTTGTGTGCATGGGATATGAAATGAAATGAAAATATATTAAATAATATAAAATGGAGGACTTGAAATATTTTTTTGATAAGTCATGATATCTTTTTGTTTCTTAGTATGGATTTGGTAGATCTTGTGGGTTTGTGTTTTGGATTTGTTTTGATTTTATTTTGATGTTTACATGTCTAGGAGTCCAATTTCTACGTGTAGGTGAATTTATAGAAAAAATATTTTCAATTTAATTTACATTGAATGTCATTGTTTTAAATCCCACCAACATGTTACTTTATGATAAATTTCCTCATTTAAGACTAGATATGTCTTTGAGGGATTTTAATATTTATTGAAGAATATAATCCTTTTCTATTTAATATGTTCACACTAGGTTTTCACGCTCAAAAATGAATATTCAATAGAAATATATTCATCGCATCTTTATACATTTTACCTTGCTTATTATTTTATGTGATCAAGCAGTAATCATTCACTTTCATAAAATAATAAAAGATGCTTAAAGGAAAAACATACCATCTGAGTGGTCTTGAGCATGTTATTATGATTGATCCCCAATGGACCAATCTTAACTTAGGTGTTTCCATACCTGAGTTGACTCCTAACTTATTTTGTAGCTTGCCCCAAGTGCAATGTACTCAACTCCCGTCAAGATTACCACCTGACTTGGCCGGGTCGGCATATTAGAACTTCATTATCTATTTATAAATATACTCACATGCATGTGAGGTGTCTATGAGTGCAATGTACAGTAGGTTCATTTGACACATAGGCCTTTGTATATATTTTAATTAAAATATGGTGATATGTAGACCATAATTTAACAACATAATTACTGCAATCTTTGCATGAAATAAATAAATAAATATTGACATGCACAGGTCGGTCACTAGCTCAAGACCAGTTAGTAAAAAAATAACATTAAAAAAATTAAACTGTTAAAATTTAAATAGTATGAGGTTGTTTCAATAAATTAAATAAATTAAAATAAATTAAAATTATTTATTTAGTGGTTACAACATTCATTTAATTTTAAATTAAAGAAATAAATTAAATAATAAATTTAATTTAATGCTCAAATTAAATTAAAATTTCTGATTCTTTAAAAACATAAAGAAAATTAATTTGCATTAATTCAAATCAAAAAAAATTAAATTAATCAAACTAATTTGTTTAAAATTATTAAATTCAACTGTGCCTAAAACACCAACCATGACCTTTTGCGAACTGAATTGTTGCAACATGGGCCAACTTGGGCCTAAAAAGCTTGTTGATGGGTATTCTGGTATAGCAAGATCTTCCAAGACCCGTTCCATGCCAGGACGATTTGTCCTGGCCCTAAAGCGGGGCATGTTGGGTCTAACAGGACCCATGTAACCAACGATAGGCTATAAATCATTTTTATTTACTTATTTAAAAGAAAAGAAAATAATGTACAAGACACAACTCTAAGAGGATAAGGACTCATAGATGTGGATTGTAGTGAAGACCGAGGGCATAAGCTTGTCCGACGTGAACCCCATCGGAAGGAAAAGAACCGAGACTAGAAAAGATGATGATCCGCTCAAGAAAGTGGAAGTTGTCTGGTAAGAAAGTGGATGGCAGTGGGGTTGGGAACAATGGTATGAAGGGGTTTGGGCTCACATATCTTCAGTGGCAGTGAGAGACTCATTCCACAACCAAGAGCCAAAACTAGGAGGTGGTCAGACGCAGTAGTTCCCAGTGTCATGATCATCGGAAAATCCTATGACCGACTCTAGAGTGGTGGTGACTGAGACGGGCACTAAATCTAGGTAAACGGGGTTGCAGTGGGACACCTAGATGGAGGCAACACATGAAAGTGATCATGGTAGGAAGTGAGCCCGATAGAGGACTCCGGTCCGGTAGGATCTGGGGGATGCGGTTTTACCGTGGTGATGCTTGGTCGGATTCGGGTAGCAGGGAAATATCATTACAGTGGAGGAAATCTTGTGATGGTGGTGAAACCTCGGGTTGAAGACGGTGGGTACAACACATATAGGAGAGGTGGTCAGTGCCGGATCCGACCGGTTCTAGGATGCTTAGAAAAGAAGGTGATGGGGTCTGTCACAGGGAAAGCGAGGTAACCACAGTTGTCGACCGAGGGGGGAAGGGAGGAGATGTTTTTCAGAAATCTGTCTTTGATTAGGTAGGAGTGGTACTGTGCAGGTCTCAATTGAGGGAGAGGGGAGGTGATCGAGGGTCTTAGTCCTCCTCTGATGCTCTTTTTTTCTCATTATCACTCTTCAAGCCACCAGGCCCCATGATGGAAAATCCACTCAAATAACAAAATACTTCCACAAAGTCTTTCTGATAAAGGGAATAATATATGGAAATGCCTGTTTAATTAAGAAAAAATTTAAAAACAATTCAATATTAAATTATATATTAATTTTCTAAATAATTGGGTCCTCACCAGAGTGACCGGATTCCCGCTGATCCTTGATCAGACTCCAAAAATATCTAAAACATATATAAACTCACACACACACATATATATATATATATAAATCATGTTCTTCAAAACAAATTATAATTAAAAAAACATTGATACGTTAACCATATTTTTGATCCATTAACAATTTTCAGATGGTCATTACATGGCCATTAAAAAATGTATCGATGCATGGTTGGATCCATTAGAACTATTGTAACACCCTATACTTAAAATTTATAGAAATTTAATTTGTCCCTGACTTGGAAAAAACATGCGTCCCTCTAATACCAATAGACGCTACCATGATGCTTAGCAGAAGCCGATGGGCAGGTAATTTAAAAAAATTCCATCACTAGAGTGATAAAACATCATCTACTCCAGCGATGTTGTCCAGGTACAGTCTGGGGATCATGCATGGTTTATCAGAGCAGAAAATAAAATAAATGTATACCTTATTAGGATCTGATGCGCGCAAGCCTATTATAATAGGACGACTTATGTTTCTTAAAGGATCTTACACTGAATCCCTCTAGATATTTCACACATGCTTCTTGAATCGCTTGCTTGATTGAGAGAGTATCTCTCTTGGATTTAAGAGGAGATATAATCTCTCACTTCCAATAGACGAATAGGCATCATGGTAAGATCCTCTCTCCACATATATAGTGGAAATCCATAACACCTATCCTGGGTTCCAGTCCTATGTGTAATAAAAATACACAATAAAAGTATTATAAATAATTATTATGAAAAACTAAATTGCGGTATAAACATTATTTATATTTTATCACTTAACCCTAATATATATTAAAAATATTACTTTACCTATTCTTCGTGTTCAATATCTCACTTGCAAATTCGTCCACAACTATTCGAGCTCGTGATTCCCTTCCAAATTGACCCCACTACGTTTGGATATTCATCTAGAAGTCTCCTTCTATACAGTACACTACAAGTATGTCCCTTATAAGTTTCATGATTCTGCTGTAAATCCTTCCCTATGGACCACCTACTTATTGAAATTTCTAGTGGTTGTTGAAGGGATTAATGGGATTAGAATATCAAGAGATGACATCTTCCCTTCTCAGACCCTTCCGGGGTCTTTTATTCCCTCATGCGTCATATTTTCATTTCAAGTATGACCTAAAATGGCTATTAGAAAACAGAAATGCTTCCCATTGCATTTCTGGTATCAAATCAGTTCTGTATACATTTTTTTCATTAACTGTTGTTTAAATTTTATTCAACTCTTTGACATAAAAAATTATCTATTGTTGTTTGTTTTATAATTTTCCTTGAAACATAGTTAGAATTCAATATGGTTTGAATTCTCATATCCAACTGCATATTTTGCTGTCTGATTTCATATTACCTATTTTCTAGGAAATTCCTATTATGGGAAATAATGTTGAAATTTACTATAAACTTATTCTGACTACATTTTTTTAATTTCTGAATTCAAAAAATCTACCCCTACTCTGTTCTGTTTTACCCTATTATCTATTTTCGTTCATAATGTAAATTACATTCACTTTTCCATGTCCACTGTGAGTTATCATTGCACACCTTGACAATAAGATATAATAAAAAACTTCAAGCATGAATTGCTCGTCGAAATCTATAGATGCAAGGATACAGCAAAAACTACTTATGAAGGAACGACAGGGAGTTTGTGAGTTCTCTGTTAACAACTTTTGTAAATGATATGCTTAATATACTCTGTTTAATAGTTTCATTCATTAAACTTTCCACATGTTAAGTGCCGACAACTACTGGAAACTAATTAATGAAATCTACCAACCAGTCAGGTACTCCAACAAGTGAAGTAGTATCAACAGTTTACATCCCACGTGGAGTCACATGCATTCCATTATCATCTATATGTATCAATGGTTAGTTCAGTTCGTAGCCTGCTATTGAAGGAATGACAAAAAATGGTTTGTTTTTTATTATTGTCACTATAAAATTTTCATGTCAAAGAAAGTCTTCCAGTGTCTGTATTCGTTGACATTTCCACAATATTATTGGTGACATGTACTGGAAGATATTGCCACCAGTTGAATATTTAGTATGTATCTGAATGCATTTCACACTAACCAACATCTATCAAACTACACAAATTTTATTGATGTTCCTGAATAGTTGTCTACTCGGTCAAATACAAACATCTATTGCCCATCAAACTGTATAGATGAAAGGGTATAATTCACAATGCTAATGAAGGAATGAAATAAATATGGTTTGTTTAATAATATTTTCACTATAAAATTTTCATGTCCATTAATGTCTTCTAGTGTCTGTATTCATTGACATTGCCACAATATTAGTGGCGACATGTACTGGAAAAAGTTCGGGTGCATCTAGCATTATGTTTGGAACTACAAACATTGAACCTCTACCCGCAAATATATTGAAAAATGGTGTTCATATATTTAGTGAAATTGTATGTGCAAAAGGTGTTCCATCCTCATTTTATGAAAAAAATATATTATATTCATATGTTAATTTTTCCAGTCTTATTTGAAGCATTTCTATTTTTTTCTCTGTGTATGTGAATATATGGAATTTAGTAGAGAGGTATTGTTTTCATAACACTGGATTTATCCCTCTCTGATTTATTCTTATTTCATTTTGATATTATCATATTCATGAGGGCTATAATATATGGAATTCAGCAGAGAGGTATTGTTTTCATAACAGTGGCTTTATCCATCTCTGATTTAATCTTATTTCATTTTGATATATCATGTATTTCATAAAGGTGATATTCTAATTATATTTTGAAATTTCATCTGTTAATTAATGACCATGCTTGATCTTTGTCCTGATTACTCCACTATGAATCTGGTTATTTTTTAGAAGTGAATTTGGAATTGTTTTAATTTACAAATAGAAATAATATAATATGAAATTTTATGTGTTATAAATGAACTCCTACCCATTTTCCTCATGTCATTGAACATTTCAGACGAATTGTGGAAGTGATTAATTCATCGCTTTTTTATTTGTTATATAAATTTCTAAGACTATTGATCATTTTCTTCATTTTATGATTGGAACGTGCATTGTTTAGTGCTGGAGGTCTCATTGAAAAAGGGAACAGTTCATCCATTCTATGCAGGAATACTATTTTTTTGTTATCTTTACATCAGTACAATTTGTTCCCTCTACTGTATAATTTAACTGAGAAACAACCTTAACAATGTCTACTAGTATATAATAAGGATCCCTTATCAGGGCAATGATCAAAGAATCAATGGGTTTTCACCTGGAAGTGGCAATGTTCAGAAGAAATATAAACATGTACTGATCTTATCATGACTAATTCTCACTCATTTATCTATTAGAAATATATCATTGTAGTTTTTAGACTATATGAGGTATATATGGGTAATGTTTCAGGGCAAACACCCCACCAGGTCTAGGTGGCATATTCCAAAATCATGGTACCCTCTTCTGGAAATATATGACTATGTACATTAAGAAATTAAATATTCATGTCATGGTGCACATTATTTGAGGCATGATATCTACATTTCCTTGAATATTGATAACTTTGTAAACATGAAGCCTATGAAGGAGGATTATTCTATAAATACTAATCCATAAAATGGCATGATCAACAACATATATATACACATACAAGGAAACTGAACAGTGGAAACTGGTGAATTTATTAATGAATATATTGAAACAAGGAAATGAAACTCACCTATATATGTAGTAACATATATCTGCACCTGCTCTAATGCCATGTTTCCTATCTCTGACAAGGTACTACAACTTTTTATACTTTATAGTACCTTCATTCTAATGCACTTCTATTCAAAATTGATTTATATGTGTTGTTCACTTTTTTAAACAATATTTACTATAGTTTCCATGTTTTCATTTCACTTAGATGTATTCTAGAATATGTTCATCCCACCGTGGAAGGCTTCATAGGTTGTAATACTATTCCTTTGACCCTTAATTTTTCGATAGATTTATACAATCGATACCTTATAGTGTCTTCAATTTCCTCAATTGATTCAAAATTCCCTAACATCATTACATTATAAATTTTTTTACTCTTTTTGGCCTACTTAGGTTCGTTCCCTTCCATTACTGAACTGCTAATATTTATTACATTGTAGATTCATGTATCTATTCCTGGAGTAAAATTTACATCTCTAATTACTACATCTGCTCATTTTTTAACAATGAAATAATGTTTTCTCTGTAAAAAAAATTGTATAAAGATTACTGTTTGATAATTTAAGGTTTTTATTTCTGATATTTCTTCACACTTCAAAAATTATCATATGTCATTGAAGGTGGATCATAAATCCAATTTTTTTAGGAAATATCCTCAGCAATATTCCTTTACATCATTTATTAGTTTATTGATTATTTTCATTTCATCTAAATTTGTCAAATGACATCTTCTCTATTTTCTCTTCTAATCCCGAAAAACCATTACTAATTTTAACGATATCTCTATACATACTCCTCATACCATGGAAAAGATGCCACAAATTTCTAGAATCAAAAATAACTATTGTAACAAATATGAGATATGGTGGAAGTTAACTATAAAAAAAATTTATACCTTTAGAGGTTTGGGATAACATTATTTCTCATGTCATTACATTTATTCTAATTTAAATTTTACAATTTTGTTTTCATTATAATCACATATAGTATATCCTGTACTAGAGGTTAATCTATTGGTTCTAGTTAAAGCTATACTAACCAATTACGATGTAACAATGATATAAATCCAATTTCAAATGATGACATTAACATTGAAATTTCAGAAAACATATTATTATCATAATTTCTAGTGCCTAGTTTGATAAAGTATGTCCCTTATATATTAATAAATTTTATTTTAATTTTTATGTGTTACTCCCTTTTACTAATTGATAATTCTATTTTCATAGGAAATCATCAAAATTGTAGATCTAAAAGACATTCTGTTACCCTACCTCATATAATGGATAAAATATTTACATGTATTCTAGAAAATGTTCCATCAAATAGTAATTTCCTATGTTAAAGCTCACAACATACTAATGAGAATATAAATCCCTTTTTTACTTTAGTTTCACAGCATATGAAGACAATTGGTCACAAATAGAAGAACTTTGGTCTCTTGAAGAAGTGCCAAGGGAAGATTATTCTTACTTCAAGATGTTTTTCTTAGATTAGGTCATCACGACTTTCTCAATTCCCTGATTCGTTGTTTTGAGTAGAGATTCATGGTATAATATCATAATATCAAAGCTAATTCATTATATTTGAGTTAGATTCTCTTGATGATACATCATGAAATGTCTAACCATATTATGTTTCATCCACTTAAAATCTCATTAATTTCTTTTACTAGGTTCAACTGCATTGAGAATTTCACAATTATGATACACTTCAAACTAGATTCTACTACTTGAAAATAGATGTTGGATGATTCTTCTCTATTATTTTCATTGAATAAAAAACATATTGTTTTCAATAGTTAAAAATAATTCTGTTTAAATTATGTTTTCTTTTGGACAAATATACATATTGGACAACAAAATAAAATTTTCCATAACCATTGTTGGCAATTGTATTTATTCAACTGTTTGATTTTTATAATCTATGTCCATGTTAGGTGATTGGTACTCTGAATTTTCTTTTCTAATCACATATTTAGAGTTAGTTTCATAGTTTTTAAAAGTATTGATAGATAGAAAAGTTGACTAATTACTTCGAACTTCTATTCGCTTACATTTCTCACCGATTTAGAGTTAGTTTCATAGTTTTTAAAAGTATTGAAAGATAGAAAAATTGATTAATTACATATAACATGTATTTGATTACAGTATTCAATAAGTTTCTTTCTCTTTCCAGTTTTCAATAAGTTTCTTTCTCTTTCTAGTTTGCACATATGTAATATAGCATAGTTCCATGTTTTCTTTGCAACCATCAGGAAGTAATGTTATTAATGGCGATGGAAGTTGTTTCTATAATCTATACTAGAAGTTATTTCAATATTCTGCACATCCATTGTTGGGGATGTGATGTATTGTTTTGGTGATGTAGCTTGTGCAGGTATCTGAAAACATTTTCTTGCAGGAGGCCCGCCTTCCGCCAGAAGAGAGGGACATACAAAAGAAGCCTGCCTTCTTCTAGAAGATAGGAATGCAGATATTTGGAAACACCTCTGCTAGGAAGGAGGATTCACTCCAGGTGTAGAGTTCCCACACCATACATAGCATGATGGCCACAATCTAGTGCAGTGAGGACATTCCTGCATATGATTAGAAACAGGTTTTTGGCCCTGACCTGCTTGAGGATGGGCATGCCATGACAGATTGCAACATACAAAAAGAATATATACACCACATGCTTCGTCCAGGGAAGGGTGAAATACTGATTTTTTTGAAAACTTCTTCGGGAATATATGTTTTGTTCTAGGTGGAGTGTTCTGACGCCATCAACTACCTCAACTCCTAGATCCAGTCAAGGAAGAAATTCCCATTGATTAATAGAAAGTGGTTTTCTATTTTGGGAATATATATTTTTTTTAAATGCATTATGTATCCTAGAATATATATTTATTCACTATAATTTTCTTCATATTATATGATTCTATAAACATGAACCTTTTCTTACGTTAATTTTTATATCTTCTAGATTTTGTCTATGTTTTCAAATTTGAATTGTTTATAACTAATGCTGAATAATAATTAATGGTGTATTTTAATTACAATAGTATGATGGAGACAAATCTATTTTGGAGATATTTGGTATATATAATAACCAATCATGGTTTCTATCCTCCATATATGGTTACATAGATAACTAGAAGTCGAATTTGGAGAAACAAACTATCCTGGAAGACTTGTCCAATGCTGAAACTTCAAGCATTAGGTAAAAGTATTTTGTTTCACTACATACTGACTCTTACTTGTATTTACTGAGAGTTTTCATTAAATCACTTTGTAATGCTTTTTAGGTATCCTAATTCCCCTTATGGACTTTTCTATTAGGGTGCAGTACCATACCAGGATCACGTCAGCAACAGGAAGGGAGAGAAAAAATGCATGCCTCTCTAAAAGGATCCAAACATTGGCAATAAGAAGGATTCCAGAATTGGCAGTTATGATGAAAAAACATTTGATGGAGCTGCATATTTAGCACCAATGTACACATACTCTAAAACCATTACCAATTTTTAATGTTGTCACACATTTTATTACAAATAAAGAATTATCTATACACAAGTTCTTATTTGTCATTGGTTTCAAAACAATTTTTAATAAGTATCTACCAAAATTTCATTTCTAATGATTCAATGTTAATTTTCCCTATTTATTATTTCAAATTTTTGTATTCTGATTTCTCCATGTGAAAATAATGTCACATTTCCTTTGATATATGATTAATGATACATCATATTTTTTCTGTATTTTTTACATCATGTTATTTCCTTTTCATTTATTTTCATATATATTTTTTGATACATGTTATTATTTTTCATTTATTTTCATTATTATATATCAATAATGTTTTAATTTTAACATATTTTAACTAATTTTAATTATTAACTACTCGAACTATTAATACATTTTTTAAAATTATATTTGAATTACAGTACTGTGTGTATGCACGGGTGAGGTACTAGTCATCTACAAAGAGGAATAAAAAGATACCATGTTTGAGTTAAAATTAGAATCATGTAATTTTTCTTCAAAAAGTGCCAATCCCTCCATTTTCATCCATAGAATTTTTAACATCTAAATCCTACCAATCGGAAGCCAAAAAACAACCACGAAAAGTCCTCATGAGAAACACATGTCCTTGACTCACATAAGGTGTAGAAGTAGTAATTTATCAAGCCTTTAGTGACTCTTGTGTGAGTTTGGATGAGAAAATCCTTATTGAACGTTTACATTTATGAGATGAGAGAAAATTAATTTGAGGTAGGTGTTTTTTGTGAATGGGATAAGAAATGAAATGGAAATATATTACATAATATAAAATGGAGAACTTGAAATTTTTTTTGATAAGGCTTGATATCCTTTTGTTTCTTGGTATGGATTTGGCAGATCTCGTGGGTATGTGTTTGGATTTGATTTGATATGATTTTGATGTTTACTTGTCCCGGAGTCCAAGCTCTATGTGTAGGGGAATTGATAGAGAAAATATTTTCAATTTAATTTACATTGAATATCATTTTTTTAAATCCCACCAAAGTGTTACTTTAGGATAAATTTTCTAATTTAAGACTAGATATATATTTGAGGGATTTTAAAATTTATTGAAGAATATAATCCATTTCTATTTAATATGTTCACACTAGGTTTTCACGCTCATAAATGAATATGCAATAGAAATATATTCATCACATCTTTATAAATTTTATCTTGATTATTATTTTATGTGATCAAGAAATAATCATTCACTATCATAAAATAAAAATAGATGGACAAAGGAATAACATACCATCCGAGTGGTCTTGAGCATGTTATTATGATTGATCCCCAATGGATAAATCATAACCTAGGAGTTTCTATACCTGAGTTGACTCATAACTTGTTTTGTAGCTCTCCCCCAGTGCAATGTACTCGACTCCTGTCAAGATTACCACCTCGAATTGGTCGGGTCGTCATATTAGAACTTCATCATCTATTTACAAATATAATCACAAGCAGGTGAGGGTATCTAGGAGTGCAATGTACAGTAGTTTCATTTGACACATAGGCCGTTATATATATTTGAATTAAAATATGGTGATATGTAGACCATCATTTAACTACATAATTACTGCAATCATCACATACAATAAATAAATAAATAAATATAGACATGCACAAGATGATCACTAGCTCAAGACTAGTTAGGAAAAAAATAACATGCAATAAATTAAACTATAAAAATTTAAATAGTATGAGGGTGTTTCAATAAATTAAATAAATTAAAATAAATTAAAATATTTTATTTATTGGTTACAAATTTAATTTAATTTTAAATTCAAAAAATAAATTAAACCATTAATTTAATTTAATGCTCAAATTAAATTAAAATTTCAGATTCATTAAAAACTTAAACCAAATTAATTTTCATTAATTCAAATCAAAAAAATTAAAATTAATTTAATCAAACTAATTTCTCTAAAATTATTAATTTCAATTGGGCTTGAAACCCCATTCTTGACCTTTTGGGGAATAACTTGTTGCAACATGGGCCAATTTGTGCCAAAAAAATATTTTGGAGGTGTATTCTGGCATAGGAAGATCTTCCAAGACTCGTTCAATGACAGGACGATTTGTCTTGGCCCTAAAGTAGGGCATGTTGGGACTAACAGGCCCCATGAAACCAACAAAAACTATAGATAATTTTTATTTATTAATTTAAAAGAAGAGAAAACAAATTACAAGGAACCACTCCTAGAGGATAAGGACTCACGGAGGTGGATAGTAGAGAAGACCAAGGGCATCAGCTTGTCTGAAGTGAACCCCATTGGAAGGAAAAGAACCAAGATTGGAAAAGATGAAGATCCACTCAAGAGAGTGGAAGATGTCCCGTAAGAAAATGGATGGATGTGAGGTTTGGAACAGTGGTATAAATGGGTTTGGGATCACATATCTGTAGTGGGAGTGAGACACTCATACCACAATGGAGAGCCAAAAGCAGAAGGCAGTCGGATGCAATAGTTCCTGGTGTCATGACCATCGACAAATCGTGCGACCAACTCTAGAGTGGTGGAAACTGAGACTGGCACTCAGTCTAGGTAGATGGGGTGGTAGTGGGACACCTAGTCGGTGGCGACCCACGATAGTTCTCGTGGTAGGAAATGAGGCCGACAGAGGACACTGGTTCGGTAGGATCTGGGTGATGCGGTTTTACCACGACAATGCTTGGTCGGATCTGGGCAGTAGGAAAATATCAAGACAGTGGAGGAAATCTTGTGATGGTAGCGAACCCTTGGGTTGAAGATGGTGGAGACAACACATATGGGAGAGGTGGTCAGTGCCTGATCTGGCCAGTGCCAGGATGCCGAGAAAAGAAGGTGATGGGGTCTGTCACGGGGAAAGAGAGGTAACCACAGTTGTCGACCAAGAGGGAAGGGGAGGAGATGTTTCACGGAATTCAGTATTTGATTAGGGATAAGTGGTACTGTGTAGGTCTCAATTGAAGGAGAGGGGATGAGATCGAGGGTATCAGTCCTCCTCTGATGCTCTTTTTCCCTCATTTTCACATGTCAAGCCTCAATGCCCCAAGATGGAAAATCTACTAAAATAAAACAAATACTTCCACAAAGTCTTTCCGATATAGGAAATAATATTGGGCAATGCTTGTTTAATTAATAGTAAAATTAAAAACATTTCAATATTAAATTGTATAATAATTTTATAAATAATTGGGTCATCACTAGAGTGACCGGATTCCGGCTGATCCTTGGCCAGACTCCAAAAAATTCTAGAACGTGTATAAACACACACACACACACACAGAGATATATATATATATATATTAAACCATATTCTTCAAAACAAATTAGAATTCAAAACACTTTGACACATTAACCATATTTTTATCCATTAACAATTTTCAGATGGTCGTTACTTGGAAATTCAGAAATGGATCGATCCATGGTTGGATCCATTGGAATCATTGTAACACCATGTACTTAAAATTTATCGAAATTTAATTTTTCCTTGACTTGGAAAAACCATGCATCCCTCTAATACCAATTGATGGTACCAAGATTCTTAGCAGATGTTGATGGGCAGGGAATTTAAAAAATTTCCATCACCGGAGTGATAAAACATCGTCTACTCTAGCGATGTCGTCTTGGTACAGTCTTGGGATCATGCTTGGTTTATCAGAGCAAAAAATAAAATAAAAGTATACCTCATTAGGATCTAGTGTGTGCAAGACTGTTGTAAGATGACGACTTCTGTTGCATAAAGGATATGACACTGAATCCCTCTAGATCTTCCACACATGCTTCCTGAATATACTCACACACTATTCATTATAATTCAGGTGCTATCGTGGAACTTCGATGACCACTTCAATGTAGTGATGATCACCACAATCCATTGTCTTCAATCCGAAAAGACAGAATATGAATCGCTTTATCAATTGAGAGAGTATCTCTCTTGGATTTAGGAGGAGATATAATCTCTCACTTCCAATAGATGAATTTTCATCATGGGAAGATCCTCTCTCCACATATATATTGGAAATCTAAAACACCTGGCTTGGGTTCTAGTCCCCTGTGTAATAAAAATCCACAATAAAATTATTATAAATAATTATTATGAAAAACTAAATTGCGGTGTAAATGTTATTTATATTTTATCACTTAACTCTAATATATATTAAATATATTACGTGATAATGTTGTTCCATTAACTTGACTCGTATCTCCTGATAATATTAAACAAATCTTGAATATTACATTAATATTCATTTGAATAATTGTTTCCCTTGTATTTATTTAATCACTTGTAAATACATGTTATAAATAAATTCAAACTAATTATTCCTTTCTTGAATAATATTGAATTTATTTATACCGTGGTGATCCATAGAACTTGTATAATACATGGAACTCATGGTGGGTCCCACCAAGTTCTATAGTCCCATTCAACAGAATATGGCTGATTCTCAATGTTCTATTGTATGTGACCCTCTAGGCCCTTATCTCAATACCAGTGAATAATATTCACAAACCAAGAGAAGGATTTAGAAACCCATCAAGGCCCCTATAGAGGTAATGAAAAGACAAATAAATTACTGCCTGCCTATGAACATGCTCTATGTAATAGAATCTCTTTGTCGTCAATATCTCATAAAGTAGGATGCACACTTGTGTCACCATTATTTTTCTTGATTTATTGCTTGTTGATCTTTCCAAACTTACATAAATTTAACTACCATGGACATGTATTTTAGGAAGGTACTACCATCATAATCAACCATGCCCAATATATCTATTCCTCAACTCACAAGCAACAAATTCTATCTTGATCATTCAATCAATGACATGCCACCAATAACGTTCCCAACACAAACTATGTTACTGTGAATTCATTGTAATTTTCTCATCTTGCATCAAAGTACACAATCAAATGACATAAATTGATAATTATTTCAAGTCTAGAGACCATTACACATGTTCATAAATAGGAACAACCAATGACAACTAAAACATGTGGTGTTTCTATGGGCGGGTTTGTCCTCATGATCTCAACAACTAGTGATCACCAAGTATGAACTTCCTGAGAAGAAGTATCAATGATTATGATCACCCATCACCTTATTTTCACACATAAATTGTGTCCTATCAATATAATTTATCGGGAAAAAACAAGATTTATTTAGGATTACAATCACAGTATCTATGGGTTCTCATTAGAGCCTAGGATCTTTTATAACCCTTTGATATGAGATATAATCTAAGGGAATCAATATAAATATACTGGACGCAGAATTATCAATATTGTGATGGAAAGTTAAACATGTGTATATATATAAAACTGTATACATGTATTGGTAATCAAATTAAATCATAAGTTCGGTATAGGGCACCCAATTTCAACACTTTGGTGGTTTTATATAGGAAATGGGGTATATTTATAAATTATATAGGTTTTGGACTATACATAATAAAATAACCCTAAAAACAAACCATCCAATGGTTTCTTACCATAGTTTCTCCCAAATGGGAGTTTTTATAATTATTATATAAGTACTAGAGCCAAACATAATAGAATTCTCTTTTGTGGAGGTTAATCAAACTCTTAATGAAATGATTTAAAACCCTTAAAATATATTAATGTTTTTGGAGGATTCATAATGGATTTATAAAATTAATCAAATAAACATAAAATGACATAATTTTAAAGGTAACACATTTATTGTGTCCTGTATAGCCTTTATAGTATTTATTACATCAAATTTTGGTCATTATGATGTCATAATGCACAATTTATATTTATAATGTATTTAATTTTTACCCAAAAATCCAACTGTCTTAGAAAATTTTGAAAAATTTACAATTAGATAATTTTGATGTCATGATTCAAAATATAATATTAATTTTATCTAAATAATTTTCTATATATTTTCATTTTCTCATTTAAAATATTAATCTACATTTATTGAGAATGATGGGTTATTTTACTATAACATTTTTTTTAACCCATATAAAAATTACTTTTGACTTAAAAAATTATTTGATCATATATATTTAATAAAAATTATTAAATAATAATATTTTATTTAAATATTAATTCTTACAAAAAATCCTTTAATTTATGAAATTAATTGACTTAACTAAATTTGAATATTACCCGAAAATACAATTTTTTTATTATACGAAAATTAAAATCATTTATAAAGTAACAATAATAGGATGTAAGTATATTCATTATTCTATAAAAAATTTAATTACTCATAATTTTAGTGTACTGATACATATCCCTTTAATACATCAGAAAATTCTCTATGGGTAAGGTGTGTGACGGTGAGACCTTCATTGGGTGGTTCGATGTACATGATTTGGGTTATGATCTCAATTTCTACAGTAAATGGTTAAATTCATTCTTAAGTTATTAGATCACAACCTGTGATTAGATATGGTAAAATCCTAGTGATTTTATCTCCCTTGGAAGCTCTAATAAATAGGATCCATAGGGTACAATCCTACTATTTGAGTCCATCAATTCCTTTTTCTTTGTTAATAGTATTAGTTATGACCGTATATATATAATATTCGTGTGAGAAATGTTTAATGGCTATGTTGTCAATGTTAATGATACTTAGTGATATTTTAAATCCAATTATATATAAAAAACCAAATACGTTCATGTGTTTTATATATCCATATTACATAATAATAATACATTTGATTAAAAGATAAGGGGGTTTTATTTATAATATTTTGGGTCATTATAGACATGATTTATGTAAGGGTGACAATACTAATGTAAGGGTAACGTATCATTTATAAGGGAAAACTGACACACATAAGGGTAATCTCAACCACACATGAGGGGAATATCAATCTATATAATGGTTATCTGACTCTCATTAAGGTATTTTCTTGACTTGTGTAAGGGTTTTTTAGTCATGGTCAATTTTAATTACATAAAGTTAATATCTCCCCTTTGATGGAATCTACATTTTCTCATTAGATTCATCCATTCTCGCATGATTCATATTTCATAAAACATGAAACCATATCTTCGGATTACGATGAAAATATAAATTTATAGGTGAGGGATATAATACCTTGTATGACGAAGTTGAATAAAATATTTTACATAAACAATTTGTACATAAATATAATTGATTTCAATTGGTTATGTTGGAGAATATATTCAACATTTCATTTTAATATTAATTTAAATAGAGGTAGTTTGAAAGATTCTTTGTGAATTCCCAAACAAATCATTATTTGTTACTTTAAACCCATTGGAATTTATCTATGTTTAAAATTATTCATTTAAACATGAACCTCAGTGATCAAATATTTTTCATTCATATTTTGAAGGACTCAAAAAGTTATCTTGAGGGTTCTGTGTGGTTTCCCAGCCTAGGGTCTTTCGTTCTCTTTCTTTGTTCTTGTGAAATAAATCATGATGCATCTCAAGATGTGAGGGATTTCTAAACTTATTTCATATCTTCTTGAATAATAAGATTTCTTGGCTTAGTATGAAATCATATGAGGAATAATAGGCTAAAATTTTATAATATAAAATGAATGAAGAAATAATATAAGAGAATTGGAGGACTTCTTATGATTATGAAATAATATTTTATTATTTTATGTGGTTTTCTTTTGATATAACTGCAAATTAATGTTGTTATTATTGTTGTGATATTATAATTTATGGATTTTACATTCCATGATTATTGATCTTACAAATAATGAAACACTAAAATTATTTAACTAATTGAGTATGTGAAATATGAATTATATGGATATTCTTCTTCTATAAAAAATAATGAATTAATATGGTAGAATAATTAAAAGAGGATAACATATTTTTAGGTTATGTTATTGAAATTGGGTGAGGTATTATTCTACTACAATTCTTGGGGTTGGTTTTATAAAATGATATTCACCATTGTGATTCCATTTTTTATGAACATTGTGACCATGAAAAATTAAAAATAAGATGTAATATTGTTTGATTTTTTTATAAAACATGTTTCTATTAATTTTAAATTTGTAACTTCACCTGTGACTATTGAATAAGAATTTTTGTTCACTATTGTAATAACAAAATTGTTTCTATATAAAATTTATGACTAACACTCAAAAATGAATAATTAATTAATATAATAGCTTAAAGGGTTTTTTAAATGATAAAATTTGGAAAATGATTAAGATTTAAATTTTTGGAACATTTATTGATTTAGATTAAATATGTTTATTCTAAATTGGAAATAATTTTATTGGGTTTTAATCTATTATTTTTTAATATGACTCCTTTGTTTTATTCATGGATTAATATATCAATTATTATTAATAATAGGAAATTGAAATGGGATCTAAATATGTGGAATGATGATGGGACCATGATAAGGGGAATTTATCACTAATATAATAGGTAATATGGTAAACTAAGAATGGGAGAATATATTTCAGTCATATGAAACAGAAAAGAAAACAAGGGGTGATCTGAATGTTATAATGGGATTGAATGTGAATGGGTTTTTTTCTATAGAAAAATTTGTATTGACCTAATGTGAACTGAATATTGATAATAATGTTTCCCCTAAGGAATTAGGTTCTTGAAAAATATATTCGATAGATGTGTGGTTTGAAATTATATATGAACATGAATAATGTAAGATTTTAAAAAGTGTGGGTTTCTAAATCTGAAAAATAGTGGTATGTAATGAAACAATGAATGTTTTTGGGTTGGAATGAATGAATTTAATAATAAATCTAATGTTGTTGTTTAGTGGTAATTAGTGGGGATGTAAATAATATAGAAGTTTGAATTTGGTTCTTATGATGATTTATCTTGATGTTCTGTTTATAATTTTGGTGGTGTTTTTATTTTAAAATTGTTTCATGATTTATAGAATATATTTTTTTAATTATAGACATTGTTATTGGGAGATGATGTGGGATGTGGGATTATGTAGTGGAATAATTATGGGTTTTTATGGATATAAGTATGCATATGATTACATGGTATAATTGATTGAAGTTATCTACATAAAATATTTTGATTGATTTTTTATGTGATAATGGAAATTAAAAATAGTTTGGAAAATGCATGGTTTGGTGAGGGAATGATTTTTATGATTTTCATGTTCATAATACTTTACTATTAGGGTTTTGATATTGTTATGGATGTGGTTTTCTATTGTGAATTTGTGTGGTGATGTTATTGTAAATATGTTGTCGTGTTGTATGTAGTGTTGTGATGGTGATCATATTTTGAATGCCATTGTATGTGGACATGTGATGTGGTGGATGTTTATGGAATGAGGAGATTATTAATGATTTGTTTTGGTGATTATATTATTCTCTCTTCCTAATATGGTTTATAGAGAATCTTTGTATTGGCTCTCTACAATTTCAATGTAAAATGATTCTGCCAATAAGGCTGATCAGTATAAATACCTAGGTCCAAGGTATACGGTGGTTTGATGATAGATTTGGGATTTATATCTTTGTCGGATGTTGGTGATTGAATATATATAATTCCAATGTTTTAAATAGGGGATGGTATTATGGAAATAGAAGAGGAATTATGGATTTTAATCTTAATATCATGCTTGTTCTACTTTCCTTTCATTATAGAAGTTTTTTTGCTTTCATAATATGGTTTATTATCCCTCATGTATGCTCCAACATATTTATTTCACATAGATCATAATTCTTTTGGAAGACAATATCACTAAGAACCCCCATTTGGTCACCCCATTGTAATTATGTTACTTTATGAATGATTAACCAATATAGATTTGAGCTATTGTTTATGTATCCTGGATATAGCTGGTATATTATTTAGAGTATCAAATCCTTTCAAGTATGTATTTTTAAGATTTCATGTATATGAAATATTAGTAACATTTGTCTTGTGAGAAATTTTCAAAAGAAATGGAATTTTTTGTGATAATTGGTTGTTTTAATACAATTCCTAGGATTAAAAAAACACAATTTATCCCACTTGAGTGTTTTATAAACTTATTTCTAGTATCCAAATAATGTTCTGTTGTATATAGACCACATTTGTTCAACTTATTCTCTACTTCTTATAATATTTCCAATTTTTAAATGATAATGAAACTGTCTTTTTATAAATTAGATGAAATTGATTTTTCAACAAAAAACAACATATAAATTGGTTTTAAAGAAATTATAAAAAGGTAAAACGGGCTTTAAATTCCTTGCATAAGGGTAAGGTGTATTTATAAGGCACTTTATATGGGTAAACACACTTTTATATGTGTTTCATAAGATTATGAGAGACCTACATAATGTAAATCCCATTCTCATGTGTTTTGTAAGGGTAAGGAAAACACTACATATTGTTAATGGGTGCTTCATAAGGGTATGTTAAGTTGTGCATAAGGGTACCCATGAGATTTGTAAGGTTAACTAGTCATGTAAGGGTACCTAATTAATTGTAAAGGGTAGTTTTTTATGGGTACAATTTCATTTATGTGGAATTAAATTCTCTAGTTTTTTCATATTCTCATTGGTGTATTTTCTACACAATTAAGATCAAAATAGACTTAAACTAGTTAATTATTGTGTTTTGGTGATTTTCTGAGAAAAATATAAAATTAATATTTTTTATTGTAAATTTTTTTTATTTGATTTATAAACTATTATGAACATCGAATTCTTTATTTTATTATGGATTTTCTTTTAGAAAAATAATCTTAGGTGTATAGATTTAAATATAGTTTTCTGTTAATGTTTTTTTATAATTACTTTAAAAAATAAATATATTTATTAGTATATGTAATTTGAATATAATATTTAATCATTATTAAAATTATATTGTTTTAATAAAAGATTAATTTAATTTGTATTCCATTTTCCTAAATAATTTAATCAATTGAATTAATATACAATTTTAATTTTTTTTATTTTTTATCAATTAGTTTATTTCAATTAATTAATTAGTTGATCATATTTTTATTTTAATTATATATTTAATATTATTTTTTTAACATTGTTATTTAATAAAATATTTCATTATGAGATTTATTTTAAGTAGTCAATTTTCTTTAATTCTGTAATTTTAGTTTTTTAAAATATTTATTTATTATTTAATCTATGATTTTTTACATTTGTGGTCCATCTATGGGTGATGAATAGAATTGGAAAACTATGTCCATGCTGACTATTAAATTCAGTAAAATGTGTAGATTAATCTGCATCGACCATAAAGAAGAGTATCTATTGTTCTATGACATATATCAAAAATTTAAAATTCATTGACCACAAGTTAACATGAATTTGATCACATGAGAAAACTAAGTCTTCCAAAGGGGTTAATTTGGAATTTATTTTTATTTGAATGTGGCTCTTTGGAATGACAATAAGGCCAACCCTATAGACCATAAAGATACACCATGATCAACCACAACCCTTTTGGATCGACCATACATTATTTCAAGCCACTGTATGCCACCAAAATTTCCAAATACCATAAAGTTGATGACCCCACTGAGGAATTCATCATCAGAATATATGGAAATGAAACCCTTGAACATTAACTACCAAAATCCACCATCTGAAGAAGAATATTCTACTCAAAGATTGAGGAGACCAGAATGATGAATAAGCTTTATTCAGTCATGAGGATGAGCAATGTTGATCCCACCATGGAATTGATCCCTCGCCAATATGCTTTGTCAAATACCTCTGCCCCCAAGATCCATAATTTCAAGTTTCCATGGCGAAGATGAAAATTTTGGCTGATGATCACCAAATAATAGGAACTGAGTAACAAAGAACTAGTAATCTGAATACAGGTTATTCTTTAAATATCTATTTCATCTATGATAGTTTTGAAAGGGATTCCAATCCTAACCCTAAATCCAACTCTAAAGGATGATTATAGTTTTGAAATTTTAGCAAATTGATGAATTTGATACACATAATGAATGTAACAACCCAAAGTATTTCAATAGAAAATTCTCTTCTTATATATATGTCATAAAAACCCAAAATAATGAACTACTAAGTGATAAGTTCCCTTTAAACATAATTTTGTCACCCAAATGTTTGGAATTTTAAAAATCCAACATTCACGGTTGTGTTCAAGATAGTTTTTGGAGTCTAATGAAACAAAAACAATTTTTGGTGAATAGTAACCTACCCTTATGAATAGTAACCTACACTTATGAATAGTAATATTACCCTTATGAATAGTAAATAAGAGTAACATTACCTATGAATAATAAAATAAAATTTAGACATCTTAGAAAGTGACAATTTGACCTTAGTAAACGTTTTTGGTATTTTATAAGTAATAAATAGTTAATTATAATTTATTAATTAATTTAAAAGAATATTTATATTCCTGAAATATATTCATAATGTATTTAATCAATGTCAAATAATTTTTAGATAATATTATGAGACCCTACATAAATTTTTAAAGAACTACAAAATCAGTTTTAATTTTAAAAAACTGTTTTTTTAAGTAAATTATGATTTTAATTAAATATTAAATTAATAATATTTAGAAAATTATTTTTGAAAAATGGACATAATTTTTGGATTCTACACGTCGAAAAATGGTTTGGGTGAATTTTTGAGATTTTTCTGATATACTTGAATTTTTGATGAATAGTGGAATTCGATAATTCTAAATAAAAGCTAAATAATGTATTAATTGAGTCATCAATGATGTTCTGCTGATGTAAGACCACTTGGTTCGGGATTAAATTATAAAATTACTATTATTGGTCATCCAAGACTCATTATTCCTTGTCTTTGGTGAAATTAAAAAACTAATCAATTTTATATTAAGGAAACCCCTCTCCCCTCCACTATAAAAGCCACCATTCACTCCCTCTTTTCCTCACACCTCTCAATCTCCACGCCATCTCTAAACTCTGCCCAAACACCTTCCCTAGCCCCCCCCCCCCACGTCCAAAAGCTTCTGGTCTCATCAAAATACCAAGCATAGGCCTTTAAGGAGGTTTTTAAGAGGAGGATTCTAATGGTAATTTCTCTCCCTCTTCTCCTTCAATTTCCTTTCAAGTTCAAGTTCCTTTCTTGATCTCTCCCTACCTATATTCATCCAAATTTTTTTGTAACTCCAATATTATATATGTACTGTAATATTATTATTATAATGGTATATTATATCACCCCACACCCTTTCCCTCTTCCTTTTATTTTATTAAAGAGAACGTTGTTCATGTGGTGATAATTTATCACCTTCAAAAACAACATGCTCTCTACTTCCATTTCTACCTTCAGATCTGGTCATGAAACATTTTTATGGTTGAACCAGAATATTTCATATTTATTATGTTCTATTTTAATTTCTGTAAATAACCTATGGCCATATTACTAAGTGAAAAGTTAAAACAAGTTCATTGTGATCCAAAAACCGCCCAAATTTACCCAAATAACCATCATTAAAATCTTATCTAATGATTCAGACACATGGATCTAATATAACTCATTATAAAATCATTAAAGCTTCTTTAATATCATTAATTACATGTAATATCAGTTCTTGATGTTTACCCATGATCTACCCAAACATCAAATTAAGAATACAAGTGGACCGCTTAAGAAAACCATGAAAACGAACATCCCCGATCAATGTTTTTAAACTATATAAGTCATCCAAAGGTACATAATATGAAATAATGAAACCATAATGAACACTATTAATTTATAAAAGGTTCTGGAATTTCTAATTAATGAATATAATTTCATTATACAGGACATTAAATAGAAGGAGGCATTCGAGTACAAGGTAAGGGGAAATCTCGAACCCAATTTTCTTCCTTCGGGTTCTCCCTCTTTCACTCCATTTTTGATATGGCTACTCCTCAAAGATATTTTGTTCATAATTTCCTTTATTTTTCTGGGATATAAATGTTTTTCACTGGTTTTTATGACAATCAAAATTTTTTCCAAAAGAACTCTTCTTTCAAGATCTCACCTTTTACCTCTCATTCAAGGTTGATGGTTCTTGTATCAAGTATGTTGTTCCCTCTTTCTTTTGGTAACCCGAAGCTTATGAATGTGTTTTTATGAGACGAAACTCATTCCTTTCCATGGGTTATATATTTACATGTTGATATGTTTTATATGTGGCAATCAAGATAATGATAATGTTATGATGTGACGGGTGCGCCCGAAATTATATAGCGCAATATGAATGTTTAAATGTGACGGGTGTGCCTGGATTTATATAGCACTACAATGCATTGGGTAAAGTGATGAATCTCATGAGTAAATTTTAAATGATGCGTGAACATGATCCTAGCTTTTTCCACAAGTATGTGTGGTAGTTAACCACTAAGACATGATGTTTCATTTTTTATACTTTGCCACATTTCAAGTTTATTGTTTATGCTCCTCTCATGTTCAAGATCATCTTCCTATGTCATGTTTATGCTCACCCCATGCTATATTGTTCTTATCTATCCACTTATTGGGCTTTTAGCTCACCCCTTTTGGTGTATATCCTCTGGTGGCTATATGTACTAAGGAGAGGACAAGTGCCACTAAGAAGCTAGTGAAGAAGAAATTAAATTAATGTTTATGCTTTATGTTGTATTTGTTATTTATTGTCCTAGTTTTCCCAAGACACTAAACCTCTGGATCCTCCATGTGTAATACTATTATGTTGTTTATCATTGAAATGATGTAATAGTAAATTAAGAAAAGGCCAGGTCGCTATAGTTGGTATCAAAGGTAAGGTTTAGTTAATTTGGGAATTTAGATTAGTGAACCCTAAAGAAATCCTCTAGCATGAGACTATTACAAATATACACACAAGAATATTTACCTAGGGATCCCATATGTTATATTTTTGGTATAATTGTTTAAATGAATAAGTTATTCATGATTTGTTTACTTATGTTTTGTTCTATCCTTTTTTATTATAGAAAATGGTGGGAACCAGGAGGAATCAGGCCAACAACTCTTGCGAGGGCCGATGCAACGATTTCCCGAACAACATCCCCAATGATTTGGGAGGTGGAGTTCAAAACAACATGGTGATGCTTACCCAATTATCTCACGTTATGAATAATAACAATAATAATGGGGAACTTCCTCCTTCACCAGAGAGGGATCATCTAGCTATCGAATGTTTTGTGCGGCAACGACCACCGACGTTTTGTGGATCTCCTGATCCACTAGTTGCGGAACAGTGGGTCAACTCCATGGAGAAGATATTTTCTGTTCATCAATATTTAGAGACTGAGAAGGTGACTCTAGCCGTTTATCGTCTAGATGGAGAAGCTGATCAATGGTGGGCTTTGATTAAGAACACCAAGCCAAGGGAGGAAATTGAAGAGATAGAATGGTAAGACTTTAAGATAATGTTTCTTAGTAAGTACTTCCCAAGAACTCTTCGCATGAATATGGAGAGAGAATTCTTAGAGCTCAAGCAAAATGAAAGAGAATCTGTCACAACCTATGAAGCATATTTCACAAGGCTCGCAAGGTATGCTTCGGGTTTTGTTATCAACAATGATAGCAAAATTGATAGATTCTTTAGTGGATTAAAACCACATCTTCGAAAGGTTCATGCAATTGGAGACTTTGGGAGTTATGAAGAAGTTGTTCGGTGTGATCTCAAAGTGGAGATGGAGTTTGGAGAATGTTCCAATGGCTGTGGTGATATGAAAAAAAAGATGAAGTTTCAAGATGGTGGATCTAGAGATAAAGATGGGAAGAAAACACAATGACCCACATGCCAAAAATGTGGGATGTTGCACCATGGGAACTGCCTCAAAGGTAAGGCGAAATGCTTTAGGTGTGGGAAGGAAGGACACCAAGCTCACGAGTGTCGAAAAGACATGAAAAGGAAGGATAATGTAGCCGATTAATGGAGAGAACCACTCGTGGTTCAATGCTACAACTGTAGGGAGCTAGGGCACTATTCAAACCAGTGCACTAAACCTCGAGCTCCCGAGGGTAATCAGCGCAAACAACCACCAAATCCAAAGGAACAAGGGAAGGATTATGCCATCACTACTGCGGAGGTGGAACATGATAATGAAGTCGTACAAGGTACACTTCCTATTCACACAAGAATGGCAAAAGTCTTATTTGATTCTGGTTCTACGCATTCCTTTATATCTTGCAAGTTTGCTATAACTATAGAATCGAATCCCAAAAACCTTGAAGTAGAGATATCTGTAAAAACACTATGTGGTGCAATCATTGCATCCCAAGTGTTTGACTCTTCCCCTGTTGACGTATGTGGGAAGATTCATCCAGAAATTCTTGTAATACTTCCCTTGGTGGAATTCGACACTATAATGGGAATGGATTGGCTCTCGTTATATAGAGCACATATCAACTATCGGGAAAAGGAAATATATTTTCATATTTCAAACCATCCCATGCTCCTCTAAAAATTCAAGGAAGATCATGACTATCCTATGAAAAATCCTTCAATGGTGTGGGTGATGATTCCCTATGAAGAAGCGTACCTCACCCAAATGTTTGAGTCAAAGGAAAGTTCCAACCTTGAGGAAATTCCAATAGTAAGGGAATACGACGATGTTTTTCCCGAAGAGTTACCCGGAATTCCTCCGGATCGTGAGGTAGAGTTCTCAATTGAACTCAGACCCGAAGCTACTCCTATCTCGAAGTGCCCATATAGGATGGCTCCTATCAAACTGGAGGATTTAATGAAGTAGATGCAAGAGAATCTGGACAAAGGGTTCATACTCCCTAGTGCATCACCTTAGGGTGAACCAGAGCTCTTTGTAAAGAAGAAGGATGGAACCATGCAGTTGTGTATTGATTATCGGGAACTCAACAAGATCACCAAAAAGAACAAGTATCCTCTCCCAAGGATTGACGACTTGCTCGACCAGTTAATGGGAGTTCAATACTTCTCAATGGAGGATCTTCATTCTAGATATCATCAATTAAAGTTGGAGAAGGAAGATATTTAGAAGACTGCCTTCCGTACAAGGTATGGGCACTATGTGTTTTTGGTGATGCCCTTCGGACTTACAAATGACCTTGCAATCTTCATGGATTTGATGAATAGAGTCTTTAGACATTACCTCGAAAATTTTTTGGTAGTTTTTATTGATGATATTCTCATCTACTCCAAGAGCACGGAGGAACATGAATAACATCTATGATTTGTGTTGGAGACATTGAGAAAGGAGAAGTTGTGCGCCATGTTCAGAAAGTGTGAGTTTTGGATGAATCAAGTCTCATTCATGGGACATGTTATCACAAGAGAGAGAATTTATGTGGACCCATCAAATACAAAGGCTATTGAAGAATGTCCCAGGCCCTCTAGTGTCACAGAAATCCGTAGTTTTCTTGGATTAGCTAGGTACTATCGACGTTTTGTGAGAAAATTCTCAAGATTTTCAAGCCCACTAACAAATTTAACAAGAAAAGGGGTAAAGTATGTATGGATGGAAGAATGTGAGGGAAGATTCAAGGAGCAAAAGAGAAGGCTGATTACTACACCTGTACTCACACTACCGAAATGTGGAGAAGGTTTTGTGATATAAAGTGATGCTTCAAATAAAGGCTTGGGTTGTGTACTCATGCAAAATGATAATGTGATAGCATACGCCTCACGACAGTTGAAGATCCATGAGCAGAACTACCCGACGCATGATCTGGAGCTAGCAGCTGTGATTTTTTCCTTGAAAATCTAGCGGCACTACCTTTATGGTGAGAAGTGTGACATATACACCGACCCCAAGAGCCCAAAGTATATATTCACACAAAAGGACCTCAACATGCATCAAAGGAGATGGTTAGAGAAAATCAAGGATTACGATTGCTCTATTCACTATCGTCCTGGAAAGGCGAACATGGTAGCTGATGCTCTAAGCAAGAATGAACCTGCTACTCAATCCATGTTGAGGATTGAGAAAGACCCTATCTTCTTGGATATGCAAAGGATGGATTTGGGAATTGTAAGGACAGGAGATACATCCTTCCTTTCCCAAATGATTGTGAAACCATCCATCCAACAGAAGATTAAGGAAGCACAGAGGGATGATGTGGAGATACAAAAGAGGGTGAATGCAATAAAGGAAGGGAAGCTGCAAGAGTTCCATATCGACGATGATAGTGTGATTCTGTTTGAAACGTATCTTTGTGTGCCTTCATCACCCGGAATAAAGAAGGAGCTATTGGATAATGCACATAGCTCAACATTCTCTATTCATCCTGGAAGTACCAAGACGTATCGTGATCTCCGAGAACACTTCTGATGGGATAACATGAAGAAGGATATTGCGGAATATATATCAAGGTGCTTGGTAGGTCAGCAAGTTAAAGCTGAGAGGCAAAAGTCCAAATATATGATGCAACCATTACCTATACCAATGTGGAAATGGGAAAATGTTACTATGGACTTTGTCATGGGTCTCCTGAAAACTTCATGAGGAAATAATGCGATATGGGTTATGGTTGACCGACTCACCAAGACTGCCCATTTTATCTCTATTCGGGAAGACCTCTCATGTGAACAACATTCAAGGATATATGTGAAGGAAGTAGTGAGATTGCACGGTGTTCCACTCTCGATTGTCTCTGACCATGATCCAAGGTTCACTTATAAATTCTGGAGGAGCCTTCAATATGCTTTGAGTACTGAATTAAATTTCAGCATGGCCTATCACCCCCAAACTGATGGCCAGTCTGAAAGGACTATTCAGACACTTGAAGATACGCTAAGATCCTACTCTCTTGAATTCAAAGGTGGTTGGGATCAGCATCTCCCATTGGTTGAGTTCTCATACAACAACATCTTCCACTCGAGTATTCAGATGGCTCCATATGAAGCTCTTTCTGGGAAGCGATGTAGAACTCCAACCTGTTGGGATGAAGTTGGAGAATGAAAGCTACATGGTCCCGATCTTGTTCAAGATATGACAGAGAAGGTTCAAGTCATCCAGAAACACATCAAAACTACCCAAAGTCAGCAAAAGAGCTATGCTGACAATCATTGAAGGGACTTGGAGTTCGACGTTGGAGATAAAGTCTTCCTTCGAATATCTCTATGGAAGAGAGTCATGTGATTCGGGAAGAAAGGGAAGATAATCCCAAGGTACATTGGCCCCTTTGAGATCCTTGATCGTGTAGGAGCCGTGGCCTATCGTCTGGCACTTCCGCCGAATATGGATCAAGTTCCTGATGTGTTCCACATATCACTATTGAGGAAGTACATTCCAGACCCCTCACATGTACTAAACTCAGAGGTGGTACAGTTGGAAGATGATCTCTCCTAGGAGGAGCAGCCGGTAAAAATTCTGGACCGAAGTGATAAGGTTCTACGCAACAAGACAACCCGACTTGTCAAAGTGTTGTGGAGGAACCAAATGTTTGAGGAAGCAACTTGGGACCCGGAAGAGGCAATGATGTAGAAGTACCCTCACCTGTTTGTGTAAAGTGAAATTTTGAGGGCAAAATTTCTTAAGGGGGGGAGAATGTAACGACCCAAATTATTTCAATAGAAAATTCCCTTCTTATATCTATGTCATAAAAACACAAAATAATGAACTACTAAGTGATAAGTGTCCTTTAAACATAATTTTGTCACCCCTATGTTTGGAATTTTAAAAATCCAACATACACGGTTGTGTTCAATATAGTTTTTGGAGTCTAATGACACAAGAACAATTTTTGGTGAATAGTAACCTACCCTTATGAATAGTAACCTACCCTTATGAATAGTAATATGACCCTTATGAATAGTAAATAAGAGTAACATTACCTATGAATAATAAAATAAAATTTAGACATCTTAGAATGTAACAATTTGACCTTAGTAAACGTTTTTGGTATTTTATAAGTCATAAATAATTAATTATAATTTATTAATTAATTTAAATGAATATTTATTTTCCTGAAATATATTCATAATGTATTTAATTAATGTCTAATAGTTTTTAGATAATTTTATAAGACCCTACGTAAATTTTTAAAGAACTACAAAATCAATTTTAATTTTAAAAACTGTTTTTTTAAGTAAATTATGATTTTAATTAAATATTAAATTAATAATATTTAGAAAATTATTTTTGAAAAATGGATATCCTTTTTGGATTATACACGTCAAGAAATGGTTGGGGTAAATTTTTGATATTTTTCTGAGATACTTGAATTTTTGATAAATAGAGGAATCCGATAATTCAAAATAAAAGCAAAATAATGTATTAATTGAGTCATCGATGATGTTCTACTGATGTAAGACCACTTGTTTAGGGATTACATTATAATATTACTATTATTGGTCATCCAAGACTCACTATTCCTTGTCTTTGGTGAAACTATTAAACTAATCAATTTTATATTTAGGAAACCCCTCTCCCCTCCACTATAAAAGCCACCCTTCACTCCCTCTTTTCCTCACACCTATCAAGCTCCAAGCCTTCTCTAAACTCTTCCCAAAAACCTTCCCTATCCCCTCCCCCACGTCCAAAATCTGCTGGTCTCATAAAAAGACCAAGAATAGGCATTTAAGGAGGTTCTTAAGAGGAAGATTCTAAAGGTAAATTCTCTCCCTCTTCTCCTTTAATTTCCTTTCAAGTTCAAGTTCCTTTCTCGATCTCTCCCTACCTATCTTCATCAAAATTGTTTTGTAACTCCAATATTATATATATAATATAATATTATGATTCTAATGGTATATTATATCACCCCACACCCTTTCCCTCTTCCTTTTATTTTATTAAAGAGAACGTTGTTCATGTGATGATAATTTATCACCTTCAAAAACAACATGCTCTCTTCTTCCATTTCTACCTTCAGATCTGGTCATGAAACCTTTTTATGGTTGAACCAGAATATTTTATATGTATTATGTTCTATTTTAAGTTCTGGAAATAACCTATGGCCATATTACTAGGTGAAAAGTTAAAACAAGTTCATTGTGATCCAAAAACCGCCCAAATTTACCCAAATAACCATCATTAAAATCTTATCTAATGAATTGGCCACATATATCTAATATAACTCATTATAAAATCATTCGAGCTTCTATAATATCATTAATTACATGTAATATCAGTTCTGTATGTTTACCCATTATCTACCCAAACATCAAATTAAGAATACAAGTGGACCGCTCAAGAAAACCATGAAAACGAACATCCCTGATCAATGTTTTTAAACTCTATAAGTCATCCAAAGGAACACAATATGAAATAATGAAACCAGAATGAACACTATTAATGTATAAAAGGTTTTGGAATTTCTAATTAATGAATATAATGTCATTATACAGGACATTAAAGAGAAGGAGGCATTCGAGTACAAGGTAAGGGGAAATCTCGAACCCAATTTCCTTCCTTCGGGTTCTCCTTCTTTCACTCCATTTTTATATGGTTACTCCTCAAAGATCTTTTGTTCATAATTTACTTTTCTTTTCTGGGATATACATGTTTTTCACTGGTTTTTATGACAATCAAAATGTTTTCCAAAAGAACTCTTCTTTCAAGATCTCACATTTTACCTCTCATTCAAGATTGATGGTTCTTTTATCAAGTATGTTGTTCCCTCTTTCTTTTGGGAACCCAAAGCTTATGAATTTGTTATTATGAGAAGAAGCCCATTCCTTTCCATGGGTTATTTATGTACATGTCGATATGTTTTCTATGTGTCAAGAATGATAATTATAATGTTATGATGTGACGGGTGCGCCTGGAATTATATAGCGCAATATGAATGTTTAAATGTGACGGGTGCGCCCGAAATTATATAGCGCTCCAATGCATTGGGTAAAGTAATGAATCTCATGAGTAAATTTGAAATGATGCGTGAACATGATTCTAGCTTTGTTCACAAGTATGTGTGGCAGTTAACCACTAAGACATGATGTTTCATTTTTTATGCTTTGCCACATTTCAATTTTATTGTTTATGCTCCTCTCATATTCAAGATCTTCTTCTTATGTCATGTTTATGCTCACCCCAGGCTATATTCTTCTTATCTATCCTATTACTGGGCTTTAAGCTCACCCCTTTTGGTTTATATCCTCAGGTGGCTATATGTACTAAGGATAGGACAAGTGCCACTAAGAAGCTAGGGAAGAAGAAATTAAATTAATGTTTATGCTTGATGTTGTATTTGTTATGTATTGTCCCAGTTTTCCCAAGACAATAATCTTCTGGATCATCCATGTGTAATACTATTATGTTGTTTATATTTGAAATTATGTAATAGTAAATTAAGAAAAGGTCGGGTCACTATAATGAATCGAATCCAACTCAACAATTAGTGACATGAGATTGACTCAGAGGGATACCACGATGCATTTTTTGGACACTTTTATTTTTTTAGGTGTTTGATTTTAGAGTAAGGGGTCTTGAGTTCCCCAATACTTTAGAAGCAAGGATGAAGAACCTTAAAAAGAAAGTGTTCTGCCAAAGTGTTCAAAAAATCCCAACTGAACCTATTGGTTGATTGGATTTCATCAATACCGGGTTGGGATTGAGATAAGATCATTATAAGTAGTTGATATTTTTTTCACCATTTTTGCAATCATGAAATGTTTTTTAAGATCAGAATGAAATCCATAGTTGAGCATGATCAGTACAAATGAAAACATTCCATACGACTTAATCTAGGGTGTAGCCCCATTTTTTCTTATTTTGTGATGAATTCTAGTTATGTTTGTTGTCCTTGATTATTTACTATATGTCTAATTGAATAATATGTGTACATATGATTCTCTATTGTTATGAACCATGTTTCTCAAGAGGGTGTACATCAATTGTGACAAACATGATGTAGATGAAGTTGTATGCACCTGATTCAAGAGAATCCTAAGCATGTATCAACATCCCAAGGTTATATAACTTGTTTTTATTGATGAAACAATTAGTATATGACTACTTTAAAATTATTGTGTTTGGTAGTTGGAATCATGAATAATGAACCTTTTCGGGAGTATCTCTATATACAGTTTTAAAAAATTGCATGTGGGACTATCATGTTTTTTGTAAGGGTGTTACTCAGTTCACATGTAGGTAAATAAATAAACTCACTAATACCACATGTTTGGTGATAAAGTGGAAATTTCATTGAGTCAACAAAAAAATATGGGTGATGTACTTGGGAATAACTAAATATAAATTCAGAGATGAGAGAAAATTATCTGGGTGGAGGTGATGATTCATAAAAAAACACATAATAGACTACAAATCAGAACCATGCACAAAAAAGGAGAAAATGGTGCTGGAGTTGGATAAATGAGCAAATCTCGAAATGGAATCTTGTCACCACTTTATTCTTTCTGTAACACTATTTTTTATTTTCATTCATTGAATAATTACTTCTTTATCTGAATATTCATAGGTAAATAACATTATAAAAACATATTGGTATGATTTTATTTGTTGTTATGTTCTATGTAAATTGAATGATTGATTAATTGAAAATTTATACTCATAGATCTCAATTCCATTCTTAATTAGAATATATTTTACCCTATTAGATGAACTGATTGGTTATGATTGAAAACACCTTTCCCTTTATTTTTAATCTATTAACTTAAAATAAAGAAGGATGGTGTTCTCTTATCCATTAATAACACTCAAACTCCTGAGTAATGATCATGCTATCATTTCAAAAGAAACTCAATTGGATATATCAAACATTGAATATAGAGTTTAGTGGATCATCACTTTTATCTATGTCACTTATACAAATGTGTTTATCTTATTTAAAACAGAAAAAAATTTGAAATCAATTTATAATAGTCTGATCTCCATTATGTCAACCTCTTATTATGGATATCCCTATTCCACTTCTAGTTTTCACTTTTTATGTCCATTACATCATTTTTCATCACTTCCTCTATTTTATATATTTATTTATTTTCATTGTATTGGTCCATCACATTCACTGTCGGCCTTGGCTATGGCATAAAATACTCTTAATCACCAATTCATTAGTAGTCTATAGGTTTTAAATAATTAAATTGAAAATTTTTCAATTAGGGTGAGATCAAATTATGGGGTTGTTGATAGGGAATTCATGATCAAAAAATAGGGAAAAATTCAAAAAAATTAATATCCAACAAATTAAAAATTAAAAAACATATATATATATATATATATATATATATATATAATATTTTAAAAATATTATAAAATATTTTTGAACCACATTGTGTGTGTTTGTTAAATTAAAATTATTTTTGTATTCACTGAAAAACCTAGAAGTCAAAAAATAAAACTACAATTATTCACATCAATAACCAATTTTTGTGCTTATAAAACTAATTAAGGAAGAGATGGAAAATTTGGAAAAAATATTGCAGAAAGTGCTGAATATAAAATCATTGATGTACCATAACCCTTAGTCCCGACCCCTGAGAGAAATAATCATTAGAAGGTTTCAAATTCCTATAGTTTCAACTAATCCATCATGTATAAGTATTCCCCTAGTGTCTAGAAATTATGAAATCAATAATCTCACCTATTTTCTCTTCCATTCTTTAATATCCAACCCACAATGGTTTATTTGTATCTCATTAGATAATTTTTGGGCAATGTCCAATAATTGACACTATGAGGTCTGAGTAAGGATTAATTGATGTTTAGGGTGTTCCCTTTATATATAAAGGCAAGGGATGGTATGTCATTGTTTCAAAGACCACATTGAGGAAATATTTGATACATGGGATGAATTATTCAATTCATTTACTCAATTATCTTCCAAAAAAAATAGAGGTGGGAAAAAAGTTTTATTCTAAATAAGAGGGATATTATTTATGAGTATTAGGTTCTTCATGAGAATTAGGATAGGTTTAGAACCTTACTAAGACATTTTACTAACAACTATATGGATCCCCATATTTTTATGGTTACATTTTATAATTCCCTTACCCCGTGCAATCAGAATTTAGTTGATCAATCATGTGGGGGTGAAATTTTATGATATGAAAACTGTTGTGCTTAAAAAATCATCGATAAGATTTCCCAGATGTCCCAAAAAATAGCTAGGAAGTTAACATTTAATTGGAATTAAATAAACATTTAATCTACAATTTTTGATGATAGGGTTCTTATGGATTAGTTTTTTCACAGTGGGATTTTATGGTCATGATCAAAATTGGTTCCCAATTTTTACCTCCATATACTGCATGAGGAGAGTAACTAGTTCATAGATTATAGGACTAGAAATTAGGGTTTCAATGATCCTTTCTATAACTAGTGAAATTATGGATCTAAAAATTTCCTCAATCATTTTTATAGTGAAAAATGTCTGTTAAAAAGAGAATGTGTTTCCCTTGATATCAGAAATCAGTATAGAAATCAATTTCAAAATAATTGTGGACCTTAAAATTCATATTTTTATTTGGATGGACTAGTTAAGTAGTTGATTTCATAGTTAGATTCACAATAGTCTAGCATTAATATATTTCAGGTTCAATAGAGACATCATGTTGTTGATTCTTTAGATAATAGTAAAGTGCAACCCATTAATGAATCTTACCCATTAAATGAACACATATTGAAACTTATAAGGGTTTGGGTCTAGCTAAGGATTTTAAAGACAATGTTTCATGGTAGGCAACCCATGATTTACTAGTATTTCTCTTTTATAATTTGTTTTAATAAATGCATTTTTTCTTGGTTGTGTTCCCCTCTGAGTTGGTAAACCATTGTTTCATAAGTTTACATTGCATATTCTGACTCATGTTTGAATTTTTTTTGATGTATTGGTGTCAAATTACAATGAGTTGAAGATGATGTGAAATAGGTATAATTATCATGAAAAGTGTGTGGTAGTTCAAGTTACTATGATAGGTGTTCACTATCGGTTGTGAGATTTTCATTCCAACAGAAGAGTCATTTTTTGAATATAATACCCAAACAAGCTGGAAGATAGAAAAAACCGGATAAAACTTTCATAATACGTAAGTAAGGTTATTATTTTATAAACTCATTGGGATCTATTCATTTTTTAGGAACTTGAGTTTCCATCTAGAGTACTATTTGAATGGGTTTATGGTGGGATACAGATTTTTCATACAACAAATATATAAGCTTCTACACATATGGGGAGTAATTAATTCAATTCATTCTAATTTATTATTTGTGTTTATATTGGTTTCATAAAATTGACTACTTTAAAAAAATTATTATGTTATTTCTTGCATGTTGTATTCTCGAACTACTCTTGGTGGTCATTGTCATAATTTTAGCTGCCTATGTTTTTGTGAAATTTAATGCTAAAATTGTATGCACTTCGGAAAATTCTTTCTTGTATATCATTAGCAGCATGAAAACATATGAGAATCATTTTATATGATTAATTGTTTTAATAAGTAACTGGTAGGGAACCATTGTGCTTGATATATTTTTTGTTGCTTTTTTGTGGTCTTTTTTTAACATTCTTGATAACTCATAAATACAATCTTTTCTTTGTCACATTGTTAAATATTTTTATACCAAATCATTTGTAATGTTTTCCCTCTTTAAGATGCAAACTTTGGCAAAATGTTGAGTTTTATGTGTGTGTGTTTGGGGGGGGGGGGGTTTACTCCTTAAATTGGCACTGGAAATTGAATTGAAGTGAGGAAGCCAGTGAAATTCACATGAGGTATGATTATTTCAATATTTGGAGGAATTTTTTACTCCATTTTTGATTTTTCAGTAAATTAGAACATATGCAAGAACAAATTTCTCTAATGATTATTTGTGAATAAATAAATTTTATACAATTTACGGGGTGTAAAATTGATTAAGTGTGAGAGAATTTGATGTGAAATATAATATTTTAGTTTTTTTGCATCATTTTTAGTGCATTGTCTAATTTTGGAGATCAAAACAGGTTTCAACTGGTTATTTTTTGTGTTGTAGCTATTTTCTAAGTAAAATATTAAATTAATGGGTTTTATGGTTATTTTTTTCCTTTATGATTAATTTATATGCATTGTTGAACATTGAATTTTTTATTTAATTATTGATTTTATTTTAAAATATTAATCTTAGGTGTTTTGAATTAATTGTCGTGTTCTATTTATTTATTTATTTTTAATTCCTTAAAGGAAAATTAGTTAATTTTTTAAAAAAATTAATTTGAATTTAATTTTTATTTTTTAAATATTATATTATAATAACAAAATATTTATTTAATTTAGAATCTTGTGTCTTAAACAATTTACTAAACTTCGTTAATTTAAAATTTTAATTCATTAGTAATTTAAATAAATTTATTATTGTTTATTAAATTATTAAAAAAATAATATTTTTTGAATTTCATTATTTATTTAATTTTATTATTTTAACGTTTTTATTTTATTTTATATTTTATTTTTATATTAAATTTGTGTTGTTAATTTTTTTATTATATAATGTTATTTTTTTAATAATTTTTTTTATTTAAACCATATTTATCCATTTGTGGTTGATCTGAGGGTGCTGAAATAATTTTTCCAAACAACCTCAACTGTTTATGTTAAATTCAATCGACCATGAAGTTTTATATTCATCGATTGGTAGGAGTATCTACCATGGTGCGACGTGCATAAATTTTTTACAATTAATGTTTAAATACAGCGACTGGAAGTTAACATGAAGTCGAACACATGAGAAAAATGATGATGCCCTGGTTTAAATTGGTAGTGAATTTTCTTTGATCGTGTCTTCTGGGAATGATCGGACAACCAAACAAATCAACTAAAAGATAAAATAATAAAGTCACCGACAACACATGTTTGGTAATAAAGTGAAAATTGTGTTCAGTTAGTAAAAATTGTGGGTGTCACATTTAGAAATAACTAAAAATTAATTCATAGATGTGGTGCACTTATTTGTGGAGAGGTGATGATTCATCTAGGAAAAAACCAGCTTTGTGTAGATCAGAACCACACTGGGTGAAGGGGACAACATTATTAGAGCTTGAGAGAGGAGGGAATATCAAAAGAGAAGGTTCCCACACATTTCCTATTTTAATTAATTTTATTTCAAGAAGAAGTCATTGAATAATTCTGTTATTTTTGACCTAGATTTTTAAAGTTACATAACCTTACAGAATTAGATTGGTCTTATTTAAAAATTTGATATATTCCACATAAATTTCAAAACATTTGAAGTGAAAATTTAAGTCGATTGATCCCAATTCCATTCTTAATGTTCTTCAATTTTACTCTATTATATGAACTAGAAGTAGTAGATTGTGAACACTTTTCCTGTGATTTGTAATATAAGTATTGATAATGAAAAATATTGGTGTTCTCTTCTCCATAATGAATGCTTAAACTCCATAGTGATAATCGAAAGATTGTTTCTATGGAAGATCAAAGTGACATGTTGATCAATAAAGTGAGAGATCCATGGATCATAAATTTTCTCTAATGAAATTATACAATTGTAGTTAACTTATATAGAACAAAAAATCTCTGAAATCCATTTATTTCTATATGTCCTCCCAAATGTAATTTCTACCATGTTCTTATTGAGTAAATTCCAAATTAATTATTTATTACATACAAACTACTAGTTAAGTAGTGAGTAATATTATTATATTACACATGGAAGTATGGTAGTTAATCTGAGCGACCAAATAAAATAAAAAAATGGAAAACTAAAAATAGAGGAAGTGATGAGATGATGATGTGACAGATGTGAAAAATGAAATATTGAAGTGTAGTAGGGAGAAAAAAAAATCAGAGGATGATATTCTGTATATCAGACATATATTAATTGATTTCAAATATTTTCTTTTCTAGTTATGATAACCAAAATTGTATAATTTCTTTAGGGAAAAGTGACGATCCATTAAGCTCTATCTTTAGTCCACAATACAACTCTTTCATATTCTATAGAAGTGATCTCCTTATCATCACTCAAAATTTTAAGTGTTCTTAATAGATAAGATCATACTAGAATTTTCTATATTTATTACTTTGATCAAACTTCATGGGAAAAGTGTTTTATATCATCACCCATGGGTTCGTAAAATAGCATAAAATTGATGTTCATTAAGAATTCAACTGAGATCTCTCAGCATAAATTTTTAAATAAACAATCATGGAATTAAAGAAGAACATATTAAAAATTAAAATTAGAACAAGCTAATTCACTATAGTTATCTACCTATACGTATTCAGAAATAAAATAGGAGAAATGTTCAATGGATGAAAAGAACAGAGTAATAAAAAGATGAAAGAGGTGAGAAGATTCTCTTTCGAGATTCACTCTTCAATCTAGCTCCTCCATCACTATCTCCTCCTTGGAGCATGGTTCTGATCTACACTATACTGTGACTTTTCCTCGATGAATCATTGTCTCTCCCTTAATAAGTGTACCTCGTCTCAAAATTTATTTTCATTTATTTCTGGGTACGCCACCCACATTTTTTTACCGACTCAACTCAATTTTCTCTTTATAATAGAACACATGTCATCATTGAATGTATTCTTTTACCTGCACATGATTTGAGTAGTCCCTGTAAAAAAACATCAATAGTCACAAGTGCAGTAGGTTAAAAATGTATGTGGATATATTTCCAACACAATATATTTTTCATGATTCTAGCTTCCAAGCATGTCACTTTAAAATTAGTCATGTGCTAATGTTGTTATCAAAAAACACAACTATTCTGACCTCAGATCAGTGAAACAAGCTTGATATTCCATTGAATTTGGTGCAGATAACTTAATCGGTATCCAGCTTTTCATACTTTTTGGGTGCCCTGTAGTGAAACAATGTCGGTAATGATGGAGAATCATATAAACAGACTTTTTGTGGGGTCCACTCCCTAATTTGGGAGTCTCCATTGTCAGTAAGGATACTTATCCCTTGGTTGGAAGCCAACCCAGCAGGTACAGCAGGATTCATGGACTTGCAGCAGGCGATAGGAGGAATTCATGGGGGTAGATGAACCACCCCACGAACCGATGAAAACCCTTGTGTTGATTTCTCTAATTAAATGGGATTGAATCCCTTTGTTTGAGAGTGATTTATGTGGTGTGTGTTTTAATCCTCTAATGAGATTCGTAGAGGATAGAAATAAAAGTGGCGCCCCGTTCTCCCTTGTATGTAGGCAAATAGCCGAACCACGTTAAAAATTCTTGTGTCTCTCTATTTTCTTCCTTTTTTCTATGTTTTTTTGTACCTCACACCTCTGTTGCACCCGAAAAAGTGATATCAGAGGTGAGTCGGAGTGAACAGAGTTGAACTGGCGAGGTGACAGTGAATTTTACGATGGCCAAAAAATTGAAAGTGGTCAGAAAATTTTTCCAAGCCCATATTTGCGAAGAGGATGGCGAGACGATTCTAACGGCACAAACTGTGATGAAAATGGAATTGAAACGAGCCTGGTAAGCTCAATCAATGTTTGGTCAATTCCTCTGGTGAACAGTACCCCGTGCTGGAGAAGCCGACACTATTCATGCCATTGGCGACAATTCCGATGAGATTCCGGTGGGAATTCCGGCATGCCACGTCAGCAGGTGATCTGGATCATTGAACGTTTTTTGACCATATCTCGGTCAATTAGTGTCCGATTTTGGCAATCCAAGAGTCGATTCCAACTATTTAGACCATTCCAGACGCATCCATATGGTTAGATTTTCAAAATTGGCAATCTATTAGGTGGTTTAAGAAGGGTGATACATCGACGGTGGTGATCGCATTTTGCGACGACAATGATGGTTGGTGGCAGAGCACTACCAAGATTTGATATCGAGAAGTTCGATGGTCGAAATAATTTCAGCTTGTGGCATAGAACGGTGAAGGATATTTTGGTCAAGCAGAGCATGATCAGACCGTTGATCAGGGAAAATCTGAGATAATTAGTGCCAATTATTGGGAAGAACTCGAGATGTGGGTCGTCAGCACAATTCAGCTCTATCTGGCGAATGAGGAAAAGTACTCGGTGTTGGATGAGACATCACCGAAGGAGATTTGGAAGAAATTAGAGAAACAATATATGGAAATGTCTCTGACTAACAAGTTTTTCCTGAAGAAGAAACTATGCTAGTTGTGCATGGATGAGGGAGCGAATTTTTTGGATCATTCCAATGAATTAAACAAAATCCTAACACAGTTATTGGAGCTCGGTGTGAAGGTTGTAGAGGAAGATAAAGTGATTTTTCTTTTGTCATCCCTACCATGCTCATTTGATGGACTTCTAACTGCATTTCTCGTGGGGAATGTTAAATTGAAGCTGGATGAGGTGATGGCATCAATTCAAGATTCAGAGGCATTCTGATGACCCATGATGCAAGATGATCAATGTGGGAGGAGCCGACATCAAAAGTCAGAAGGTAAATAATGGTGACCAAAATCTAGGGGATGTGATCCTAGCGAAATCATGTGTTTCTGGTGTGAGAATAAAGGTAATTATAAAAGTGATTGTGGAGAGCGCAAACAGTGCATTGCTGGAATGGAGAAAATTGTAGAGGGGGATGTGAACATCATAGGATTATCAGTAGATGATGAAATTTGTGTGACAACAGGAAGCATGCACTCAAATGAGTGAGTTGAACGGGGAGAAGTGCAGTGTCATTACTATAAAAGATACGGGCACATGAAATGGGAATGTTGATTTCTAAAGAGGAAAAATGAGCGAGCTCAAAATCCAAAGGAAGACGAATGGGTTCTAGATTCGGGGAGCTCGACACACATATGTACGAAAGGATGTACATTTGATAATTTTCAGTAGGTTCGAGACTCAGTAAGACTTGGTTATGGGTCAACATGCGAGGTTTGAGGAGTCAAGAAAGTTAAATTGAAGACACCCGATAGAGGAGTACATAAACTGGATGATGTGAAATTTGTTCTGAGGATGAGACGGAACCTAGTATAATTGAGTAGGCTCGATGCGAAATGGGTTAATATTTCCATAGTAGGTGGAGTGTTGGAAGTATCATGTGGGGATGCAGGGATGTTTACTAGGAAGGAGTCTCAATGTTTGTATCATCTGATGGGGACCATAGTCAGCTTGGGATCGAGTGGAGATTGTGGAAGTAGCACATAATATGGCATGAAAAAACATGTTCGATTTGCTGATGATGTTTTCGACACCTGTAAGGAGACTTCATGTCAAGCTTCTACCCCAAATTGGTTATTTGGGGGAGATTTTTTGGGGCCACTACATAATTTTGGAGTCTCCTTTGTCAGCAAGGAGACTTCTCCCTTGGTCGGCAGCCAACCTAGCAGGTACAACAGGCTTCAAGGACCTACAGCAGGCGGTGGGAGGAATTCTTTGGGGTAGATGAACCACCCCACCAACTGGAGAAAACCCTTGTGTTAATTTCTCTATTTAAACATGATTGAATCCCTTTGTTTGAGAAAGATTTATGTAGTGTGTGTTGTAATCCTCCGATGAGATCCAGAGAGGAGAGAAATAAAGGTGATGCCCTATTCTCCTGTGGATGTAGGAAAATAACCGAACCACCTTAAAAATTCTCGTGTTTCTCCGTTTTCTTCCTCTATTCTATGTGTTTTGGATCCACGCACATCCACTACACACCAACAAATTCTTCAATCATTCTTACCATAAATAATCAAGGCCAGAAAATAAAAATACAATTCATCTGAAACTGAATAAAAATCTTTTCATCATAGAATGGGCTAAATCCTATTCTCAGTAATGAAACATTTTCCTTCAGATAGATTGATCTCCACTATGGATTTGGTATTGGTCTCCCAAAGCTTCGAGTAGAAGTTTCTCATTCAAATGATGGATTTAGGCTATTGATTTTCAATGTTCCACAATATTGATCTTCCACTGCGACATTCTCGGTGGAATCAACAAAATTGTAGGATTTAGAACATATAGTGTTGTGCGCTGGATTGAAATAAGATATGGTTGATCAACATTGTTTTGGTTGACAAGTTTTGAGCCTTGTGGTCGATAGAGTTGGTCATGTGATCATTCCCAAGAGCCATAGTCGAAGCAAATTGACTTCCAAATGAACACTTGCAACAAGTTCATTTTTCTCATGCAGTTGAATTCCTAGTTACTTATGGTAATTTTATTTTAACGGTGTCAATTTTTTATGCACAGAGCAGCAATGTAGCTAGTCATCCTTGTGGACGATGCAGATTAAACTGTATGGTCGATTGAATTTAACAGTCAAAGTTAATGTAGTTTGTTAAATTTTTTATCTGCCACATGTCAACCGCAAATGTAAAGGAAAAAAATATTTTATAATAAAAAAACATTTATACAAATTAAAATAAAATAATTAAAAAAATTGAATACTTAAATTAAATCTAAAGATGATATATAAAATTAAATATCAATGTGAAAAAAAATTAAATTATATAAATAATTAAATTCAATGGATACACTTTAATTATATTATAACTCATTTATAACTGTCAGGTAATTATTTTTTTCATCCATTTATGTACTAAAAACTATGAAATTTCACTTATTGAAAATGTAATGAGGGCTTACACACACACCAGGTCCCTGAACTCTCAGATATTCATCATGGTGTAGCAGTTTCACATATTACACTAATTTTGAAGGAATTATACTACAGTTTTTAGAGTTGTCTCCTTGAGGTGTTTGTATAAAAAGGTGATTCACCTAGTATGAAGTTCAAACACATTGTTTTATAAAGTTATAATTTCAATTCCTCAAAAATAATTACTAGGAAACTGACTTTCCTAGTTCCCAAAAATAATTTCCAAAAAAAATAGTGGTCCACATTCACTCAGAAATCATGTAATTCTTGTAATTTCAAACATAATGAAAACCCTCAATTATGTATGTAATTATCATCTATACAACTACATAAGGTTGTTTTTTAGGGGTAGAGAACTATTGTGTAAGGTTATATGACGCTACATTAAGGTTAAAAAAGTTACACTTACAAAGCACATACTGATAGAGAAAATATTTTCAATTAAATTTACATTGAATATCAATGTTTTAAATCCCACCAAACTGTTACTTTATGATAAATTTCCTCATTTTATGATAGTGTTGATATTTTGAGCTTAATAGTAAAAATGACCCATTTTAGATTTTTAATTATTTTAAATTGTTTCTATAATTTTTCCATTTTATTTTCTACATTAATCCAAATTGAAAACTTTTTTCTTTTCCGTATTATACACATAAAAGGCTTTATTTAATATTTCTTGACCAAAATATGAATCAATCATATGGAAGCTCAAAAGAAGCTAACAAGTTAGACCATGAAAACTATTTATAGATATGTCTATTTTTGGTGAGGGGTCCATCATGTGTTCTGGGGTCCCAATTGCTGTGAAAGTTTGTAGGTGGACGTCAAAGACGTTTTCTAACATCTCTAATTAAGGTGATAATTTGTGAATTGGCCGTTTTAGTAGTTATTAAAGCATCCTAATCCAGAGGTTTGCAATTTGTAGAGTCTCATTGGACAGAATACATTTCTAGAGTAAAACAGGCATAAGTCGTGAAATAATTGTCCAAGTATGCTGAGATTTTGAGGGGAAACGACCAAGATAATTATAAACAACATTCAATAAGTATAAAATTCTTGAAGAGGTCATTTATTGGGGTTAAAATATGCCAACATTTGGGTGACATAATTTAGGTATAAAATGAGGGAAGCTTCTCCCTCTCAAAGCATCTCATTACATCCCATTCCTTTGAGGACACCAAGGAGGAGAACATTTTAGCTTTCCCACTTTTATTTATTTTCTTTTCCATAGATTTGTAAAGACTTATTATTCCCTATTAATCTCGATTACCCTTACCATGGTGGGGTAAACATTTTGAGTGACTAGAGAAGGGCTGATTTTATATTTTATAATGATTGAGTTCTTGAACATAATTGAATGAAATTTGTTTATTTTACAAAGTTGTTTTCAATTTAATATAATAGATTTTATTATCATGTGTGATCATTCTTGGATTTTAATTCTGATATAGATTTTTTCCTGGGTTAAATAATCATTATCTCCATCCACTAATTTCTGATTTATATACGATGGAATAGAACAGGGATTAGTGGTGATGTACTTGATGATCGTCAGTATGTGTAAAAGGTGAAGTGAATATTCTTGATTTTTTGGGATGAACATGACCCGATCGGGTATTGCCTAAATCAATTGAGGATATCCAATAAAAATCTTTTTCACATTGATGGAGAGTTGACCAAACTGAGATCTTGGTAAGGTTTTCTCTCACCATCATAATTTCACCATGGAAGTGAGAGGAAATGATTATGGAAACTAACTCTAATCAACTCAGAAGAAGAGATTTGAATTAAATTTAACACGGATAAAATTATAGTTGGGATACTAACCCAGACCTAATAACCCTTTTAATATCATAGTTTTTAGTCCTTTGAATTTCAAGTTTCTTTTCAATAATTTTCTTATCGATTTATTCAAAAAACACACCATTTTTACCCTTGTTTAAAAGTGAAAAACTATTTCTTGTGCACTCCTCTTCGAGAGATTTCTTATTGTTAATCACTATAATTAACTAGGAAATATATATAAAAATTTCCATTCCCTACGACAGGTGTACATTAAACATGGTGTTATTGCTGGGGAGGTAGTGCAACACAAAAAAGATTATTTTCAAAATTGAATGACCCGCAACTCAAAAAAACAATTAATAAATTTGATACAAAAATTGAATGAACATTAACCCAAGTAAGAAAAAGAATCCTACCAGAAATCGTTGAAGAAATAGATCTCTCAGATTCAAGTGAAACTCTTAGTGTTCACTCTGAACCTGAAATCATGGATAGAAAGACCTACCAAACCCTGTGTGATCTATGCACACCACAATTTTCCATTTAAAATATCCAACTAATTACACCCACTAAACCAAATGATTTTAAATTACATTTTAATATGATTAATGTGCTTCCAAAGATTCATGGTCTTGTAGGAAACGATCCAAATCTATACCTGCAAGAATTTAGATTCACTTGCTCAAGCTTTAGGCCAAGAGGAGCACCTGAAGACCAATTTCAGTGGAGGGAATTCTCCTTCTCAGTCGAAAGAGAGGCTAAATAATGGTTGTACAATCTACAGCTAGGGGAGATCAATGAATAGGAATAACTAACAAGGTGTTTCATGTAAAGATTCATTCCAATATCCAGGAGAACTACCATCAAGAAGGTGATTTACATCACACGACAATCAACTGGAGAAACCCTCTATGAGTACTGGGAGTGTTTCATGATGCATGTTCTAGCTTCCCACATCAAGAAATGGAGGAACACCAATTCCTTATGTTCTTCTACTATGTACTTCTGGATAATGGTCAAAATCTTCTAGATGCCTCATCTGGGGGATCCCTGATTGACAAGTCGGCTGTAGATATCAGAGTAATAATTGAGAAATTGCTCAAAACTCACAACAATTTGGAATAAGAGGGTTAGGAAAAAGAAGATCCCATGAAGTGAGAACATATGATTCAACAGAATTAATTAGATGTGAAATGGGAAAACTCACCAGGTTAGTGTAATAGATGGTTGTGAAACAAATGAAGGAACAACAAGAACCAAATTAGGTATGTGGTTTATGATCTTCTAATTATCATTACACTGACCAGTGTCCAGAAGTGCAGGGAACCAAATTTTGTACTACTACCTATCAGTAAAGCAAATTCCATCCATATGAACCACATTAGCTCCAAAACCATTCTAACATACCCAGGATAGATCTCTTTTTCAACAGGAATTCTAGAACCCCCGTTCAATCGAATAGTCCTATAAACAACCCTTTCAACAACAATAACCATTTCAGCCACCACCATTCCAAATAAATACATATGAGAAACCATCCACCAGTTCGCAACCATGAAGTGAGAACATACAACTACAATCATATGTTGAGGGGCTTAAATAAATTTTTATATAATTATCCAACAAATTAAAAAACAAATTGAAAATTATAACCAAGAATATAGGGAAGCTTCCATCCCAAATAGTGCCAAATCCTAATGATAATGTCAATGCAATCATAAAAATAAGTGGAAAATAAATCCCACATCCAACCAACCATGAACCTGAATTAATACCACATGTTCTGAGGGTGAATGATGATTAAAACTCATAAATTCTTGTGAAAATCCACCAAGAACATGAAAAGGAAGAGGAGGAGGACAATGTTAGGCCATGGAATAAGAGACAAGAAATTCCAATGAAAAGGCAAGAAAGGAAGAAGAAAGACGTATCACCCCCATTTCCATCATGGATGATTGAATCAAAGATATTTCATGAAAAAACACTTCAAAATGAAATTCGAGGCACTTTTTAGAAAGTGGAAATCAATATCCCCCTACTTCAATCAGTCAAAAAATTCCAAGGTATGAAATCTTTTTGAAAGATCATTGCAAAAAAAAGAGAGAATACATTATGGGAATGAAAGAATGAACTTGGGTAGAAGTGTCTCAGCCCTCATCACACTGCAGATTCAAACTAGATGTCATGATCAAGGGAAGTTTTACATTCCATGCCCAATTGGTTCATTAAAATTCTCTAATGATTTGTGTGATCTAGGTTCTTCAATTAATGTATTGAATCACCCTGTTTACACTTCTTTATATATGGGAAACTTAATGGCCACAAGAGTGGTGGTCCAAATTGCAAATATATCCACAGTTTTCCTAGCTGGTGTTCTAGAGGATGTCCAGGTGAGAGTTAAATATCTCTTATTCCCAGTTGACTTTTATGTGCTAAATATGGAAGAAGATAAAATACCATCATACTTACCCATCATTTTGGGCATACCATTTTTGAAGACAGCTAAAACCATTATCAATGTTCATGAAGGTACACTCACCATGGAATTTAGAGATAACATTTCCCACTTCAAAAAAATTTAATCCATGAGGTACCCATCAGATGATCACTCACTCTTTTTTACTCTCCCATGACGTTAGTACTGAACCCCTTGAATAATTATGTATGTGCTGTGAATTATTAGACTTATGAGATAATATTTCCAGTAATCAACATGTGAATGCCAGAAACACTGATGATTCTGATTTTATGATGGAAGAAGAGGTAAAATATGATTTCATAAATGATTTGTTGATTGATGAGGAATATGATATTTCTTATTGTGTGTAGAAGGACTGCCCTTTGGAAGTGGGGAATGTCAATTTCATTTCATCCCTTGAGAATCCCCCTAAGCATGAATTAAAACAACTCCCCAATGATTTAAAATATTATTACCTTATAGATAGAGAGGAATTACAATGGATAATTGAAAATAGACAATCTAAAACCCATGAAAAATATTTGATTGAGCTTTTTAGAGAGAATGTATAGGAAATTGGGTGGCGCTTAGGTGATATCCCAAGAATAAACCCAAAAATTTGATCACACAGAATATTTCTTGAGGGAGATTCCAAACCTGTTAGAAAACCCAAAACGAGGCTGAATCCCACCTTGATAAAGGCTGTGAAGAAGAATATAGAGAATCTATTGGAATATGGGATAATCTATCCCATTTCATATTCATAGTGGGTTAGACACATTCATGTACTTCCTAAAAAACTGGTCTGACCACTATGAGGAATGAAAATAATGATTTAATCCGTATAAGAATTCAAAATAGTTAGAGAGTAGGCATTAATTTTCAGAAATTGAACCAAGACACTTGGAAACATCATTTCCACATCCCCTTTATTGACCAAATTTTAGAGAGATTTATAGTGAGGACACATTATTTCTTTTTGGATGGATTTTCATGTTACATCCAGGTACCCATTGCTCCCAAGGATCTTGAGAAGATACATTTACATGTCCCATAGTTACATTTTCATATAAAAGAATTCCATTTGGATTATGTAATGCTCTGAGTACTTTTCAAAGGTTCATGGTAAGTATATTTTCTGATCACATTGAAAATTTCATGGAAGGTTTCTTAGATGATTTCACAATTTTTGGAGATTCTTTTGATCATTATTTGAAAAATCTAGAAAATGTTTTGAAAATCTGCAATGAAAAAAATATTGTTTTAAATTTTGAAATGTTTTATTTTATGGTTAAAAAATTAATTGTACTTGGTCATGTCATTTCCCAAAATGGAATTGAAATGGATAAATCAAAAATTGAAGTGATAAATTCATTACCTTGCATTATTTAGGTGAAACATGTTAGAACATTTTTAGGACTTTCAAGATTCTACAGAAGGTTTATAAAATATTTCAGTAGGATTTCTCTCCCTCTATCTCAATTTTTTTAAAAGATACTGATTTTGATTTCAATTGTACATGTAGAAAATCCTTTGATGAGTTAAAGAATAGATTGATTTCACCACCTGTGATGCAACCGCCAAATTGGAAAAACCCATTTGAGCTACATTGTGATGCCTCTAACCAAGAAATTGGAGAAGTCATTTCTCAACAAATTGAGGGCAGACCACAAGTCATTTAATATGCCTAGAGAAACTTAGCTGTAGCCTATTTCAATTACACCACCACAGAAAAAGAGTTCTTAGCAGTTGTTTTTGCTTTAGAAATATATAAATCATATCTTCTTGGAACTAAAATCACTGTGTTTTTTGATCATACATGTCTGAGGTACTTGATGAAGAAAGTTGATGCTAAATTGAGGTTAGTGATATGGATGATGCTACTAAAGGAGTTAAATAGTGGGAAGAACCATTTTAGCTACATTGTGATGCCTCCAACTAAGCAATTAGAGTAGTCATTTCTCAGTGAATTGAGGGCAGACCTCAAGTCATTTAATATTCCTAGAGAACCTTTGATGCGACATAATTCAATTACACAACCACAGAAAAATAGTTCTTAGCATTTGTTTTTTGCTTTAGAATGATTTAAATCTTGTCTTCTTGGAACTAGAATCACTGTGGTTTCTGATCATGCATCTCAAAGGTATTGATGAAGAAAGTTGATCCTAAACCGAGGTTGGTGATATAGATGATACTGCTGTATGAGTTCAATATTAAAATCAAGGATAATAAGGGATCTTAGAACCAAGTGGATGATCAATTGAGTATAATTCTAAACACTATGGAAATTTAAATTCATGAAATCCCACTAAATGATCAAATTCCAGGAGAGCAGTTGTACTTGATTGAAGGAGAAGTGACTTGTTATGCTGATATAGTCAATTATCTGGTAACATCTAAGGTCCCATATCATTTCAATTCTCACCAAATTCAAAAACTAAAAGTTTCTCCTTCCAGGTACCACCAGTTGCCCTGCAGACACGTGGTCCCCACCCTGGGGCCCACCCACATGCCCAAACTGGTCATCTGACTAATGAAAAGCTGATTGGAGGATAATTTTTTTGTATGATGATATGGCCAATTATTTGGTAACATCTCAGGTCACATCTAATTTTAATTATCACCAAATTCAAAAACTAAAAGCTAAATATAGGTATTACATTTGGGATGATCCATTCCTATATGAGATTTGCAATGATCATGTATTAAGATAATGTTTACCTAAAAGTGAAGTTAAATATGTCTTTGAGTGTTGTCACACTTTGGCTTGTGGAGGCAACTTTGGACCTCAAAGGACAGAAAGGAATGTAACAACTGGGTCTTGATGATAACACATACACCCCGCCATAACATGGTTGTCGGGTCTTGGCCTGCCAGGTACCACCAGTTGACCCACAGCTACGTGTTTACCACCATGGGGGCCACCCATGTGCCCAATCAGGTCATCTGACTAATGACAGTTGCACAGGACAACACATGTCCTTCCCAGTGTGCTTTGTCCTGACTCACACACACCTAGAGAAACTTCCCAGAAGGTCACCCATCTGGATCACTACTCAAGGCCAAGCATGCTTAACTGTGGAGTTCTAACCAGATAGACTCCCGAAAAAGAAGGTTTACCTTGTTGACATGAGTCATATCATTTAGTCTTTTAACCTTGTATCATTTTGCGGTGTTACAATAACCCCCCCTATAGCACAGCATCCTCGTTGTGGGACCTATATCTCAACCCAGGCAGTGCCCCACACTTATGGTTTGGTACCACCTCTGATACCAAATGTAACAACTAGGTCCCAAGGATAGCACAAACACCCCACCTTAACATGGTCGTTGGGTCCTGGCCGGCCAGGTACCACCAGTTACCCCGCAGACATGTTGTCCCCACCCTGGGGCCCACCCATGTGCCCGAACAAGAAATCTAACTAATGAAAGTCCCCACAGACCAACACATGTCCTTTCTAGTGTGCTTTGTCCTCACTCACACACACCCTGGGAAACTTCCCAGATGGTCACCCATCTTGATCACTACTCCAGGCCAACCATGCTTAACTGTGGAGTTCTGACTAGTTAGGCTCTTGGAAATGAAGGTGCACCTTGTTGAAATGAGTCATATCATTTAGTCATATAATCGTGTATCATTATTGGGTGTTACATGTAATTCCCCAACCCCAGTTACCCAGATCTAGGGAATTATTTTAATACATTAGCACAATTACAAGGAATCAAGTCCCAATGGACCGATCAGTTTAGCAGTCTTGGAAAATATATTACATACATGAATGTTACATTACAATTTGAAGCATAAAACACAGTATAGATAGTTATTTGAGAATTCCATATTTCCATTTAGCTTAACCCTTCATATTAATCATAATACACTTCTTGGAATCCTGGGAAAATAAAACATAAGAAAGGGGTGAGCTCAGATGCTCGGTAAGGTTAAATAATTTAGTAGAAGCTATAAAATTTTAAGGCAAGATGTGTAATAAAAACAATAACCTTTTAGACATAAACTTGAACATAATATAGTAAAAATAAATGAAACATTACCATATAAACATGAACATGGATATTTTACTAGTCGAATAATCACATATAATAACTAATTTCACAATGAGGGAATGCCTAATACCGGACATCATTACCACAAAGATAAGGGCTCATGCCAAGACTACAAATAATTTTTTTATCAAGGCCTTGTTCCAAGAAACTAGTTTGTCTCATGAGACCTACTGATGCATCGAGGAGTTATAGCAGGCTCCACCCGTCACTTATATGTCCACTGCATTCCTCATATGAAAAATCTGAAACATAACATAAACATTTGTATTAAAACTGTCATACGAAATGTCAATACATTAACCATAAACCATGAATGGTATAAAAATAGAAATCCACAATAAAACATATCATAAATCATTCAATACAAAATTGAAGATTTTATTAAAATAAATCAACCTTAGTCAAAAATAATTTTCAGTAAAGTTTGCTGCCATAGTTGAAAATGATGAGTAAAACTTCTTGAGAGAAATATCCTTTTTCTAAAATTATTTAAAAGTCACGCATTTATAAAGGAAGTAATTCAAAAGAAATTTTAGAATCAATGTTTTCCATACCACTTTGAAACTTCTAAAACGAATTATCATTTCAAAACATTCCTGTCCATATAAATAAATACTTAAAATCATTTTGAAAACATGGACATTAATTAAAATGGATTAGAATGATAAATATTTAAAACATTTAAAATTTTGATCTTGATATAGAGTACTATTCACAAATCCTTAAAATAATAATTTTGAAATCATTTTTATGAAAATGGACATGGATGATAAAAATGTCCCAATAAATACATACATATAAAAAATCTCGGATAATAGTAAGATTGAGGAATCAATCCTTACCAAATAGTTATCTTACGAAACATACACCCTATGAAAGAATTATCATACAATAAATATGTAAGTACACATAAATTAAATTTTATTACACAAATAATATAATTATGGGTAGTACATACACCACACAAAAGGTAATAGTGGCAATATGGCATGAATCTCACGGGAATAAGGAGTGAGATGAAAACCCCTTACCTTGCACTTTCCTTTAGTCGAGGGTACGTTTAACCTCATATATGAAGACTATTGTATGTTATTAAATTATAAGAAACCCATATTAATATTTAGGATATCATTTATTATTCATTTATGAATTTATATTACCCATTTAATAATAATTTCCATGTTATATTCATATTTCGGGTAATAATCGCTTTCTTTATCGTACGTGTTTTAACTTGTTACTCTTGATTGTATCACTTAGATCATGATTTAAATACTTCAAGAATATAAAACATGATTTATATATCATATATATTTAGAATATAAATATTTATAATAGACGTATATATGAAATGGAAAACACCGTTTATAGAGACGGTAGTCCGTACGTATGCATAAACGCAGTTTCCGTTTTCATATAGTATTTAATAGTAGTAAGTGAATAAGATAAATGTAAATACATAAATTCTTATATGTGTAAATATTTAAATCTCTAGTACTGTTATTATATGATATATTACATACTTATTATTAATATTTATTTTTATAATCATCAATGAATGGTGAACTTGGAAATGAATCACATCGCGTCGTGGAAATGGGAATCTGTATGTACGCACGAGAAAAAATATAATTCTTTTTATTTGAAACTAATATATAATGGGATGGTATATCATATATATAGAATCTTTATCATTTTATATTTATTATTTACATCAAATACACATCATTATTATACCCATCCAGGTAATAATGTATTGAATAACAATTACACCACGATGTGGAGACAATAAGCCGTACGTACGCACGTATGGTGACATGTCATTAAAATGGTGGATAGAATAATGAATTTGGTTGTACCATAATTAAAATAACATAATAGTATATATAAAATACTGGAGTTATTATTTTAGAATGGAAACAACAAAGAAAAAGGAAGTGGAAGAAGAAAGAAAATTGAAAGAGGGTTGTGAAATCATTACCTCTTCTTCGGGTTCTTCCATTTGATTTGATCAAAAGGGCTCTTTAGGTTGGATTTTTAATCAAACTAAGGCCTATAGGTTGAAGGTAGGATAGTTGAGAGGGTATTTTGGCAGGGGTTGGACGATCCAAATGTCTTATAAGGTGTGAATTAGAGTGAAGGGGGGTGCCTTTTTAAAAGAGGGGTGAGAGGCACCTTAGGAAAAACATAAAATATTATTTTATAATAAATTTATATTCGGTTTAAAATGGCTAAAAAATGTATTATTTAAATTATAAGGTGTGTATGGGTATAAAACCACTCATAAAATAGGTTTTAGACAAGTTTAGGTTACCATTTTAACCTTATCATTTTGATTTAACTCTAAGTTAAATTGTTTGACATTTTACCATTTCTCTTTGTATTTTTATATTATACAGTTAATAAACATACTATATACTTCTAAGAGATCCCCAAGTGGCCCATTAATGATACACCTATCATTATATAAGTCTCTTGGCCAAAACGTAGATTTTTATGAATTGAATATCAATTAATAATATAATATTTGTTTTAAAAAATCTTTAATGTCAATTTTGACACTATTTGGAATTTTGTTTTTGCTAAATTCATAACAAGATTATTACATCAAAAAATAATTAATCTAACCAATACTAATATGTTATATTAAACTATAAAATTATTTTAATTCATATAAAGTCTCAAATTAGATTTATTTCGTCATTTATAATATCAATTATTTTAAAATTACATTAATTAGGAAATTATTGCATCACCATTGTGTCATAAATAAATTTAATTATTAAATGTCTAAAAATAATAAATAAAATATAATTATTTAGGAAATATTTTTACCTTTCTAATGAATATTTATAATTGAATTTATATTATGTATAACCCTATGTTAAAAATGTTTTAGATATTAACCTTTGATTTTAACTCTTTTAACACTTCTTTGAATTAAATAATAATAATTGTCCTAATCAAATCCAAGTGGAACAAAGAGGTTAATATTTTATTTCTAAGGCAGTTTTTGGTCTAATTATACTTAGACAATAGAACTATGACATGTGTTAGGGTAATAATAATATCATTTTTACCCGTAATTACCCTATTTACTTTTAACCGTGGTAAATAAAAGTATAAAGTTACTATTCAAAAAAATTATTTTTATCTTATTGTACCACACTATACTCCTTAATATTGACCGTGTCTCTCATATTTTAAAAATTCCACTCACAGAATTGGTAAATCTATGTTTTATGTCAATTTGCAAATTCTCCTAGGAGATGGGTAAAAGACGGTGAAAAGTTCAATAAAATTTTTATATATCTAAAATTATTATAAACTGACTCCAATGAATTATATTGAAATTATATAGGTATTATGTATTTATATTGACTTAAAATAATTTTTAATAAAATAAATAATTATTTAAATAAAAATTCGGTTTAAAACAAAAACTCTATGTTTTTCACTATTCATCAAAAATTGAAAGTTTTCAGAAAAATACCAAAAATTCACCCTATATTTATTTTGATATTCCGAATTCAAAAATGAAGCCTATTTTACTAAATTCAAAACATATAAGTTTCATTTATTAATTTAAAATTAATTCTTGTTGTCAAAACCAAATTGTGTATTTTTAAGAAACAATAACTATCAGAAGATTGACACTTGTTTATGTCCAATTTCAAAGTGAAATTACTTACAATAAATAGAATTGGATTAAATGGTAAAATATAATCTATTTATACTTCCAAACCATTATAATGTATAATTTAACACTATAAATTATTTTGATTAAAAATGTTGTTTTCTTTTAATATATAGTATTTTTTACTATTCACCCAAATATGAAAGTTATCATAAAAACACAAAAACAAATTTGAAACTAAATTATTATGTCCCGATTCAAATGAAAAGGTTTATTTTGTCAAATTGAATATATAAAAGTTTCAAATATTGGATTTAAAAAGGGTTCACCATTAAAAGGCTGTAAAAGTTCATTTTTTGAAAACTACTTCTTTTAACTAAAAAAATGAATTAGTTCTTACATTATGTCTAAGAAACTCATATTATGGAGTCTGAAATTATATGGATTGTATATAGTTAAAAATTAAGATAATATTATTCATAACCTCTTTTGAACGGCTAGTTTGGTAAGTCGTGGTGTACTTAAACTCGGTGTTGCATGCAGTGAAAGTAATTTAATTACTTTAAAGAAATAAAGTACTATAAAATCTTGGGGTGTTACATTATTCCCTCCTTCAATAAATTCTATCCTCGCAATTTGAATTTTTTTTTTCAAAAATAAAAAGTTGAAAATATAAAATACCTTTGTGGGAAAACCCCCAACGGAAATTGGGTTAATAAAATTTAGTCTTAATAAGAGGGAAAAGATTATAAATATATATATACTTGACAATTAGAGTTTCAATTTTCAACTAATTCCTACCACAAACACAAACTCATCTTTTACTCAAAAATATTTCAAAAAAATTCTATTTATCCTAATCATATAAGGTTCAAAATATAATTCATTTATAATTCATTTTTTGACTATTAAAAAAACTAAATTATACAAACCAATACATCATGTAGTCCAGTCGTAGTTGATGCACCCTTGTTGCCCTTCGGTTGCGGGTTCAAGTCTTGTGGGCTTGCTGGACACGACGGGTTGCCGCCCGACCTCCAGGTTGTCCTTTTTATGGAAATCCAAAAATAATCTCAAACTAAACTTTTCCAAAATACTTTTGTCCAAACTCACAGTCCATAATTTATAAGGAAGGTAAATAAAATAAAGAAACTTTTTGCCACATAATAACATGTGAACACCTTTATCATGTATTCTTTTAAAACACTACAACATCCTGAATTACCATAAAACCATATTGATTACATTCATGCTCCATTATTCCTTATAAAATACTGGATATACTCCTCATATCCAAAAATGTTGTAAACACAAACAATGATGGAATATAAAAATCATTAATCAGTTCCAAGATAGTTAGGAATATCCAACATAATTTATCAAAAATCAACCATCTATTATTCCAAAATTACTACCTTAGTATCAAGACCATATAATCTCAAATTCCAAATGAAATAGTACTACAGTACAATCCCTATTTATTTTCATAACTCATATAACTGGTACATCATCGATACAACACTGAAATGACTTAATTCATTAATAACATCATAAGAACACTAATCATTCCACTTCATCTGTGGTAGTATCATAACTTGATTATTATCTAATAGCATCATTTGGGGCATGCTCGGATGATTTGGAAATTGGTTCATGTAGTGTCCCAAAACCTTGCAGATGAAGCATTTTACATTTGAAACCTTTTTCTTACCCTTGCAGTCACGTACTTGGTATCCTTTTTCTCCACACTTATAACAAACTCTCATTCCCTTCAAGCATGTAATAGTGTGTTTCTTCCCATAGTTATCATGTATGGGAAAATACTTCTTTCCCTTTATCCATCATTATTTCTACCATCCTTTTCTTCTCTAGCTTCCCCTCAAAACCATAGGATTCAGATAACTATTTACTTATCTTATTAACACAATATACTATTTCTTCACTTGTTGATAATAAATGGGTGACTATTTCCCTTCTAAATTTTGTCTTATTATCGTGAAAGATATGATCCTTCTTACTTTTTGGAACATATGGGTTGCTGGAGTTCTCATTCCTTCTACTCGACACCATTTCTAAACAATGGCATACAGGAGGTCAGTTTATGAATCGCAATTAATAATTACAAACATGTAAAATACCTAACGTAAATTGAATAGTTTATGGATATAATACATAATCACAAAAATGTTTTCTTTGAGGAGGTATATACTCATAAACCCTTCCCAGTGGTTTGTAATGAAAATGATAATTATCCTAAGCAAATCCCCTAGGAGTGTCATAACCAAGAGTGCAGCAAGGCCCATTGTTGTGCACCCGTTCCCGTTTGAGTCTAACTCAAAGCGGTTTTTTCGGGTTTTACCCCTAGGTACGTCTATTCTAGAGTTGCCTCTACCTACTCATATCTAGAAAGAGATATATTTCTTGGAAAACTCAAAAAAATCTCTACAGTACCAAAATTTTAAGATGTTCTTCTATAATAATCCTCAAAGTATATCATAGGGTAATGTGCTCTAATCAGAGTTTATCTAAATCCAGTTTACAAGGTTATTGCTAAACTTCCTCTGACACCAACTGTAACTCCCTGACCCCAGTTACCCAGAACCGGTGCATTATTTTAATATATTGGAATAATTACAAGGAATCAAGTCCTGAAGGACCTATCAGTTTAACAGTCTTGTAAAATAGATTACATACATGAATGTTACATTACAATTTGATGAATAAAAAAACAGCATAGATAGTTCTTTGAGAATTCCATTTTTCCCTTTATCTTAACTATAAATATCAATCATAATACAGTTATTGGAATCCTGGGAAAAAATATAAGAAATGGGTTAGCTCATATGCTCAGTAAGGTTAAATAATTTAGCAGAAGCTATAAACTATTAAGGCATGATGTGTAATAAAAACAACATCCTTTTAGTCATAAACTTGAACATAATATGGTAAACATAAATGAAACATTATCACATAAACATGCACATGGATATTCTACTAGTCGAATAATCACATGTAATAACAAATTTCACAATGAAGGAATTCCTAATACCGGACATAATTACCACATAGTCAAGTCCTCATGCCAAGAATACAAATAAAATTTTTGTCAAGGCCTTGTGCCAAGATACTATTTTGTCTCATGAGACCTACCGATGCATCGAGGAGCTATAGCAGGCTCCACCGGTCACTTACTAATGCCAGTGCATTCCTCATATGAAAATGTTGAAACATAACATAAACATTCATATTAATACTAGCATACAAAATTTCAATACATCAATCGTAAACCATGAATGGTATAAAAATATAAATCCACAGTCAAACATATCATAACTCATTCAATACAACATGGAATATTGTATTATAATACATCAACCTCATTCAAAAATAATATTCAGTAAAGGTGGTTCCATAGTTGAAAATGATGAGTAAAACTTTTTGAGAGAAATATCCTTTTTATAAAATCATTTAAAAGTCACACGTTTATAAATGAAGTAATTTAAAAGATATTTTTGAATTAAATTTTCCCATACCACTTTTAAACTTTTGAAAAAAATTATCATTTCAAAAGATTCTTGTCCATATAAATAAATCCTTAAAATCATTTTTAAAACATGGACATTAATTAGAATGGTTTAGAATAATAAATCATTAAAACATTTAAAATTAAGATCATGATAATGAAAACTTTTCACAAATACTTGAAATATTCATTTTGAAATCATTTTTATGAAAATGGATATGGATGATAAAAATTTCCTAGTAAATACTTACACATAAACAATCTCGGATAATAATGAGATTGAGTAATTAACCCTTACCAATTTGGTAACATACGAAACATACACCCCCTGAAGGAAGTATCACATAATGAATATGTAAATAAGCATAAATTAAACTATATTACACAAAGAATATAATTATGGGTAGTACATACACCACACAAAAGGTAATAGTGGCAATATGGCATGAATCTCACAGGAATAAGCAGTGAGATGAAAACCCCTTACCTTGTACTTTCCTTTAGTCGAGGGTACGTTTAACCTCTTGTATGAAGACTATAGTATGTTATTAAATTATAAAAAAACCATATTAATATTTATTATATCATAAATTATTCATTTATGACTTTATACTACCCATTTAAAAATAATTTCCATGTTATATTCATATTTCATGTAACAATCGCTTTCTTTATCGTACGTGTTTTAACTTGTTACTCTTGATTGTGTCACTTAGATCATGATTTAAACCATTCCAGAATATAAAACACAATTTATAAATCATATATATTTATAATATAAATATGTATAATAGAAATATATATGAAATGGAAAATATCATTTATGGAGATGGTAGTCCGTACGTACTCATAAACATTGTTTCCGTTTTCATATAGTATTGAATGGAAGTAAGTGAATAAGATGTATGTAAATAAATAAATACTTATATATAAAAATATTTATATCTCCATTAGAATTATTATGACATATATTACATATTTTTTGTAATATATATTTCTATAATTGTCTATGAATGGTGAACTTGGAAATGAACCTCATAGGGTCGTGGAGACGGTAATCCGTACGTACACACGAGTGAAAATATCATTTTTTATATTAAACTAATATATAAGGGGATGGTATATCATATATACAGAATAATTAACATGTTATATTTATTATTTACATCAAATACACATCATTATTATCCTCATCCAAATAATAATGTATTGAATAACAATTACACCATGATGTGGAGATGGTAAGCCGTACGTACACACGTATGGTGACATGTCATTCAAAGGGTGCATAAAAAATTGAATCTCATTGTAATATAATTATAATACTATCGTAGTATATAGAAGATACTGGAGTTGTTATTTTATAATGTAAACAACAATGAAATAGGACGTTGAAGAAGAAAGGAACTTGAAAGAGGGTGGTGAAATCATTACCTCTTCTTCGGGTTCTTTCTTTTGATTCGATCAAAAGGGATCTTTAGGTTGGATTTATGATCAAACTAAGGCCTATAAATTGAAGGGAGAATAGTTTATATGGTATTTGGGCAGGGTTTGGCCCATCCAAATGGATTATAATGTGTGAATTAGAGTGAAGGGGGAGTTTTCTTTTTATAAGAGGGGTGAGGGGCACCTTAGGAAAAACTTAAAATATTATTATATAATAAATTTATATTCGGTTTATAATGGGTCAAAAATGTATTATTTAAAGTATAAGGCAGGGATGGGTGTAAAACCACTCAACCAATAGGTTTTAAATGAGTATAGGTTAACATTTTAACCTTATCATTTAGATTTAACTCTAAGTTAAATTGTTTGATATTTACAATATCTCTTTGTATTTTTATATTATATAGTTAATAAAATTACTATATATTTCCAAGAGACCCCCAAGTGGTCCATTAATTATACAAATATCATTATATCAGTCTCTTGGATGAACCTTTGATTTTTAGGAATTTAAAATCAATTAATAATATAATATTTGTTTTAAAAACTCTTTTATGTAAATTTTGACACTATTTGGTATTTTGTTTTTTCTAAATTTATAACAGCATTATTACATCAAAAAAAAATTAATCTAACCAACCCTAATATGTTATATTAAACTATAAAATTAGTGGAATTCATAAAAAGTTTAAAATTACATTTATTTTGATATTTATAATATCAATTATTTTAATATTTCATTAATTTGGTTATTATTGCATCACCATTGTGTCATAAATAATTTAATTATTCAACGTCTAAAAATTATAAATAAAATATAATTATGTGGGAAATATTTTTATCTTTCTAATTAATATTTATAATCTAATTTATATTATGTATATTCCTATATTAAAAATGTTTTAGTTATTAAACTTTTATTTTAACTCTTTTAACTCTTCTTTAAATTAAATAATAATAAATGTCCTAATCTAATCCAAGTGGACCAAAGAGTATCAAATTTTATTCCTAAGGTTCTTTGGTCAACTTATAATTAGCCAATAGAACTAGGAAATGTGTTAGGGTGATAATAATATAATTTTTACCTTTAATTACCTTATTTACTTTTAACCGTGGTAAATAAAAGTAAAATGTTACTATTCACCAAAAATTATTTATATCTTATTGTACCACATATTACTCCTTGGTATTATCCATGTCTCTCGGATTTTTTAAATTCCATTAACAGAAGAGGTAAAATTATGTTTTCTGGGAATTTCCAAATTCTTCTTGGAGATGGGTAAAAGACGGTGAAAAGTTCAATAAATTTTTTCTATATTTATTATTTTTATAAACTGAATCCAATGAAATAAATTGACCTTATATAAGTATTATATATCTATTTTGACCTAAAATAAATTTAAATAAAATAAATAATTATTTATATAAAAATTCGGTTTAAAACAATAACTCAGTGTTTTCACTATTCATCAAGAATTGAAAGTTTTCAGAAAAATACCAAAAATTAACCCTAAGATAATTTTGATATTACGAATTCAAAAATGAAGTCTATTTTATCAAATTAAAACCATGTAATTTGAATTTATTAATTTAAAATTAATTCCCATTGTCAAAACCAAAAGGTTTATTTTTTAGAAACAATAACTATTAAAATATTGACAGTAGTTTATGTCCAATTTCAAAGTGAAATTATTTAAAATAACCAGAATTGGATTAAATGGTAAAAATATAATATATTTATACTTCCAACCCATTAAAATTTATAATTTAACACTATAAATTATTTTTATTAGAAAGTTGTTTTCAGTTAAAATATAGTATTTTTCACTATTCACCCAAATATGAATGTTATCATAAAATCACCAAAAATTTATTGAAACTATATTCTTATGTCCCATTTCTAATGAAAAATTTTATTTTGTCAAATTGAATATATAAAAGTTTAAAATATTGGATTTAAAAAGTGTTCACCATTAAAAGGCGGTAAAATTACATTTTTTGAAAAATACTTCTTTTATTTGAAAACAAAAATGAATTAGTTCTTAAATTATGTCAAAGAAACTAATAATATGGATACTAAATTTATAAGGATTGTATACAGTTCAAAATTCAGTTAATATTATTCATAACGTCTTTTGAATAGCTAAATTGGTAAGTCATGGTGCGCTTAAACTCGGTGTTGCGTGTAGTGCATGTTATTGAATTACTTTGAAGAAATAGCATACTATGAAATCTTGGGGTGTTACATTACATGGAATGTTTTAGAATCTGGATCTTTGGGCCCACCATATTTAAAGATGCTCATGAATTTTTCAAAATATGTGAAAAATGTCAGTTTTCCCAAAATATTTCAAAGAGACAAGACATGCCTCAAAAGAAACTGAATTTTTGTGATATTTTTGATGTTTGGGGGATTGATTTTATGGGAAATTTCCCAATATCATTTGGAAATATTATATCTTGCTTCCAGTTTATTATGATTCCAAATGGGTATAAGAAAAATCCACAAGGACTAACGATGCTAAAGTTTGTGATTTTTTCGGGGCAAACATAATTCATAGGTTTAGAGTTCCCAGAGCAATCATCAGGGATCCAGGGGCTCACATCTGTAATTAAATAATGGAAACTTTTCTGAATAAGTATGGGATGTATCTTAAATCATCAACTCCTTATCACTCAAATACTAATGAGCAAGATGAAGTTTCCAAAAGGGAAATCCAAGGAATTTTAGAAAAGATTGTTAATCCCAATAGGACGTATTAGAGACAAAGGTTGGTAGATAACTTATGGAATTATAGGACGGCCTACCAAACCCAAATTATAATGAATCCATATAGGCTGATTTATGGGAAAAGCTACCACCTACTTGTGGAATTGGAGCATAAGGCATATTAGGCTATGAGGAAATTGAATTTGGACCTTGAAAGTGGTTGGAAGGAAAGAAGATTGAAGTTGAAAGAGCTGGAGGAAATTAGAAGGGAAGCATTGGAAAATTATATAATTTACAAAGAAAGAACAAGAGTGGCCCCTGAAATTCCAATCTGACCAAAAGACTTTTATCCTGGAGACAAAGTGTAGTTGTTCAATGCAAGACTCAAGCTGATGCCAGGTAAACATCGTTCCAAATGGGATGTTCCATTTATAGTTACTCATGTATATCCTTTTGGTGCTGTGTAGATTATGAAGAATGGATATCAGGATCCATTCACTGTTTATGTGCATAGGTTGAAGAAATTCCTTGGGACCCTGCCATCAGAGCTAGTGGAGGATATCACACTCCTCCAACCTATTTATCAATTAAATCCATCAGTTCGTACCTATCCTTTACATTTTCTTGCTTGCTCTTATTAATTTTCAAATATTATTACATGTTTAAATACATTTGAATGCACTGAGGACACTACTTCAATTAAATGTGGGGAGGGAACCTTTTTAGTTTTAGATTTTCATTTTATATTTGGTTTAATTTATAAAAAATAGTAATTTGTTTGTTTTTCAGATTTTTGGGTGTTTGTTTTTTTGTTTTTGTGTGTTTTTGAATCTTTTGAACTTAAATGACTATCATTTCCATTTTTGAAACCCATGTAAATGATTGAACCAATCTATTTCCTTAAACTGAGCTAAAATGATTGGTGAAATGACTTTGTTTCAAGTTCAAATATTTTGGAAATTTATGAAAAGTACTGTGATTTTTAAATATCATAACACATATCACTATATTTATTTTCAAAATCACGTTCATGTGAGGCTTCTTTACCGTTGTTTTCATATTCTTTACATTCACCTAATTTCTTGAGAGAACCAGAACATGCTTTCATTAACTAGAATTTGATTTATTCCAGTCAAAACCTGAGGGTTTAAGGTACTTATGTTTTAAATTAATGAGGCATTTATTTTGTTTTATGACCCCTTTTAAATATAATACTTTTTATTATGGACTACCTTTTACACTAACCATTTAATCCCTTAAATCCACAAACAACCTATTAGGTTAGACACATTACAAGCCAATTTTCTCAATCCAACGTGCTCTAAAAGTGAAATTGCATAATCTTGTTGAAATTAACTGTGTGGGAAGATGTATTTTGGTGTACTACCACATTTTGTGATACTTTGGCTGAAAAATAAAATATTGAAGAGATGATGTTTCTACTGAATATTTCACTTTGTTAAAAGGTGTGCATTTTCTGGAGCTTTCATAATAAAAAAAGTTGTGCCTTTCTAGAGCTTCCAATGTAAAAAGAAAGTTATGCCTATTTGGATATTTCAAGAAAAAATATGTTTGAGAAGAAATTTGTGCTGGTAAAATGCAAAAAGGAATGAACATTCCTTGATTTGTTATAATGATGGAGCCAATCTATATATATAATAATCTTAGATTTTTCTGCAGCCAAGTGTCTTCCTATGAGGCCTCCACATCAGTATTACATTACATGTCCCCTAACCAACAGGCAACATCACACCACCGCGTGCTCCCATTTCTTCTCTATGAAAAGGTGATCGCGTCCTAGTACCGTTCTCTGGATATGTGACCTCTCTGCGTGCTCTTTTTTATTCTCCACGAAACACTATCCCGCTCCCACTATTGTTCTCCAGGGATGCGACCTAGATTTCCCAGGAGCCCCGCCTCTGTCATTCTCCAACTATCGATCTGCCCATAGTCTGCAGCCCTCCATCACCGACCTTCGACTTCTCCTCAGTTTATATACAGACGTTGCGTTCATCATTATTCCGATTAAGGCTGTGGTAATCCTATTTTCCACCTACAGTTCCCCCAAATTCCCGACGCCTGCTTCAATCTCCCCCAAATTCCTGACGTCATCATCAACTTCCTCCCGGACTCCTTAGGTTCTGTCGTGCTCTTACTCAATCATCGTCCTTTTCCCAGTTTTACTTTACATATTCTTCATGATCAATATCACACTTGAAAATCCATCCACAGCTATTCGAGATCATGATTCCCTTCCGAATCGACCCCACTACGTTTGGCTACTCATCCAAAAAAATCCTACTATACGGTACACTAAAATTAAGTCCCTTAAAATTTTCATGATTCTTCTGTAACTCCCTCCCTTATAACCACCTACTTATTGCAATTTCTAGCGGTTCTTGAAGGGATTATTGGGATTATAATTTCATGAGATGACATCTTCCCTTCTCAGACGCTTCCGAAAACCTTTATTCCCTCACGCGTCATATTTTCATTTCATGTATGACCTAAAATGCCTACTGGAAAATATAATTGCTTCCCATTGCATTTATGGTATCAACCCAGTTATATATACGTCTGTTTCATTAACTGTCGTTTTAATTTTATTCAACTCATTGACTTAAATAATTATATATTATAGTTTGTTTTATAATTTTACTTGAAACTTAGTTTGAATTAAATATGGTTTTGAATTATTATATCCAACTGCATATTTGGTTGTCTAATTTCATATTACCTATTTTCAAAAAAAAAACTCCTCTTATGGGAACTAATGTTGAAATTTCTTATAAACTTATTCCGACAACATTTTGTCAATTTCTGAATACAAAACATCTACCCCTACTCTGTTCTGTTTTACCCTATTAGCTATTTGCATTCGTAATGTAAATTACATTCAGTTTTCCATGTCCACTGTGAGTTCTCATTGCACACCTTGACAATAATATATAATAAAAAAATTTCAATCATGAATTACCCTTTGAAATCTATAGATGAAAGGTTACAGCAAACAGTACTTATGAATGAACGATAGGGAGTTTGTGAGTTCTATGTTAACTAATTTTTTAAATTATATGCTTAATATAATCTATTTAATAGTTTCATTCATTATACTTTCCACATGTTCAGTGCTGACAACTACTGCAAACTATTTAATAAAATCTACTAACCAGTAAGGTACTCCAACAAGTGAAGAAGTATCAAAATGTGACATCCCATGTGGAGTCACACACATGCCATTATCATCTATATGTATCAATGTTTAGTTCAGTTTTCATCCTTCTATTGAAGGAATGACAGAAAAATGATTTATTTTCTAATATTGTCACTATAAATTTTTCATGTCAACTAAAGTCTTCCTGTGTCTGTATTCATTGACATTGCCAAAATATTAGTGGCAACATGTACTGGAAGATATTTCCACCAGTAGAATCTTTAGTTTGTATCTTAATACATTTCAAACTAACCAACATCTGTCAAACTACACTACTTTTATTGGAGTTCTTGAATATTTGTCTGCTTGGTCAAATACAAACATTTATTGCCCATGAAACTGTATAGATGCAAGGGTACAATGCACACTGCTAATGAAGGAACAACATAAATATGGGTTGTTTTCTAATATTTTCACTGTAAAATTTTCATGTCAATTAAAGTCTTCCAGTGTTTGTATTCATTGACATTTCCACAATATTAGTGGTGACATGTACTGGAAACGGTTTAGGTGCATCTAGCATTATGTTTGGAACTACAAACACCGAACCTATACATGAAAATATGTTGACAAATGGTGTTCATATATTTAGTGACACTATCTGTGAAAAAGGTGATCCATCCTCATTTCCTGAAAAAATATACATTATATTCATATGTTAATATTTCTAGTCTTATTTGAAGCATTTCTATTTTTTTTCTCTCTGTATGTGAATATATGGAATTCAGTAGAGAGGTATTGTTTTCATAACACTATATTTATCCCTCTTTGATTTATTCTTATATCATTTTGATATTAAAATATTCCCGAGGGATGCAATATATGAAATTCAGCATAGAGGTATTGTTTTCATAACACTGGCTTTATCCCTCTCTAATTTATTCTTATTTCATTTTGATATTTCATGGATTTCAGAAAGGAGATATTCTGATTATTTTTTGATATTTCATCTGCTAATTAATGACCATGCTTGATCTTTGTCCTAATTACTCCACTATGAATCTGGTTCTTTTTACGAATTTAATTTGGAATTGTTTTATTTTACAAATAGAAATAATTTAATATGAATTTTTTTGTGTTATAAATGAACACCTACCCATTTTCCCCATGTCATTGAGCATTTGAGAAGAAGAGTGGAAGTGTTTAATTCATCAGTTTTTTATTTTTTATTTAAATGTCTAATCCTATTAATCATTTTGTTCATTTTATGATTGGAATGTGCATTTTTTAGTACTGGAGGTCTCGTTGCAAAAGGGAATAGGTCATCCTTTCTAGGAAGGAATATTGTTTTTTTGTTATCTTAACATCAGTACAATTTGTTCCCTCTACTATATAATTTAATAAAAAAATAGACTTAACAATGTATATTAGACATGAATAAGGATCCCTTACCAGAGAAATGATCAAAGAATCAATGGGTTTTCACCTGGAAGAGGCAATCTTAAAAAGAAATACAAACATTTATTAATCTTATCATGACTATTCTCACTCATTTCTCCATTAGAAACAGATAATTGTAGTTTTCAGACCATATGATGTATATCTGGGTAATGTTTCAGGGAAATCACCCCACCAGGTCTAGGTGGCATATTCCAAACTCATGGTACCCTCTTCTAGAACCATATGATGATGTACATCAGGAAATTAATTATTTAGGTCATGGTGCACATTATTTGAGGTATGATATCTACATTTCCTTGAATATTGATGACTTTGTAAACAAGAATCCTCTGAAGGAGGATTATTTTGTAAATACTAATCCAGAAAATGGCATGATCAGCAACATATATATGCACATACAAGGAAACTGAACAGTGTAAACTGGTGAATTCCTTAATGAATATATTGAATCAATGAAATGAAACTCACCTATATATGCAGTAAAATATATCTGAACCTGCTCTAATTCTGAGTTTCCCATCTTTGACAAGGTACTAACACATTTTATGCTTTAGAGTAACTTAATTCTTATGCACTTCTATTAAAAATTGATTTTTATGTGTTGTGCAGTTTTGTAAAAAATATTTACTATAGTTTCCATGTTTTCATTTCATTTATATTTATTATAGAAAATGTTCATCCCACTATGGCAAGCTTCGTAGGTTTTAATACTATTCCTATGAACCTTAATTTTTAGATAGATTTATACAATCAATACCTTATAGTGTCTTCAATTGCCTCAATAGATTCAAAATTCCCTGAAATCATTACATTTTGAAATTTTTTACCCTTTTTTTCAACTTAGGTTAATTCCCTTCCATTACTAAACTACTAATAGTTACTACATTATAGATTAAAATATCTGTTCCTGGAGTAAAATTTACATCCTCTAATTATTGTATCTGCTCTTTTTTTAACAATTAAATAATGTTTTCTCTATAAATTTTTTTTAAATATTACTGTTTGATAATTTATGGTTTTTATATCTAATATTTATTCTCACATAAAAAATTAGTATATGTCCTTGAAAGTGGATCATAAATCCAATTTTTTTAGGAAAGATCATCAGAAATTTTCCTTTACTTCATTTATTAGGTCATTTATTCTTTTCATTTCATCTAAATTTGTCAAATGAAATGTTCTCTAATTTATTTTCTAATTCCTAAAAACCATAAATATTTTTATTTATATCTCTATACATACTCCTCATATGATGGAAAATATGTCACAAATACCTTGAATTCAAAATAACTAATGTAACGATTATTTGATATGGTGGAAGTTAACTATAAAAAAATTCCACACCTTTGGAGGTTTTGGATAACATTATTTCACATGTAATTACATTTATTCTAATTTAAAATTTTCAATTTTGTTTTCATTATAATCATTTAATGTATATCCTGTACTAGAGGATGATCTATTGGTTCTAGTTAAAGTTCCATTAACCAATTACAAAGTAGCGATGATATAAATCCAATTTCCAATGTTGACATTAACATTAAAATTTCAGAAAATATATTATTATTAGGATTTCATGTGCCATTTTTGTTTAAGTATGTCCCATTTATATTATTAAATTTTATTTTAATTTTTATGTATTACTCCCTTTTACTAATTGGTAATTCTATTTTCATAGGTAATCATTTAAATTGTAGATCTGAAAGACATTCTGTTTTCCTACTTCATATAATGGATAAAATATTTACATGTATTCTAGAAAATGTTCCACCAAATAGTAATTTCCTATGTTAAAGCTCAAAACATACTAATGAGAATATAAATCCCTTGTATACTTTAGTTTCACAACATACGAAGACAATTGGACAAAAATAGAAGACTGTTGGTCTATTGATGAAGTGCCATGGGAGGAGTGTTCTTACTTCATGATGTGTTTCTTTGATTAGGTCATCACAGCTTTCTCAATTCATTGATTCGTTGTTTTGAGTGTAGATTCATGGTATGATATCATAATATCAAAGTTTCTTCATTACATTTGAGTTAGATTCTCTTGATGGTACATCATGAAATGTATAACCATATTATGTTTCATCCACTTACTATATCATTATTTTCTTTTACCATGTTCAACTACTTTGATAATTTCACAATTATGATGCACCTCAAATTAGATTCTATTACTTGAAAATGGATGTTGGGTGATTCTTCTCTCTTTTTTTGTTTGAATAAAAAAATATTGTTTTTCAATAGTTAAAAAAATGTTGTTTAAATTATGTTTTCTTTTAGAAAAATATCCATATTGGACATCGAAATAAAATTTTCCATAACCATTGTTGACAATTTTATTTATTCAACTATTTGATTTTTTTAATCTATGCCTATCTGAGGTGATTGGTACTCTGAATTTTCTTTGGTTCTCACAGATTTAGAGTTATTTTCATAGTTTTTAAAAGTATTTAAAGATTGAAAAATTTATTAATTACTTTGAACTTGTATTTTCTTTAAGTTCTCATAGATTTTGAGTTAGTTTCATTGATTTTAGAAGTATTGAAAGATAGAAAAATTGATTAATTACTTCAAACTTGTATTTTCTTACAGTTTTCAATAAGTTTATTTTTCTTTCCAGTTTGAAATAAGTTTCTTTCTCTTTCCATTTTTCACATATCTACCATAGCATAGTTCCATGTTTTCTTTGCAACCGTTGGGAAGTGAAGTTATTAATGGCAATGGAAGTTGTTTTTATAATCTGCACTGGAAGTTGTTTCCATAATCTGCACATCCATCGTTGGGGTTATGATGTATTGTTTTGGTGATGTAGATGATGAAGGTATATGGAATCTTTTTCTTGTAGGAAGCCCACCTTCCGCCAGAAGAGAGAAATGTAGATATTTGCAAACACCTCTGCTAGGAAGGAGGATTCGCTCCAGGTGTAGAGTTCCCACACTGTCCATAGCGTGAAGGCCACAATCCAGTACAGTGAGGACATTCATGCATATGATTAGAAGCAGGTTTTTGGCCTTGCCCTGTTTGAGGATAGGCATACCATGACAGATTGCAACATACAAAAGGACTCCATACTCCACATGCTTCGTCCAGTGAAGGGTGAAATGATGATTTTTATAAAAACTGCTTCGGGAATAAATGTTTTGTTCTAGGTGGAGTGTTCTAACACCATCAACCGCCTCAACTCCCAGATTCAGTCAAGGAAGAAATTCATATTGATGAATAGAAAGTGGTTTTTTATTTTGGGAATATATATGTTTTTAAATGCATTATGTATTCTTTTATCTATATGTATTCACTGGAATTATCTTTATATTATATGATTCTATAATAATGCACCTTTTCTTATGTTAATTTATACATCTACTAAATTTTTTCTATGTTTTTGAATTTGAATTTTTTATAACTAATGCTGAATAATAATTGATTGTCTATTTTAATTGCAAAATTATGATTTAGAAAAATCTATTTTGAAAATATTTGGTATATATAATAACCAAGCATGGTTTCTATCCTCGATATATGGTTACATAGATAACTAGAAGACGAATTTGGAGAAACAAACTATCCTGGAAGACTTGCCCAACAATGAAATTTCAGGCAGTAGGTAAAATTATTTTGTTTCACTACATACTGACTCTTACTTGTATTTACTACAAGGTGTCATTCAATTATTTTGGAATTGTTTTTAGGTAACCTAATTTTTCTTATGTACTTTTCTATCAGGTTACAGTACCATACCTGGATCAGGTCAGCAACAGGAAGGGAGAGAAAAATATGCATGCCTCTCTACAAGGATCCAAACATTGGAAATATGAATGATTCCAGAATTAGAAGTTAGGATGAAAAAGCATTTGATAGAGCTTCATATTTAGCACCAATGTACACATACTCTAAAACCGTTACAAATTTTTAATGTTGTCACACATGTTATTACAAAGAAAGAATTATATATACACAAGTTCTTATTTCTCATTGGTTTCAAAACAATTTGTAATAAGTATATACCACAATTTCATTTTTAATGATTCAATGTTGATTTTCATTATTTATTATTTCAAAATTTTGTATTCTAATTTCTATATGTGAAAATAATTTCTCATTACCTTTGATATATGGTTAATGATACAACATATGTTTCTATATTTTTTACATCATGTTATTTCCTTTTCATTTCTTTTCATATATATTTTTTGATACATGTTCTTATTTTTCATTTCTTTTCATTATTATATATCAATAAAGTTGGAATTTTAAAATATTTTTACTAATTGTAATTATTAACTACTCAAACTATTTATACATTTTTGAAACTTATATTTGAATTAGTGCATCATGCGTATGCACGGGCGAGGTACTAGTCATCTACAAAGGGGAATAAAGGAGACCATGCTTGAGTGAAAATTAGAATCATGTATGTTTTCTTCAAAAAGTGCCAAGCCCTCCTTTTTCTTCACTAGAATTTTTAACATCAAAATCCTACCAATCGGAAGCCACAAAACAACCCTGAAAAGTCCTCATGAGAAACACATGTCCTTGACTCATATCAGGTAGAGAAGTAGTAATTTATCAAGCCTTTGGTGACTCTTTTGTGAGTTTGGATAAGAAAAGACTTGTTGAACATTTACATTTGTGAGATGAGAGAAAATTCATGTGAGGTAGGTGTTTTGTGTACATTGGATAAAAAATGAAATGGAAATATATTATATAATATAAAATGGAGAACATGAAATAATTTTTTTTTCATAAGGCTTGATATCTTTTTGTTTCTTGGTATGAATTTGGTAGATCTCGTGGGTATGTGTTTTGGATTTGATTTGATTTTATTTTGATGTTTACTTGTCCAGAATTCTATGTTTAAAGTGTAGGTGAATTGATAGCGAAAATATTTTCAATTTAATTTATAATTAATATCATTGTTTTAAATCCCACGAAAGTGTTACTTTAGGATATATTTACTCATTTTAGACTAGATATATCTTTGAGGGATTTTAATACTTATTGGAGAATATAATCGATTTCTATTTAATTTGTTCACACTAGGTTTTCCCTCTCACAAATGAATACACGATAGAAATATATTCATCACATCTTTATACATTTTATCTTGCTTATTATTTTATGTGATCAAGCAATAATCATTCACTTTCATAAAATAATAAAATATTCATAAAGGAAAAACATACCATCCTAGTGGTCTTGAGCATGTTATTATGATTGATCCCCAATGGATCAATCTTAACCTAGGGGTTTCAATACCTGAGTTGACTCCTAACTTGTTTCGTTGCTCTCCCCTAGTGCAATGTACTCGACTCCCGTTAAGATTACCAACTCAACTTGGCTGGGTCTTCATTTTAGAACTTCATCATCTATTTACATATATACTCACAAGCAGGTGAGGGGGTCTAGGAGTGCAATGTATAGTAGTTTCATTTGACACATAATCCCTTATATATATTTGAATTAAAATATAGAGATATGTAGACAATCATTTTACTACATAATTACTGCAATCATCGCATACAATGAATAAATAAATATGTAAATAAATAAATAAATGAATATAGACATGCACAGGTCGGTCCCTTTCTCAAGGCCAGTTAGTACAAATTTTACATGCAATAAATTAAACTATAAACATTTAAATAGTATGTGGGTATTTAAATAAATTAAATAAATGTAAATAAATTCAAATAATTTATTTATAGGTTACAACATTAATTTAATTTTAAATTCAAAAAATAAATTAAAACATTAATTTAATTTAATCCTCAAATTAAATTAATATATCAGATTCATTAAAAACTTAAACCAAAATAATATTCATTTTTTCAAATCAAAAATAAAAAAAATAAAATTAATCAAACTAATTTTTTTTAAATTATTAATTTCAATTGGGCATGAAACCCACAACTTGACCTTTTACGGACTGAATTGTTGCAACATGGGCCAATTTGGGCCTAAAAATTCTTGTGGAGGGGTATTATAGCATAGGAATATCTTCCAAGACCCGTTCCATGCCAGGACGATTTGTCTCGTCCCTAAAGCGGGGCATGTTGGGTCTAGCAGGACCCATGTAACCAACAACAGGCTATAAATAATTTTTATTTATTTATTTAAAAGAAAAGAAAAGAATGTACAAGGCACAAATCCCATAGGATAAGGACTCATAGAGGTGGATAGTAGTGAAGACCAAGGGCATCAGCTTGTCCGATGTGAACCCCATTGGAAGGAAAAGAACTGAGACTAGAAAAGATGAAGATCCACTCAAGACAGTGGAAGATGTCTTGTAAGACAGTGGATGGAAGTGAGGTTGGACATAGTGGTATGATGTGATTTGGGCTCACATATCTGCAGTGGTAGTGAGAGACTCATACCACAATGGAGAGCCATAATCAAGAGGTGGTCAGACGCAGCTGTTCCCAGTGTCATGATCATCGACAAATCGTGCAACCAACTCTAGAGTGGTGGCGACTGAGACTGGCAGTCAGTCTATGTAGACGGGGTGGCAGTGGGACACCTAGCTGGAGCCGACCCACGACAGTGCTCGTGGTAGAATGTGAGGTCGGCAGGGGACTCCAGTCTGGTAGGATCTAGGTGATACGGTTTTACCGTGGTGATGCTTGGTCGGATCCGGGCAGCAGGGAAATATCAAGACAGTGGAGGAATGCTTGTGATGGTGGCGAACCCTGGGGTTGAATATGGTGGTGACAACTCATACGAGAGAGGTGGTCAGTGCCTAATCCGGCCAGTGCCAGGATGATGAGAAAAGAAGGTGATGTGGTCTGCCAAGGGGAAAGTGAGGTAACCACAGTTGTCGACTGGGGGGGAAGGGGAGGAGAAGTTTCACAGAATTCAGTCTTTGATCAGGGAGGAGTGGTAATTTGCAGGTCTCAACTGAGGGAGAGGGGAGGAGATCGAGGGTCTCATCCCTCCTCTGATGCTCTTTTTTTCTCTTTTTCACTCGTCAAGCCGCCATGCCCCATGATGGAAAATCCACTCAAATCAAACAAATACATCCATAAAGTCTTTCCGATAAAGGAAATAATATTGGGCAATGCTTGTTTAATTAAGATAAAAATTAAAAAAAAATCAATATTAAATTATATATTAATTTTCTAAATAATTGGGTCATCACCAGAGTGACCAGATTCCGGCTGATGCTTGTCCAGACTCCAAAAATTTCTAGAACATGTATAAACACACACACACACACATATATATATATTAAACCATGTTTTTCAAAAAAAAAATTGAATTCAAAAAACATTGATACGTTAACCCTTTATTTATACATTAATAATTTTCAGATGGTCCTTACTTGGCCATTCAGAAATGGATCGATGCATGGATGGATCCATTAGAACCATTGTTACACTATATACTTAAAATTTATAGAAATTTAGTTTTTCCTTGACTTGGAAAAACCATGAATCCCTCTAATACCAATTGATGGTACCAGGAAACTTAGCAGAAGCTAATGGGTAGGGAATTTAAAAAATTTCCATCATCGAAGTGATAAAACATTGTCTACTCCAGCGATGTCATCTTGGTACAGTCTGGGGATAATGCATGGTTTATCCGAGCAAAAAATAAAATAAATGTATACCTCATTAGGATCTGATGCGCACAAGCCTGTTGTAAGATGATGACATCTGTTGCTTAAAGGATCTGACACAAAATCCCACTAGATCTTCCAAACATGCTTCTTGAAAATACTCATGCAATTTTCATTAGAATTTAGGTGTTATCTTGGAACTTTGATGACCACTTCAATGCAGTGATGATCACCACGATCCATTGTCTTCAATCCGAAAAGACAGAACATGAATCGCTTGCTCGATTGAGAGAGTATCTCTCTTGGATTTATGAGGAGATATAATCTATCACTTCTAATAGATGAATATTCATAATGGGAAGATCCTCTCTCCACATATATAGTGGAAATCTATAACACCTGTCTTGGGTTCCAGTCCCCTGTGTAATATAAATTTACAATAAAAGTATTATAAATAATTATTATCACAAACTAAATTGCGGCATAAATATTATTTATATCTTATCACATAACTATAATATATATTAAATATATTAAGTTATAATCTTGTTACATTAACTTGAATCGCATCTCCTGATAATATTAAGCAAATCAGGAATATTACATTAATATTCATTCGAATAATTTTTTCCCTTCTATTTACTTATTCACTTGTAAATACATGTAATAAATCAATTCAAACTAATTATTCCTTTCTGGAATAATATTGAATTTATTTATTCCATGGTGATCCATAGATCTTGGATAATACATGGACCTCATGGTGGGTCCCACCAATTTCTATAGTCATATTCAGTAGAATAAGGCTTATTCTCAATGTGCTATTGTATGCGACCCTCTAGGCACTTATCTCAATAACAGTGAATAATATTCATAAACCAAGAACAGGATTTAGAAACCCATAAAGGCCCATTTAGAGATAAAGAAAAATTCAAAGAAATGACTGCCTTCCTATGAACATGATATGTGTAATAGAATCTATTTTTCATCAATATCTCATAAAGTAGGATGCACACTTGTGTCATCGTTCTTTTTCTTGATTTATTGCTTGTTGTTCTTTCCAAACATACTTTACTTTTACTACCATAGACATGGATTTTAGGAAGGAGATACCATCAAAATAAACCATTCCGAAGATATCTATTCCTCAACTCGCAAGATAAAAATACTATCTTGATCATTCAATCAGTGTCATGCCACCATGAATGTACCAAACAAAAACTATGTCACTGCGAATTCATTGTATTTTTTTCATATTTCATCAATGTACACAATCAAATGACATACATTGATAATTATTTCATGTCTAGAGACCATTACACAAGTTCATAAATAGGAACAACCAATGACCACTAAAACATGTGGTGTTCCTATTGTCGGGTCTGTCCTCATGATCTCAACAACTGGATATCATCAAGTATGAACTTCCTGAGAATATGTATCAATGCTTATGATCCCCCATAACCTGATATTCACACATAAATTGTGTCCTATCGGTAAAATTTATCGGGAAAATAGGGCATTGCTTTATGATTACAATCACAGTAACTATGGCTTCTTATTAGAGCCTAGGATCGTTTATAACCCTTTGATATGAGACATAATCTAAGGGAATCACTATAAATATAGTGGATGCAGAAGTATCAATATTGTGATGGAAAGATAAACACGTGTATATATATATAATTGTATACATGTATTGGTAATCAAATTACATCATAAGTTTTGTATAGAGAACTCAATTTCAACACTTTGGTGGTTTTATATAGGAAATGAAGTGGATTTCTATATTATATAGGTTTTGGACTATACATAATAAAATAACCCCAAAAACAAACCATCCCATGGTTTCTTCCCATGGTTTCTACCAAATGGGAGTTGTTTAAATTATTTTATAAGTACAAGATCCAAACATAACAAAATATTCTTTTTTGGAGGTCAATCACACTCTTAATGAAATGACTGAAAACCCTTAAAATATATTAATGGTTTTGGAGGATTCATAATGGATTTATAAAATTAATCAAATTAACATAAAATCACATAATTTTAAAGGTAACAGATATATTGGGTCATGTATAACCTTTATAGTATTTATTAAATCAATTTTGGGTCATTATGATGTCATAATGCACAAATTATATTTATAAGGTATTTAATTTTTACCCAAAAATCCAACTGTCTCCGAAAATTCTGAAAAATTCACAATTAAATAATTTTGATTTCATGATTATAAAATTAATATTACTATTATCTAAATAATTTTCTATATATTTTCATTTTATTATTTAAAATAATAATCAACATTTATTGAGAATGATGGGTTTTTTTTACTATATCATTTTTTGATCCATTAAAAAAATTACTTTTGACATAAAAAAATTATATGATCATATATATTTAAAAAAAATATTTAATAATAATATTTAATTTAAATATTACTTATTTCAAAATATCCTTTAATTTATAAAAATAAATGACTTAATTAAATATGAATATTACCCGAAAATACAATTTTTTTATTATACCAAAAATTAAAATAATTTATAAAGTAACAATAATAGGATATAAGTATATTCAATATTCTATAAAAAAATTTAATTACTCATAATTTTAGGGTATTGATACATATTTATATTATACATCAAAAAATCCCTATGGGTAAGGTCTGTGATAGTGAGACCTTCATTGGGTGGTTCGATGTACATGATTTGGGCTATGATCTCAATTTCTTTAGTAAATGGTTTCACTCATTCTTAAGTTATTAGTTAACAACTTGTGATTAGTAATGGGAAAATCCTAGTGATTTTATCTCCCTTAGAAGCTCTAATAAATGGGATCCGTAGGTTAAAATCTTACTAGTTGAGGCCATCAATTCCTTTGTCTTTGTTAAAAGGATTAGTTATAAACCTATATATATACTATTCATGTGAACAATGTTCAATGGCTATGTTGTCTATGGTAATGATACTTAGTGATATTTTAAATCCAATTATATATAATAGAACCAAATACCTTCATGTGTTTTATATATCCATATTACATAATAATAATAAATTTGATTAAAAGATAAAGGGGTTTCATTTATAATATTTTGGGTCATTATAGACATGATTAATGTAAGGGTGACATTACTAATGTAAGGGTAATGTATCATTATTAAGGTAAACCTAACACACATAAGGGTAATCCAAGTCACACATGAGGGGAATATCAATCTATATATTGGTTATCTAACTCTCATTAAGGTATTTTCTTGACTTGTGTAAGGGTTGTTTTGTCATGGTCAATTTTAATCACATAATGTTAATCTCTCCCCTTTGAGAGAATCAACATTTTAACATTAGATTCATCCCTTCTAGCAAGATTCATATTTCATAAAACATGAAACCATATCTTCGGATTACGATGAAAATATAAATTTAAAATCAAGGGATATAATACCTTATATGATGAAGTTTAATAAAAAATTTACATAAAAAATTTGTACATAAATATAATTTATTTAAATTGGTTATGTAGGATAAGATATTCCACATTTTATTTTAATATTAATTTATATAGGGTTAGTTTGATAGATTATTTGGTAATTCCCCATGAAATCATTATTTGTTACTTTAAAACCATTGGAACGTATCTATGTTTAAAATTATTCATTTAAACATGAACCTCAGTGATCAAATAATTTTCATTCATATTTTGTTGGACTCAAAAATTTATCTTGAGTGTTATGTGTGGTTTCCCATCCCAGGGTCTTTCGTTCTCTTTCTATGTTCTCATGCAATAAATCATGATGCTTCTCAAGATGTGAGGGATTTCTAAACATATTTCATATCTTCTTGAATAATAAAATTTCTTGGATTAATATGAAATCATATCTGGAATAATAGGCTAAATAATTATAATATAAAATGAATGAAGAAAAAATATAATTGAATTGGAAGACTGCTTATGATTATGAAATACTTGTTCATTATTTTGTGTCGTTGTCTTTTGATATAAATTCAAATTAATGTTGTTATTATTTTTGTGATATTATAATTTATGGATTTTACATTCCATGATTATTGATCTTAAAAATAATGAAACACTAAAATTAATTATCTAATTGATTATGTTAAATATGAATTATATGTAGATTCTACTTCTATACAAAAATAATGAATTAATATGATAGAATAATTAAAAATGGATAACATTTTTTTAAGTAATTATATTGAAATTTGGTGAGGTATTATTCTAATATAATTCTTGTGATTTGTTTTATAAAATGATATTCACCAATGTGATTCCCTTTTTGATGAACATTGTGACCATCAAAAATTAAAAATCAGTTGTACTTTTGATTTTTTTGATTTTATAAAAAATGTTTCTCTTACTTTTAAATTTTTTACATCTCTTGTGACAGTTCTATAAGAATTTTTGTTCGCTATTGTAATAACAAAATTGTTTCTATTTGAAATTTAGGGCTACAACTCATAAATAAATAATTACTTAATATAATAGCTTAATGGGTTTTTTAAATGATGGAATTTGGAAAATGTTCATGATTTCAATTTTTGGAACATTTTTTGATTTATGATAAATATGTTATTCTAAATTGGTAATAATTTTATGGGGGTTTAATCTATTATTGTTTAATATGAATTCTTTTTATTATTCATGGATTAATATATCAATTATTATTAATAACAGAAAATTAAAATGGGATCTAAATATGAGTAATGATGATGGGAACATGATAAAGGGAATTTATCCAAAATATAATATGTAATAGGGTAAATTAAAAATGGGAGAATATATTTTAATCTTATAAAACAGAAAAGATAACAATGGGTGATCTGAATGTTATAATGGGATTGAATGTGAATGTGTTTTTTATAGATAAATATATAATGACCTAATGTAAACTGAATATTAATAATAATGTTTCCACAAAGTAATTAGGTTCAGGATAAATGTATTTGATAGATGTCTGGTTTGAAATTAAATATGAACATGAATAATGTATGATTTTAAAAAGTGTGGGTATATAAATCAGAAAAACAGTGGTATGTAATGAAATAATGAATGTTTTTGGGATGGAATGAATGGATTTAATAATAAATCTAATGATGTTTTTAGTGTTAATTAGTGGGGATGTAAATAAATTGGAAGTTTGAATTTTGTTCTTATAATGTATTATCTAGAAGTTCTATTTATAATTTTGGTGGTGTTTTTCTTTTTAAATTGTTTCTTGATTTATAGAAACTATGTTTTTTTAATTATAGACGTTGTTATATGGAGATGATGTGGGGAGTGGGATGATTTAGTGGAATAATTATGGGTTTTTATGGATCTAAGTATGAATATGATTAAATGATATAATTGATTGAAGTTATTGACAAAAAATATTTTGATTGATTTTTTATGTGCTAGTGATAATTAAACATAGTTTAGAAAATGCATGGTTTGGCGAGGGAATGATTTTTATGCCTTTCATGTTCACAATACCCTACTATTAGGGTTTTGATATTTTTGTGGATGTGGTTTTATATTGTAAATTTATGTGGTGATGTTATTGTAAATATGTGGTCGTGTTGTATGCAGTGTTGTGATGGTGATCATAGTTTGAATGTCATTGTTTGTGGACATGTGATGTGGTGGATGGTTATGGAATGAGGTGATTATTAATGATCTTTTTTGGTGATTATATCATTCTCTCTTCCTAATATGGTTTATGGAGCATCTTTTTATTGGCTCTCTACATTTTAAGGTAAAATGATTCTTCCAATAAGGATTATTAGTGGAAATACCTAAGTCCAAGGTATATGGTGGTTTGATGATGGATTTGGGATTGTTGTTTTTATCGGTTGTTGATGATTGAATATATTTAATTCCATTGTTTTAAATGGATGATGATATTATATAAATAGAAGAGGAATTATGGATTTTAATCTTAATATCATTCTTGATCCACTTTCCTTTCATTATAGAAGTTTTTTTGTTTTATTTATATGGTTTATTATCCCTCTGGTATGCTCCAACATATTTATTTCACATAGATCATAATTGTTTTGGGAAGATAATCTCACTAAGAACCCCCATTTGGTTGCCCCATTGTAATTCTTTTACTGTCTGAATGATTAACCAATATAGATTGGAGCTATTGTTTATGCATCTTAGATATAACTGGTATATTATTTAGAGTTCTAAATACTATCTTGTATGTATTTTTATGATGATATTTATATGAAATATTAGTAACATTTGCTTTTGAGAATTGTTCTTAATAAATGCAATTTTTTGTGATAATTGGTTGTTTAAATACTATTCCTAGGATTAAAAAAACACATTTTATCCCACTTGAGTGTTTTATAAACATATTTCTAGTATCCAAAGAAGGTTCTATTTTATTTAGACAACGTTTATTCAACTTATTCTCTACTTCTTATAATATTTCCAATTTTTAAATGATAATGAAACCGTCTATTTATAAATTATATGAAATTTATTTTTCAACAAAAAACAACATATAAATAGGTTTTAAAGAAATTATAAATAGGTAAAAGGGGTTTTAAAGTCCCTGCATAAGGGTAAGGTGTATTTAAAAGGCACTGTATATGGGTAAACACACTATTATATGTGTTTTGTAAGTTTAGGAGAGACCTACATAACGGAAATCCCATTCTCATGTGTTGTGTAATGGTAAGGAAAACACTACATATTGTTAATGGGTGCTTTATAAGGGTATTTTAAGCTCTGCATAAGGGTACCCATGAGATTTGTAAGGGTAACTAGTCATGTAAGGGTACCTACTTAATGGTAAAGTGTAGTTTTTTATGTGTACGATGTCATCGATGTGGCATTTAATTCTCTAGTTTTTTCACATTCTCTTCGGTGTATTTTCTATGTATTAAGCTCAAAATAGACTTAAACTAGTTAATTATTGTGTTTTGGTGATTTTCTGATAGAAATATAAAATTCGAATTTTTTGTTATATTTTTTTTTACATTTGATTTTTAAACTTTAATGAACATAGAATTATTTATTTTATTATGGATTTTATTTTTAAAAAATAATCTTAGGTGTCTTGTGTTAAATATAGTGATCTGTTCATTTTATTTTTATAATTACTTTATAAAATAAATTTATTTAAAAGTATATGTAATTTGAATATAATTTTTAATCATTCTTAATATTATATTGTTTCAATAAAAGATTAATTTAATTTGTATTCCATTTTCCTAAATTATTTAATAAATTGAATTAATATACAGTTTTAATTATTTATTATTTTTTATCAATTAGTTGATGTCAATTAATTAATTAATTAATCATATTTTTATTTTAATTATATATTTAATATTATGTTTTTAACATTGTTATTTAGTACAATCTTTCATTTTGAGATTTATTTTATGTCGTCAATTTTCTTTTATTCTATAATTTCAGTTTTTTAAAATATTTGTTTATTATTTAATCTATGATTTTTTACATTTGTGGTCGATCTATGGGTGATGGATAGAATTGGAAAACAACGTCCATACTAACAATTAAATTCAATCAAATGTGTAGTTTAATCACCATCTACCATAAGGAGGAGTATCTATTGTGCTATGACATACATAAAAAATTTAAAATATAGTGACCACAAGTTAATAGGAATTTCATCACATGAGAAAAATAAGTCTGCCAAAGGGGTTAATTTGGAATTTAGTTTTATTTGAATGCGCCTCTTTCGAATGACAATAGGGACAACACTATCGATAGTAAGGATACACCATGATCGACCACACCCCAGTGGATCGACCGTACCTTATTTCAAGCCACCGCATGCCACAAAAAATTCAAAATCCCATAAAGCTAATGACCCCACTGAGGAATTCATCATCATAATGTAAATAAATGAAACCCTTGAACATTACTACCAAAATCCATGATCAGAAGAAGAATCTTCTACTCAAAGATTGAGGAGACCAGAATGATGCATAAGCTTTATTCAGTCACGATGATGAGCTATGTTGATACCACCGCGGAATTGATCCCTCACCAATATTCTTTGTCAAATACCTCTCCCTCCAAGATCCATAATTTCATGTTTCCACGGAAAAGGAGAAAATTTTGGTTGAATATCCTTGACTAATAGGAACTGAGTGACAAAGAAATAGAAATCTGAATACTGGTTATTCTTTAAATATCTATGTCATCTATGCTTGTTTTGAAAGGGATGCCAATCCTGGCACTAAATCCAACTCTAATGGTTGATTATATTTTCAAAATATCATAAAATTGATGAAGTTGATACACATAATGAATCGAAGCCAAATAAAAAATTAGTGACTTGAGATTGACTTAGAGGGATATGAAGATGCGTTTTTTTATGCTTTTCTTTTTTTAAGTGTTTGATTTTAGAGTACGGGGTCTCAAGTACTCCAATACATTAGACGCAAGGATGAAGAACCTTGAAAAGATATTTTTCTTCCAAAGTGTTCAAAAAAAACCAAACTGAACCTGTTGTTTGAGTGGATTTCATCAGTACTGGGTTGGGATTGTGATAAGATCATTATAAGTAGTTGACATTTTTTTCACCATTATTGCACTCTTAAAAAAAATTTAATATCAAAATGAAATCCATAGTTGAGCATGATTAGTAGGAAGGAAACCATTCCATAAGGATTAATCAAGGGAGAATCCCCGTTTTTTCTAATTTTATGATGAATTCTAATTATGTTTGTTGGCCTTGATTATTGAATATATGTTTAATTGAATAATATTTGTACATATGATTCTCTATAGTTATAAACCATGTTTCTCAAGAGGGTGTACATCAATTGTGATAAACATGATTTAGATGAAGTCATCTCCACCTAATTAAGGAGAATCCTAAGCATATATCAACATCCCAAGGTTATATAAGTTGTGTTTATTGATGAAACAATTAGTATATGACTACTTTAAAATTATTTTGTTTGGTAGTTGGAATCATGAATAATGAACCATTTTGAGAGTATCTCTATATACAGCTTTAAAAAATGCATATGGGACTATCATGTTCTTTGTAAGGGTGCTACTCAGTTCAAATGTAGGTTAAACAATACCCTCACTAATGCCACATGTTTGGTGATATAGTGGAAATTTCATTGAGTCAGAAAAAAAATATGGGTGATGTACTTGGAAATAACTAAATATAAATTCAGATATGAGAGAAAATTTTCTGGGTGAGTTGATGATTCATAAAATACACACAGTATAGTACAGATCAGAACCATGCTCAAAAGAGGAGAAAATGGATCTAGAGTTGGATAAATGAGAAAATATCGAAAGTGAATCTTGTCACCACTTTCTTATTTTTGTTAAACTATTTTTTAGATGCATTCATTGAATAATTCTTTTTTTATCTGAATATTCATAGGTAAATAACATTAGAAAAACATATTGGTATGATTTTTTTGTTATATTCTGTGTAAATATAAATCTTGATTAATTGAAAATATATACTCATAGATATCAACTCCATTATTAATGAGAATATATTTTACCCTATTATATGAAATGATAGGTTATAATAGAAAACACTTTTCCCTTGAATTTTAATCGATAAACTTAAAACAAAAAAGGATGGTGTTCTCTTATCCATTAAAAATTCTCAAACATCTGAGTAATGATCAAGAGGTCATTTCTAAAGAAAATCAATGGGATATATCAAACACTGAATATATAGCTTAGTGGATCATCACTTTTCTCTGTGTCACTTATACAAATGTGTTTATCTTATTTAAAACAGACAAAATTTGAAATAAATTTATAATAGTCTGATTTCCATTATGTTAGCCTCTTATTTTTGTTATCCCTACTCCACTTCTATTTTTCTCTTTTCACTTCATTTACTTCATTTTTAATCACATCCTCTATTTTATATATTTATTTGTTTTTTTCATTGTATTAGGCCATCAAATTAACTATCATCCTTGCTTATGTAATACAATACTCTTACTCACCACTTCACTAGTAGTCTATGGGTTTTATATAATTAATTTAAATGTTGTCGATGAGAGTGAGGTCAAATTATGGGGTCGTTGATAGGGAAGTCCTTATCAAAAAATATAAAAACATTAAAAATAATTAATATCAAATAAATAAAAAATTAAAAAACATATATATATAATATTTAAGAAATATTATAAAAAAATTTGGAACCACATTGTGTGTGTTTGTTCAATTAAAATTGTGTTTTTATTCACTCATGAACCTAAAAGTCAAAACATAAAACTATAATTCTTCACATCAATATCCATTGTTTCGTGCTTATAAAAATTATAAAGGCAGAGATGGAAAATTTGGAAACAATATTTCATAAAGTGCTAAAAATAAAATCATTGATGTACCATAACCCTTAGTCCCGACCCATGAGAGACATAATCATTAAGAGGATTCAAATTCATACAGTTTCAACTAATCCATCATATATAAGGATTTCCCTATTGTCTAGAAATTATGAAATCAAATAACTACACCTCGTTTCTCTTCTATCCTTTAATATCCAACCCACAAAGGTTTCTTTGTATCTCATTAGATAATTTTTGGGTAATGTCCAACAATTGACACTGTGAGGTCTGAGTAAGGATTAATTGTTATTTAGGGTGTTCCCTTTATATATAAAGGGTAGGGATGGTAGGTCATGGTTTCAAAAACCACGTTGAAAAAAATTTTGATACATGCGATGAGTTATTCAACTCATTTACTCAGTTATCTTCCAAAAAAACAACAATAGAGGTGGGAAAAAAGTTTTATTCATTATAAGGGGTAGATTATTTATGAGTATTAGGATCTTCATGAGTATTAGAATAGGTTTAAAACCTTAATAAAACATTTTCCTATCAACTATATGGATCCCCATATTTTAATGGTTACTTTTTTATAATTCTCTTACCCCATGCACTCAAAATTTTGTTGATCAATCATGTGTGTGTGAAATTTTATGATATGAAAACCAATGATCTTAAAAATTCATTGATAAGATTTCCCAGATGTCACAAAAAATTTCTAGGAAGTGAACAGTTAATTGGAATGAAATATGCACTCAGTCTACTATTTTTGATGTTAGGGTTATTATGGATTAGTTTCTTCATAGTGGGATTTTATGGTCATGATCAAAATTGGTTTCCAAATTTTGACCTCCTTATCCTGTATGGAGAGAGTACCTAGTTTATAGATTATAGGACTAGAAATTAGGGTTTCAATGATCTTTTCTTAAAATAATGCAATTATGGATCTAAAAATTGCCTCAATCATTCTTATAGAGAACAATGTGTGTTAAAAATATATTTTTTTCCCTTGATTTTAGAAATCACCATAGAAATAAATTTCAAAATAATTTTGGATCTTAAAATTCATATTTTTTATTTGGATGGACTAGATAGGAAGTTGATCTATTAGTCAAATTCACAATAGTCTAGCATTAATATTTTTCAGGTTCAATTGAGACATCATGTTGTTGATTCTTTAGATAATAGTAAAGTGAAACCCATCAATGAATCTTACCCATTAAATGACCACATATTGAAACTTATAAGGGTTTCGGTATAGTTCAGGATTTTTAAGAAAATGTTGCATGGTAGTAAATCCATGATTTTCTAGTTTTTCTATTTTATAATTTATTTAAACAATTTCTTTTTTCCTTGGTTTTGTGTCCCTCTGATTTGGTAAACTATTGTTTCTTAAGTTTACATTGAATATTCTAACTCATCATTGAGTTTTTTTTGATGTATTGGTGTCAACATAACATTAGGTGAAGATGATGTGTAGTAGGTAGAGTTATCATGACAAGTGTGTGGTAGGTCAAGTTACTATTGGAAGTCGTCACTATCAGTTGTGAGATTTTCTTTCCAACAGAAGAGTCATTTTTTGAATTTAATACCCAAACGAGCTGGAAGATAGGAAAAACAGGATAAAACATTCATAATATGTAAGTAAGGTTATAAGGCCCCAACCTTAAACATTACTTAATCGTGAGTTACTTCAAGAATACATGTTGAGGATCTTTTTAGGTTTAGAGTTGTAGAGAATTTTATCATAAAACATGCATTACATTCCACAGTTAAACAAAGTGGTTACATAAAATATAGTACTCATTTTTTCCATCAATGGAAACATTTTTAAAATAAAACAAGGATTCATTCTTGAAACTTCCTTGACACTATCATCATATCATGTACCATTCACTTGACTTATGAAAAACATTTCATAAACATTGGATGAGAATAAAAATCTCAGTAAGGGATATAAAAATATAGAAAGGAAACATGAGTACATATATACATAAGAATGAAATCATACTTTACCCATCAAACATAACATATTAACATACCTCATCAAATCATGAATAAATCATTGAAATCAAGAGACATAAATGTAACTTGGGGAATTCATAACATTCTTATGTAGGGAGTAACCCTCTTGGTTACGTTTTGAATACCCATCACAGTATATTCCATAAATCTCTTTAGAGAAACCTTAAAATTTAACTCCTTCGCGTTACCCAATGCATTGGAGAGCTATATCAGGCTCACCCGCCCTTAGTTTATCACGGAACCACTCGTCTTCATAACAATTCCCATGAACCACAACATAATCGTATCACATAAAACATGCATAAAGGAAACATAAATTTCCACTTTTCAGTCACAAGATATCAATACAACACATTGATATAAAAACATTATAAAAACCATTTTCAATACCAAAATAAAAGAAAATTAAAACAAGGTATTTATTTTTCATTCAAAAAAAAGTTATGGCTTGTAGAGGAAGCTGAAACTCAAATAATTGTTACGGCGGCGGAGAAGTCATTGTCGCAGCATAAGTACGCCAAATAAAACATTCCCTTTTGAATTTTATTAAAAAGATTCATATAAAAATGATTCCTTTTGAATAAGAATAAAATTAAAAGGGGTTTATAAACCATATAAAAGAAAGTTGTTTATAATACAAAATATGCCTCAATGAAAGGAGATTGAGATGGATTCCCATACCAAGATCATTTTGTAAATAAAATAGATCAATTATGTATATTTTCTATAAGTACACATAATGGAAGTATAAAAAAAATATAGGATATCAAAATTCATTTCTCACATAATCATATCATGAAATAAACAAGATGTAGAAGATCAACCGAATGAAAGGAATTTGGGTTAAGAAGTTCCCTTACCTCGTGTTCCACTTGACTCGATCGTTCTTTAACCTCATGAATAATAAACTTGAGTTAATTTATACTTGCTTAAGAACCTTTTTCAAGTTCATTATTCCTTTTATATCACTTATTACCTTGTTATGAACATTATGTAATCATTTACGTTAATAACGGTCATTTTGTCGATATTTGGTACTTGAGTCAAAAGTGAACTTATTATATTTACAAGTTGTTCACGTAGTAAAATATCCATTATCTCAAGAATGATATTCATGATTTAGATGACATATATATCATATATATCCAGTACATACATGTAATTATAATAGTACATTGCATTTGGGGAAAGAAATGAAATGCACCATTCATGGAGACAGTATGTCGTACGTACGCATGGATGCTACATTCATTTCTATCTCATAATTTAATGGAAATAAATAATAATTATATAAATTTATATCATAATTACAGTATAATATCATTTATAATATCATTAAATCTATCCTTTATACGTACCACATATGGTATTAACGAATCAAATCACTTTGAGGGTGCGGTAGCCTGTACTTCCTAAAATGAAGATATTGTGTTTACCCATAATGGAAACCATAAAGGTATGCCATAAATGAAAAATACAGAAGCATAAGTAAAACATAAAGATATTATATATTATATATAAATGTAGTGAGATCTTAATGGCCACCTTTTAAAGTGTTATATGAGTGTTGAACAATCATCATTTCGTGAGGCAGAAATTCACCATCCACAGAAACAGTATGTTCTTTAACCAATAGATGTAGGTGTGTCCAAGTGTAGCTCGATTACTGACATGAACCGTCCTCAGGGCCCATGCCGTCACTACCCCAAGCCTGAATTCCATAGGCCAGGGGATGGCGACTAGCACCAAGGCGTAAATCCAAGTAAAAAAGGGAAGGCATTGCCTTTGTAAAGTAAACAAACATCATAGAGCAAGCAAGCAGAAATAATCACTAGGTAAAAACTGGGTACAACAGTAAGTGCAGAAAAGTAAGCGGGCCAGAATACAAACCCAAACTGAAAGTAAAGTGCAACTGGAAAGGGAAAAGAACAACTGAAAAGTAATGTCACAGCCTCGAGTCGTCCACTGGATGTCCCACATGAAGGGTGGGTACAGATAGCCTCCACAGCTCCTCGGGTCCAGTCATCCGCTCCGAGTATGACCTACCCAGTGGTCCACCTACAGGTACTGTCCTTCTCCACAAGCCTCAACCACAATCAGCGTTGTCCGCCGTCTGCAACCAACACAACATAGTGCGGGAATAGCCCGTGTAGGGGTGAGTATAAGCTACCCAGTAGGGACCCCGATACCCCCTAAGATTTCCCAAATTCCACAAAGGATAATCCACAAAGGAAAGATACAATCCGGAAGTAACATTCGACACTACTTAGGTATATGCCCATACATATACCTAAGTAACCAATTCTCATTCGACTCCAACATCCGAGCTCAAGTACAACCCAGTCCACACAAGAAAACACAACCAAATCCACACAGGAAATCATAACGTAATCCACACAGGATAGCACAACACAATCCACATAGGAAATCAAAACAAGATTCATCTCACACAGGTATACATCTTCATAAGATGATAGAGATTATCAGGTGTAGCCACTAATTCATCTAAGTCGTCAGACCCACACATGATCGATAGGTACTAACCCACGCAATGACCCACAAAGGATCGATAGGTACTAACCCATGCAATAACCCACAAAGGATCGATAGGTACTAACCCCCACAATGACCCACACAGGATCGGACCCACATAGGATCTATAGGCGTTGGCCCACACAGGACCATTGAGTGCTGACCCACATAGGATCTGACCCACATAGGATTGGTAGCACTGATCCACGTAGGATCGTTGAGTGTTTTAGTTGTCACCGTCAAATCCACGGAGGATTTCTATACAGTCGTCGTCGTCGTCGCAGTCGCAGCCAGCTCTAGGGTTCCCGCACACAGCAAGCTCATTCGGGAGGGTCCGCTCCACAAGCCGAGTGGTTGATACTTCAACTGACTCGTACTCTGGAGTTGATGTATCCAAAAGTTCCATATCGTAAACAGGAACTCAACGTAACAGATGGCACATCAATCGGACGCCTGGTATGAGAGTTATTGGCTTTTTCGTCCCATGGGGGGTGGTTGGTTTTTAAGACAAAACCAACCTGATCATACTCCAACTACATCCAAAACTCGATCAGAGTAAACCAAAAGGTCCGTCTCAATTAGAGGAATCCATCAAAGTCGACGGCACGTCAATCGGACGTCCTGAGCACAAGTTATAAGTGTTTCCTCTCCAAGGGCTCGGTTGGTTTTGTGTACGAACCAACCCAACCGAACTCAAAGAACTTCAAAAACATTAGTGTAGTATACCGAAACGACCATCTCTATCCAAGGATCTCTATGCAACTAACGGTGCATCGATCGGAGGTCTATAGCCCTTGTTATGGGCAACAGACCGAAACAGTCTGAAAATGGGGATTTCGGGCCCAGACCGACTCGACCTGAGACCCCACATGGGTCAGCCCGAACCAGGTCAACCCGACCTGGGTCCGGGTCCGACCCGGATGGCCGTAGCCCGGCCGGGGCGGCCCTGCCCGGTGCGGCCGGTCCGGCCCGGGGCGGCCCGGCGCAGGCCGAGCGGGTCAGCTCGGCACTAGCCGAGCGGCCGCACGAAAGGGGGGCACCACCCCCTTTAATGAAACTGCGGCCTCGAGTGGGGGCCTCCCTTGCCAACAGACGTGGCCGAGTGCTGCGTTCTACCTCCCTCGGTCCCGCGCGGTCGCGGGGCCAGCAGCCTGTCGCCGCGGCTGAAGCCGCGCCAGCCCTTCCCAGCGGTGCGCCGACTGAGTTTTCTGCGGACCACCGGACAAACTCCGGTGGTCGGTTTTTCCTGCCGTCTTCGCCAACGGCTCTCCCGGGACTTGTTCTTCACTACGAAGACTTCACAATGCCCATGTAGCCTTCTTCATCGCCTCCCACTGATCCGCACACCAAGAACGAAGAGACGGTGGGTTCGGACTTGTTCGTTGGTCCACACCCACCGCGTTAGCGGTTTAAAATGGCATACGGCAATTTCTTTAAACACATGATGATGATATACATCACATAGATTTAATTGAACTGAATTCCCTACATCATGTGTCATCGAGCGAGGGTTCATAGCGGAAATGCATGTCGCGGATGAAGGCGTCACGGAAGGGGGATCGTCGTGTCACGGAGAAAGGATTCGTCGGCATCGCATCATCGATCTTCGAGGATCCGACATTCTTGTCGACCTTCGTCAGAGGTCGGCGTTCTTTGCGTTCTTCACATTCTTCGTGTTCTTTGCGTTCTTCGTGAGGAAGGAGGAACTTCACAACTTGAGATAATTCTCCCAATTCCTCTCGCACAAACCACCTCTAATAAAATAAGAATTGTCTTATTTTATTAACACATACCAACGTTTGAATTCAAAAAGAATTGTAATAAACAATTAATTGAATTAATTTAGGAGTTTAAACCACCCAATTAATGAGGCGTTTATTATTCAGAATAAATGAAAGGGTTGACTTCATTAAAAATGGGGGTGCGGGTGCGTTACTTAATTAAAGGAGGGGGGTTGAAAAAGTTGAATGAAACGGTGGGGCTCATGTGGGCCCCACCTCACAAATATCCTACATAGTGGTGTATGATATTTGTGGGTCCCACATTAACCTCTTAACTTAGGATAAACAACTTAAAATAAAATATATTGGTCTCACCATTTTATTTTATTCATTTACTTTAACCAAAAATTTAAAAACCACACCCGAGCAAACTCAACTCCGGAAAAAGTGTTTCTAAGAAATTACCAGCGCTGTGATTCCATCGGTGCCCTCAGAATTCGATTCTGAACACCGGTTCAAAAGATAGAAAAACCTACTCAGTCTTTAACTTAACGTATCTGAGCTAAACTTCAGAAAATCATTCCAGGCACACTGGGCCTCAGAATCAGGTGCCGTCAGAAACTGTGTGCTTGTAAAATTTCCAATAAAATTAAGAAAAAAAATTTCCTTGAATTTTACGGGTCTTTACAAATAATTATTATAACAACATCCTATTATATTGAATATACTAGAGTTTTTACAAAATAAATGAATAAAAAGAGTTTATGTGGTTGGAGAAGCAAAATAAAACAAAAGAACACAAGTGAAGACATTACCTTAAAATCATGTAACACTTTTTGATTTGAGCTCAAAGGATTACTTGGGAAGACTTCTGCCCAAAGTGAGGCTTTGAGGAGTAAGATAGGGATGTGGAGAGACAAAATGGGCAGGGTTTGGCCTGGACAAAGGCTTGAGAGGTGTGGGTATGGAGGTAGATGTGGGAGCCTTTTATAAGAGGAGAGGAGGGGCACTCTTGGAAAGGTATAAAATGTTACTTAATTTTTAAATGATTTTCGGATTTTAAAGGCCCCACATTGATTTATTTCGAGGATAAGGTGATAAGGGTTCGAAAGATACTCATCCAATAGGTCTTTGACATGTGTAGGTCTTAGATTTTACATTATCTTTTCATTTTATTCAATTCATTAAATAATGAGGTAATCGTTGCATCATCATGATGTCATAAATAATTTATTTTATTTTATTTATAAATATAAAAAAAAAATCATTCTGTAGGAAATATTTTTAGCTTTCCAATGACTATTTCTAGTAAAATATATCATTTATTTATAGAAAATAAAAAATGTTTTACTCAGGTGATACATTCTTTGATATATTTAACTTTCTTTAAAAATATCAAGATAAAAAGTCACTTTCACACAAAAGTGATTCCATGGGGTCCCCAAGTTTGGAACAAGGCATCCCATGGTCAGCCATGAGACAACCAGTAGCATTAGGATACATTTTGTTGTCATTTTTTATTATTATAATATTATTTTATTATCCTTAACTACCCGATTACTAATTAATTAAGATAATTAAAGATAATTACCGTCGTTACTATTCATAATGTCCAAAAACAAAAGAGTCTTAATTACATAATTTGGACCTTATGATTCCAAATATGGAATCCATTATACAAAATTACAAAAATAGAAATTTCAATAATTAATTTAAAAATAATTCCCGTTGTCAAAACAAATAGCGGGGTTTTTTTGAACCAATATCTATGAAAATTTTGTAACTTGTTTATGACCAATTCCAAAGTGAAATTAATGACAATGACCACCATTGGATTACATGGAAAAAATATATTATATTTAAACCATAAAACCAATTTTACAGATAATCTATCCATATAAATAAATTAGATGTAAAAGCAGTTTTGATGTAAAATGCAGTATTTTTCACTATTCATTAAAAAATAATCATTGTCAGAAAAATACCAAATATTTATCCAAAGTAAATTTCAATATCCAAATCATAATGAATAAGTTTATTTTTACAAAGAGAGCTTATATAATTGTCAAATGTTGGATTTAAAAATGGTTTTCCATCAAAAGGCAATAAAAAACTCTTTTAAAAATATGAGCGTATTCCATGCTTAAGATTGGATTTATTATCATTTTAAATCTCTAAAACACTATCTAATTCATAAATAGACATAAATAAGAATATAATATGTTACATCCTTCCCCCTTTAGAAAATTGTGTCCCCGCAATTTATTTACTTATCGAATAAGTGGGGGTATTTATCCCACATTGCATTTTCAGACTCCCATGTTGCCTCTTCAATCATGTGGTTTTTCGAAAAAAAAACTTTACCTGAAGAATCACCCTATTTCGTAACACTTTCTCCCTATGGTCATGAATATGGACCGGTTGTTCCACATAAGATAGGTTCTCTTCCAGCTGAACTACCTCTAGACTCAAAACATGAGATGGATATGGCATTTACTTCCTTAACATTGAAACATTGAAAACATTATGTACCTAATATAAACTCAGAGGTAAAGACAATTGGTATGAAACTAATCCAACTCTATACATAATTTCATTTGGTCCAATGAACCTTGGACTCTGCTTTCCTTTCATACCAAATCACATCACACTCTTCTATGGTGAAACTTTCAGAAAAACATGATCACCTACCTCAAAAAAAGAGATCCTTCCTCATGTTGTCCGCATAACTCTTCGGCCTGCTCTAAGATATTCTCATGTGTTTCTGTATCAGCTGAACTTTTTCTGCAAACTCTTCTACCAATTCTGGTCCCATCAATTTCCTTTCACCCACTTCATCCCAGAACGCTAGAGTTCGACACCGCTTCCCATATAATGCCTCCAATGGTGCTTTCTGTATAATGGAATGAAAAGTGTTATTATATGAAAACTCAACCAAAGAAAGATGTTGGTCCCAAATTCCCTGATAATCCATCTAACAAGCATGTAACATATCCTCCAATGTCTGGATTGTTCATTCTGACTGCCCATCTAATTGAGGATGAAAAGCTGTACTAAAATTTAATTCAGTACACAATGACTTCTGAAGGGATTTCCAAAAGTTAGAAGTAATCCTGGGATCACGGTCAGATACAATGGAGAGAGTAAATCCATGTAACCTGACTATCTCTTTAAGATACAAATAGGAAAGTTGATCTAGGAAAAAAATTATCTCGTATAGCAAAGAAATGAGCAGATTTATTCAAGCGATCAACAATGACCCAGATTGCATTATTACCTCAAGGTGTCTTCGGCAATCCCACAACGAAGTCCATGGATATATTCTACCATTTCCACTCTCACACTGGTAAAGGTTCAATCGTCCCTTTTGATAACTACCAATCTACTTTTACCTATTGACAAGTCAAACACTTCACAGTAAAATCAGCAATATCCCTTTCCATTCTGTCCCACAAGTAATACTCCTGAAGATCTCTATACATCTTAGTACTGCCAGGATGAACTGAAAATGGAGAATTATGAGCTTTACATGACAACTATCTCTTCAACTTTGGATCAAATGACACACATAATCTCCTCCCATATCTCAAAACACAATCATTATCAATTTTGAATTCAGGCAACTTACCCTTCTGAACCAGCTCTACCTTTTTCTGCAACTCGTTGTCTTGCTTCTGTGCTTGATTAATTCTGTCTAATAGAGAAGATTTCACTGATACCTGAATCAAAACAGAAGGACATCATGTACCAACAACTTCTATGACAATGTTCTTCAAATATTTAACCAAAGGATCACGTTCCAAACGCAACATTGTTAATGAAGCATTCCTTTTTTGACTCAAAGCATCACCCACTTTATTTTTTTTGGGATGGTAATGAATTGAACAATCATAATCCTTGATTAATTATAGACATCTCCTCTATCTCATGTTCAATTATTTCTGAGTGAATATATACTTTAAACTTTTGTGATTGGTATATATTTCGCACTTTACTCAATACAAATGATGCCTCCAAATTTTTAAAGCAAAAACAACAGCAGCTAATTCCAAATCATGTGTAGGGTAATTTACCTCATGAGATTTCGACTGACGTGAAGCATAAGCTATTACCTGATCATTCTGCATTTGGACGCAACCATGTACTTTCAATGAAGCATCACTGTAGATAAAAAACTCCCTATTCCTGGAAGTTAGTGCAAAAACTGGAGCATTCACCAATCTTCTTTTCAATTCCTGAAAACAATCATCACATTGTTTGTCCAGATAAACATAACACCCTTCCGAGTTAGCTTAGTTATGGGACTAGATAACCGTGAAACATTTCTAACAAACCTTCGGTAATAACCTGCCAAACCAAGAAAACTACGGATATCGGTTACATTTGTGGGTCTTGGCCATTATTCAACAACTCTTTTTTTTGAAGGATCCACAATTATTCCATATTTAGAAAGAATATCACCAAGGAAAGAAATGTGTTGCAACCAAAACCCACAGTTACTGAATTTCACATAATTTTTTTTTTCTTTTATGTTTTGAAAAAATAACCCTTAAATGACTTTCATGCTTCTATTTACATTTTTAAAACACCAAAATATCATCAGTAAACACAACCATGATTTATCACTTGAGTCAACTGATCCATCACTAGAACAAACTGTTCAATTTTGATTCTGACCATCTCAGGATGCCGATTGAGAAGGTCATTTCCTTTTGTATGCCTTCCTAGCACTGCTTTCCAGTTTCCTCTCCAGAAACCCATTCTGAACAAACATGTCCTAGATGAAGCAACATGGAAATCATCAAATGCTATATCATTTCAATTAGACCATAAAAGATATATTTTTGGATAATCATTTAATAGAATTCTAACTCCTAAAGATATCTAAAACGACCTCTGATACAAACTATAAGGCCCCAGCCTTAAAAATTACTTAATCTTGAGTCACTTCAAGAATACACATTGAGGATCTTTTTAGGTTTAGTGTTTCAGAGAATTAGACCATATAACATGCATTACATTCCACAGTTAAACAAAGTGGTTACATAAAACATAGTACTCATTTTTCCCATCAATGGAAACATATTTATAATAAAACATGGATTCTTTCTTGACACATCCTTGACACTATCATAATATCATGTACCATTCCCTTGACCTATGAAAAACATTTCAAAAACATGGGATGAGCATAAAAAGATCAGTAAGGGATATAAAAATATGGAAAGGAAAAATGAGTACATATATACATAAGAATGAAATCATAATTTACCCATAAAACATAAGCACTTTAACATACCTCATCAAATCATGAATAAATCATAGAAATCATGAGACATAAAGTTAACTTGAGGCATTCATAACATTCTTACGTAGGGAGTAACCCTCTTGGTTACGTTTGGAATACCCATCATAGTATATTACCTAAATATATTTGGAAAAATCTTAACATTTAACTCCTTCATGTTACCCAATGCATTGGCGAGCTATATCGGGCTCACCCGCCCTTAGTTTATCACGGAAACACCCTTCATCAAAATAATGCCCAGGAACCATAAGATAATTGTATCATATAAAACATGCATAAAGGAAACATAACATTTACACTTTTAAATCACAATATATCAATACAACACATTGATATACAAACATTATGAAAACCATTTTCAATACCAAAATAAAAGAATAGAAAAACATGGTATTTATTTTTCATTCAAAAAAATTTTATGGATTGTAGAGGAAGTTGAAACTCAAATAATGGTCACGACGGAAGATATTTCATTGTCGCTGCATACGTACGACAAAAAAACATCCCCTTTTGTAATTTAGTAAAATGATTCGTATAAAAAATATTCCTTTTGAATAAGCATAAACGTCAAGGGGGTTTATACACCATATAAAAGAAAATTGTGTATAAAACTAAATATGCCTCAATTAAAGGATATTGAGATGGATTCCCATACCAAGATCATTTTTTAAATAAAATAGATCAATTATGTGTATTCACTATAAGTAAACATAAAGAAAGTAAAAATAAAATATAGGATATCAAAATTCAAATCTCACATAATCATATCATGAAATAAACAAGAAGTAGAAGATCATCCCAATAAAAGGAATTTGGGTTAAGAAGGTTCCTTATCTCGTGTCAGACTTGACTCGATCATTCTTTATCCTCCTGAATAATAAACTTGAGTTAATTTCTACTTTCTTAAGAACCTTTTCCATGTTCATTATTCCTTGTATATCACTTATTACCATGTTATTAACATTATGTAATCATTTCAGTTAATAACGGTCATTTTGTCGATATTTGGTACTTGAGTCAAAAGTGAATTTCTTATTTTTACAAGTTGTTCACATAGTGAAATATCCATTATCTCAAAAATGATATTGATGATGTAGATTCTATATATATCATATATATACAGTATATACATGTACATATAATAGTACATTACATTTGGGGATAAGAAGTGAAATTCACCATTCATGGAGACGGTAAGCCATACCTACGCATGAACGCTACTTTCATTTCTATCTCATACTTTAATGGAAAGAAATAATAATTACATAAAGGTATATCATAATTCCAGTATAATATCATATATAATATCATTAAATATATACTTTATATGTACCACATATGGTATTAACGAAACAAATCACATTGAGGGGTCGGTAGTCTGCACTTCCTAAAATAAAGATATCACGTTTACCCATTATAGAAACCATAAAGGTATGCCATAAATGAAAAATAAAGAAGATTAAGTAAAGCGTCAAGATATTATATATCATATATAAATATATTGAAATATTAATGGCCACATTTGAAGATGATATACGAGTGCTGAACAATCATCGTTTCGTGAGGACGAAATCCGACATCCACAGAAACAGTATGTTTTTTAACCATTAGATTTAGGTGTGTGTAAGTGTAGCTCAAATACTTCTTATAAAAACATCATAGTATATTTAATATACTGGATTTGTTACAAAATAAATTAATAAAAAGATTTTATGGGGATGGAAAAGAAAAATAAAACAAAAGAACACATGTAAAGACATTACCTTAAAATCGGGTAACTCTTTTTGATTTGAGCACAAAGGCTCCCTTGGAAGACTTCTGCCCAAAGTGAGGCTTCTAGGAGTAAGAGAGGGGTGTGGGTAGACAAAATGGGCAGGGGTTGTCCGAGCCAAAGGCTTGAGAGGTGTGGGTAAGGAGGTAGATGTGGGGCCATTTATAAGAGAGGAGGAGGGGCACTCTTGGAAAGGTATAAAATGTTACCTTATTTTCAAATGAGATTCAGATTTTAAATGTCCCACATTGATGTATATCAAGGATAAGGTGATTAGGGTTCGAACTATACTCATCCAATAGGTCATTGACATGTTTAGGTATTATATTTTACATTATATTTTCGTTTTATTCAAATAATTAAATAATGAGGTAATCGTTGCATCATCATGATGTCATAAATAATTTAATTTATTAAATGTCTAAAAATTATAAATAAAAATATCATGATGTATGAAATATTTTTATATTTACAATTACTATTTATATTCCAATATATAATTTATGTAGACAAAATTAAAAATGTTATACTCAGGTGATACATTCTTTGTTATATTTAACTTTCCTTAAAAATAAAAAGATAAAAAGCCACTTTCAAACAAAAGTGATTCTATGGTGTCCCCAAGTTTGGCACAAGGCATGCCATGGTCGGCCATGAGACAAAAAGTAGCAATATCATACATGTTGTGGTCATTTGTTATTATTATGATATTATTTTATTGTCCTTATCTACCCGATTACAAAATAATCAAGATAATTAATGATAATTACCGTCGTTACTATTCATAATGTCCAAAAACAAAAGAGTTGTAATTTAATAATTTGGAACGTCTGATTCCAAATATGGAATCCATTTTACTAAATTCCAAACATAGAAATTGCAATAATTAATTTAAAAATAATTCATGTTTTCAAAACAAATAGCGGGTTTTTTTGAAACAATATCTATGAAAAGTTTAGAACTTGTTTATGACCAATTCCAAAGTGAAATTAATCCCAATGACTTATAAATATAATCTAACCATATAATTAAATTATATGAAAAATCAGTTTAGATGTAAAATGCAGTATTTTTCACTATTCATTAAAAAATAAACATTGTCAGAAAAATACAAAAAAATTATCCAAAGTAAATTTCAATATTCCAATAATAAATAATAAGTTTATTTTGACAAATAGATCTTATATAATTTTCAATATTTGGATTTAAAATGGTTTTCCATCAAAAGACAATAAAACAATCTTTTAAAAATATTAGTGTATTCCATGCTTAAGATTGGATTTATTCTCATTTTAAGCCTCTGAAAAACTAACTAATTCAGAAATAGACATAGATAAATATATCTATTATTAATTACATACATGGGATGTTACAAATTTTATTATTTTATAAACACATTGGGATATGTTCATTTTGTAGGAACTTCATTTTCCATTTAGAGTACTATTTTAATGGGTTTATGGTGGGATACACATTTTATGTACAAAATAGATATAACATTCTACACTTATGGGGAGTAATTAATTAAATTAATTCTAATTTATTTTTTTTGTTTCTATTGGATTCATAAAATTGTCTAATTTAAGAAAAATTGTTATGTTATTTCTTGCATGTTGTATTCTCAAACTGCTCTTGGTGGTCATTGTCATACATTTAGTTGCCTATTTTTTGTGCAAATTAATTATAAAATTCTAGGATCTTTGGAAAATTCATTCTTTTACATCATTAGCAGCATGAAAACATATGATTATCATTTTCTATGATTAATTTTTTTAAGAAGTGGCTGGTAGGGAACCATTGTGCTTGATTTATTATGTGTTGATTATTGTATGGTCATTTTTTTAAACTTTCTTGATACCCCATAAACACAAACTTTTCATTGTCACATTGTTAAATAATTTTATACCAAATCATTTTTAATGTTTTCCCTCTTTAAGATACAAACATTGGTACAATGTTGAGTTTTATGTTTGTGTGTGTGGGGGGGGGGGTTACTCCTAGAATTGGAACTTGAATTTGAATTGAAGTGAGGAAGCTAGTGAAATTCACATGAGGAATGATTATTTCAACATTTGGACAAATTTTTTACTCCATTTTTGATTCAGGAGTGAATTAGAACATATACAAGAACACATTTCTCTAATGATTATTTGTGAATAAATAAATTGTATACAATTTCCACTTTGTAAAATTGATTAAGTGTGAGAGAATTTGATATGAAATATAATATTTTAGTTTTTCTGCATCATTTTTAGTGTATTGTCTATTGTTTTAAGCTCAAAATAGGCTTCAACTGGTTATTTTTTCTGTTGTAGATATTTTCTAAGAAAAATATTAAATTAATGGGTTTTAAGGTTAATCGTTTGCCTTTAAGATTAATTTATATGCATTGTTGAACATTGAATTTTTTATTTAATTGTTGATTTTATTTGAAAATATTAATCTTAGGTGTTTTGAATTAATTATAGTGTTCTATTTATTTATTTATTTTTAATTCCTTCAAGGAAAAGTAGTTTATTTTTTTACAACTGTAACTCGTATTTAATTTTTATTTTATAAATATTATATTATAATAACAAAATTTAAATTTAATTTAGAATCCAGTGTCCTAAACAATTTAACACTACTGGAAATACACTATTTCCCAACGGTTCAGAACCGTTGGGAAAGCCCCTCAAACCGTTGGGAAAGGTTTTCCCAACGGTTCTGATAACCGTTGGGAAGTAAGCCGTTGGGAAAGGTTTTCCCAACGGTTTACTGGCAACCGTTGCAATAGGCCCATAGAAGTTACCCCCGTTGGGATAGTTTTTCCCAACGGTTCTCCCAAACCGTTGGGAAAACCAAATACCACACATGTTCCCAACGGTTCCAAACCGTTGGGATATACCATGTGGAACATTTTCCCAACGGTTTCAAACCGTTGGGAATTGGTGAAGTCTTTCCCAACGGTTTAGAACCGTTGGGAAAAGACATGCTAAAAACTTATATGCCAATGGTTTGAAACCGTTGGCATACCCTATGCTGCAAATTGCAACACCCTGCAATTTGCACAGCCCCTGTCCCCTGTCCATCACCACCAGTCATCAGGCCTCATTTTCACCTCATTTTCACCTCATTTTCACCTCATTTTCACCTCATTTTCGATCCAACTATTGTACCAGTAATAAAATAAAACATACATATTCAATTACGAACAAATTCATAAACATTTAACATATAATGGATCCTGAAACTATACAAATCCATAATTAAATTACAATTCATAAACATACATAATTCATATAGAATTCAATTTAAAATTTAGATGACAATTATACGTGGAATCTGAAATTCAATTCATAATATGATCGGTTTTTTCTATACCATATATTTTTACCTCAAATGATGTCCATTTTAAACAAAATACATACACCTGAAGTGATACCGGTCACACCGCACCTCAGATTGAGGCGGGGTTAAATCGTACACGTCACATTTGACTCATGGATCGTTGTGCTAAAGTATCGACAGAATCCTAATGCGTTTGGTCGGTTTTCCGTATGTCAGTTGATGTTTTTCACTTAAAATGACGTCCTTTTGAAACAAAAGACGGACACTATGAGTGGTTCCGACCACACCGCGTCTCCAATTGAGGTGGGGTTGATTCGTACACGTCACATATGACTCATGGATCGTTCTCCTAAAGTTTAAATGGAAATCGAATGCGTTTGGTCGGTTTTCTGTATGTACTTAAAATGTTGTCCATTTTAAACAAAAGAGTGACACTTAGACTCATCCCGACCACACCGCCACTCAGATTCATCCCGGGTTGGCTCGTACATGTCACATATGACCCATGGATCATTGTGATAAATTATCAAAAGATTCCGAATGCGTTTGGTCGGTTTTGCGTATGCCAGTTGTTCTTTTCATTTATAATCATGTCCATTTTAAACAAAAGAGACATAGTTGGAGCGGTGTCGGCCACACCACATCTCAGATTAATACGGGGTTGACTTGTACACGTCACATATGACCCATGGATCGTTGTCCTAAAGTATCGATAGAATCCGAATGCGTTTGGTCGGTCTTCCGTATGTCAGTTGATGTTTTTCACTTAAAATGACGTCCTTTTGAAACAAAAGACGGACACTTTGAGTGGTGTCAGCCGCACCGCATGTCGGATTGAGGCGGGATGATTCGTACACGTCACATAGGACCCATGGATCGTTCTCCTAAAGTTACAATGGAAACCGAATGCGTTTGGTCGGTTTTCCGTATGTACTTAAAATGGTGTACATTTTAAACAAAAGAGAGCCATTTATACTGATCCCGGTCACACCGCGACTCGGATTGACCTGGGTTAGCTCGTACACGTCACATATGACCCATGGATCGTTGTGATAAATTATCAAAAGATTCTGAATGCGTTTGGTCAGTTTTGCGTATGTCAGTTGTTCTTTTCACTTACAATCCTGTCCATTTTAAACAAAACAGACACAATTAGAGCAGTGTCGGCCACACCACGCCTCGGATTGAGGCGGGGATGATTCGTACATGTCACATATGACTCATGGATCGTTCTCCTAAAGTTTCAATGGAAACCGAATGCGTTTGGTCGGTTTTTCGTATGTACTTAAAATGGTGTCCATTTTAAACAAAAGAGAGCCACTTAGACTGATCTCGGCCACACCGCGACTCGGATTGAACCCGGGTTGCCTCGTACAGGTCACATATGACCCATGGATTGTTGTGATAAATGATCAAAAGATTCGGAATGCGTTTGGTCGGTTTTGCGTATGCCAGTTGTTCTTTTTCACTTATAATCATGTCCATTTTAAACAGAAGAGACATAGTTAGAGCGGTGTCGGCCACACCGCGTCTCGGATTGAGACGGGGATGATTGGTACACGTCACATATGACCCATGGATCGTTCTCCTAAAGTTTCAATGGAAACCGAATGTGTTTGGTCGGTTTTGCATATGCCAGTTCTTTTCACTTATAATCCTACCCATTTTAAACAAAACAGACACAGTTAGAGCAGTGTTGACCACACCGCGCCTCGGATTGTGGCAGGGATGATTCGTACACCTCAAATATGACCCACGAATCGTTCTCCTAAAGTTTCAATGGAAACCGAATGCGTTTGGTCGGTTTTCCGTATGTACTTAAAATGATGTCCATTTTAAACAAAAGAGAGCCACTTAGACTGATCCCGGCCACACCGCGACTCGGATTGAGCCCGAGTGGGCTCGTACATGTCACATATGACTGATGGATCGTTGTGATAAATTATCAACAGATTCAGAATGCGTTTGGTCGGTTTTGCGTTTGGTCGGTTTTGCGTATCCTGTCCATTTTAAACAAAAGATAGACAGTTAGAACGGTGTCGGTCACACTGCACCTCGGATTGAGGCAGGATTGACTCGTACACGTCACATACGACCCATGGATCCTTGTGCTAAAGTGTCGACACAGTCCGAATGCCTTTGGTCGGTTTTTCGTATGTCACTTGATGATTTTCACTTAAAATGACGTCTTTTTGAAACAAAAGACCGACACTTTTTGAGTGGTGTCGGCCACACCGCGTCTCCGATTGTGGCGGGGTTGATTCGTACACGTCACATATGACTCATGGATCGTTCTCCTAAAGTTTCAACGGAAACCGAATCCGTTTGGTCGTTTTTCCGTATGTACTTAAAATGGTGTTCATTTTAAACAAAAGAGAGCCACTTAAACTTATCCCGGCCACACCGCGACTCAGATTCATCCCGGGTTAGCTCTTACACGTCACATATGACCCATTGATTGTTGGGATAAATTATCAACAGATTCGGAATGCGTTTGGTCGGTTTTCCGTAAGCCAGTTGATGTTTTTCACTTAAAATGACGTCCTTTTGAAACAAAAGACGGACACTTTGAGTGGTTTCGGCCACACCGCGTCTCCGGATTGAGCTGAAACCACCGTGAAACATTCTAATTATTATTCGTGACGTGTACGCGTAGACGGCACGTCAATCGGACGTGCGGTTTGCCCGGTACGGATCAATATTCATGTTTTAAGTGATGCGCGCGCTTCGAAACGCATGTGAGGGGGTCCAAACGGGCCGAACGATGTCGGAATGGCCTGAAATCAGACGATAAATACGGGTGAGTGATTTATGAAGTGGTCGAGCAGACGGCACATCAATCGGACGTGCCGTGTGCCCGCGGTGACCGACAACGCAGTTATGGTGTCATAAACGGCCAAAACGGGCGTCCAACGGTCAAATTCATAGCGGACGACCACGGATTCACCCGAAACCATAGTGAAACATTCTAATTATTATTCGTGACGTGTACGCGCAGACGGCACGTCAATCGGACGTGCGGTTTGCGCGGTACGGCTCAATATTAGTGTTTTAAGTGATGCGTGCGCTTCGTAAACGCGCGTGAGGGGGGTCCAAACGGGCCGAACGATGTTGGAATGGCCTGAAATCAGACGACAAATACGGGTGAGTTATTTATGAAGTGGTCGAGCAGTCGGCTCGTCAATCGGACTTGTCGTGTGCCTGCGGTGACCGAGAACGCAGTTATGGTGTCATAAACGGCCAGAACGGGCGTCCAACGGTCAAATTCATAGCGTACGACCTAGGATTGAGCTGAAACCACCGTGAAACATTCTAATTATTATTTGTGACGTGTACGCGCAGACGGCACGTCAATCGGACGTGCGGTTTGCGCGGTACGGCTCAATATTAGTGTTTTAAGTGATGCGCGCGCTTCGTAAACGCGCGTGAGGGGGGTCCAAACGGGCCGAACGATGTCGGAATGGCCTAAAATCAGACGACAAATACGGGTGAGTGATTTCTGAAGTGGTCGAGCAGACGGCACATCAATCGGACTTGTCGTGTGCCCGCGGTGACCGACAACGCAGTTATGGTGTCATAAACGGCCAGAACGGGCGTCCAACGGTCAAATTCATAGCGGATGACCTCGGATTGAGCTGAAACCACCGTGGAACATTCTAATTATTATTCGTGACGTGTACGCACAGACGGCACGTCAATCGGACGTGCGGTTTGCGCGGTACGGCTCAATATTCGTGTTTTAAGTGATGCGCGCGCTTCGTAAACGCGCGTGAGGGGGGTCCAAACGGGGAGAACGATGTCGGAATGGCCTGAAATCAGACGACAAATACGGGTGACTGATTTCTGAAGTGGTCGAGCAGACGGCACGTCAATCGGGCGTGCCGTGTGCCCGCGGTGACCGACAACGCAGTTCTGGTGTCATAAACGGCCAAAACGGGCGTCCAACGGTCAAATTCATAGCGGACGGCCTCGGATTGAGCTGAAACCACCGTGAAACATTCTAATTACTATTCGTGACGTGTACGCGCAGACGACACGTCAATCGGACGTGCGGTTTGCCCGGTACGGATCAATATTCATGTTTTAAGTGATGCGCGCGCTTCGAAACGCGCGTGAGGGGGTCCAAATGGGCCGAACGATGTCGGAATGGCCTGAAATCAGACGATAAATACGGGTGAGTGATTTATGAAGTGGTCGAGCAGACGGCACGTCAATCGGACGTGCCGTGTTCCCGCGGTGACCGACAACGCAGTTATGGTGTCATAAACGGCCAAAACGGGCTTCCAAGGGTCAAATTCATAGCGGACGACCACAGATTCACCCGAAACCACCGTGAAACATTCTAATTATTATCTGTGACGTGTACGCGCAGACGGCACGTCAATCGGACGTGCGATTTGCGCGGTACGGCTCAATATTAGTGTTTTAAGTGATGCGCGCGCTTCGTAAACGCGCGTGAGGGGGGTCCAAACGGGCCGAACGATGTCGGAATGGCCTGAAATCAGACGACAAATACGGGTGAGTTATTTATGAAGTGGTCGAGTAGACGGCACGTCAATCGGACTTGTCGTGTGCCCGCGTTGACCGACAACGCAGTTATGGTGTCATAAACGGCCAGAACGGGCGTCCAACGGTCAAATTCATAGCGTACGACCTCGGATTGAGCTGAAACCACCGTGAAACATTCTAATTATTATTCGTGACGTGTACGCGCAGACGGCACGTCAATCGGACGTGCGGTTTGCGCGGTACGGCTCAATATTAGTGTTTTAAGTGATGCGCGCACTTCGTAAACGCGCGTGAGGGGGGTCCAAACGGGCCGAACGATGTCGGAATGGCCTAAAATCAGACGACAAATATGGGTGAGTGATTTCTGAAGTGGTCGAGCAGACGGCACGTCAATCGGACTTGTCGTGTGCCAGCGGTGACCAACAACGCAGTTATGGTGTCATAAATGGCCAGAACGGGCGTCCAACGGTCAAATTCATAGCGGACGACCACAGATTGAGCTGAAACCACCGTGGGACATTCTAATTATTATTCTTGACGTGTACGCGCAGACGGCACGTCAATCGGACGTGCGGTTTGCGCGGTACGGCTCAATATTAGTGTTTTAAGTGATGCGCGCGCTTCGTAAACGCGCGTGAGGGGGGTCCAAACAGGCCGAACGATGTCGGAATGGCCTGAAATCAGACGACAAATACGGGTGAGTTATTTATGAAGTGGTCGAGCAGACGGCACGTCAATCGGACTTGTCGTGTGCCCGCGGTGACCGACAACGCAGTTATGGTGTCATAAACGGCCAGAACGGGCGTCCAACGGTCAAATTCATAGCGTACGACCTCGGATTGAGCTGAAACCACCGTGAAACATTCTAATTATTATTCGTGACGTGTACGCGCAGACGGCACGTCAATCGGACGTGCGGTTTGCGCGGTACGGCTCAATATTGGTGTTTTAAGTGATGCGCGCGCTTCGTAAACGCGCGTGAGGGGGGTCCAAACGGGCCGAACGATGTCAGAATGGCCTGAAATCAGACGAAAAATACGGGTGAGTGATTTCTGAAGTGGTCGAGCAGACGGCACGTCAATCGGACTTGTCGTGTGCCCGCGGTGACCGACAACGCAGTTATGGTGTCATAAACGGCCAGAACGGGCATCCAACGGTCAAATTCATAGCGGACGACCTCGGATTGAGCTTAAACCACCGTGGAACATTCTAATTATTATTCGTGACGTGTACGCGCAGACGGCACGTCAATCGGACGCGCGGTTTGCGCGGTACGGCTCAATATTCGTGTTTTAAGTGATGCGCGCGCTTCGTAAACGCGCGTGAGGGGGGTCCAAACGGGCCGAACGATGTCGGAATGGCCTGAAATCAGACGACAAATACGGGTGACTGATTTTTGAAGTGGTAGAGTAGAAGGCACGTCAATCGGACGTGCCGTGTGCCCGCGGTGACCGACAACGCAGTTCTGGTGTCATAAACGGCCAGAACGGGCGTCCAACGGTCAAATTCATAGCGGACGACCTCGGATTGAGCTGAAACCATCGTGGAACATTCTAATTATTATTCGTGACGTGTACGCGCAGACGGCACATCAATCGGACGTGCGGTTTGCACGGTACGGCTCAATATTCGTGTTTTAAGTGATGCGCGCGCTTCGTAAACGCGCGTGAGGGGGGTCCAAACGGGCCGAACGATGTCGGAATGGCCTGAAATCAGACGACAAATACGGGTGACTGATTTCTGAAGTGGTCGAGCAGACGGCACGTCAATCGGACGTGTCGTGTGCCCGCGGTGACCGACAACGCAGTTATGGTGTCATAAACGGCCAGAACGGTCGTCCAGCGGTCAAATTCATAGCGGACGACCTCGGATTGAGCTGAAACCACCGTGGAACATTCTAATTATTATTCGTGACGTGTACGCGCAGACGACACATCAATCGGACGTGCGGTTTGCGCAGTACGGCTCAATATTCGTGTTTTAAGTGATGCGCGCGCTTCGTAAACGCGCGTGAGGGGGGTCCAAACGGGCCGAACGATGTCGGAATGACCTGAAATCAGACGACAAATACGGGTGACTGATTTCTGAAGTGGTCGAGCAGACGGCACGTCAATCGGACGTGCCGTGTGCCCGTGGTGACCGACAACGCAGTTCTGGTGTCATCAACGGCTAGAACGGGCGTCCAACGGTCAAATTCATAGCGGACGACCTCGGATTGAGCTGAAACCATCGTGGAAAATTCAAATTATTATTCGTGATGTGTACACGCAGACGGCACGTCAATCGGACGTGCGGTTTGCGTGGTACGGCTCAATATTCGTGTTTTAAGTGATGCGCGCGCTTCGTAAACGCGCATGAGGGGGTCCAAATGGGCCGAACGATGTCGGAATGGCCTGAAATTAGATGAAAAATACGGGTGAGTGATTTATGAAGTGGTCGAGTAGACGGCACCTCAATCGGACGTGCCGTGTGCCCGCGGTGACCGACAACGCAGTTCTGGTGTCATAAACGGCCAGAACGGGCGTCCAACGGTCAAATTCATAGCGGACGGCCTCGGATTGAGCTGAAACCACCGTGGAACATTCTAATTATTATTCGTGATGTGTACGCGCAGACGGAACGTCAATCGGACGTGCGGTTTGCGCGGTACGGCTCAATATTCGTGTTTTAAGTGATGCGCGCGCTTCGTAAACGCGCGTGAGGGGGGTCCAAACGGGCCGAATGATGTCGGAATGGCCTGAAATCAGACGAAAAATACGGGTGACTGATTTCTGAAGTGGTCGAGCAGACGGCACATCAATCGGACGTGCCGTGTGCCCGCGGTGACCGACAACGCAGTTCTGGTGTCATAAAAGGCCAGAACGGGCGTCCAACGGTCAAATTCATAACGGACGGCCTCGGATTGAGCTGAAACCACCGTGGAACATTCTAATTATTATTCGTGACGTGTACGCGCAGAAGGTACCTCAATCGGACGTGCGGTTTGCGCGGTACGGCTCAATATTCGTGTTTTAAGTGATGTGCGCGCTTCGTAAACGCGCGTGAGGAGGGTCCAAACGGGCCGAACGATGCCAGTTGATGTTTTTCACTTAAAATGATGTCCTTTTGAAACAAAAGACATACACTTTGAGTTGTTCCGACCACACCGCGCCTCGGATTGAGGCGGGGATGACTCGTACATGTCACATATGACCCATGGATCGTTGTCCTAAAACATCAACACATTTCGAATGCGTTTGGTCAGTTTTTCGTATGTCACTTTTTGTTTTCACTTAAAATCTTATGGAAATTCATATAGAATATTTTTATATCATATTTAGTATGGATTAGATTTTAGTTGATCGTGCTATGAAACATTTCAGAGGTAATGAAATTAAGGAAGGTGGAGGGGATGTCCGGGGGGCTGTCCGGGGGGGCTGTCCGGTTGGTGTCCGGGGGGCTGTCCGGGGACCAAGGAGGAGGGTGGGGGGGGCTGTGCGGGGTCTGTCCGGGGGGGTTTTTGGGGGTTGTTCAGGGGGTTGTCCGGGGTTGTTCAGGGGGCTGTCCGGGGGTTGTTCAGGGGGTTGTCCGGGGGTGTTCAGGGGGCTGTCCGGGGGGTGTTTGGGGGGTTGTCCGAGGTCCAAGGGGGGGGGGGGTGGGGGGTTGTCCGGGGTCCAAGGGGGGGTGGGGGGTTGTCCGGGGGGCTGTCCGGGGGGCTATCCGGGGTCCATGGTGGAGGGTTGGGGGCTGTACGGGGGGCTGTCCAGGGGGCTGTCCGCGGGGGCTGTCCGGGGGGGCTGTCTGGTGGGTGTCCGGGGGGCTGTCCGGGGACCAAGGATGAGGGTGGGGGGGCTGTGCGGGATCTGTCCGGAGGGTGTTTGAGGGTTCTTCAGGGGGTTGTCCGGGGTTGTTTAGGGGGCTGTCCGGTGGTTGTTCAGGGGGTTGTCCGGGGTTGTTCAGGGGGTTGTCCGGGGGGTGTTTGGGGGGTTGTCCGGGGTCCAAGGGGGAGGGTGGGGGGTTGTCCGGGGGGCTGTCCGGGGGGCTATCCGGGGTCCAGGGTGGAGGGTTGGGGGCTGTACGGGGGGCTGCCCAGGGGGCTGTCCAGGGGGCTGTCCGCGGGACTGTCCGGGGGGTGTTTGGTGGGTGTTCGGGGTCCAAGGGGGAGGGGGGGTTGTCCAGGGTCCAAGAATGAGGGGGGGGGGTTGTCCAGGGAGTTCTCAAACACACAACCACTAAAAGACAACAACATCCATAAAAATAGACAATATATAAAAATAACTCAACTCCAATACTCTACTACGAGTCTAGATAAAACCAACAACTAGAATAGATTAAACATCAAATCTCAAGTCAAAAATGTAACGGATCAATATGTCCCACATCAGCATCACCTTCTCCATCATCATCATCATCATCACCCTCGTCATCGTCCTCCTCATCGTCCTCACCCTCCACAACGCCATCCTCCTCCTCCTCGCCCTCCTCATCTCCCTCCTCTTCCGCATCAGACTGCTCGCCATCATCATCTTCATGCTCGACATCGGCCTGACCACCACTGGAACTGCCACCTGGTGCACCATATATAGAATGTATCGACGACATGTATTCATCAATCGCTGGGCTGGCCTCTGCTGGAAGTGTTGGACGTAGAACTTCAATAAATTTCATAAATGCACTGTTTGCCCTTGCAGACTGTTCTGCCGTCTCTGTGGACCTTTTCTCAGCCTGTTCTGCCTGTGCCCTAACTTGCTGCAGCTCGGTGGCACTAAAACTCGTACCTGAGGCAGGCCAATACCTCGTCGGGGCTATCCTAGGTCAGCAGCGTACTCTGCCAGAATGATCATCTCCCAACACCTGATGTAAGTGATCAGATGGCCCAAAATTGTCTGCTTCTTGGGCATCGAGGGCCTCTAAAGCATCCTGTTACAAATATAAATATATTGTTAAGTTACGAAATAGATATTAAAATATAAAATCAACAGATTAAAACTTACAATCTGCTGCTGAGTCGCTTCGTTGACAGCACGTCCATCCTTTTTTCGTCTACTCGAGCAAAACAGTTTTGCTCGAGGCACACTTCCTTCAATATTTTGTACTTGCCTCTACAATGACATTGAAAACAAAATTTATATAAAGACTTCAGCAAATAATTAAATAATTGAGGAAACAAAAGAAAATGTAAGTCGTAAAGAAAACTTATAAACAATTGTCATACCTGCTGCCTCTCATGATCTGGCATCGTCGTGCGTCCTAGTGTATGGAGGTATTTTTTTGCATCAATGTTTTTTTTATTTTTTCCAGATGATTCCTAAATAAAATTCGATAATGCAAATGATAATATTAATGCAAAACTTGAAAGTTATTATTTAAATACCTCAAATGTAATTCATACCTTAAATTGGATACTCATCCAATGAGTAGTCATCTGACGATACTGCTCTATAGGACAATCATCCACGACTGGTACCGCCTCTAACTCAGTGCCAACTCTAGCACGCCAGCCAATATACAGCTCATGCTTGTAGGCTCTCCAAAGCTCGCCTAAATCCTTTAGACGTTCCATTCGTGCACCCTCACCATCAGGAAAATTAAATCGAAGCTGAAATGAAAATATTAATTTATATAAATACAAAAAAAAATTAATGGCATTAAATACAACAGATTTTTTTACCCATATCTCTGCCCAAGCTCTATCTTTGACCTCATGTGGCAAATGTCTCCACGACAGCGGGCTGACGGGAATGATGTCGGAGTATTTTGCAAGCGTCGCCATAAAACTCCGACATTGCTGCCCTGTTTTCTCAACCATCTGATTATCTTCATTATATTCCACCATAACCTGTGTGCGACGGTTCCACACCGAACGCATGCGTGTACGGCCCCTCCCCCGCCTCCTTTCAGTAGATGTATCTGTCATGAAAGTAAAATAAATATTTTATCAAAACATGTTATAATGAAAATAAATATTGCTATAAAAATTTGATAGGGTTTTATAAATATACCTGTGCTAGTCTGATCAATGAGTGGCGCCGGATCCACAGAACCTCATGGAACACCCTCTGGTGGAACAGGAGTCGAAGACGATGGAATATAAAAGCTCGGAGAGATAGAAGTAGAAGGAAAAGAAGATGGAACAACTGTATGACCTGATGCTGACTGGGGAGTGGGAATCATCATGGGATGTGAAAATGATGGGGCAGAAGATGCAGAAGGTAGCGAAAACATGGGAGGTCTAAATATCTCGTGTGTCCCTAACGACACACCGGGATCAGAATGTGGGAAGGCTGAAATGTCAGTGGGAGGGGCAGGGTCTAGTCGGGCACGCGCAGCTCTATGTCCACCTCTGGTACGAACCCTCCTCGTACCACCGGCCTGAGTACTAGGACCAGTACTAGGCTCCTCGTCGAATAACTGTCGACGTAATGGTGGATCCTACAAAAAAGTTTACAAAAAAATTAATCACATGACATTATATATTCTGTAAATATATATATATATTTGAAATAAAGTACTCACTGTAGGCACTAATGGTGGAATGCCCATCTCCTCTATCCGACGATTGTTCTCCGCCATTTTTTTTCTTCGTCTCTCTTCAATTGGCTTCATTTCCTGCATTGGAAAACAAATATGTAATTAATTAGAAAAAGAAAATTAATGTGTAAACCAAAAAACTAAATATATGAGGGAATGAGGGGATTCATTGGTAATTTAGCTATCAATTGTTTTAGAAGAGCTTGAATGAATTTAATAAAACATACAAGTTGTAATGTTCACCAAGTTAGAAATATTGTTTGATTTGGTTTGAATACAGTTCAATTCCAAATTAGAAAATGCAATTCAAATAAAATAGCAACCAATAAACATTGAAAATTCACATAACGGTCAAGTCAGCTAAAACATATTTGTGATCAATACTAAATAAATATGAATATTACCAACCTTAACAACCCAACTCGAGGTAAACCAAAAGAATTGAGAACATGGATGAATGATTCTATATATTTCCAACCACAACTTCAGGTTCACAATCAACTCTGACAATTTAGCTATTGGAGTCATCAAAAGAAATAAATGGATTGGTTCCAATGGCAATAGGGACAGTGTCAATTCCATCATCAGCATCATCAAAAATATGTCTTGGAATTACTTCAACTACGACACCAAATTCAGGTTGAAGTTGATCTTTGACATAAAAAACTTGTTTAGCCATTGATTCCAACACATATGGTTCTTCGGTTGCAAGAGTGCGGGTCATATTAATTACTCGAAATCCACAATCATCAATAAATGTGCCATGTCTCGTCATCGAATCAAACCAATGGCATTTCATCATTGTGACTCGTCCATGAGAGTAATAATCCAATATTATTATTTTCTCAACGACTCCATAATAACCCACATTTTCAAGTCGCGGTCTACTATCTGATGCGCTGGCATAACAATCTTTTGTGGCAGTAACCATAATACCATCATGTTGTGTTCTCATGTTTTTGGCTCGTTCAGTGACAATAAATCTGTACCCATTGATAACAATTGATTTACAGTCACGAACCACGGTATTAGGACCAAAATCCAAAGCTCTTATTTCCTCAGAGACAGAGTCAGCAGACAAACTCAATACCTACAATATAAATGACAGTTAAACTTAAGTAAATATTGAAATAATTAATTTAAACAGTAATATTTTTACCTTCAATTTTAACCAAGAAGAAAACTCTTTGCTATGCAAAGTCTCTCTCGTTATCAAAGATAAAGAATGATGCTTCCTATTTATCATTGTTTTATGTTCCCTGTAGATAAAAAAATATGAATAGTTTAACAGATATATATGTAAGATATACATATTCAATTTTGTTACCTGATATAGTCATCGAACAAATCACAGTTGAACAAAACTGTGCGATGTGCCATCTCCCGCTCTTCATGGCTTAATGTCTTCAATGTATATGATCCAGGAATTCCTCCTGTTTGAGGAAGTGATGGAAAACTAGGTTCAATTTTCTCATATTGTTCTTCTTCATTTCTCATTGGTCTGTTCATTCTTGTAGTAAGATCAGACAAATACATTGAACAGAAATCCATACATTCTTGAGCTAAGTAACCGTTCACGATAGAACCTTCAGGATGATTCTTGTTTCGAACATAAGACTTTAATGTGAACATATTTCTTTCAGTTGGATACATCCAACGAAAAGAAACAGGTCCTCCGAGAAGTATTTCAGTTGGAATATGGACAGTCAGATGCAGCATGCATGTGAAAAATGATGGGGGAAATATTTTCTCCAACTCACACAAAATTAATGGGGCATCTGTCAACATTTTTTGCAAGAAAGACTTGGAAAACTTCTTAGCACAAAGATCTCTAAACAAATGGCACAACCGAATAACACCCACCCTTACATTATTGGACAAAAGATGACGGATTGCTATTGGAAGCAACTCATGCAGTAGAACGTGATAATCATGAGTGTTCAAAGATTTTAGCTTCAACTCTCTTCTGTTGACCCGTTTAGATATGTTGCTTGAATAGCCATCAGGAACTCTAATAGTCTCTAATACTTCCAAAAATTGTTTTTTTTAGTAGGTTTCATCACATAAGAAGCACATGGAAGTTGCCATTTATTTTCACTGATACGCACAGGATGCAATTCTGGTCTGATGCCCCAATCCACCAAGTCACGTCGAGATCGTAAATCATCTTTTGTCTTCCCCTTGACATTTAGAAGAACTGAAAGCAACATTTCACATATATTATTTTCAATATGCATTACGTCTAAGCAATGACGTAGCAAATTGGTTGACCAATAAGGCAAATCAAAAAAGATACTCCTCTTCCTCCAATTGTAACAGGTTTCTGTGGAAACATTCTTTCTCTTTCCAGATTTCATTTGACCCTTCCCGAACGAAAAACTGAAATCTTTCAATTCATTAAGCACATCAGTTCCAGACATACGCTGAGGTGGATCATCGGTCTCTATAGTATTATCAAATCTTCGACGATTCATTCTATATGGATGATCCTTTGGAAAAAATCGTCGATGTCCCATAAAACTGAAACTACAACGATGTTTCAGTCTTCTGGATCGTGTATTCTTCATACAAACTGGACATGACAGTTTCCCCTTCGTGCTCCATCCAGACATCATTGCATAAGCCGGAAAATCATTGATTGTCCACATAAGCGCAGCGCGCATCTGAAATATGTCTTTCGAACATGCATCGTATGTGCGCACACCCACATCCCAAAGAAGCTTCAACTCTTTTATTAAAGGTTGCATGTATACATCAATATCAATTCCAGGATCAGAAGGACCAGATATGAGTATACTCATGAAAGTGAAAGGTTTTTTCATACACAACCATGGGGGAAGATTATAAATGTGTATAAAAACTGGCCATGTGCTGTGCGAAGTAAGCATCTGCCCAAACGGATTAAAACCGTCGCATGAAAGACCCAGCCTCACATTACGCACGTCAGCTGCAAAATCAGGATGTCGAGCATCAAATCTCTTCCATGCAAATCCATCTGCAAGATGAACCAACTCATCATCAGTCTTCTTTCTCTCGGTATCATGCCATCTCATTTTTATTGATATGTCATCAGACATAAAAAGATTATGGAGTCTGGGGATCAATGGAAAGTGCCACATTACTTTCTGTGGAACGCGGGATGGTGTTCTATCAGATTTTGACTTCCAGCGGGATGTGCCACATTTTATACAATCATTTCGTTCAGCGGTTTCCTCCCAGAATAAACTGCAATCTTTCGGGCAAGCATGAATTTTGTTTCTTGAAAATCCATGTTCCTCAACTAACTTCCATGCCATATAGTGGTTTGAGGGAATATCTGCATCATCTGGAAGTAAATCCTTCAAGAGGGTAAGAATGTAATCGATTGCTGTATTAGAAATCCCATACATAGTTTTCCCATGAAATAATCGGATTAAAAATTCCAGCTTTTTCATTTTATCGCATTGCCGATATACTGGAGTCGTGGCAACATCATTCAATTTTTTCACCCTATCAATATCATCATTTTCACTAGATGCATCAGCTATCCTCATATCGAAGTCTTCTTGAGTCGAAATCCTTTCTTTTTCATGATGACGAATAAACGGAAACCGATCATCTAACAAATTCTCCATTCCAGTCTTTTCATTTCGATCATCACCAATTTGAGATTTCGTTTTCTCCCCATTGTGATACCACAGAAAGTAGTTTGCTTGAAACCCATTTTTGGTTATGTGGTAGCTGACTTCTTCACGGCTCAACCAAGGTCTACCAACACAATTGGAACATGGGCAGTGTATGCGACCACTATCTGAAGCATTGTGAAATGCAAAATCTATAAAGCTCTCCAAATTGTTTTGAAAATCATCTGAGATCTGATCGGTTTCATACATCCAACTTCTGTCCATTCTGTAAAAAGAATTTATATAAGTCATTTTGTCATAAACAATTCAATAGGCATTAACTATAATAGAATATACATTTAAGTAAACGATAAAGGAAGAAAATAATCAAGGTATCAACTACACATGTCAAAAAAACATACAAATGTGTTATTGAAAAAATGTAAAACCAACAAGAACTTAATGTGTTATATCACATAACAGCATGACTCATCCCATAACCATATTAGTAGGGTATCATGAACATGAATAACATCAATCTTGTGCCATCCTCCTACCCTACATGACCCCAACCACATGCCACATATTATTATAGCCTTATCACATCACACCTCATCGAAAAACACTAGGGAAATCATAGTACATCTCACCTGAAGACACATGGACAATCACATCGCATCTTGCCTAAAAACACATGGTCAATCACTTTTGAAGGAAGAGTAGGGAAGACATGGTAGCTATCCAAACATATAACCACCATCCTAGATATTAGAAAAAATACCCATAACTCAAAACCTCTGATCGTTGGTAAGTTTATCCAACTCTGGTTGGGAATGTGTAGAAATAACATAAAAATACATGATATATAGATAGCACAAAATACTCAACCTATGGGTTCACATTAACTACATAATCACACACTTCACTACTACCATAAAACACATAAACCACACCACCACCACACAAGACGCATATCATTGGAATATAATTCTACATTCAATAAGTCTATCTATGGAATTATCATAAGAATCCATGTATCAATTGGAATATAATTCTACATTCAATAAGTCTATCTATGGAATCCCTCCCTTGGATCCATGTATCACCAATGGCTTAATCAATATTCAAAGAAATGAGTCTATCCGTGGAATTCCACTGTGAATCCATTTATCACATAAAGTATATATGTTAATAGAAACAAGATTATATACCTGACATCCTAATAGAATCCATGTATCACTATTTACTATTAATCATTTAATGAATTTCATTTCATTTAAACAATTCATTAAACATACCAAGGTCAAAAACAATGGTATTTAATACAACTCACCTCAAAATGGCGACTCAATCAAATAATAACATGAAAACAATGAAGCTTCATTTACTCATGTTGTAATGACAAGATAATGAGATTCTCTTGCTTAATCAATCAATTCCATATCATGGTCTCAACATAACTCATAATGGCTAGAAATTCAATGAAAATTCAAGCACTCACATGGAATTTTTAATATAACACTCCTAACAATACTATAAAGATATCACATGCATTAGTTATAATATATCTAACATGGTAGCATAAAATATAAGATAAATTCAATCCAATTTCATAGATTCATAGCATAGTCTCTACTTTACTCACATTGGCAAGGCAATACAATTAAAACATGTGTTAAAAAATAATTGGCATTCATGTGTTAAAGGGGAATGCAAACCATAAAATACCCTTAATTAATTTAATTTACAATTCAATTCAGAAATCGAACAATCAATTCGATTTATATAACCTTTCACAAATGACATCCCATGTTCAGGGGGTAAAATCCAAAAAGGAATTTTCAAGAAAACTCACCCTTAGGCGCCGGCAGTAGCACCAAAATCATCTAAACTGAAGGGAAAATAAAAATAAGTTTAAATACTATCCAAACATTTGAATACCTTTTGGTGGTGTGAATTTCACTTTGAATTGTTAAAAAATCAAATTGGTAGGATGTTAGAACCAAAGTGATCTGAGTTTGAGAATGATAATGATTTTTTATTTTTGTAAATTTATTTTCAAGTTGATCAATGTATAAATATGAAGGACTAAGACATAATTTAATTCATGATCCATAAAATACATTCCCAATAATAAAATCCAAGGATCTAGAGGAATCACATCTTTGTAAGATTACATACATAAATTCATGATCAGAAATGTAAAAAATAGGATTATTTAAAACTCCACATAATTCTTATACAATCCATATAAATTATAAAACTATATATTACAATCCAAGGCACAAAAAAACAAATTTGAATGTTCTCTCAACACCCCACAAGCCGGATGCCACACTAGTTAGGGATAACACTCAACTAGATGGAGGTTTTACTCATTGAGATCCAAACATTTGAATACCTTTTGAGATAAAGAAGAAGAAGAACCTGAAGAAGAGCTGGAATCTGGCCGGCAGTATCTCCAAAATCGGCTGCTGCTGCTCCCGTTAGGGCTCTGTAACGCGAATGGGGGAGAGAACGGGCGGCTGGGTTTTTGGGGAAAACCATTGCCAACGGTTTTAAAAAACCGTTGGCATATATATGTTTTTTCCAACAGTTCTATAACCGTTGGGAAAAAACTCCCAAAAACAAAGTTTTCCCAACGGTTCATGAGAACCGTTGGGAAAAAGCCTCACATATACATATATCCCAACGGTTCTAATGAACCGTTGGGAAAAACCTCCCCTATTCACATATATCCCAACGATTCATTAGAACCGTTGGGAAAAGCCTCCACTATTCACCTCAATACCAACGGTTTACTATAACCGTTGGTAAAGCCTTCCTAAACAATCCTACCCCAACGGTTTCATAGAACCGTTGGTATGTAAGTGTGGGGAAAAACCCAAATTCCAGTAGTGTGATAAACTATGTTAATTTAAAATTTTGATTCATTATTAATTTATATATATTATTTGTTGTTAATTAAATAATTAAATAATTAATATTCTTTGAATTTGATTATTTATTTAATTTTATTATTTTAACATTTTTATTTTATTTTATCTTTTTTTTAGATTTTATTTGTCTAGTTAATTTTTTTATTGTATAATGTTATTTTTTTAATATTTTTTGATTATTTAATCAGTTTTTTTTTCATTTGTGGTTGATCTGAGAGTGATGTAATATTTTTTCCAAACTACCTCATCCATTCATGTTAAATTCAATCGAACATGAAGTTTTATATGCATAGATTGGAAGGAGTATCTACCATGGTATGATGTGCATAAAATTTTTACAATTAATCTTTAAATACAATAACCGCAAGTTATCATGAAGTCAAACACATGATAAAAATGATGATGCCCTGGTTTAAATTGGCAGTGAATTTTCTTCGAACATGCCTTTTGGGAATGATTAGAAAACAAAATAAATCAACTGAAAGATAAAAGAATAAGGTCACCGACGACACATGTTCGGTGATAAAGTGAACATTGTGTTCAGTTAGTAAAAATTGTCGGTGTCACACTTATAAATAACTAAAAATTAATTCAGAGATGCAGTACACTTATTTGGGGAGAGGCGGTGATTCATCTTGGAATAAATACAGCAATGTGTAGATCAGAACCACACTGGGTAGAGGGGACAACTTTGTCAGAGCTTGAGAGAGGATCGAATATCAAAAGAGAAGGTTCCCACTCATTTCCTATTTTAATTGCATTTTTTTTCAAGAAGTCATTGAATAATTCTGTTATTTTTGACCTAGATTTTCATAGTTAGATAACCTTACAGAATCAGATTGGCAGGATTTAAATATTTGATATATTCCACATAAATTTCAATACAGTTGAAGTGAAAATGTAAGCAAATAGATCCCAATTCCATTTTTAATGTTCTTCAATTTTTCTCTATTATACAAACTGGAAGGAGTAGATTGTGAACACTTTTCCAATGATTTACAATGTAAGTATTGATAATGAAAAATGATGGTGTTCTCTTCTCCATAATGAACACATAAAATCCATAGTGATTATTGAATATTGTTTCAATGGAAGATCAAAGTGACGTGTTGAACACTAAAGTGAGAGATCAATGGATCGTAAATTTTCTCTAATGAAATTAGACAATTGTTGTTAACTTATATAGAATAGAAAATCTATGAAATCCATTTATATCTATATGATCTCTCTAATGTAATTTTGACCATGTTCTCATTGAGAAAATGTCAAATTATTTATTTAAAAGGTACAAACTACTAGTGAAGTGGTGATTAAGATTATTATATTCCACATGGATGTATGGTAGTTAATGTGAGCGACCAAATCAAATAAAATATTGGTAAACTAAAAATAGAGGAAGTTATGAGATGATGATGTGACAGATGTGAAAAATGAAAAATTGAAGTGTAGTAGGGAGAACAAAAACTGGAGGATGACATTCGGTATATCAGAGAGATTTAAATTGATTTAAAATATTTTATTTTCTAGTTATGATAACCAGAATTGTATAATTACTTTTGAGAAAAGTGATGATCCATTAAGCTCTATCTTTAGTCCACAATACAACTCTTTAATATTATATATAAGTGATCTCTCTATCATCACTCAAAAGTTTAAGTGTTCATAATAGAGAAGAGAATACTCGCCTTTTCCATTTTTAGTACTTTGATCAAAATTCAAGGGAAAAGGGTTTTATATCATCACCCATGGGTTCATAAAATAGCATAAAATTGATGTTCATTAAGAATTCAACTGAGATATCTCAACTTAAATTTTGACATAAACAATCATTGAATTCAAGAAGGACATTTTAAAAATTCAAATTAAAACAATCTAATTCACTATAGTTATCTAGCTATGCATATTCATATATAAAACAGTAGAAATGTTCAATGGATGATCAAGAATAGAGTAATAAAAAGATGAAAGAGGTGAGAAGATTCTCTTTCTAGATTCATTCTTTTATCTAGATCCTCCTTCACTATCTCCTCCTCAGAGTATGGTTCTGATCTACACTATACTGTGAAATTTCCTCAATAAATCAATGTCTCTCCCTTAATAAGTGTCCCTAATCCCAAAATTTATTTTCAGATATTTCTGGGTTTGCTGCCAACATTTTTTTACCGACTCAACTCAATTTTCTCTTTATAACAGAACATGTTCCATAATTGAATTTATTCTTTTACCGGCACATGATTTGAGTAGTCTCTGTCAAAAAACATCAACAGTCCCAAGTGTTGTAGGTTAAAAATTTATGTTTATGTATTTCAAACATTGTGTATTCTTCATGATTCCAGCTGCCGAGCATGTGACTTTAAAATTAGTCATGTGCTAATGATGTATTCAAAAAACACAATTATTTCGACCTCGGATCAGTGAAACAAGCTTGATATTTCATTGAATTTGGTGCAGAGTACTTAATTGGTATCCAATTTTTCATACTTTTTGGGTGCCCTGCAGTGAAACAATGTCGATAATGATGTAGAATCATATATACATACATTTTGTAGGGGCCACTCACTAATTTGGGAGTCTCCTTTGTTGGCAAGGAGTCTTCTCCCTTGGTTGGCAGCCAACCCTGCAGGTACAATAGGCTTCATGGACCTACAGCAGGTGATAGGAGGAATTCATGGGGGTAGATGAACCACCCCACCAACCAGTGAAAACCCTTGTGTTTATTTCTCTATTTAAACGGGATTGAATCCCTTTGTTTGAGAGAGATTTATGTGGTGTGTGTTGTATTCCTCCAACGAGATCTGGAGAGGAGAGAAATAAAAGTGACGCACCGTTCTCCCGTGTATATAGGAAAATAGCCAAACTATGTTAAAAATCTTCACATTTCTCTGTTTTCTTCCTTCGTTCTTTGTGTTTTTGTACCACACACCTCTGCTGGACCCCAACAAGTGGTATCAGAGGTGAGTCAGAGCAAACGTAGTTGAACCGGTGAGGCAACGGTGAATTTTTTGATGGCTGGAAAAATAAAAGTGGTCGAATTTTTTTTCAATCCAATATTCGAGAAGAGGATGGTGAGACAATTCTAATGGCGCAAACAGTGATGAAAACGGAGTTGAAACGAGCCCGATAGGCTTGGTCAAAGTTTTGTCAAACCCTCGGTTGAACAGTACCCCATTCCGGAGAAGCCGACACTGTTCATGCTGCCAGCAACAATTCCAGCATGATTTTGGTGGGAATTCTGGTGTGCCACATCAGTAGGTGATCTGGACCATTGAACATGTTTTTCCCATATCTCGGTCAATTGGTGTCTGATTTCGGCAATCAAGGAGTTGATTCGGAGTATTTTGTCCATTCCGGACGCAACCATATGGCTAGTTTTTCAAAATTGGCACTCTCTAAGGTGTTTTAAGAAGGGTGTGACATTGATGGTGATGATCGCATTTTGCGACGACAATGATGGCTGGTGGCGGAGCACTACCAATATTTGATATGGAGAAGTTTGATGGTCGAAATAATTACAGATTGTGTCAAAGAACAGTGAAGGATCTTTTTGTGAAGAAGGGCATGATCTGACCGTTGATCAAAGAAAAGGCCGAGATAATTAGTGCCGATGATTGGGAAGAACTTGATTTGCGGGTCGTCAGTACAATTCGGCTATGTTTAGAGAATGAGGTAAAGTACTCGGTGATGGATGAGACATTACCGAAGGAGATTTGGAAGAATATGGAGCAATGATATATGGCGAAGTCGCTGACCAACAAGTTGTTCTTGAAGAAGAAAATGTACCAGTTTCACATGGACGAGGGAGAGAATTCATTGGATCATACCAATGAATAATCCAAAATCCTGACACAGTTATTGGGGCTCGGTGTGAAGGATGGAGAGGAAGATAAAGTGCTTTTTCTTTTTTCATCCCTACCAAGCTCATTTGATGGGATTGTGACTGCATTGCTCGTGAGGAAGGAGACATTGAAGCTGGACAAGGTGATGGCGTCACTTCAGGATTTAGAGGCATTCCGAAGATCCATGATGCATTCAGGCAAGCAAATCATGGTGATGCAAGATGATCAATGTTGGAGGAGCCGACATCGAAAGTCATAAGGTAAATAATGGTGACCAAAATCCAGGTGACGTGATCCTAGAAAAATCATGTGTATCTGGTGTGAGAAGAAAGGTCATTATAAAATTGATTGTGGAGAGCGCAAATGGTACGTTGCTGGAAAGAAGAAAGTTGAAGAGGAGGATGTGAACATAACAGGATAATTAGTAGATGATGAAATTTGTGTGACAACAGGAAGCATGCACTCAGATAAGCGATTTCAACGGGGAGAAGTGTAGTGTCATTACTATAAAAGATATGAGCACATGAAATGGGAATGTTGATTTCTAAAGAAGAAAAATTAGTGATCTCAAAATCCAAAGGAAGACAGATGGGTTATAGATTCGGGGATCTCGACACACATATGTACGATGATATGTACATTTGATACTTTTCAGTAGGTGCGAGACTCAGTGGGACTTGGTGATGGGTCAACATGTGAGGTTCGAGGAGTCGAGATAGTGAAATCGAAGACACTTGATGGAGGAGTACGTAAACTGGATGATGTGAAATTTTTTCTGAGGATGAGACGAAACCTGGTATAATTGAGTAGGCTCGATGCGAAAGGGTTTAAGATTTCCATAGCAGGTGGATTGTTGGATGTCTCACGTGGGGATGCAACGATGTTTACAGGGAAGGAGTCCCAAGGGTTCTATCATTTTATGGGGATTTTAGTCAGCCTGAGATCGAGTGAAGATGGTGGAAGAACCACATCATCTAGCGTGAAGAAACATTTTTGATTTTATGATGAAATTTTCCACACCTCCAAGGAGAATGCAGGTCAAGCTTCTACCCTAAATTGGTTGTGAGGGGGAGATTTTTGGGGGCCACTCCATAATTTGGGAGTCACCTTTTTCAGAAAGGAGACTTCTCCCTTTGTTGGAAACCAACCCAGCAGGTACAGCAGGATTCATGGACCTACAGCACGGGGCAAGATGAATTATTGGGGGTAGATGAACCACCCCACCAACTGGAGAAAACCCTTGTGTTTATTTTTCTATTTAAATGGGATTGAATCCTTTTGTTTGAGAGAGATTTATATGGTGTGTGTTGTAATCCTCTGATGAGATCTGGAGAGAAGTGAAAAAAAGTGACACCCTGTTCTCCCATGGATGTAGGCAAATAGCCGAACCACATTAAAAATTCTCATGTTTCTTAGTTTTCTTCCACTGTTATATGTGTTTTTGTACCACGCACCTCCACTATGCTCCAAAACATTCTTCAATCATTCCTACAATCAAGAATCAAGGCCAAAAAATAAAAATACAATTTATCTGAAACTGAATAAAAATCCTTTCATCGTAGATTGGGTTAAACCCTATTATCAATTATGAAAGTGTTTCCTTCAGACAGATCGATTTCCACTATGGATTTGGTTTTGGACTCCCTAAGCTTTGAGTATAAGTTTCTGCTTCAAATGATGGATGTAGGCTATAGATTTTCAATGTTCCACAATCTAGATCTTCCACTGTGACATTCTCAGTGGAATCAACAAAATTTTAGGATTTAGAACATATAGCGGTGCGTTGTGGATTGAAATAAGATATGGTTGATCCACATTGGCGTGGTTGAAAATGGTCGAGCCTTGTGGTCGATAGTGTTGGTCATGTTATCATTCCCAAGAGCCACGGTCGAAGCATATTGACTACCAAATGAACACCTACAACATGTTCATTTTTCTCATGTAGTTGAATTCCTAGTAACTTGTGGTCATTTTATTTTAACGTTGTCAATTTTTTATGCACAGAGTTGCAATGTAGATAGTCAACCTTGTGGACGATGCAGATTAAACTATATGGTCGATTATATTTAACACTCATGGTCAATGTAGTTTGTTAATTTTTTTATCACCCACATGTTGACCAAAAATGTAAAAGAATCAAACATTATATAATAAAATAACATTTATACAAATTAAAATTAAATAATTAAAAAAAAATTGAATACATAAATTAAATCTAAAGAAGAAATACAAAATTAAATATCAATGTGAAAAAATAAAATTTTATAAATAATTAAATTCAATGGAGAAACATTAGTTATATTATAACTCATTTATAACCATCAGTTACTTCTTTTTTCATCCATTTATGTACTGAACACTATGAAATTTCACTTATTGAAAATGTACACAGGGCTTACACACGCACCATGTCCCTTGACTCTTAGATATTCATCCAGGAGTACCGATTTCACATATTACTCCAAATTCGAAGGAATTATACTACAGTTTTTGGAGTTGCCTCCTTGAGGTGTTTGTATACAAAGTTTATTCACCTAGTATGAAGTTTAAACACCTTGTTTTCTAAAGCTATAATTTCAATTCCAATAAAATCATTCCAAGGACACTCACTTTCCTAATTCCTAAAAATAATTTCCAAAAAAATAATGGTGCACATTCACTCAGACATAATGTAATTTTTTTTAATTTAAAACATAATGAAAACCCTCAATTATGTATGTAATTATCATCTATACAACTACATAAGGGTGTTTTATAGGGGTAGAGAACTGTTGTATAAGGTTATATAATGCTACATTAAGTTAAGAAATTTTACACTTACAAAACTCCTTCTGATAGAGAAAATATTTTTAATTAAATTTACATTTAATATCATTGTTCTAAATCCCACCAAAGTGTTACTTTATGATAAATTTCCTCATGTTATGATATTGGTGATACTTTGATCTTAATAGTAAAAATGACCCATTTCAGATTTTTAAAAGTTTTAAATTATTTCTGTATTTTAACCATTTCATTTTCTACACTAATCCAAATTGAAAACATATTTCTTTTCCAGATTATAAACATCCAAGGCTTTATTTAATCCTTCTTGACCAAAATCTGAATCAATCATATGGAAACTCAAAGAAGCTCACATGTTGGACCATGAAAACTGTTTACAGATCTGTCTATTTTTGGTGTGGGGTCCATAACGTGTTCATGGTGGGCCCAATTTCTGTGAAATTATGTAGGTGGACGTGACAGACGTTTTCTAACATCTCTAATTAAGGTGAGGATTATTGAATTAACCGTTATAGTAGTTATTAAAGCATCCTAATCTGAAGGTTTGCGATTTGGAGAGTTTCGCAGGACAGAATACATTTCCAGAGTAAAATAGGCATAAGTCTCAAAATACTTGTCCAAATATGTTGTGATTTTGATCGGGAACGACCTATATAATTACGAAGAACATTTAATAAGTATAAATTTTGTGAAGAGGTCATTTATTGGGGATAAAATAAGTCAAAATTTTGGCGATAGATTTTAGATTTAAAATGAAGGAAGCACCCCCCTCTCAAAGCATCTCATTCAAACCCATTCCTTCTAGGACACCAAGGAGGAGAACTTTTTGGCTTTATCAATTTTTTTTATTTTCTTTTCCATATATTTGTAATGCCTTATTATTCATTATTCATCTCTATTACCCTCACCATGGTGGGGTAATCATTCTGAGTGACTGGAGAAGCATTGATTTTATATTTTATAATGCTTGAGTTCTTGAACATAATTGAAAGAAAAAATCATTATTTTACAAAGTTGTTTTCAATTTAATATACCAGATTTTATTATCATGTCTGATTGTTCTTGAATTTTAATTCTGACATTGATTTTTTCCTTGGTTAAATAATCATTATCTCTCTCCACTGATTTCTGATTTATATATGATGGAATAGACCACAGATTAGTGGTGAAGTACTCAATGATCATTAGTACGTGTAAAAGGGACAGTGAATATTCTGGATTGTTTGGGATGAAAAAGATCTGATCGGGTATTGCATAAATCAATTAAGGATATTCAATAAAACTCTTTTTCACATGGATGGAGTATTGAACAAACTGAGATCTTTATAAGTTTTTCCCTCACCATTATAATTTCACCATGGAAGTGAGAGGAAATGATTGTGAAAACTCACTTTAATCAACTCAGAAGAAGAGATTTGAATTAAATTTAACAAGAATAAAATTACATTTGGGAAACTGACCTAGACCTAATCACCATTTTAATATCATAGTTTTTAATCCTTTGAATTCCAACTTTCTTTTCAATCATTTTCTTATCGATTTCTTCTGAAATCACACAATTTTTACCCTTGTTTAAAAGTCACAAACTATTTTTTGTGCACCCCTCTTCAGGATATTTTCTAGGGTCAACCACTAGACTACACTAGGAAATATATAAAAATTGTTTTACCACACCCTACGACAGGTGTGCATCAAACTTGATTTTATTGCTGGGGAGGCATTGCAACATAAAAAAAAAGATTTTCAAAATTGAATGGCCCGCAACCCAAAAGAACCATTAGTAAATTTGATACAAAAAATTGAATGAACATTAACCCATGTAAGAAAAATAATCCTACCAATAATATTTGAAGAAATATATCTCCCAGATTCAAGTGAAACTCTTAGTGTTCACTCTAAACCTAATATCTTTGATAGAAATACCTACCAAACCCTGTGTGATCTATGCACACCTCAATTTTTCATTCAAACTAACCAACTAATTACACCCACTGAACCAAATGATTTTAAATTATGTGTCGATATAATTCTGGTTCTTCCAAAGTTTCATGGTCTTGTAGGAGAAGATCCAAATCGGCACATGAAAGAATTTTGATGCACTTTCTCAAGCTTCAGGCCAAGAAAAGCACATAAAGACCAATTTCAGTGGAGGGAATTCCCCTTCTCACTCGAAAGAGCGGCTAAATAATGGTTGTAAAATCTACATCTAGGGGAGGTCAATGATTGTGAAGACCTAAAACAGTGTTTCATGTAATGATTCTTTCCAATAACCAGGATCCCTGCCATCAAGAAGGAGATTTATATCACACAACAATCAACTGGAGAAACCCTCTATGAGTACTGGGAGCATTTCAAGAAGTATGAATAAGCTGCCCACATCATGAAATTGAGGAACACCAATTCTTTATGTTCTTATACTATAGAATTTTGGATAATGATCGAAATCTTCTAGATGCCTCATCTGGGGGATCCCCGATTGACAAGTCGCATCTAGATATCAGAGTACTAATTGAGAAGATTTCTCAAAACTCACAATAATTTGGAATGAGAGGGTTATGAATAAAAGGAATCCATGTGGTGAGAACATCGGATTCAAGAGAATTAATTTGAAGTGAAATGGGAGAACTCACCAGGTTAGTGTGACAGATGGCTGTGAAACAAATGAAGGAACAACAAGAACAAAATCAGGTATGTGGTTTATGATCTTCATATTATAATTACACTTACCAGTGTCCAGAAGTGCAGGGAACCGAATTTTGTGCTGCTACCTATCAGAAATGGAAATTCCATCCAAATCCACTACATTAGCCCCAAAACAAACCCGGATATGGATTCCAACATACCTAGGATATACCTCTTTTTCAATAGCAATACCAGAACCCTAATCAAATCCAATAGTCCTATAAACAACCCTTTCAACAACAACAACCATTTCATCCACCACCATTCCAAATAAAGACATATGAGAAACCATCCACCAGTGTACAACCATTAAGTGAGAACCTAAAAATACAGTCATATGTTGTGGGGATTAAAGAAAATTTTAAAGAATTATCAAACCAATTAATTTTTTTTGAAAATTCTATCCAATAATATAGGGAAGCTTCCATCCCAAATAGTTCCAAATCATATAGGGAATGTCAATGCAATCATAAAAAGAAGTGGAAAAGAAATACCACATCCAACCATCCTTGAACCTGAAATAATACCACATGTTATGAGGGAGAATGATGTTTAAAATTCAGAAATTCTCGTGAAAATACACCAAGAAGAAGAAAAGGAAGAGGAGGAGGAGAATATTAGGCCACGTAATAAGAGGAATGAAATGCCAATGAAAAGTCAAGAAAGGGAGAAGGAAGACATACCCCCACCATTTCCATCAAGGATGATTGAATCAATGATATTTCATGACAAAAGACTTCAAAAAGAAATTCTTGGCAGATTTTAGAAAGTGGAAATCAATATCCCCCTACTTGAAGTTGTCAAAAAAATTCCACGGTATGAAATTTTTTTGAAAGATCATTGCCCAAAAAAGAAAATATTTTATGGTAATGAAAGAATCAACTTGGGGAGAAGTGTATCAGCCCACATCACACTACAGAATATAACCAAATGTCAAGATCTAGGGATGTTTTACATTCCATTAACCATTGGTTCCTTAAAATTATCTAATGATTTGTGTGATCTAGGTTCATCAATTAATGTATTGTATCACCCTGTTTACACATATTTATATGTGGGAGAATTAATGTCTACAAGAGTGGTGGTCCATCCTGCAAATATAACCACAATTTTTTTAGGTAGAGTTCTAGAGTACATCCTTGTGAATGTCAAAGATCTCTTATTCCCAGCTGACTTCTATGTGCTAAATATGGAAGAAGATAAAATCCCATCACACTCACCCATCATATTTGGGATACCATTTTTGAAGATAGCTAAAACGATTATCAATGTTCATGAAGGTACACTCACCATGGAATTTAGAGATAACATTTTCCACTTCAAAAATTTTTAATCCATGAGGTCCCCATTAGATGATAACTCCCTCTTTTTACTCTCCCATGATGTTAGTACTGAAACCATTGAAGAATCAAGTATGTTCTATGAATTCTTAGACTTAGGAGATAATTTTTCCATTAATGAACATGTGAATGCCAAAAACACTGAAGATCTGATTTTATGAAGGAATAAGAGGTAAAATTTGATTTCTTAAATGATTTGTTGATTAATGAGGAATATTATATTTCTTATTGTGTGTAGAAAGACTTCCCTTTGGGAGTGGGGAATGTCAGTTTAATTTCATCCCTTGAGAATCCCCTGAAACTTGAATTAAAACCACTCCCCAATGATTTAAAATATGCATACCTTATGGAAGGAGAGAAATTACCAATGATAATTGAAAATAGGCTATCTAAAACCCAAGAACAATATTTTATTGAGATTTTGAGAGAGAATTTATAGGAAATAGGGTGGAGCTTAGGTGATATCCCAAGAATAAACCCAAAAATTTCCTCACATAGAATTTTTCTTGGGGGATATTCCAAACCTGTTAGACAACCCCAAAGGGGGCTGAATCCCACCATGATAAATGTTGTGAAGAAGTAGATAGAGACACACTTGGAAGATGGGATCATCTATCCCATTTTAGATTCATAGTAGGATAGACCCATTCATATCGTTCCTAAAAAAAATTGCCTGACGACTATGAGGAATGAAAATAATGAGTTAATCCCTATGAGAATTCAAAATAGTTGGATAGTAGGAATTAATTTTCATAAATTGAACCTAGTCACTTGGAAATATCATTTCCCCATCCCCTTCATTGACCAGATGTTAGAGAGATTGAATGGGAGAACTCATTATTTCTTTTTGGATGGATTTTCATGTTACTTCCAGGTACACATTGCTCCCAAGGATCTAGAGAAGATGACATTTACATGTTCCTTTGGTACATTTTCATATAAAATAATGCCATTTAGATTATGTAATGCTCCAAGTACATTTCAAAGGTTCATGGTAAGTATATTTTCAGATCACATTGAAAATTTCTTGGAAGTTTTATTAGATGATTTTATAGTTTTAGAGATTCTTTTGATCATTGTTTGAAAAATCTAGAAATTGTTTTGGAAAAACAGCATTGAAAAAATATTGTTTTAAATTTTGAAATGTTTCATTTTATAGTTAAAAAAGGAATTGTACTTAGTCAGGTCATTTCCCAAAATGGCAATTAAGTGGATAAATCAATAATTGATGTGATAAATTCATTACCTTAACCTACTTGTGTGAAACATGTTAGATCATTTTTAGGACATGAAGGATTCTACAGAAGGTTTATAAAAGATTTAAGTAAGATTTATCTCCCTCTCTCTCAATTACCTTTTAAAGATACTGATTTTGATTTCAATTGTTCATGTAGAGAATCCTTTGATTAGTTGAAGAAGAGACTAATTTCACCACCCGTGATGAAACTGAAAAATTGGGAAGAACCATTTGAGCTACTTTGTGATGCCTCCAACCAAGAAATTGGAGCAGTCATTTCCCAGAAAATTGAGGGAAGACCACAAGTCATTTAATATTCCTAGAGAACCTTAGATGTGGCCTAAATGAATTACACTACCACAAAAAAAGAGTTCTTAGCAGTTTTTTTTACTTTAGAAAGATTTAAATCATATCTTCTTGGAACTAAAATCACTGTTTTTTATCATGCATCTCTGAGGTACTTTATGAAGAATGTTGATGCTAAACCGAGGTTAGTGATATTGATGATACTGCTAAAAGAGTTCAATATTGTGAAAAACAATTTCAGCTACTTTATGATGCCTTCAACCAATAAATTGGAGTAGTGATTTCTTAGTGAACTGAGGGCAGACCATAAGTCATTTAATATGCCTAGAGAACTTTAGATGTGGCCTAATTCAATTACACAACCACAGAAAAAGAGTTCTTTGTAGTTGTTTTTTGCTTTTGAATGATTTAAATCATATCTTCTTGGAACAAAAATCAATGTGTATTTTGATCATGCATCTCTGAGGTACTTGATGAAGAAAGTTGATGTTAAACCAAGGTTAGTGATATGGATGATACTACTGTTGGAGATCAATATTAAAATCATGGATAAGAATTTATATGAGAACCAAGTGGCTGATCACATGAGTTGAATTCTGAACACTACTGAAATTGAAATTCCAGAAAACCCACTGAATTATCAAATTCCCGGAGATCCATTGTACTTGATTAAAGGAGAAGATACTTGTTATGCTGATATGGTCAATTATGTGGTAACATATCAGGTCCCATATCATTTCAATTCTCACAAAATTCAAAAACTAAAAGTCGCGCCTGCCACGTACCACCAGTTGCCCTGCAGACTCATGGTCCCCACGATGCGGCCCACCCACATGCCCAGACAGGTCAAACTGACTAATGAAAACCTGATTGAAGGAGAAGTGCCTTGGTATGATGATGTGGTCAATTATATGATAACATCTCAGGTCCCTTCTCATTTCAATTCTCACCAAATTCAAAAACTAAAATCTGAATATATGTATTACATTTGGGATGATCCATTCCTTTAGAAGATTTGCAATTATCATGTAATAAGAAGATGTTTACATAAAAGTGAAGTTAAGTATGTCTTTGAGTTTTATCACACTTTAGCTTGTGGAGGCTTATTTGGACCTCATATGATAGAAAGGAATGTAACAATTGGGTTCTGGTGACAGCACAGACACCCCGCTTTAACATGGTTGTTGGGTCTTGGCCCGCCAGGTACCACCATTTTCCCCACAGACACATAGTCCCCACCATGGGGGCCACTCATGTGCCCAAACGGGTCGTCTGACTAATGACAGTCCCCACATGCCAACACATGTCCTTTCTAGTGTGCTTTTTCCTGACTCACACACACCCTGAGTAACTTCCCAGAAGGTCAGCCATCTGGATCACGAATCTAGGCCAGGCATGCTTAACTGTGGAGTTCTAACCAGGTAGGCTCCCGAAATGGAAGGTGCACCTTGTTGACATGAGTCATATCATTTAGTCATTTAAACTTGTATAATTTTGGGGTGTTACAATCACCCTCCTTTATAGCACAACATCCTCTTTGTGGTCCCTATATCTAAACCCAGGTAGTGGACCACACATAAGGTTTGGTACCACCTCTAATACCAAATGTAACAACTAGGTCTCAATGATAGCACAAACACCCCACCTTAACATGTTCGTCAGGTCCTGGCTCGCTAGGTACCACCAGTTGCCCCGCAGACCAGTTTTCCCCACCCTAGGGCCCACCCTTGTGCCTGAACGGGTCATCTAACTAATGACAGTCCCCACAGACAGACACATATCCTTTATAGTGTGCTTTGTCCTCACTCACACACACCCTGGGAAACTTCCTAGAAGGTCACCCATCCTAATCACTACTCCCGACCAACCATGCTTAACTGTGGAGTTCTAACTAGGTAGGCTCTCGGAAAAGAAGGTGCACCTTGATGACATGAGTCGTATCATTTATTCATTTAACCTTGTATCATTCTCAGGTGTTACGTGTAATTCCTTGACCCCAGTTACCCAGAGACAATGCATTATTTTAATACATTGACACGATTACTAAGAATCAAGTCCTGAAGGACCGATCGGTTTAGCAGTCTTGGAAAATAGATTACATGCATGAATGATACATTACAATTTTAAGCATAAAACATAGCATAGATAGTTATTTGAGAATTCCATTTTTCCCTTTATATTAACCTTTCTTATCAATCATAATAAACTTCTTGGAATCCTGGGAAAATAAAACATAAGAAAGGGGTGAGCTCATATGCTCGGTAAAAGTAAATAATTTAGCGGAAGCTATAAACTTTTAAGGAAAGATGTGTAATAAAAATAACAGCCTTTTAGACATAAGCATGAACATAATATGGTAAAAATAAATGAAACATTACCATACCAACATGCACATGGATATTCTACAAGTCGAATAATCACATGTAATAACTAGTTTCACAGTGAGGGAATGCCTAATACCGGACATCATTTCCACATAGTCAAGGCCTTGTGCCAAGAATAAAAATAAATTTTTTGTCAAGGACTTGTGCCAAGAAAATAGTTTGACTCATGAGACCTACTGATGTATCGAGGAGATATAGCAGGCTCCACCCATCACTTACTAAGTCCACTACATTCCTCATAAGAAAAAGTTGAAGCATAACATAAAAATTCTTATTAAAACTAGCATACAGAATTTCAATACATTAATCATAAATCATGAATGGTATAAAAATAGAAATACACAGTCAAAAATATCATAAATCATTCAACACATCATGGGAGATTTTATTGAAATAAATCAACCTCAGTCAAAAATAATATTCAGTAAAGGATGCTGTCATAGTTGAAAATGATGAGTAAAACTTTTTGAGATAAATATAATTTTTCAAAATTCATTTAAAAGTCATAAATTTATAAAGTAATTTAAATGAGATTTTTGAATCAAAGTTTCCCATACCACTTATAATGTTTTGAAAATAATTATCATTTCAAAACATTCATGTCCATAAAAATAAATCCTAAAAATCATTGTGAAAACATGGACATTAATTAAAAAGGTTTAGAATGATAAATCTTTAAAAAATTTAAAATTATGATCTTGATAAAGATTACTTTTCAAAAATTCATAAAATATTCATTTTGAAATAATTTTTATGAAAATGGACATGGATGATAAAAATGTCCTAGTAAATACTTACACATAAACAATCTCAGGTAATAATGAGATTGAGGAATTAACCCTTACCAATTTGGTAACTTCCAAAACATACACCCCATGAAAGAATGTATCATACAATGAATATGTAAACAAAGATAAATTAAAGTGTATTACAAAAACATTACAATTATGGGCCGTACATACACCACACAAAAGGTAATAGTGACAATATGGCATGAATCTCACGGGAATAATGAGTGAGAGGAAAACACCTTACCTTGATCCTTCCTTTAGTCGAGGGTACGTTTAACCTACTGTATGAAGAATATAGTATGTTATTAAATTATACCAGAACCATATTAATATTTATAATATCATACATTATTCATTTATGACTTTGTACTACCCATTTAATAATAATTTAGATGTTATATTCATATTTGGGGAAATAATTGCTTTCTTTATTGTACGTGTTTTAACTTGTTACACTTGATTGTATCACTTAGATCGGGATTTAAATACTTCCAGAATATAAAACATGATTTATATATCATATATATTTAGAATATAAATAGGAATAATAGACGTATATATGAAATGGAAAACACCATTTATGGAGACGGTAGTCCGTACATATGCATAAACGTTGTTTCCGTTATCATATAGTATTGAACGAAAGTAAGTGAATAAGATATATGTAAATACATAAATACTTATATATATAAATATTTATATCTCTAGTAGTTTTATTATGTCATATATTACATACTCATTAGTAATATAAATTTCCATAATCGTCGATGAATGGTGAACTTGAAAATGAATCTCATCGCATCATGGAGACAGTAATCCCTACGTATGCACGAGATAAAATATCATTCTTTTGATATTAAAATAATATATAATGCGATGTTATATAATATATACAGAATACTTATCATGTTATATTTATTATTTACATCAAATACACATCATTATTATACCCATCCAAATAATAATGAATTGAATAACAATTACACCACAAGGTGGAGACGGTTAGCCGTACGTACACACGTATGGTGACATGTAATTAAAAGGGTGGATAGAATAATAAATTTGGTTGTACCATAATTATAATAACATCACAGTATTTAGAGGATACTGCATTTATTATTTTAGAATCGAAACAACAAAGAAAAAGGAAGTGGAAGAAGAAAGGAACTTGAAAGAGGGTGGTGAAATCATTACCTCTTCTTTTGATTCTTCCTTTTGATTTGATTAAAATGGATATTTTGGTTTTCTTTCTAAACAAAATAAGGCCTATTGGTTGATGTTAATATAGTTGAGAGGGTATTTGGGCAGGTGTTGGCCGATCCAAATGTCTTAGAAGGTGTGAATTAGAGTGAAGGGGGAGTGCCTTTTTATAAGAGGGGTGAGGGGCACCTTAAAGAAAACTTAAAATATTACTTTATAATAAATTCATATTCGGTTTATAATGGCTCAAAAATGTATTATTTAAATTATAAGTTGTGGATATGTCTAAAAACACTCAACCAATATTTTTAGACATGTCTAGGTTACCATTTTAGCCTCATCATTTAGATTTAACTCTATGTTAAATTGTTTGACATTTACCATGTCTCTTTGTATTTTTATATTATATAGTTAATAAACATACAATATACTTCCAAGAGACCCCAATGTGTTCCATTAATGATAAACCTATAAATATATATGTCTCCTGGCCGATCTTTAGATTTTTAGGTATTGAGTGTCAATTAATAATATAATATTTGTTTTAAAAACTCCTTTATGTCAATTTTGACACAATTTGATATTTTGTTTTTTCTAAATTCATAACATCCTTATTACTTAAAAAAATTTAATCTAACCAACCCTAATATGTTATATTGACCTATAAATTTAGTTTAATTCATAAAAAGTCTCAAATTACATTTAGTTTGATATTTATAATATGAATTATTTTAATATTTCATTAATTATGTAATTACTGCATCGCGATTGTGTCATAAATAAATTTAATTATTCAACATATAAAAAATATAAATAAAATATAATTATGTAGGAAATATTTTTATATTTCTAATGAATATTTATAATCGAATTTATATTATTTATATCCCTATATTAAAAAGTTTTTAGTTATTAAACATTGATTTTAACTCTTTTAACTCTTCTTTGAATTAAATAATAATAAATGTCCTAATCAAATCCAAGTGGAACAAAGAGGTTCGTATTTTATTCCTAATGTTTTTTTTGGTCGAATTATACTTTTCCAATCGGACTAGACATGTGTTAGGGTAATAATGATATCATTTTTACCCTTAATTACCCTATTTTCTTTTAACCGTGGTAAATAACAGTAAAAGATACTATTCACCAAAAATTATTTTTATCATTTTTTAATTCATTTTACTCATTGATGTTAATTGTGTCTCTAAGATTTTCAAAATTCCACTCAAAGAAGCGGTAAATTTATGTTTTATGTGAATTTGAAAATTCTCCTAAGAAATGGGTAAAAGACAGTGAAAAGTTCAATAAAATTTTTATATATCTAAAATTATTATAAACTAACTAAAATGAATTACATTGAACATATATAGGTATTATGTATTTATTATGACCTAAAATAAATTTAAATAAAATAAATAATTATTTAAATAAAAAGTCGTTTTAAAACAAAAACTCAATGTTTTTCACTATTCATCAAAAATTGAAAGTTTTTAGAAAACTACCAAAAATTGACCCTAAGCTAATTTTGATATTCCAAATTCAAAAATGAAGTCTATTTTAAAAAATTCAAAACATATATGTTGCATTTATTAATTGAAAATTAATTCCCATTGTCAAAACCAAAAGACATATTTTTAAGAAACAATAACTATCAAAAGATTAACACTTGTTTATGTCCAATTTCATAGTGAAATTACATAAAATAACAGAATTAGATTAAATGGTAAAAATATAATATATTTATACTTCCAAACCATTAAATGTTTTAATTTAACACTATAAATAATTTTGATTAAAAAAGTTGTTTTCAGTTAAAATATAGTATTTTTCACTATTCACCCAAATATGAATGTTATCAGAAAACCACCAAAAATTTATTGAAACTAAATTCTAATGTATTGATTCTAATGGAAATGTTTATTTTGTAAAATTTAATATATAAAAGTTTCAAATATTGGATTTAAAAAGGGTTCACCATTAAAAGGCTGTAAAAGTTCTTTTTCTGAAAAATACTTCTTTTATCTGAAAAAATGAATTAGTTCTTACATTATGTCTAAGAAACTCATAATATGGATTCTAAAATTATAAGGATTGTATATAGTTAAAAATTCAGTTAATATTATTCATAACTGATTTTGAATGGCTAGTTTGGTAAGTCGTGGTGTGCTTAAACTCGGTGTTGCGTGTAGTCCAAGTTATTAAATTAATTTGAAAAAATAACTTCCTATGAAATCTTGTGGTGTTAAATTCTTACCTTCTTCAATAAATTGGGTCAGTGCAATTTGAATTTTTTTTCAAAAATAAAAGGTTGAAAATAGAAAATACCTTTGTGTGAAAACCCACATCGGAAATTGGGTTAATAAAATATTGTCTTAATTAGAGGGAAAAAATTATATATATATATATATATATATATATATACATGACAAGTAGAGTTTCACTCTTCAACCAATTCCTACCACAAACTCATCTTTTACTCCAAAAGATTTCAAAATAAATATTATTTATCCTAATCATATAGGGTTCCAAAAATAATGAATTTATAATTCATTTTTCGGACTATTTAAAAAAACTAAATTATAAAAACTAGTACATCACATAGTTCAGTCATAGGTGATGCACCCTTGTTTCCCTTCAGTTGCGGGTTCAAGTATTGTGGCCTTGCCATACACGACGGGTTGTCGCCCGACCTCCAGGTTGTCCTTTTTAGGGCAATCCAAAAATAATCTCAAACTAAACTTATCCCATGTACTTCTGTCCAAACTCACAGTCCATAATTTATAAGGAAGGTAAACACAATTAAAATCCTTTTTCCCCATAATAACATGTGAACACTTTCATCATGTATTATTTTAAAACACTGCAACATCCTGAATTACCATAAAACCTTATTGATTACATTCATGCTCCCTTATTCCTTATAAAATACTAGATATACTTCTTCTATCCAAAAATGTTGTAAACACCAACAATGATGGAATATACAAGTCATTAATCAGTTCCAAGATAGTCAATAATATCCAATATAATTTATCCAAATCAACCATCTATTATTCCAAAATTACTACCTTAGTATCAGGACCATATAATCTCAAATTCCCAATGAAATAGTACTACAGTACAATCCTTATTTATTTTCATAACTCATATAACTCGTACATCTTCGATACAACACTGAAATGAAATAATTCATTAATAACATCATATGAACGCTAATCATTCCTCTTCATCTGTGGGAGTTTAATAACTTTATTATTATCCAACAGCGTCATTTGGGGCATACACTGATGATTTGGACATTGGTTCGCATAGTGTCCCAACTCCTTGCAGATGAGGCGTTGTACATTTGAAACATTTTTCTTACCCTTGCTGTCAAGCACATAGTGTCATTTTTCTCCAAACTTATAATAGTCTCCCATTCCCTTTATGCAAGTACCGGGTTGTTTCTTCCCATAGTTATCATGTATGGGAAAATACTTCTTTCCCTTTATCCATCTTTCTTTCTACCATCCTTTTATTCACTGGCTTCCCCTCAAAGCCATAGGATTCTGATAATTATTTACTTATCTTATTAACACAAGATATTATTTATTGATATGTTGAGAATACATGGAAGACTATTTCCCTTCTAAATTTTGGCTTATTACCGTGAAAGATATGATAATTCTTACTTTTTGGATCATATGTATTGTTGGAGTTATCATTCTTTCTATTGGGTGCTATTTCTAAACAATTGCATACACTAGGTTAGTTTATGAATCACAATTCATAATTCCACACAAGTAAAATACCTAACGTAAATTGATCAGTTTATGGATATAATACATAATCACAAAAATGCATTCTTTAAGGAGGTATATAATCATAAACACTTCATGGTGGATTGTAAAGAAAACGAGAATTATCCTAAGCATATCCCCCAAGAGTTTCGTAACTAAGAGTGCAGCAAGGCCCATTGTTCTACACCAGTTCCTGTTCGAGTATAGCTCAAAGCGATGTTTTTGGGTTTTTCCCCTAGGTAAATTTGTGCCAGAGGCGTCTCTACCTGCTCGTACTTAGACATAGATATATTGCTTGGAAAACACAAACAAATCTCTACAGTACCAAAATTCTAGGATGTTCTTCTATACTAATCCTCAAAGTCTATCATAGGGTAATGTGCTCTAATGATAGTTTATATAAATACAGTTTCCAATGTTATTGATTAACATTTTTCGATACCAACTGTAACTCCCCGACCCTAGTTACCCAGATCCAGTGCAATATTTTAATACATTGGAATGATTACAAGGAATCAAGTCCCGAAGGACCGATCAGTTTAACAGTCTTGGAAAATAGATTACATAAATGAACGTTACAACACAATTTGAAACATAAAACACAACATAGATAGTTCTTTGAGAATTCCATTTTCCCATTATCTTAACCCTACATATCAATCATAATACTTTTCTTGGAATTCTGTGAAAATAAAACATAAGAAAGGGGTGAGCTCAAATACTCAGTAAGGGTAAATAATTTAGCAGAAGCTATAAACTTTTAAGGGAAGATGTGTAATAAAAACAACAGCCTTTTAGATATAAACATGAACTTAATATGGTAAAAATAAATGAAAAATTTTCATATAAACATGCACATGGATATTCTACTAATCGAATAATTACATGTAATCACTAATTTCACAATGAGGGAATGCATAATACTAGACATCATTACCACACAGTCAAGGCCTCATGCCAAGACTACACATAACTTTTTTTCTAGGACTTGTCCCAAGACACTAGTTTTTCTCATGAGACCTACTTATGCATCGAGGAGCTATATCGGCCTCCACCTGTCACATATTATGTCCACTACATTCCTCATATTAAAATGTTGATACATAACATAAAAAATTGTATTAAAACTAGAATAAAAAATGTCAATACATTAACCATAATCCATTAATGTTATAAAAATTTAAATCCACTGTCAAACATATCGTAACTCATTCAATACGACATGGAAGATTGTATTATAATAAATCAACCAAAATCAAAAATAATATCCAGTAAAGGATGCTTCTATAGTTGAAAATGATGTGTATAACTTTTTCAAAGAAATGTCATTTTTTTAAAATCATTTAAAAGTCACACATTTACAAATAAAGTAATTTAAAAGTGATTTTTGAAAAAACGATTCCCATAACTCTTTGAAACTATTGAAAATATTTATCATTTCAAAATATTCATGTCCATATAAACAAATCTATAAAATCATTTTGAAAACATGGACATTAATTAAAAAGGTTCAGAATGATAAATCGTTAAAACATTTAAAATTATGATCTTGATAAAGATTACTTTTCAAAAATCTATAAAATATTCTTTTTGAAATCATTTTTATTAAAATGGACATGTATGATAAAAATGTCCTTGTAAATACTTACACATAAACAATCTCATATAATAATTAGATTGAGGAATTAACCCTTACCAATTTGTTAACATACGAAACATACACCCCATGAAAGAAGTATCATAAAACGAATATGTGAATACACGTAAATTAAATTGTATTACACAAATAATATAATTATCGGTAGTACATACACCACACAAAAGGTAATAGTGGCAATATGGCATGAATCTCACGGGAATAAGGAGTGAGATGGAAACCACTTACCTTGCACTTTCCTTTAGTCGAGGGTATGTTTAACCTCTTGTATAGAGACTATAGTATGTTATTAAATTATACCAGAACCATATTAATATTTATGATATCATACATAATTCATTTATTACTTTATACTACCCATTTAATAATAATTTCCATGTTATATTCATATTTCGGGTAATAATCGCTTTCTTTATCGTACTTGTTTTAACTTGTTACTCTTGATTGTATCACTTAGATCATGATTTAAATACTTCCAAAATAAAAAACATGATTTATATATCATATATATTTAGAATATAAATATGTAAAATAGTCGTATATATGAAATGGAAAATACCATTTATGGAGATGGTATTCCGTATGTACGCATAATCGTTGTTTCCGTTTTCATATAGTATTGAACGGAAGTAAGTGAATAAGACATATGTAAATACATAAATACCTATATATATTTATATTTATTTCTACAATAGAATTATTATTTAATATATTACATACTTATTAGTAATATATATTTTTATAATCGTCGATGAATGGTGATCTTGGAAATTAATCTCATCATGTTGTGGAGACGGTAATCCGTACGTACGCACGAGCGAAAATATCATTATTTTGATATTAAAATAATATATAATTGGATGTTATATCATATATACCGAATCCATATCATGTTATATTTATTATTTACATCAAATACATATCATTATTATACCCATCCAAATAATAATGTATTGAATAACAATTACACCCTGACGTGGAAACAGTATGCCGTACGTACGCACGTATCGTGACATGTCATTCAAAGGGTGGATAGAATAATGAATTTGGTTGTACCATCATTATAATAACATCACAGTATATAGAATATACTAAATGTATTATTTTAGAATGTAAACAACAAATAAAAAGGAAGTGGAAGAAGAAAGGAACTTGAAAGAGGGTGATGAAATCATTACCTCTTCATCGGGTACTTCCTTTTGATTTGATCAAAAGGGCTCCTTAGGTTGTATTTCTGATCAACCTAAGGCATATAGTTTTAAGGGAGGATTTTTGAGTGGGTATTTGGGTAGGGTTTGGCGGAGCCAAATGGCTTATAAGGCGTGAATTATAGTGATGGGGGAGTGCCTTTTTATAAGAGGTGTGAGGGGCACCTTAGGAAAAACTTAAAATATTATTTTATAATAAATTCATATTCGGTTTATAATGGATCCAAAATGTATTATTTAAAGTCTAAGGTGGATATGGGTCTAAAAACACTCAAACAATAAGTTTTAGACATGTTTAGGTTACCATTTTATCCTTATCATTTAGATTTAACTCTAAGTTAAATAGTTTGACATTTACCATGTCTCTTTGTATTTTTATATTATATAGTTAATAAAATTACTATATAATTCCAAGAGACCCGCAAGTGGTCCATTAATGATACACCTATCATTATTTAAGTCTCGTGGCCAAACCATAGGCTTTTAGGAATTTAATATCAATTAATAACCTAATATTTATTTGAAAAACTCTTTTATGTCAATTTTGACACTATTTGGTATTTTGTTTTTGCTAAATTCATAACAGCATTATTACATCAAAAAATTAATTAATCAAACCAACCATAATATGTTATATTAACCTATAAAATTAGTGTAATTCATAAAAAGACTCAAATTAAATTTATTTTTATATATATAATATCAATTATTTTAATATTTCATTAATTATGTAATTACTGCATCACCAATTTTTTTTCATAAATAATATTAATTATTCAATGTCTAAAAATTATAAATAAAATATAATTATGTATTAAATCTTTTTATCTTTATAATTAATATTTATAATCAAATTTATATTATGTATAACCCTATATTATAAAATTTTTATTTATTAAACTTTGATTTTAACTATTTTAACTCTTATTTGAATTAAGTAATAATAAATGTCCTAATCTAGTCTAAGTGGACCAAGGAGGTTCATATATTATTCCTAAGGTTGTTTTTTGTCGAATTATACTTATCCAATAGAACTACGACATGTGTTAGGATGATAATAAAATCATTTTCACCTTTAATTACCCTATTTACTTTTAACCGTGGTATATAAAAGTAAAATGTTACTATTCACCAAAAAATATTTTTACCTTATTGTACCAAATTTTACTCCTTGATATTATCCATGTCTCTCGGATTTTCGAAATTCCACCCACAGAAGCATTAAAATTATGTTTTATGTGAATTTGGAAATTCTCCTCAGAGATGGGTAAAAGACGGTGAAAAGTTCAAAAAACCTTTCATATATCTAAAATTATTATAAACTAACTCCAATGAATTAAATTGAAATTATATAGGTATTATTTATATATTTTTACCTAAAATAAATTTGAATAAAATAAATAATTATTTAAATAAAAATCTTGTTTAAAACAAAAACTCAGTGTTTTCACTATTCATCAAAAATTGAAAGTTTTCGGAAAAATACCAAAAATTAACCCTAAGATAATTTTGATATTCCAAATTCAAAAATGAAGCCTATATTAATAAATTAAAAACATTTATGTTGAATTTATAAATTTAAAACTAATTCCCTTTGTCAAAACCAAAAGGCGTATTTTTAAGAACCAATAAATATCAAAACATTGACACATGTTTATGTCCAATTTTAAAGTGAAATTACATACAATAAACAACATTGGATTAAATGGTAAAAATATAATCTATTTATACTTCAAAACCATTAAAATTTATAATTTAACACTATAAATTATTTTGATTTAAAAAGTTGTTTTCAGTTAAAATATAGTATTTTTCACTATTCACCCAAATATGAAAGTTATCAGAAAATCACCAAAAATTTATTGAAAGTAAAATATTATGTCCCAATTCTAATGAAAATGTTTATTTTGTCAAATATAATATATAAAATATTCAAATATTGGATTTAAAAAGGGTTCACCATTAAAAGGCGGTAAAAGTGAATTTTTTGAAAAATACTTCTTTTATCAGAAAAAAATGAATTAGTTCTTAAATTATGTCTATAAAACTCATAATATGGATTCTAAAATTATAAGGATTGTAGATAGTTCATAATTAAGTTAATATGAATCATAACCACTTTTGAAAATCTAGTTTGGTAAGTCGTGGTGTGCTTAAACTCGGTGTTGTGTGTAGTGAATGTTATTGAATTACTTTGAAGAAATAACATACTATGAAATCTGGGGGGTGATACATTATAAGGAAGGTTTTAGAATCTGGATTTTTTGGCCCACCATTTTTATATATGCTCATGAATTTTTCAAAATATGTGAAAAATGTCTGTTTTTCGGAAATTTTTCAAAGAGACAAGAAATGCCTCAAAAGGCACTGAATATTTGTGATATTTTTGATGTTTGGCTAATAGATTTTATGGGACCTTTCACAATGTAATTTGTAAATTATTATATCTTGTTGTAGTTGATTATGTTTCCAAATGGGTATAACAAAAAGCCACAATGACTAACGATGCTAAAGATTGTGAGTTTTTCAGGGAAAACATAATTCATAGGTTTGGAGTGCCCAGAGCAATCAGCAGTTATCCAGGGGCTCACTTCTACTGTTAAAGAATGGAGAATTTTCTGATGAAGTATGGGATGCATCATAAATCATCAACTCCCTATCATCCACAGACTAATGAGCAAGATGATGTTTCTAGAAGGGAAATCAAAGGAATTTTAGAAAAGATTGTTAATCCAAATAGGAAGGATTGGAGCCAAAGGTTGGAAAATAACTTATGGGATTACAGGAAGGCCTACAAAACCCCAATTGTAATGAGTCCATATAAGCTGATTTATGGGAAAAGCTTCCACATACATGTGGAATCGGAGCATAAGGTGTATTGGGCTATGGGGAAATTGATTTTGGACCTTGAAAGTGATGGGAAGGAAAGAATATTGAAGTTGAAAGAGCTTTAGGAAATTAGAAGGGAAGAATTTGAAAATTCAAGTATTTACAAATAAATAACAAGAGTATCCCATGACAAGCCGATCCAAACAAATGTTTTCTATCCTGGAGACAATGCGTAGTTATTCAACTCAAGACTCAAGCTGATGCCAGGTAAAATTTGTTCCAAATGGGATGTTCCATTTATAGTTTCTCATGTATATCCTTTTGGTGCTATGCAGATTATGAAGGATGGAGATTAGGATCTATTCACTTTTATTGTGCATTGGTTGAAGAAATTCCTTGGGACCCTACCATTAGATATAGTGGAGGAGATCACACTCCTCCAACCTATTTATCAATAAAACCCATCAGGTCGTAACTATCATTTACATTTTCTTTCTTGATATGACTCATTTTCAAATATTATTACATGTTTAAATCCATTTGAATGCACTGAGGACACTGCTTCAATTAATTGTGGGGGAGGGAACCTTTGTAGTTTAGTATTTTCATTTTATATTTGGTTTAATTTTAAAAAATAGTATTTTGTTTGTTTTTCTAATTTTTGTGTGTTTGTTTTTTAGTTTTTTGTGTGTTTTTGAAACCTTTGAACATAAATGATTATCATTTCCATTTTTGAAACCCATTTCAATGAGTGAACCAATGTATTTCATTAAACTAAGCTTAAATGAAAGGTGAAATAACTTTGTTTCAAGTTCAAATATTTTGTAATTTCATGAAAAGTACTCCTATTTTTAAATACCATGCCACATATCACTGTCTTTATTTTCAAAATCACTTTCATGTGAGGCTTCTTTACCATTGTTTTCATTTTATTTACATTCACCTAATTTCATGAGAGAACCCGACCATGCTTAATTTAACTAGAATTTGATTTATTCCTGTCAAAACTTGAGGGTTTATGGTACTTCTCTTTTAAATTAATGAGGCATTTATTTGGTTTTATGCCCCATTTTAAATATAATACTTTTTATTATGGCCAACCTTTTACATTAACCCTTTAATCCCTTAAATACATGAAATACCTATTATGTTAGACACATTACAATCCGATTTTCCCTATCCAACCTGCTCTTATAGTGAAATTGTATAATCTAGTTGAACTTAAGTGTGAGGTGAGATGTATTGTGGTGTACTACCTCATTTGGCGATACTTTGGGTCAAAAATAAAATGTTGAAGAGATGATGTTTATACTGAATATTTCATTTTGTTAAAAGTTGTTCCTTTTCTGGAGCTTTCATGATAAAAAATGTTGTGCCTTTCTGGATATTCTAATGTAAAAATAAAGTTGTGCCTATTTTGAGATTTCAAGAAAAACTATGTTTGAGAAGAATTTTTTGCTGGTAAAATGAAACAAAGAATGAACATTCCGTGATTTATTATAATTATTGAGCCAATCTATATATATAATAATCATAGGTTTTTTCACAGCCCTGTGTCTTCCTACCAAGCCTCCATATTAGTATTCCATTACATGTCCCACAACCAACAGGCCACGTCGCACCACCAAGCACTCCCATTTCTTCTCTGTGAAAAGATGATCACACTACCACTACCATTATACGGATATGTGACTTCTCTGTGCGCTCTGTTTTCTTCTCTGAGAAACCCTATCCTGGTCCCACTATTTTTCTCCCGGGAAGTGACCTAGATTTCCCAAGATCCCCGCCTCTATTATTTTCCAACTACCGATCTACCCATAGTTCGTAGCCCCTCGTCATAGACCTCTTACTTCTCCTATGTTGATATATAGTCGTTGCGTTCTTCATTATTCCGATTGCGGCCGTGGTAAGCCCTTTTTCCACCGACAAGTCCCCCAAATTCCCGATGCCTGCTTCAATCTCCCCCAAATTCCCAATGTCGTCATCAAATTCCTCCCAGACGCCTTAGGTTCTATCATGAACTTACTCAGTCATCGTCCTTTTCCTAGTTTTACTTTACATATCCTTCGTTTTCAATATCAAACTTGAAAATTCGTCCACAGCTATTCGAGCTCGTGATTCCCTTATGAATCAACCCCACTAAATTTGGCTATTCATCTAGAAAACTCCTTCTATACGGTACACTAAAAGTAATTCCCTTCAAAGTTTCATGATTCTGCTGTAACTCCATCCCTTCAGACCCCCTACTTATTGCAATTTATAGTAGTTGTTGAAGGGATTATTGGGATTAGAATTTCAAGGGATTCCATATTCCCTTCTAAGATGCTACAGGAATATTTTATTCCTGCACGCATCATCTTTTCATTTCAAGTATGACCTAAAATGCCTTTTGGAAAGCAGAAATGCTTCCCATTGCATTTATGGTATCAACTCAGTTCTATATACATCTGTCTCATTGACTGTTGTTTAAATCTTATTCAACTTTTTGACTTCAAAAAATATCTACTATAGTTTCTTGTATAATTTTCCTTGAAACTTAGTTAATATTAAATCCGGGTTTGAATTTTTATATCCAACTGCATGTTTTGTTGTCTGATTTCATATTACATGTTTTCAAAAAAATTCCTCTTATGGGATTGAATGCTGAAATTTCCTATAAACATATTACGACTATAGTTTTTCAATTTCTAAAAAAAAAATCTACCCCTACTCTGTTCTCTTTTACCCTATTATCTATTTTCATTCATAATGTAAATTACATTCCCTTTTCTATGTCCATTGTGAGTTCTCATTGCACACCTTGAAAATAAGATATAAAAAAATTCAATCATGAATTGCCCGTTGAAATCTATAGATGCAAGGTTACAGTAGACACTACTTACGAAAGAATGAAAGGGAGTTTGTGAGTTCTTTGTTAACTACTATTGTAAATGATATGCTTAATATACTTAGTTTAATAGTTTCATTCATTACACATGCTACATGTTCAGTGTCGAAAACTACGGGAAACTATTTAATGAAATCTACCGACCAGTCAATACTCCAATAAGTGAAGAAGTATCAATAGGTGACATCCCACATGGAGTCACACGCAAGCCATTATCATCTATATGTATCAATGGTTAGTTCAGTTTGAAGCCTACTATTGATGGAATGACATAAAAATGGTTTGTTTTCTAATATTGTCACTATAAACTTTTCATGTCAACTAAAGTCTTCCAGTGTCTGTATTCATTGACATTGCCACAATATTATTGGTGTCATATACTAGAAGGTATTGCCACCAGTATCATCTTTACTATGTATCTGAATGCATTTCAATCTAACCAACATATGTCAAACTACCCTACTTTTATTGTAGTGCCAAAATAGTTGTCTTCTCGGTCAAATACAAACATCTATTTCCCATCAAACCCTATAGATGCAAGTGTATAATGAACACAGCTAATTAATGAACAAAATAAATATGGTTTGTTTTCTAATATTATCACTGTAAAAATTTTCATTTCAATTGAAGTCTTCCAGTGTCTGTATTCATTGACATTGCCACAATATTAGTGGCGACATGTACTGGAAAATGTTCAGGTGCATCTAGCATTATGTTTGGAACTACAAACACTGAACCTCTACCAGAAAATATATTGAAAAATGGTGTCCACATATTTAGTGACACTATCTGTAAAAAAGGTGTTCCGTCCTCATTTAATTAAAAAATATACATTATATTCATATGTTAATATTTCCAGTCTTATTTGAATCATTTCTATTTTTTTCTCTGTGTATGTGAATATATGGAATTCAACAGAGAGGTATTGTTTTCATAACACTATCATTATCCCTCTTTGATTTATTCTTATTTCATTTTCATATTAACATATTCACGAGGGATTCAATATATAGAAGTCAGTAGAGAGGTATTGTTTTCATAACACTGGCTTTATCCCTCTCTGATTTATTCTTATTTCATTTTGATATTTCATGGATTTCACAAAGGAGATATTCTGATTATTTTTTGAAATTTCATCTGTTAATTAATGACCATTCTTTATCTTTGTACTGATTACTCCATTATGAATTTTGATCTTTTTAAGAATTGAATTTGGAATTGTTTTAATTTACAAATAGAAATAATTTAATATGAAATTTTATGTGTTATAAATGAACTCCTACCCATTTTACTAATGTCATTGAACATTTGATAAGAAGAGTGGAAGTGTTTAATTCACCGGTTTTTTGTTTATTATATAAATTTATAAGCATATTAATCATTTTGTTGATTTTATGATTGGCATGTGCATTTTTTAGTGCAGTAGGTCTCATTGCAAAAGGGAACATGTCAACCTTTCTAAGTTGGAATACTGTTTTTTTGTTATCTTAACATCAGTAAAATTTTTTCCCTCTATTGTATAATTTAACTGAGAAACAGACTTAACAAAGTCTATATGAACATACAAGGAAACTGAATAGTGGAAACTAGTGAATTCTTTAATGAATATATTGAAACAAGGAAATGCAACTCACCTATATATGTAGTAACATATATCTGTACCTGCTCTAATGTCGAGTTTCCCATCTTTTCCAAGGTACTAACACTTTTTGTACTTTATAGTACCTTAATTATTATGCACTTCTATTAAAAATTGATTTATATGTGATGTGCACTTTTGTAAACAATATTCACCATAGTTTCCATGTTTTCATTTCATTTAGATGTATTCTAGAAAATGTTGTGTAACATCCCAGGTAAATAAAGAATATGACATTTTCAAATTTATCCATATTTGAGAATAAAATATTAATATTACGTTAAAGTGGACGCTATGCTCGATGGCGTACCCAATACGCAACAACGAGTTTCTTGCGAATCATATGTTGCACTCTTATAATAAAATAATATTATTTTAAATGGTAGTTAATGTCTAGCCTTTGTAATGGCGGGAATGAATAGAACAAACTACAAAATGATTATATATGTTTTTCAAATATTTTTACATTTTACAATAAATGATAGAGTTTTTAAAATGCAAATGAATCAAATTTTAAGCGTAAACATTCTAATATTCTTTAAAAGTCCGATTAACCGCCTTTTGATGGAAAAACTCTTTTAAATCCACTTTTTTACAATTTTATGAGTTATATTTGACAAAATAAAATTCTTCTTTAGAATCAGGACATCAAAATTTAATTTGTGTAAATTTTTGGTATTTTTCCGATAAAGTTCATTTTTTAACGAATAGTGAAATATTTTGTATTTTAATTCAAAACCACTTTTTATTCTAATTTAATTATATGATTATATTATATTTTGAATTTTTTTAAAGTTAAATTAGAATATATTTTTACCATTTAATCTAATAGTGGTCATTTTAGTTAATTTCTCTATGAAATTGGACTTAAACTAGTGTCAATCTTATAATAAATATTGTTTCTTAAAAACATGCTATTTGTTTTGACAGTGGGAATTAATTATTAAATTAATTAATTAAACTTATATGTTTTGAATTTTGTCAAATAGAAATCATTTTTGAATTCAGAATATCAAACATAGCTTACGGTGAATTTTTGCTATTTTTCTGAAAAACTTGAATTTTTGATGAATAGTGAAACCACTGAGTGGTAGTTAAAGAAATTGATTTTCCATTTAAATAAAACATTGACACTTTTGTGATTTTATTTTCAAAAATTTGACATACATGGTTTTCATTAAGAAGTAAAATGTGGTTCAATGAGATTAAAATAATTTTTTGGTGAATAGTAACTCTTAAGTTTTTAATCGCGATTAGAGGTAATTAGTGTAATTTAAGGTAAAGATAATGTTATAATAATATGAAATGACATTTAAACATGTTATACACTTATTGGATGTGACATGGCCGACCATGACAATCAATGGGTCAACTTGGGGACCCCATGGAGCTACTTTGGTTGAAAAATGACATTAATACCGTTTTATTTAAAGATAAAATTAAAATGTCACCAACATGTGTTGTTTTACTCAAACAATTTTTACATCGGGTTATATAAGTCATATTTTTGACTGTAAATATTAATTATAAAGATAATAAGTTTGCCGAAATCATGATAGTTTTTTTATAATTATTAGACACTAAATAAATAAATTTATTTATGACACCGTGATAATGCATTGATTACCGCATAAATGAATGATTTAAATAAAATGAGAAGATAGGGTGAACTCTAAGTCTTACACTTGTCAAAAACCTATTTTATGGGTGTATTTCAAAACCTTATCACCTTAGCCTTGAAATATATCCTTTTGGGACCTTTAAAATCCGACAATAATTTTATAATAAAGTAATATTTTATAACTTTCCAAGAGTACCCCTCCTCTCCTCTTATAAAAGGCCCCCACCTCTACCACCTTACAAACACCACTCAAGCCATTGGATCGGCCAAACCCTGCCCATTTCATCTCTCCACATCCCTCTATTCATCATTGAAGCCTCACTTTTGGCATAATCTTTTCCAAGGAAGCCTTTGAGCTCAAATCAAATAGAGTTACGCGATTTAAAGGTAATGTCTTCCCTTGTGTTTTTTTGTTTTATTTTGCTTCTCGAAACCCCTAAACTATTTTTATTACGTTATTTTTTTAACAACAACAGTATAATTAATATAATAGGTTGTTTTTATATGAATGATTCGAGCTACACTTTCAAACACCTCCGTCTAATGGTTAAATAACATACTGTTTCTGTGGATAACGAATTACTGCCTCACAAAATGATGATTGTTCAATATTCTTTTAACACCTTCAAATGTGGACATTAAGATGTCACTATATTTATATATGATATATAATATGTTTATTTTTCACATATACATCTGTATTTTTCATTTATGGTTTCTATTGTGGGTAAACGTGATATATTCATTTTAGGAAGTGCAGACTACTGCCCCTCAAAGTGATTTGATTCATTAATTCCATGAATGGGAAGTATAAAGGATGGAATTAATGGTATTTCATATGATATCATAATGGAATTATAATATACCTTTATATAATTATTATTTCATTCCATTAAATACAAAAAAATTAAATGAAAGTAACGTTCATGCGTACGTACGGCTTACCGTCTCCATGAACGGTACATTTCATTTCTTATCTCCAAATGTTATGTAATATTATAAGTACAAATATATAATGGATATATATGTAATATTTTACTTCTAAATGATGGATATAATTCTGGAATTATAATATATATATCACCCATTTTTTTTAATTCCATTAATATGACAAATAATGAAAGTAGCATTCATGCATACGTACGGCCTACCGTCTCCGTGAACGGTGATTTTACTTTTTTATCTCCAAATGCTATGGAATAGTATAAAATGAATATATACTGGATATATATGATATTTAAAACATCAATACTATTCTGGATATGATGTACCTATAACAACATGGAAAATTCTTTTCCAACAAGTTCAATTTTTACTCATGTACCGAACATCGACAAAAACATCTGATATAAACTCACTTTATTAACCAATTTTTATATCATTATAATATGTGATATGAACTGAATAATAATATTTAAAGGAGGTCCTTACGAAATTATAAATTGACAAAATTTTATTATTCAGTAGATTAAAGAACGATCGAGTCATGTCGAACACGAGGTAAGGGGTCATACCCCTCTCTTTCTTTTTAAGTACACTCTTTTAAGTAATTCCTTTTAAGCTCATCTTTCTTTTGATTAGGATGTTCTTTTATATTAATAATATAGTTCTTTTTATGTTCATATGATTAGAGACCCTACATTCTCTCATAAATAATTTTTGGATGTTTTGAGTGGTGCCGTTAGGCTGCTGAATTTTCGTAAGAGATCCAACCTCTCTATTTCTTTTTAAGTACTCTCCTTTATGTCACATCTTTTAATCTCCTCTTTGTCATGTTGGGGGATGTTATTTTATATTCCGATTTATTTATATTTTATGGTAATATGATGAGAGACCATATTTTATCTCATCAATCCATTTTTGGAAGTTTTAAGTTGTGTCGTTAGGCTGTCGAGTTATCGTAAGGGATTATTCATCTCACTTTTATTCCCGTGAGATTTATGCTACATTTTCCACCATTTTCGTTGAATGGTAGATATACTGCCCATTATTATAACCTTTGTGTAATATAATTTCATTTATGTGTATTTACATCATTGATGTATTGTCCTTCTTTCATGGGGTGTATGTTTCGAAATATACCCATGTCAGTAAGGGAATCTTTTACCCTCATCTTTTTAAAAGACTTCTTTTGTTGGGTATTTTAATTTACAAATTGTTATATTGGGATATATTATTTTATATCCTTATTTATGTAAATCTTATGTACAAGTGATGAGATACCCTTTTTATCTCTCATCAACTAATTTTCTATATTTTGAAGTGACGCAGTTAGGCTGTTGAATTTTTGCAGGGGAACTTCATAACCCAATTTTGATTCATTGGGATAAACCTGCACTCCATGAATATGTCATTCTATGAATATGTGTGAATAAACTATGATTGTTTTACACTTAATATGAACTTCTATTTGGTGTATTCTTTTGTCACACATAATTAGGTAATTGATTTATCCTTAATCCTAGGATAACGTCTTTGTATGGGACTTCGTCTCAATCACCTTTCATTGAGGCATATTTTGTTTTATAAACAACCATCTTTTATATGGTGTATAAAACCCTTTTACTTTTACATTTATACAAAATGAATATTTTTATACGAAGCGTTTTACTAAACGACAAAAGGAAATGTTTTTTTCGTACGTATGCGGTGACAACAACAACTCTGCCGCCGTGACCATTATTTGAGTTTCGGCTTCCTCTACAAACCATACATTTTTTTTAAATGAAAAATAAATACCATGTTTTACTTTTATTTTATTTTGGTATTGAAAATTGTTTCATAATTTTTTTATATCAATGCTTTGTATTGATATCTTGTGATTAAAAAGTGGAAGTATTATGTTTCCTTTATGCATGTTTTATGTGATATGATTATGTTATGGTTTTTGGGCATTATTATGAAGATGGGTGGTTCTATTATAAACTAAGGGTGAGTGAGCCCGGTATAGATCTCCAATGCATTGGGTAACGTGAAGGTGTTAAACGTTAAGGTTTCTCCAAAGAGATTTAGGTAATATAATGTGATGGGTATTCCAAACGTAACCAAGAGGGTTACTCCCTACGTAAGAATGTTATGAATGTCGCAAGTTACATTTATGCCATATGATTTCTATGATTTATTCATGATTTGATGAGGTATGTTAAAATGCTTATGTTTTATGAGTAAGGTATGATTTCATACATGGACTAATAATTTCTTTTCGTACTTTTATATCCCTTACTGAGATTTTTATGCTCATCCGAAGTTTTCTTTTAAATTTTTTTCACAGGACATAAAGTTGAATAGGGTCAAGGATGGGATCAAGTAAATGTTAGGCTGTCTAAAACAAGGAACTATACATGACTCTTTTGTTCAAGAGTTTTTATTTTGTGATAAAAATGGAAGCTGAGTAGATGTGTCTACTTTGTAATCTTTGAGATGTAATAGTTATGTCCTAACTCTCTAAAACTCTAAACCTGAAAAAATCCTCAATGTGAATTATTAATTTTATTTAATAATAAGTAATGTTTAAGTTTGTGGCCTTATAGTTGGTATCAACGGTCGGTTTAGATAAATTTAGAGGTTAGAGTATTCTCTAAGTATAAGTGGCATTACCATAATGGTTAGGATTTCAGAAAGAGTCCTAGTTTTAGTTAAATTGAATGAGCAAGTATATCTTAGTGTTTGTCTTCCTCATTTGTACATGATGTTTTTGTTGATATACTCACACTGATATTTCTGTTTTTAGTGAATGGATGGATCTAGCAGGAACCAAAGTGACAATAGGTTTGAAGGAAACTGTCACAGTTCTCTGATTAAGAGACTCTATGAAATGGGGGATTCAATGAGGAAACTCGTTTTTGTTCTAAACCAACTATCAAGGAGTCAAGATAAACCACTTGAACCTTGTTATGTTCTGTAATGCATCATTTATGAGATGACTAATCGATGTGGAAGTTCAAGTAATAATTATAAAGGTAACTATTAGAATTTATATGATCATTACTTTTGAGGTAATTATGGGTTATTATATGTTATGATGGAAAATGGAAGGCATGAGATGAACTTGAGGTTAAATTATGTTATGGTTATTTTTGAAGATTTTATTTCTTTTTGGTAATGTTATTAAAATCATATAGTTTTGGAAAAATGACAACACACAGATCGAGTGACAAACCGTCACGTCGGACAAAGCTACAGGAATCGAACCCACAACCAAAGTGAGACTGGTATGTATCGCCTACCAGTGGACTACGTCAAGTCCCTGGTTAGTTTGACTTATTTTTTTTAGTTAGATGATTTTAGGAATCAAGAGTATGTTTATTTTGGGTTATCTATGGAGACGATTAACCTATCATGGAGGATATGTGATTAGGTTAATTACTTTTCAATCTAAGAATTTAAGAGCAACTGATGTTATTTGGAGATAAAAGTTAAATTGTACCTTGGAAGACTATGTGATTAAATTATTCAAATATTTGGGTTTCAATCATAGTTTGGTTTACTTTGAAGAATTTTATGGAAAATTGTTTATCAAATGGTCTTCATTGCATTTTGGGTTTTTTTGACACATTTAGGAGATTAAGAATAGATTATATTTTTATAAAGGATTATACTTTTGTGGATTATCTGATCTCATACTAACAATTTTGGTTTTGGTTTTTGTCTAAATAAATGGGAAATATATAGTTCTCTTTTTTGGATTAGGTGATTCTGAAGAAGTTGATTATTGTAGTCTTAATGCGAACAAGTCTTCCTAAATACTTGTCTTTTGGAGAAAATATGAGTTTGATTAAAGAATCTAGTAAAAGTTGAAAGTCTACGTGACAAGTAAGTATGTTTCATTATGATTTATTTAAGATCAAATATAAATTCCTCAATTAAGATTAACATAAAACAAAAATGATGTTTGTTACCTTTTCATAATGGGGAATCGAATACCGTTTAACCCATCACAAGTTTGTGATTTTCTTATGGTTAACAATCTCCTAGACATGTTTACTATCACTATCCCTCAGAACATGACCCTTTGTTTTTTCCACCATATCCATGTTCTCCTACATGGAATCCTAGTATGGGTTAACCCGGGTGACCTTTGTACTTATCTTTCTTTATTTTAAAGTGATTGTTTTACTGACTCTTGTTCCAATGTGGGATTTTCAATAAAGTTTCCAAGCCCAATTTTAAAAATTGTGAGGATGCAATTCCCCAAAGGGGGGAAGGATGTAACACCCCAGGTAAATAAAGAATATGAAATTTTCACATTTATCCATATTTGTGAATAAAATATTAATATTACTTTAAAGGGGATGCTATGCTCGATGGCGTACCCAATATGCAACAACAAGTTTCTTGGGAATCTTATGTTGCACTCTAATAATAAAATAATATTATTTTAAATGGTTGTTAACGCCTAGCCGTTGTAACGGAAGGAATGAACAAAACTAACTACAAAATGATTATATATTTTTGTCAAACATTTTTACTTTTTATAATAAATGTTAGAGGATTAAAAATGCAAATGAATCCAATTTTAAGTATAAACATTCTAATATTATTTAAAAGGTCGATTAACCGCATTTTGACAGTAAACCTCTTTTAAATCCACTTTTTGAAAATTTTATGAGTTATATTTGAAAAATTAAAATTCTTCTTTAGAATCGGGACATCAAAATTTACTTTGTGTAAATTTCTGGTATTTTTCCAATAAAGTTCATTTTTATCGAATAGTGAAAAATGTTTTATTTTAATTCAAAACATCTTTTTAATATAATTTATTTATATGATTAGATTGTATTTTGAATGGTTTTTAAAGTGAAATTATAATATATTTTTACCATTTAATCCAATAGTGGTAATTGGAATTAATTTCACTTTGAAATTGGACTTAAACGAGTGTCAATATTTTAATAGATATTATTTCTTAAAAACATGCTATTTGTTTTGAAAAAGGGAATTAATAATTAAAGTAATTAATGAAAATTATATGTTGTGAATTTTTTAAAATAGACATCATTTTTGAATTAGGAATGTCAAATATATATTATGGTGATTTTTTGGAATTTTTCTGAAAAAACTTCAATTTTTGATGAATAGTGAAACCACTAAGTGGTAGTTAAAGAAATTGATTTTTCATTTAAATGAAACTTTCCACTTTTTTGATTGTATTTTCAAAAATCTGACATACATGGTTTTCATTAAGAAGTAAAATTTGGTTCAATGAGATTAAAATAATTTTTTGGTGAATAGTAACTCTTAAGTTTTTAATTGCGATTAGAGGTAATTAGTGTAATTTATGGTAAAGATAATGTTATAATAAGGTGAAATGACCTTGAAACATACTGTACCCTTATTTTATGAGTCATGGACGACCAATACAATCCATGGGTCAACTTGGGGACCCCATGGAGCCACATTGGTTGGAAAATGACATTAATACCTTTTTATTTAAAGTTAAAATTAAAATGTCACAAACATGTGTTGTTTTAGTCAAACAATTTTTACGTGGAGTTATAAAAGTCATATTTTTTATTATAAATATTCATTATAAATATAAAAATATTTCCGACATCATGATATTTTTTTATAATTTTTATACATTAAATAAATTAATTTATTTATGACACCGTGATGATGCAGTGATTACCTCATAAATGAACGATTTAAATTAAATGAGAAGATAGGGTTAAATATAAGTCTAACTCTTGTCAAAAACATATTGGATGGGTTGATTTCGAAACCTTATCACCTTATCCTAGAAATATTTCCTTTTGGGACCTTTAAAATCTGAAAAAAAATTTATAATAAAGTAATATTTTATAACATTCCAAGAGTGCCCCTCCTCTCCTCTTATAAAAGGACCCCACGTCTACCACCTTACACACACCTCTCAAGTCTTTGGATCGGCCAAAACCTACCCATTTCATCTCTCCACATCCCTATATTCATCATTGACGCCTCACATTGGGCAGAATCCATTCCAAGTAAGCCTTTGAGTTCAAATCAAAGAGAGTTACCCGATTTAAAGTTAATGTCTTCCATTGTGTTCTTTTGTTTTTTTTCTTCTCCAAAACCCTAAAATATTTTTATTACTTTTTTTTGTAACAAAAGAAGTATCGTAAATATACTAGGATGTTGTCATAATAAGTATTCAAGCTACACATTCACACACCTCCGCTTAATGGTTGAACAACATACTGTTTCTGTGGATGGCGAATTACTACCTCACGAAACGATGATTGTTCAATATTCTTTTAACACCTTCAAAGGTGGCCATTAAGATGTCACTGTATTTATATATGATATATAATATGCTTTTGTTTTCCTTAAGCTTCTGTATTTTTCATTTATGGAATACCTTTATGGTTTCCATTACAGGTAAACGCAATATCATTATTTTAGGAAGTGCGGACTACCACCCCCTCAAAGTGATTTGATTTGTTAATGCCATATATGGGATGTATAAAGGATGAAATTAATGGTATTACATATGATATCATACTGTAATCATAATATTCCTTTATATCATTATTATTTCATTCCATTGAATACAAAAAAATGAATGTAGCATTCATGCGTACATACGGCTTACCGTCTCCATGAACGATACATTTCATTTCTTATCTCCAAATGTTATGTATTATTATAAGTACATATATATAATGGATATATATGTAATATATTACATCTAAATGATGGATATAATTCTGAAATTATAATATATATATCTCTCATTTTGTTTTAATTCCATTAATATGACAGAAAATGAAAGTAGCATTCTTGCGTACGTACGGCCTACTATCTCCATGAACAGTGCTTTTAATTTTTTTATCTCAAAATTCTATCGAATAGTATAAAATGAATATTTACTGAATATATATAATATTTAAAACATCAATACTACTCTTGATATGATGTACCTTTAACTACATGGAAAATTCTTTTCCAACAAGTTCAATTTTTACTCATGTACCGAACATCGACAAAAACGTCTGATATGAACTCACTTTATTAAAAAATTATTATAACATTATAATATATGATATGAACTGAATAATAATCTTTAAAGGAGGTCTTTATGAAATTATAAATTGACCAAATTTTTTTTTCAGGAGATTAAGTAACGATCGAGTCATGTCGGAAACGAGGTAAGGGATCCTACCCCTCTCTTTCTTTTAAAGTGCACTCTTTTATGTAATTCCTTTTATGCTAATATTTCTTATGATTGGGATGTTATTTTATATTAATATTAATATAAATTTTATGTTCATATGATGAGAGACCCAACTTTCTCTCATCAATCAATTTTGGACGTTTTGAGTGGCGTTGTTAGGCTGTTGAATTTTCATAAGAGATCCAACCTCTATCTTTCTTTTTAAGTACTCCCGCTTATGTCACTTCTATTAAGCTCTTCTTTGTTATGTTGGGGGGATATTATTTTATATTCATATTTATGTATATTTTATTTTAATATCATGATAGACCCTATTTGATCTCATCCATACATTTTTGGAAGTTTTAAGTGGTGTCGTTAGGCTGCTGAGTTTTCGTAAGGGATTTTTCATCTCACTTTTATTCCAGTGAGATTTATGCTACATTTTCCACCATTTCCATTGAGTGGTATATATACTTCCCATTATTCTACTCTTTGTGTAATATACTTTCATTTAGGAGTATTTATATCAATGATGTATTGTCCTTCTTTCATGGGGTGTATGTTTCGAAAGATACCCTAGTCGGTAAGGGAACCTTTCACCCTCCTCTTTTTTAAAAGACTTCTTTTGTTGGGTATTTTAATTTACATACTGTTATGTTGGGATATTTTCTTATATATCTTTATTGATGTAAATTTTATTTCCAAGTGAGGAGATACCATTTTTATCTCTCATCAACAAATTTTCTGAATTTTTATGTGACGCTATTAGGCAGTTGAATTTTTGCAAGGGAACTTCTTAACCCAATTTTGATTCTTTGGGATAAACTTGCACTCCTTGAATATGTCGTTATATGAATATGTGTGAATAACCTATGAATGTTTTACACTTAATATCCACATATATTTGGTGTATTTGTTTGTCACACATAATTATGTAATTGATTTATCCTTAATCCTAGGATACCGTCATTGTATGGGACTTCGTCTCAATCTCCTTTCATTGAGGCATATTTTGTTTTATACACAACCTTATTTTATACGGTTTATAAAACCCTTTGACTTTTACATTTATCCAAAAGGAATATTTTTATACGAAGCGTTTTACTAAACGAAAAAAGGGAATGTTTTTGTCGTACGTATGCGGTGACAACAAATTCTCCGCCGCCGTGACCATTATTTGAGTTTCGGCATCCTCTACAAGCCATACCTTTTTTAAATGAAAAATAAATACCATGTTTTAATTTTCATTTATTTTGGTATTGAAAACAGTTTTCATAATGTTTTTATATCAATTTTTTGTATTGATATCTTGTGATTGAAAAGTGTAAATGTTATGTTTTCTTTATGCATGTTTTATGTGATATGATTATGTTATGGTTCTTGGGAATTATTATGAAGACGGGTGGTTCCGTGATAAACTAAGGGTGGGTGAGCATGATATAGCTCTCCAATGCATTGGGTAACGTGAAGGGGTTAAACGTTAAGGTTTCTCCGATGATATTTAGGGAATATACTATGATGGGTATTCCAAATGTAACCAGGACGGTTACTCCCTACGTAAGAATGTTATGAATGCCTCAAGTTACCTTTATGCCTTATGATTTCTATGATTTATTCATGATTTGATGAGGTATGTTAAAATGCTTATGTTTAATGATTAAAGTATGATTTCAAACATGGACTAATGTTTTCTTTTCGTACTTTTATATCCCTTACTGAGTTTTTTATGCTAATCCAATGATTTTTTTGAAATGTTTATCACAGGACATAAAGTTGAATAAGGTCAAGGATGGGATCAAGGAAATGTCAGGCTGTCAAAAACAAGGAACTAGACATGTCTCTTTTGTTCAACGGTTTTTATTTTGTGAAAAAAATGGAATCTTAGTAGATGTGTCTACTTTGTAATCTTTGAGATGTAATAGTTATGTACTAATTCTCTAAAACTCTAAACCTGAAAAGATCATCAATGTGAATTATTCATTTAATTCAATAATAAGTAATGTTTAAGATCGGGGCCTTATATGTTCAGCCCACTATGGAAAGCTTCATAGGTTGTAATACTATACCTATTACCCTTAATATTCAGATAGATTTATACAATCGATACCATATAGTTTCTTCAATTGCCTCAATAGATTCAAAATTCCCTGAAATCATTACATTATGAAATTTTTTACACTTTTTGCCTACTTAGGATAGTTCCCTTCCATTACTGAACTTTTAATAGTTACTAGATTATAGATTCAAATATATATTCCTAAAGTAAAATTTAAATCCCTTAATAAATGAATCTATTTATTTTTTAACAATTAAATAATGGTTTCTCTAAAAAAAATTTATAAATATTACTATTTGATAATTTAAGGTTTTTAATTATGATATTTCTTTACACTTCAGAAATTAGCATATGTCATCGAAAGTGGATCAGAAATCCAATTTTTTCAGGAAATATCATCAGCAATTTTCCTTTACATCATTTATTAGGTCATTTATTTTTTTCATTTCTTCTAAATTTGTTAAATGACATCTTCTCTAATTTCTTTTCTAATGCCTAAAAACATTAACTATTTTTACTGATATCTCTATACATACTCCTCATACCATGGAAAAGATGTCACAAATATCTATAATTCAAAATAACTATTGTAACGAATATGGGATATGGTGGAAGTTAACTATAAAACAATTCCACACCTTTGGAGGTTTGGGATAACTTTATTTCTCATGTCATTACATTTATTCAAATTTAAATTTTACAATTTTGTTTTCATTATACTCATTTATTGTATATCTTGTACTAGAGGTTCATCTATTGGTTCCAGTTAAAGCTCCATTAACCAATTACAAAGTAACGATGATATAAATCCAATTTCCAATGTTGACATTAACATTAAAATTTCAAAAAATATATTATGATCAGAATTTCTAGTGCCGGGTTTGTTTATGTATGTACCTTTTATATTATTAAATTTTATTTTAATTTTTATGTATTACTCCCTTTTACTAATTGATTAATATATTTTCATAGGTAATCATCTAAATTGTAGATCTGAAAGATATTCTGTTACCCTACCTTATATAATGGATAAAATATTTACATGTATTCTAGAAAATGTTCCACCAAAAAGTAATTTCCTATGTTAAAGCCCACAAGATACTAATGATAATATAAATCCCTCGTCTACTTTAGTTTCACAGCATATGAAGACAATTGGACACAAATAGAAGATCGTTGTTCCCTTGATGAAGTGCCAAGGGAAGAGTGTTCTTTCTTTAAGATGTTTTTCTTGGATTAGGTAATCACGACGTTCTCAATTCCTTGATTCGTTGTTTTGAGTAGAGATTCATGGTGTGATATCATAATATCAAAGCTGCTTCATTGCATTTGAGTTAGATTCTCTTGATTGTACATCATGAAATGTCTAAGCATATTATGTTTCATCCACATACTATATCATTAATTTCTTTTACCAGGTTCAACTGTTTTGAGAATTTCACAGTTATGATGCATCTCAAACTAGATTCTACTGCTTGAAAATGGATGTTCTATGATTCTTCTCTCATATTTTGTTTGAATAAAAAACAATTTTTTTCAATAGTTAAAAACAATTTGTTTAAATTATGTTTTCTATTAGACAAATATCCATATTGGACATTGAAATAAAATTTTCCATAACCATTGTTGACAATTGTATTTATTCAAGTGTTTGATTCTTTTAATCTATGTCTATGTGAGGTAATTGCTACTCTGAATTTTCTTTTGTTCTCACAGATTTAGAGTTAGTTTATAGTTTTTAAAAGTATTGAAAGATTGTAAAATTGATTAATTACTCTGAACTTTTATTTTCTTACAGTTCTCATAGATTTAGAGTTAGTTTCATAGTTTTTAAAAGTATTGAAATATAGAAAAATTGATTAATTACATTGAAATTGTATTTGCTTATAGTTTGCAATAAGTTTATTTCTCTTTCCAGTTTGCACATATGTAATATAGCATAGTTATATATTTTCTTTGTAACCATTAGGAAGTGAAGTTATTAATGGTGATGGATGTTGTTTCTATAATCTGCACTGGAAGTGGTTTCTATAATCTACACATCCATCATTGGGGTTATGATGTATTGTTTTGGTGATGTAGCTGAGGCAGGTATCTGAAAACATTTTCTTGCAGGAAGCCTTCCTTCCACCAGAAGAGAGGGACATACAAAAGAAGCTCGTCTTCCACCAGAAGAGAGGAATGAAGATATTTGCAAACACCTCTGCTGGGAAAGAGGATTCGATCTAGGTGTAGAGTTCCCACACCATCCATAACATGAAGGCCACAATCCAGTGCAGTGAGGACATTCCTACATATGATTAAAAGAAGGTTTTTGGACACGACCTTCTTGAGGATGGGTATACCTTGCCAGATTACAACATACAAAAGGACTCCATACTCCACATGCTTCATCTAGTGAAGGCTGAAATGCTGATTTTTATGAAAACTACTTCGGGAATATATGTTTTGTTCCAGGTGGAGGGTTCTGACACCATCAACCGCCTCAACTTCCAGATCCAGTCTAGGAAGACATTCCAATTGATAAATAGAAACATGTTTTTTATTTTCGGAATATATATGTTTTTAAATGAATTATGTATTCTTGTATCTATATATATTCACCAGCATTTTCTTCATATTGGATGATTCTATAAACATGCACCTTTTCTTACATTAATTTTCACATCTGCTAAATTTTTCTATGTTTTCAAATTTGAATTTCTTATAACTAATGCTGAATAGTAATTAATTATCTATTTTAATTGCAACAGTATGATTTAGAAAAATCTATTTTGAAAATATTTGGTATATATAATATCCATGCATGGTTTCTATCCTCCATATATGGTTACATAGATAACTAGAAGTCAAATTGGGAGAAAAAAACTATCTTAGAAGACTTGTCCAATACTGAAATTTCAAGTAGTAGGTAAAAGTATTTTCTTTCACTACATACTGAATCTTACTTGTATTTACTGTGAGTTTTCATTCAATTATTTTGGACTGCGTTTTAGGTATCCTAATTCCCCTTATGGACTTTTCTATCAGGTTTTAGTACCATACCAGGATCAGGTCAGCAACAGGAAGGGAGTGAAAAAAGGCATGCCTCTCTACAAGGATCCAAACATTGGCAATATGAATGATTCCAGAATCGGCAGTTAGGACGAAATTTTTTTTGATAGAGCTGCATATTTAGCACCAATGTACACATACTCTAAAACCATTACCCATTTTTAATGTTGTCACACATGTTATTACAAATAAAGAACTATGTATACAAAAGTTCTTATTTGTCATTTGTTTCAAAACAATTTGTAATGAGTATCTACCACATTTTCATTTTTAGTGATTCAATGTTTATTTTCACTATTTACTATTTCAAATTTTTATATTCTGATTTCTCCATGTGAAAATAATGTCTCATTCCCTTTGATATATGTTTAATGATACATCATATTTTTTTTGTATTTTTTACATCATGTTATTTCCTTTTGATTTCTTTTCATATATAGTTTTTGATACATGTTCTTATTTTTCATTTATTCTATTTTTTATATATCAATGAAGTTTTAATTTTAACTTATTTTAACTAATTTTAATTATTAACTACTCAAACAATTAATAAATTTTTGAAAATTATATTTGAATTACAACGTTGTGCGTATGCACGGGAGAGGTACTAGTTGTCTTCAAAGGGGGAGAAAAGGAGAAAATGCTTTAGTGAATATTAGAATCATGTAATTTTTCGTCAAAAAGTACCAAGCCCTCCTTTTTTGCCTTAGAATTTTTAACATCTAAATCCTACCAACCGAAAGCCGCAAAACAACCCTGAAAAGTCCTCATGAGAAACACATATCCTTGACTCACATCGGGTGGAGAAGTAGTAATTTATCAAGCCTATGGTGACTCTTGTGTGAGTTTGGATGAGAAAAGCCTTGTTGAACATTTAAATTTGCGAGATGAGAGACAATTCATGTGAGTTAGGTGTTTTCTATTCATGGGATAAGAAATGAAATGGAAATATATTAAATAATATAAAATGGAGAACTTGAAAAAAAATTGATAAAGCATCATATATTTTTGTTTCTTGGTATGGATTTGGTAGATCTCGTGGGTATGTGTTTTTTATTTGATTTGATTTGATTTGATTGTGATGTTTAATTGACTTGGAGTCCATGTTATAAGTGTAGGTGAATTGATAAAGAAAATATTTTCAATTTGTTTTACATTGAATATCATTATTTAAAATCCCATAAATGTGTTACTTTATGATAAATTTCCTCATTTAAGACTAGATATATCATTGAGGAATTTTAATATTTATTGAAGAATATCATCCATTTCTACTTAATATGTTTACACTAGGTTTTCACGCTCACAAATGAATATGCAATAGCAATATATTCATCACATCTTTATACATTTTATCATGATTATTATTTTATGTGATCAATCGATAATCATTCACTTTCATAAAATAATAAAAGATGCATAAAGGAAAAACATACCATCCAAGTGGTCTTGATCATGTTATTATGATTGATCACCAATGGATCAATCTTAACCTAGGGGTTTCCATACCTGAGTTGACTCCTAACTTGTTTCGTAGCTCGACCCCAGTGCAATGTACTCGACCCACGTTACGATTACCACCTCGACTTGGCCGGGTCTTCATATTAGAACTTCATCATCTATTTACAAATATACTCACACGCAGGTGAGGGGGTCTAGGAGTGCAATGTACAGTAGGTGCATTTGAAACATAGGCCCCTATATATATTTGAATTAAAATATGGTGATATGTAGACCATCAGTTAACTACATAATTACTGCAATCATCGCATACAATAAATAAATAAATAAATAAATAAATATAGACATGTACAGGTTGGTCACTAGCTCAAGACCAGTTAGTACAAAAATAACATGCAATAATTTAAACAGTAAAAATTTAAATAGTATGAGGGTGTTTCAATAAATTATATAAATTTAAATAAATTTAAATAATTTATTTATAGGTTACAACGTTAATTTAATTATACATTCAAAAAATAAATTAGACCATTAATTTAATTTAATTCTCAAATTTAATTAAAATTTTGGATTCTTTAAAAACATAAACCATGTTAATTTTCATTAATTCAAATAAAAAACTAAAATTAAATTAATCAAACTAATTTATTCAAAATTATTAATTTCAACTGGGCCTAAAACCAACATCGTGACCTTTTGCAGACTGAATTCTTGCAACATGGGCAAATTTGGGCCTAAAAAATCTTGTGGAGGGGTATTCTGGAATAAGAAGATCTGACAATACTCGTTCCATGCCAGGACAATTTGTCTCGGCTCTAAAGCGGGGCATGTTGGGTCTAACAGGACCCATGTAACTAACGACATGCTATAAATCATTTTTATTTAATTATTTAAAAGAAAATAATACAATGTACAAGACACAATTCCCAGAGGATAAGGACTCATAGAGGTGGATAGTAGTGAAGACCGAGGGCATCAACTTGTCCGAAGTGAACCCCATTGGAAGAAAAAGAACTGAGACTGGAAAAGATGAAGATTCGCTCAAGACAGTGGAAGATGTCCGGTAAGACATTGGATGGCAGTGAGGATGGGCATAGTGGTATGAAGGGGTTTGGGCTCACATATCTGCAGTGGCAGCGAGAGACTCATACCACAATGGAGAGCCAAAATCAGGAGGCAGTCGGACGCAGCAGTTCCCGGGGTCATGATCATCGGAAAATCGTGAGACTGACTCTATAGTGGTGGCGACTGAGACTGGCACTCAGTCTAGGTAGACGGGGCGACAATGGGACACCTAGCCGGAGGCGACCCACGACAGTGCTCGTGGTAGGAAGTGAGGCCAATAGTGGACTCCGGTCTGGTAGGATCTGGGTGATGCGGTTTTACCGCTGCAATGCCTGGTCAGATCCGGGCAGTAGGGAAATATCAAGACAGTTGATAAAAGCTGGTGATGGTGGTGAAACCTCGAGTTGAAGATGGTGGTGACAACACATACGGGAGAGGTGGTCGGTGCCTGATCTGGCTAGTACCAGGATGCCGAGAAAAGAAGGTGATGGGGTCTGTCATGGGGAATGCCAGGTAACCACAGTTATCGACCGAGGGGGAAGGGGAGGAGAAGTTTCGCGGAATTCAGTCTTTGAGCAGGGAGGAGTGGTACTATGCAGGTCTCAATTGAGTGAGAGGGGAGGAGATCGAGGGTCTCAGTCCTCCTCTGATGCTCTTTTTTCTCATTTTCACTCGTCAAGCCACCAGGCCCCATGATGGAAACCCACTCAAATAAAACAAATACTTCCACAACGTCTTTCCAATAAAGGAAATAATATTGGGCCATGCTTGTTTAATTAAGATAAAAATTAAAAACAATTATATATTAAATTATATATTAATTTTTTAAATAATTGGGTCATCACCAGAGTGACCAGATTCCGGCTGATCCTTGGTAAGACTCCAAAAATTTCTAGAACATGTATAAACACACACACACACACATATGTATATATTAAACCAAGTTCTTCAAAACAAATTAGAATTCAAAAAACACTGATACGTTACACATATTTTTGATCCATTAACAATTTTCAGATGGTCGTTACTCCATTCAGAAATGGATCAATGTGTGGTTGGATCCATCAGAACCATTGTAACACCCTCTACTTAAAATTTAACGATATTTAATTTTTCCTTGACATGGAAAAATCATGAATTCCTCTAATACCAATTGATGGTACTAGGATGCCCAGCTGAAGCTGATGAGTAGTGAATTTAAAAAATTCCCATCACCGGAGTAATAAAACATCGTCTACTCCACCGATGTCATCCTGGTATAGTTTGCGGATCATGCATGGTTTATCAGAGAAAAAAAAATAAAATAAATGTATACCTCATTAGGATCTGAGGCGCGCAAGCCTGTTGGAAGATGAAGAATTCTATTGCTTAAAGGATCTGACACTAAATCCTTCTAGATCTTCCACACATGCTTCTTGAATATACTCATGCACTGTTTATTAGAATTCAGGTGCTAGCATTGAACTTCGATGACCACTTCACTATAGTCATGATCACCACGATCCATCATCTTCAATTGGAGAAGACAGAACTTAAATCTCTTGCTCAATTGAGAGAGTATCTCTATAGGATTTAAGAGGTGACCGAATCTCTCCCTTCCAATAGATGAATAGTATTCATCGGAAGATCCTATCTCCCCATATATAGTGGAAATATATAACACCTGGCTCTGGTTCCAGTCCCCTGTGTAATAAAAATCAACAATAAAAATATTATAAATAATTATTTATGAAAAACTAAATTGTAGCAAAAATATTATTTATATTTTATCACTTTATTGTAATATATATTAAATATATTACATGATAATATTCTTCCATTAACTTGACTCGCATCTCCTGATAATATTAAATGAATATGGAATATTACATTAATATTCATTCGAATAATTTTTTCCCATATATTTACTTAATCACTTGTAAATACATGTAATAAATAAATTCAACCTAATTATTCCTTGCTTGAATAATATTGAATTTATTTATTCCTTGGTGATCTAAAGGACATGGATAATACATGGACATCATGGTGGGTCCCACCAAGTTCTATAGTCTCATTCAACAGAATAGGGCTGATTCTCAATGTGCTATTATATGTGACCCTCTAGGCCCTTATCTCAATAGTAATGAATAATATTCACAAACCAAGAGCAAGATTTAGAAACCCATCAAGGCCCCTATAGAGTTAAGGATAATTCAAAGAAATGACTGTCTTCCTACGAACATGCTCTGTGTAATAGAATCTCTTTGTCATCAATATCTCATAAAGTAGGACACACACTTGTGTCATCATTATTTTTCTTGATTTATTGCTTTTTGATCTTTTTAAACATACATAACTTTTAATACCATGGCCATGGATTTCAGGAAGGTAATACCATCATAATCAACCATGCCCAAGATATCTATTCTTCAACTCACAAGAAACAAATCATATCTTGAACATTCAATCAATTTAATGCCACCAATAACGTACCCAACACAAACTATGTCATCACGACTTCATTGTAATGTTTAAATCTTGCCTCAATGTACACAATCAAATGACATACATTGATAATTATCTCAAGTGTGGAGACCATTACACAAGTTCATATATAGGAATAACTAATGACACCTGAAACATGTGGTGTTCATATTGGCGGGTCTATCCTCATGATCTCAACTACTAGAGATCACCAAGTGTGAACTTCCTGAGAAGAAGTATCACTGCTTATGATCCCCCATCACATGATAGTCGCACATCAATTGTGTCCTATCGATATAATTTATTGGGAAAATTGGACATTACTTTAATATTACAATCACTCTATCTATGGGTTCTCATTACAGCCTGGGATCTTTTATAACCCTTTGATATGACACATAATCTAAGAGAATCTCCATAAATAATGTGGACGCGAAAGTATCAATATTGTGATGGTATGATAAACACGTGTATACATACAAAATTTTATACATGTATTGGTAATAAAATTACATTACATGTTGGGTATAGGGCACCCAATTTCAACACATTGGTGGTTTTATATACGAAATGAGGTGGATTTATATATTATATTGGTTTTGAACTATACATAATAAAATAACCCAAAAAAACCATCCAATGGTTTCTACCAAATGGGAGTTGTTATAATAATTTTATAAGTACAAGAGCCAAACATAACAAAATGTTCTTTTCTATAGGTGAGTCACACTCTTAATGAAATGATTTAAAACATTTAAAATATATTATTGGTTTTGGAGGATTCATAATTGATGGTTTTTCTGGAAATGGGGGTGACCTTGTTTGTTTTAGGTTCAAACATTCCAATCGGTTTCTAACAGGTGTTTTTGTAGAACCGAAAACATCTAATGTTTCTATATCCATTTGGATCTACTTTCCAAAGGTAGGTTCTCATTAGTTGTGGACAGATGAGGCTTATGAATTTTCATTGGTTGAGAGGATGGGAGGTCAGGCTCATCACTCCCTTTTTTGGGGAATTAATACCTACTCTGGGACTCTCTTATAGATTTAAGTTATGTTCATGAATACTTATTAATTAACCGAGTATGAATGTAAATTTTCCTTTAGATTTTTCAATCTGTGATTGATATGTGATATTTCAAGAATTTTATATATGCATTTGAGGTTCCTTATTAATGGAGAATCATCTGTATGTATTGAAGATTCTTATTCAATGGTATCATTCAATACATTATATAGAAATCTCTTGGTCATTATGATGACTATACTGGTATTGAAGACACTCATTGGGGCAATTGAATTTTATTGTCATTCAGAAATACAAGGATTATTTCAGAGTTGGGATCGTACCCGCAGATGGGATACCTATGTATCCTTGTTAAAAAAAGGAATAAAAACCCACGTAGTTCGATTGGAAGGATTTAGTTTAACGTCATATGGGACAGAAAAGAATTAATGAAATATGGGCTTGAACCTTATAAAGGCTTCCTACGTAATCTAGTTTAAAGGTATATATCAAAGCCCACGTAGTTTGGGGAGAGAAATATGGGGTTTATGCATAGGTTAATGTCCCCAAAAATATATTTCATGATTACTTTTACACTCTAAGCCCACATGAGAAATGCTCGGTGTAAGAAAAAATAAGTATTAGTAAACTTGAAAATGGTGCCACAAAAGATGTAGTTATGAGAGATGATGTGGGGCTTATGTATGTATGAAGGACCAAGTAAATGAAGGCCAGGACTTCGGATAGAATCCCAAGAGCAGAGACCATTAATGTATTTGTACTTCATGAAGATTTGGAATTTTAACCCTGCACTTACTCCTAAGAAGGAGGCCCACTTAAAGGAGGATTCCCGAATTAAAGGGGACTTATAACTTGGGGATTAATCCTGAGAAAGAGTCCCAATGTTAAAGGAACTTATGATTTGGGGCTTAATCCTAAGGAGGAGGCCCAAATTAAAGGGGACTTATGATTGGGGCTTAATCCTGAGAAAGAGGCCCAATTTAAATACCTCTTAGATAACGAAGACAGTAAATGAACCATTCCATAAATGGATTTGAAAAGGGTTTTGAAGGCCATGTCTTGAAGAAGAGTGGTGGATTTGAGGAAAGGAGGTGACTAGGAAGGAGGATCGCAAGTATGGTTCTGGTGCACAAGTTCTGGTCACACAAGTATACTTGCACGACATGAGTCACCTTGGGCGACGAATAATTTATAGGGTAATACATGGGAGACTATGAACTGAAGCACTTATTATCATCCCTAGAGGCTTCTAAAAGATTGGCGTGCAAGTTCCCTTGAAAGGGAAAGGTGGCGCACAAGTGTTTCCACTTACCTTAACGATTGGACACCTAGGCACACAAGTATCGATGAGTTCTAACACTTAGGCCTTATTCTTCCTCTTTAAAACTTCCATTATTGGCAACTGAATACCTTAGAAGTGTTCGAAAGATGTCAGTCAAAGATTTGGGCGACCAGAGCTTGAATATGAGTTTTGGAAAATTTGTTCTCCAAATGGGGGCCCACAGGGGCTATTTATAGGCCACTGGGCATCTTAGGTGAGAAAAGGAATAGGGTGTGCAAGTGACTTGTGCGTCCCTTATGTGGCATGCAAGTGACTTGCATGACCAGAAGGAAACTTGCGCGACCTCTTCTTAAAGGGTTCATTGTTCATGCCTTTGTCAATTTTTTATGTTCCTCAAATGATGACTCTTCTTATGCTTAAGGAATTCCCCTTTTCCATTCGTTATACTCCATGATGGAAAGGAGAATCAAAAAAATTCCCCCCTTAGTGTTGGATCTAAAATAGGAGAGAGGATTTGACTCTGAGAAAAATTAGAAACGAGAGTTCGGTAGCCCGAAGGTGGTAGGCGCGCAGGTTATGGAATGCAGGTTCCGGCACCTAGGGTTGCGAGATCGCCAATATATATGGGTGTTACTTCGCGCTTCTCATCCTTTCTTTTGATTTTTTTGATCTCTCATCGTTAAAGTGTCTACATCTTCTTTGGTCGCTCGCTTTTTTTTTTCTATTTTGCACTTCTCCAGTAAGATTTTGACTTTCCCGATAGTACTTGTGCGACCATACTTGCACGACCATAGTTGCACGACCGCACATGCGCGACCACACATGCGCGCCTTAATGCCTTAGCCATTTTTTTGTTTTCTTCAAAATTATTTCATAAAAAACAAACTTATTTAATAGTTCATTGTTAGATCTTTGTGCAGATTCAATGGCTCCAAAAATAATTGGATCGGCAGATGAGTTGGCTAGCAAGGGAATTGATGATATGATGAAAATCATTTGCCATGCCTATTATAATATCTGTGACAGTACTCATTTATATTTGACCAAGTACTTGAAGAAATATTATTTAAATTTCCCACAGAGTATTTACTTGCCTTTATATGGCCATAGTCATCTGCAAGGAGTCAACGTTCCAGATGCAAAGAACTATATTCCTCATTACCGGTTACAAACTTCCACCAATTTCACTATAGAAAATTTCTCAGTTGCAAGATCATTTGTTAATTCTAGAATAGTAGAGATGGAATACATAATGCATCAGAGACCATGTGCTCCAGATCTGAAACCTCACAAGCCTGAGCTGCAACCGCATTTCTATCCCTCCATTTTCCAAAATTCACAAATGGATCAATCCAAGGGATGGGAAAAGAGTTGGGATTTCTATCAAGGAGGAGGTGTAAATCCTACTTCGATGTGGGCTTATTAGGTGATACAAACCTATGTAGAGTGTTTTGAAGATCTGACGGGAGCTCCAATATATGAAGCTGCCTGGGCTGGGTAAACATATGTCTATAGGAATGATAATTTTGTGCCAGATCTAATCAGCCACTGGAGCCCAGAAACCAATTCTTTCCATATTACTCATGGAGAAGTAGAATCATCTTGTGGGATGTATACAAGATCTAAAGGGATCTAATTTTAGGAGATATGTATGATGAATTCATTCCCCACAAGGTGACCTGGAATGATTCGGAGAAGACTCCAGCTTTGGCTAGAGAGTTTTTGAAAATTTTCCACAAGATCAAGAATTCAAAGTCCACCACAACTCATTATATAAAGGATATTCATCCAAAGGAATTGATGGATATTTTTATTATCAATAAGAAGGAGAAGGGGGCCACCTGTACTCATCCTACCAGTTGCCCCAGAACAGAGAAGAGTGGTGCTTTTGGCACATTGTAGCCAACTCTGGAAGAGGGAGATTTTGAAAAGTGGGGGTATGAAGTGGATCAATGAATCCAAGAGAAGACCCATCTCATGGGATTTTTAGCTTTGTGGATTAGTGTTTATCTTATGCCAGTTAGGTATTCAAAGGGAGGCGTCAGGCCAGGGCCCTTCATTGTTGCAACCAAGTTGGCTGAGAGAGAAATGGATGGGTTGGTCACCCCAATTTTGACGAAGATTCATATGAGCTTACTCCATTTCTATATGGGTAAGTCTCCCTTGTTAATAGTGGGACCATTCCATGTTTTGTGGGGATGGATTTCCACTCACATCAGGACTTATGCTATACAGAGTAAAGTACAGGTTCCTGGAAGTTCTTTTAGGCCATCAGTGTAGGCATTTTGTGGAATTTCTCCATTGTCCATCAATTCTTATAATATGAAGGTGAGGCTAATCATGTTTAAGGAATTTCAGTTCTTTCGGTATGGAAACCTGCCAACCAGGCAGTTTGTTGATGATGGAACAACTAGCATGGAATTGAGGTTTTATATGCTAGCTTACAGAGATGGTGTACTGGCCTCCAAAATTGATGGACAGATTATATGAAAGGAATATGCTCCATATAGATTTTCACACCAATTAAAGTATCTATAGAAGATTGTTGTATCCCCTCTTGTTCTTGTTAGGTCAAAGCTGCATCCAATGGTTGCCTAAAAACTATGGTTGCTGACAACTATGGAAGTGTTGGATCTACCAGTTGTTGGAGTGGCAAGTCAATTGACTATATGGTATGCCGAGAACTAGGTAGCATCATACCCTATAGGGGGTACTAAATCATCTGGTCCCTCAGGTGGGGACAAAAAATATAACCATCAAGAAAGAAACCCTTTGTATAGATGGTGACTCTTCCTTACCCATAGCTAATTCACCTGGTTCCTCACCTGGGGCTGATTTCCTGGATTCCCAGGATGGGGATGATGAGGCACGACATGCTTCAAAGAATCCTCATGCCAGATATAATCCTCCTACCAGAGTCAAAATACCTTCCCCATAATCTCCTGCTGAGTTATATCATTGAGGAAATTTTGTTTCCATTTATTTTATAAAGAAACAAGTTTCATTTTCTTATCCTTTATTTGTTATTTTAGGAGCTAGGAAAAAGTTGAAGTCCCAGACTATTGGACCCTCCTCGTGGCCTTCTAGTGAAAATGCTGAATATTTACGACCAGAGGCTGTCCAAACATGGTGGAGTCTATATTGTGATGTTAAAACTGCCTGGATGGACTTATGCGAAGGTCTACATATCTTTGGAGTGGGAAATATCCAGGCTTCTACTGATATCCTATTTGAGGATAACCCTGATGATGTGCGGGCTTCTAGCTGAGAGCTGAAAATGTTCATATATTCCACTAATGATTCCATTTCTATTACCAAGAAGGGGAAGGAAATGATGAATCGTGGCACCCCTGAGGGGATTGGTGCTTTAGTGGATAAGGATTAGAACGATTACATGGATTCTGAATATGTAAGTTTCTTTCCTTATTTTCTTTGGAACTCGTTTTCAGTAAAATCTTTGTAACTTAAAGAAATTACTTTATTCAACCTACATCTTGTTAAGAAAGAAACTACTGAGGTTCCTTCACCGCATTATGGCCCCGGCGGCACTGCTCTTGGAGCCACTGAATCTCCTTGCGACCCGGGCGAGGTATCTCTAGGATGGAAAGGCATTGATGAGGAGTTAGAAATGGATTTTCACTCTCCAATATTGTATTTGGAGGTGATGTTGTCAACACACCCAAAAATTCAAAGAAGAAAAGGAATCGAAGGAAGAAGTCGACAGCTAAACACTTTGTCAGTAGTTGTAAGTCCTTTGAATAGTTATGAATCCTAACTAATGAAAATATTTCTCATACCTTTTGGGATTGCAGGGGCTTCATTGATTTCCCCTTTTAGAGAGAGGACTGAGCCTCCTCTGATGATGATAGATGGTGCTGGTGAACAGTTGAAAATTCATGCTGACCTGGCTGCTCCTGAAGAAATGAGGAGAGAAGAAGAGCCAGCTTCTGTTCTCAGTACTACTCCTGTTTCTACTGTAAGAAGAGAAGAGACTGGTTCTGGTAAATTAACAATACTTCATAGAACGTTGAATGAAGACACCAACTGGCTTCCATTTTTTGATGCTTTAGGTTCAAAACCTGCACCAGAACATTTGGCGACCACAACAACTGACTCCGAAATTTTCTCTAAGGAAGTTGTTTGAGGTCAGAGGTCGTAGGAGGAGGGTATCTAAGAAGACATATCAAATGATCCCATTGGTGAGAATAACCATGAATCTGAGATATCACTAGATGAATGATGAAATTTGGAGCGTCTTATGATGAAATTTTAGATCATGTTAAATTACCATGTGATTTAGATGATTTTGGATGTGAGTGTTATCCTTCGTCCTGTTAAAATTTCTTATTACATCTCTGACCAAGATTGGTTGAAATGTGCAGTTCCGTCTAAGCAATCTATTGATCTGACAATTCCAAAAGAGGGTAGAGACAACCATATCATTGTAGAGATGCTAGCTCAAGTGAAGGTTAACCCGGCCGAGCTTCCTGAAATCCTTCCTGAAAATCCTATTGAATCTAGGAAAGACGGGGAGGAGACTTCTCATGTTGGTGATCTACCCATTGGTAAAAGACGATAATATGTGGCTATATTTAATTTTCAAGACAGCTAATCAACTTTTTTTATCCTTTGAAACTAACCGAATCTTTCAATTGACTATGCAGGGCTGTCAATTTCAGTGGCTTGATCCAGAGGTGAATTCTTAGCCTCAACCCCAACAAGAGTAGAAAGTGAAGTACCAAGGGTCAGGGGGATGGAGCAGAAAATGACACTTCCTTAAGTGGATTAATCCCAGACTATATCACACCCTGTGATAGTGATGTTCAATCAGACCCATAGGTGAAAAAGGCACTCCAATTCCCACATTGCAAGGCATGGGAGAATATATGGAAGATCATATCTAAAGTGCCTCTTGAAGAGCTGTCTTCGAAGATTCTGTAACTATCATCTTTGTTCGTCATGTTGGGACTTGGTGGTTTTGGATATCAAGAGATCCATACCGTGGTGAAACACGTCATCCTAAGGAGGGAGCAGGAGAAAAAATGCCATCACGATCTGACCATAGCGAGGTTGTTAACCAATATCTGTGAGTTTGAGGTTGTGGTGTCCCAAGCTGAGGCTGATCATGCTATAAAAATGAAGGATCTGAAGCATAAGATCAAGGATAAAATTTTCCAGTACATGCATCTTCACCAATAGTTAGAGGTCATTACTGGGGAACTTGACCAGCTTAACAATTCATTGGAAGGAGTCCAAATGAATGATATGAAAGCCATCACAGATGTCAAGAAGGCACTCCATCAAGCTGAAAAGAGTGACATTGGTCGAGTGAATGAACTTCAAGTGGCTTCTGATGAAGCTCGGGATGCCGTAAATCAAATGAAAAGTTATGTTGAAAGCCTCTTGTAATTCTTGAAAAAGGGAAGAGACTCTAATCTGTGGATGCTCTTATAATATTGTGCATCAATGAAAAAGACATTTCATCATCAATCATTTGTACCTTCATTCTCTAGCTATTTACTTATATATATATATATATATATTTACCTAATCTAATGGGACTAGTAAGCATACTACAATTTTTTCTAGAATTATACAAAAAATTCAACAAACTTTGCATCTTTTGTTGCTCAATATGGCCTAAATCATACAATATGGACATTTAGTGAGCTGGGACTCGACTTTTTTTCATAGTTCCTTTTACAAGTTCCCAACATAATGAGTACCCTTTCTTTTTTTGGAAGTTTAATATCATGCATATCGGACATAAAAAGGCTAATGTTTAAGGTCGAATAGCTTTGACCAAATGGATTAAAAATTTACTCAATTCCTTGATAATTTGATAGAAAACATATTACCACATTCAAGTATGGGGGAAACATCTAAAATATGACTTAATAAATTTTTACTCTGAGGGATGATATGAAAAAAAAGCTAAAAGGTATTAGATAATGTATTTCCTAAGAGTGAAGTTACCACTACTTGACAAACCCGTTAGGGGGTTAAATTATGCAGGGCCACTTAAGGGAATTGACTGCATAGTAAAATAATAGCATCTTTTGGCTGAAAGGCCTGTTATTTAGACTACTTATACAAGGCCACCTAGGGGCACGTGCTTCATAGTCAGGCAAAAGAACTCTTAGAAATTTTTCATTTCTATTGCTAAAAGCCAGTGGAAGTTTATGGAGATTCAAATTTTCCAAAGAACAGAGTCTGTTGTATAGAGAGAGGTACATGAATATGGAGAGGATATTTCCAATCAATATTTTCAAAGAATAGGATGAATTTCACTCATGCGAAGGTCTGACCCAAATGTAGGAAAGGGGAATATAAACCATAGACTTGAATACATTCAGATCGTGAAAAAGAGTATGGGACAAATATGTTAAGGATGGATGTTTTTGTGGATCCCTACATATCGTTGTTAAGACCAATAAAGACAAAAGAGGTTTTCTCCCAAAAATTAAGTTACCACTATTTGACAAATCCATTAGGGGGTTTGAATTATGCAGGTACACTTATGGGCATTGGCTGCATTGTCAAATAATAGCATCTTTTGGCTGTTATGTCCGTTATGTAGACTACTTATGCCAGGCCGCCTAAGGGAACGTGTTGCATGGTCAGGCAAAATAATTCTCGGGTATCTGACATTTTGTGACCAGAAGTCAAGAAAAGGGTTATGGAGATCTAGATATATTTATGGTTAGGAATATGAAATATAAAAAATGGGTATTTTCTAATGCATGAAGGAGATACATAGACCAATGCTGAGCATAATCATGTTGTGGATGGGTCCTGAATTGAGATACTGGAATTCACTACATATCTCATTAGGATGAGAATCAATCCATACGTAGTTCCTGAAATATAGTTTAAAATCATGTGGGATGAGAGCGTACAAGATCTTAGTTTAGGATCATAAATTTCAGACCATAATGAGGGAGACAGATTGTGTGTTTGTTATAAACATAATGTGAATAAAGGCCAGGGTTTTCATACCACATTCATGTGCTCATAGGGAGACTTCTCAACAAAGGGACTGACAGTGGAGTTTACGGTTTGGCCCAACGGCTTGGGGCTAGGTTCAAGGGATGCTCGAATGTTCGTACGTATCATATAAGGATGGGAATCAAGACATAAATAGTTCTTGAAATACCCTCTGTACAGATTTGGATTGTACATGTAAAGGGTGAAAGGGGACTTTAGTGCAATGATGGTTGGTCCCATGATTAAAGGTTCGGGCATTGCCATGTATGCACATAGTCCTTGGAATATAACATGATTGTAGATCAATGTCAATAATGATTCCCTATCTGGTGAGGGTGTCAGAGACTATTGTAGTTTATTGTCATACATGACAAAAGTGCAAATAGTTTAAGGTCATATGCATGGACAGGTGCTGCATAGTTTAGCGTCATGTAGTTAGGACATATTTCTTTGTATTTTAATTTCTTCTAGTGAGGAGAATCGGGGAATGTATAGTTTAACATCATATAGTAAGGATGATGATGAACCAATGTGAATATGTTGGTTTTGGGGGGAGGCTTCATGGATCAACATCGTGTGAGATGGAGGTGAAATGATGTGATGATTTGGTATTGGGGGGAGGCTTCAGAGATCAACATCGTGTGAGATGGAGGTGAACCGATGTGAAGATATTGGTTTTGTTCTTGAACCTCAGGATTTTGCCTAAATACCCAGCCTAGAAGGAAATGATCAATGTACGCGTAGTTCGATTGAGAATAAATTGGTGATCAAGTTGTACTTGAGGACAACCCAAAGATAGTGTTGGGACTTACCCATGGTTAGCAGCCTAGAGAGGGTGTTATGGTTGAGGCTTACTATAAGCTCACGTGAGTTATGCATGGTGTGAGAAACAAGAGGTTACAACAACCCTAACGATGCACAATTTAACGTCATGTGGGAAAAAAGGGTGATGTATAGTATAGCATCATGTAGCTAGGATATATTTCAGTTTAACATCTTGCAGGACACGTGCACAGTTTAACATCATGTAGGAAGTATAAGGGACTCTTTCACAATTTAAATGTCATGTGTCACAGACATGGGGTTCTTGGAAGTTTAACATCTTGCAGCTCGGACGAACAATTTATCATCATGATGGATGACAAAGGGGACATAGTTTAACGTCATGTTGGATGATAGAGGGTCAATGTAGTTTAATGCCCTGCAACAAGAACAAAAATGGACCATACAGTTTAAAGAATTATAGTGAAAACTACAGGGACCATGCAGTTTAAAGCCTTGCAGTAATGACTACAGTGTATTTATATTACAAAAAATACTTCTTCAAGAATCTATCATTGGTTGGAGTCGTGATGAGTTCTCCATATATTGAGATTAAAGAATAAGCTCCATGGGAGTAGACCTTATGTATTGAATAAGGTCCTTCCTACTTTGGCTAATGCTTGGGAGGTTTCATTCCTGGTATCATTGGAGTTCTATGGACCAATACTAAGTCTCCATGAATGAATGAATGAAGATAAACTTTTTTATTGAAAGCTCGTGCTATTCGATTCTGATAGACTTCTAAGTGGTGCAAGGTGCACAATTGTTTTTCATCTAATTATTCCAATTCATCAAATTGCTTTTGAGATTGTTCATCAGTGGATGAATGATAACAAATGGATACTATGAGTGAAGGTAATTGAACCTCAATGGGCAAGACTACTTTTTTTCCATATACCAATGAATATGGAGTTGACTGCGTAGTAGTGCGGGTGGTGGTCCGATAAGCCCATAAAGCATGAAAAAGTTTATCAGACCATGATTTCTATCTTTTTCCACTATCTTTTTCCATATTTTTGAAAGATTCTTATTTAAAGCTTCTATATGACCTTTTTTCACTGCATGATAACACGATTAATGGTTGGATTTGATTTTGTATTCTTGATATAACGTTCTCACCTCGGATGAACAAAAGTTGGTGCCATTGTCCGTCAATATGGTATGAGGGACACCAAATCTAGTAATGATGTTAGACTTGAAAAAGATATCAATTACTTTAGAACTAAAATATTTGAGAGGTATTGCCTCTGCCCATTTGGAAAATAAGTTAGTAGTTGTAAGAATATACTTAATCTACTTGGATGTAGCTGGAGGAGATGGTCCTACTATATCCATTACCCATGAGGAAAATGGAAATGAATATTTAGTTGTATGAAGCAACACTGGGGGCTGATGAATGAAGTTGGAACATACATTGAAAAAAGGACACTTCTTAGTGAAATCAACACAATCTTGCGTCATTGAAGGCCAGAAGTATCCAAGCCTTCGTATTTGACCAGAAAGCCTATGTCGAGACTGGTGGGCACCACAAAATCATACATGTACTTCATTCATGATAGCCATTTTCTCTTCTCCATCAATACATCTGAAGATAATTCCATCAAAACCTCGCTTATAGAGAATTGTTTGGGGATCTGGGATATCATAAATAGTAAATTTGACCACACATTGCTGAACATGTTCTTTCCTGGCTCTATCGGGTGGGAGGGTACAATTTTGAAGGTGTTCCCAGATAGGTGTCCTCTATCCTGTAGTATGACCATATTGTTCAGAAATTGGACTAATTTCACTGATTTCCTCTGTTCTGATTTGAACAAAGGTGAAAATACACGACTATGTGCAATAATGATGATTGTTTCATCCCGATTTAGATCTGCCACGGCTTTGGCTACATTAGCCAGTGCATCAGCATGGGAATTTTGTGATCGTGTGTATAACAACCCATAATTTACATACATGGTTATTACTCCAAAATTGAAGAATACTTATTACAACATATAACAAAACCATGAAAGTACCGTATAGGTATAATGTCTTTAGAAACTGGGAAACATAAACAACTGGTTCATAAATCATCTACATTGTCTCCCATTTATTTCATCATATCTAGAGTCCCTTTTTGGAATATCCGTCTTAATGACCTTCTTCCTGACCAGGGAAAAGAAAACATACAGAAGGGATAGCTCAAATGCTCAGTAATGGTAAACCAAAGAAATATCAATCACATCATATTCATTAGAACATAACATTTTGGAAATCTTAACCTGCAATAGAGATCATAATTTCATAACATGGGATAAATCATAGTAGTGAAATGTAATCCCAATAATCATAACATAAAACATGAAACTTTGTGGAATACAAACATAATCATAGAGAATCATTTCTTAGTAGTCAAGACTCTTTGCCAAGACTATCTTAGCGGACAAAGTCCATTTTTTATCCGAGTTCACTCCTCGTTTCAGTCCTATTTCACTGAACCGGATTAACCTGCCGTTCCAGCCATGTCTATCTCATGAGATATAAATCATTACCCAATGCATTGGAGGGAGATATAGGTGTCACCCATTTCATAATTATACCATTCTTATGTGTGCTACAAGATCATAAATCATACATCATATCGTAACCCATGTAATAAAAATGGGATTCTTAAACATCATGCCATCATAAGATAAAAGGAAATCATAAAAATAATTTCATCATAATGTAATCAAATCAATGTAAAAATTGGGATAGAAACCTAACACTATATTATCTTAGATGGAAAATTATTTTGATAGAATGCTTGAACTCTATTCATGATGAAAAATATCCTATTACTTCCAAAAAAATTCCATTATTAAAATATCATACAATTTTAAACTAAAAGAAGTTAATTATAAATAAACATGAAAACATGTAAATTAAGCTTCATGGAAATAATGTTCTAAAATTCCATTTAGGAAGTATAAGTTAAAAAATATTCTTCTCATACTTTGGCCGGAAAAGTCAAAATGTACCTCGTACTAAAAACGACAAAAGATTCCTTTCATATATTTTACAGAAAAACTCACCAATGGGTAAAATTGGATTTAAAAAATTGTAGGTGGATGGAAATTATATTAAATTTTGAGGAAACATGTATGTGGATGATAATTATTCCCCAGTAAATTATGATGTAGAAACTATATCAGATAAAAATGAGATTGTGATATTTTCCCTTACCTTAGGTCTGATTTGCTTAGTAAGTGTTTGAACCTCCTGTATAATGATTTAAATAATTCCATTGACTTATTCAGGAATCATAAATATTTTTATGATATCATATATGGTCATATTCTTAGCTTTTTATTAGTAATATTTCATTACTACTTGTTATTTGCGTGTTTATTACTTTTTGTTCTTATGTGTGTTTTTTTGAATAAATTATTATTCAACTTTTTAGGTTATAGATACCTCATTTTCAGATTGGTATTAGTGTAATATATATCATATTCATTCATTCAATTCATTTATATAATTATTATGCAATGAATATCATGTAGAACGAGTCGCATCACATCATGGAGACGGTATTCCATACGCACACACGAGCGATGATATCGTTCCCATGATCGTGGAATTGTATTAGAGTGTATGTATACTATTGTAGAATAAATATCAATTTAAAATAATCATATATAGTTATTATTTACTCCATTAAACCCATCCAAGTAATGTGGTGGTGGAAAATAGATTACACCACGACGTGGAGACGGTATTCCGTAAGTACGCACGCGTTGTGATTTCGTTTTCTGTAGGATGGATAGATGGTGAAATAGTGTTGTTTCATACATATAATAGCATATCAATATATGAGTGATACTTATGTTATTACTTCATTAATAAACAACTAAAGAAGAATATGTGGAAGAAGAAATAAAGTTGAAAGAATCGCTAACGGACATTACCTCTGCTTTGAAGCGCCTCTTTGATACCTCCTTTTAGGGCACTACAATTTGTCTTTGATGAAAACCAGGACAACTAGGATATTTGTAGGGAAGTGAAGAAGAGAAATGGTCATGGGTTGGCCGATCATGAAGGCTCAATGTGGTGTGAGTAGGAGAGGAAGGAGGTTCCCTTTTATAAGGGAGGAGAGGGGCACCTTAGGAAAAACAAAAAATATTATTTTATTATAAAGTCAGATTTGGTTTTTAATATCTCCAAATTGATTTATTTAGAAACTAAGGTTGGGATGAATCTAAATCCTCTCATCCAATATAATTTATACAAGTTTAGGTTTCTATTTTAACCTTATCATTTAGATTTAACTTTAAGTTAGGTAATTTAGCTTTTACCGTGTCTTCTTGTTTTCTTACACTATAAGGTTAATAAACTTACTATAACAATCCAAAAAAAACCAAAAGTGTTTTATTATTAATATATATAACCTTAACTAATTCATTTGGCAGAACCTTAGATTTTTAAGAATAAAATAACAATTAATAATATAATATTTGTTTTAAAAACTATTTTATGTCAGTTTTGACATTATTTGGTAATTGATTTTTGTGAAACTCAAAACAGAAATATTAGTTAGATGAAAGTTAATTAAATCAATAATAACCTGTCATATTAATATATAAAATTATTTTAATTCTTAAAAAATCTCAAATTACATTTATTTGGTTATTTATAACATCAATTATGTCAATATTTCATTAATAATATAATTACTGCATCATTATTGTGTCATAAATAAATTAAATTATTTAAAGTCTAAAAATTACAAATAAAATACCATTATGTAAGAAATATTTTTATATTGCTATTGAATATTTATAGTCTAATTTATCTTATGTATAACCCTATATTAATAATTATTTACTTATTAAACATTGATTTTAACTATTTTAACCCTTCTTTAAATAAATTAATATTAAATGTCCTTATCTAACCCAGGTGGGGATAAATGGTCATATTTTATTCCTAAGGATGTTTTTGGTCGAATTACACTTATACAATAGAATTAGGATATCTGTTAGGGTAATAATAATATCATTTTTACCCTTAATTACCCTATTTACTTTTAACCGTGGTAAAAAAAGTAAAAAGTGACTATTCAACAAAAATTATTTTAATCTCATTGAAGCACATTTTAGTCCTTAATATTAACCATGTCTCTCGGATTTTTAAAATTCCACTCACAGTAGCGGTAAAATTATGTTTTATGTGAATTTGGAAATTCTCCTATGAGGTGGGTAAAAGACGGTGAAAAGTTCAATAAAATTTTTATATATCTAAAGTTATTATAAAATGATTCCAATGAATTGAATTGAACTTATATAGGTATTATGTATCAATTTTGACCTAAAATAAATTTAAATAAAACAAATAATTATTTTAATAAAAAGTCGGTTTTAAAATAGTAACCCAGTGTTTTCACTATTCATCATAAATTGAATGTTTTTAGAAAAATACCAAAATTTCACCCTAGTTTAATTTCAATATTCTGAATCCAAAAATGATGTCAATTTTGAAAAATAAAATTTACAAAATTTCAAAAAGTGGGTATTAATATTCATAATGGCCAGTTTTAATAATATTTTAATAGCATATTGTTGTTTAGTGAAACTCGATATTGCGTACGACACAAGCTATTGAGGATGGTTGAGATTTCTTGTAAAGAAATCCAAGATAGTTTTGTGGGTAGTAAAATATCCCTTTGATGATTTATATAACATAAAAAAAATATTTCTCATAAAAGTCTCAGGTGTTACATTCAACCCCCCTTAAAATAAATTTCACCCTTGAAATTTGTCACTTTGTAACCAACAGATGAGGATACCTCTCCCTCAACATATCATAAAGCTCCCATGTAGCTTCTTCTAATTGGTGGTTCCTACATAAATCTTTCACCAAGAGAGTGGTCTTGTTCCGTAGGACTTTTTCTCTATGATCCAGAATCTCTATTAGCTGTTCATCATAAGAAAGATCTTGCTCCAGCGGTACAACTTTTATGCTGAGTACATGTGAAGAATCAGGTATGTACATTATCAGGAGAGATACATGGAATACATTTTGAACTTGGGAGTGATTCGGTGGAAGCACCAATCGGTAAGCTACCTTCCCAACACGATCTAGTCTTTCGAATGGACCGATATATCTAGGGCTCATCTTTCCATTCTTTCCAAATCTCATTACTCTCTTCCAAGGAGATATTCATAAGAACACTTTATCACCAACTTCAAACTCTAGGTCTTTTCTTCGGTTATCGGCATAATTTTTTTTCGACTCTGAGCTTCTCTTATATGTTGTTGAATAGATCTGACCTTTTCAACCATCTCAATAACAAGATCAGGTCCTAATAGCTTTCTTTCCCCAGCTTTATCCCAGGAAGTTGGAGTCCTGCATTTCATTCCATAGAGAGCTTCGTAAGGAGACATCTGAATACTGGAGTGAAAGCTATTATTTTAATAAAATTCCACCAAAGGTAGGTGTTGATCTCAGACACCTTTGAAATCCATAGAGCAAGCTCTCAACATATCTTCTAGAGTTTGAATTGTCCTCTCAGACTTACCATCTGTCTGAGGATGATAATTATTGATGAAACTCAACACTGTATCTAGAGTATGCTGAAGACTTCGCCAGAACATTGAGGTAAACCTTGGAGCTCGATCATATATAATAGAAAGTGGTACTCTAAGAAATCTTACCACTTACTTCACATATATCCTTGAAAGCTAATCTAGAGAGAAATCATCACTAATAGCAATGAATTGTGCACACATTGTGAGACGATCAACTATGACCCGGATAGAATTATTTCCTTAGGATGTTTTAGGAAGTCTAGTGACAAAGTCCATAGTGATGTTTTCCCATTTCCATTCAGGTATGGGTAATGGTTGTAACATCCCCTTAGACTTCTGCCTCTCAGCTTTAACTTGATGAAAAACCAAGCATCGAGAGACATATTCAGCAACATCTCTTTTCATGCCATCCCACCAGATGTACCCTTTCAGGCACCTATACATCTTCATGCTTCCTGGATGAATAGAGAATGAAGAACTATGAGCCTCATCCAGCAGCTCCTTCTTTAATTCTGGGATGGGAGGAATACAAACCCAATTCCTGAACATTATTATCCCATCACAATCAAGGTTGAATTCAGAAACATTTCTCACCTTCTTTTGTAACTCTACATCTTCTTTCTTTGCCTCTTTAATCTTCACATGTATAGATGGTTGAACATTAATTTGAGAAAGATATGATTTTCCCCTTTCATTATAATTCAAAGATCCATTCTTTGTAAATCCATAAATATTGGATCTTTTGTGATCCTCATCATGGATAAGATAGCATGGTCTTCTCAACTTAATTCATCGGCCACCTTGTTTTCTTTCCTAGGCTGGTAATGAATTGAGCAGTCGTAATCCTTAATCAGCTCCAACCATTTTCTTTGGTGCATATTTAGCTTCTTTTGTGTGAAAATATACTTCAAACTTTTATGATCAGTATAAATGTCACACCTTTCTCCATAAAGATAATGCCTTCAAATCTTTAATGCAAAGATTACCACAGCTAACTCCAAATCCTGAGTTGGGTAATTTTGCTCATGGATTTTCAACTTTAGTGAGGCACAAGCAATCACCATATCATTTTGAATAAGAACACACCCCATCCCCTTCTTGGATGCATCACTATAAATCACAAACCTTTCTCCACTACAAGGAAGTGTGAGTATAGGTGCACTGGATAACCTTCTTTTCAACTCCTGGAAATTCCCTACACATTCCTTCGTCCACATGAACTTAACTCCTTTTCGAGTCAACCTGGTGAGTGGATTAGATAATCGTGAAAAAGCATTCACAAAACGTCGATAATATCCAGCCAAACCAAGAAAAAATCGGATCTCAGTTACTATTGTTGGTCTCGACCATCTTTCGATAACCTCTATTTTTTCTGGATCCATAGATATCCCCTCTTTTGAGATTATGTGACCCAAAAATGCAACTTTTTGAAGCCAAAATTCACACTTTCTAAATTTGGCATAAAGCTTCTCCTTTCTCAGGGTCTTCAATATAATCCTCAAATGATCTTCATGTTCTTCCTTGTTATTTGAATAGACAAGAATATCATTTATAAAGACTACCACAAACTGATCAAGATAGTCTCTAAAGACTCTATTCATCAAATCCATGAAGATAGCAGTGGAATTAGTAAGACCAAATGGCATTACTATAAATTCATAGTGTCCATACCTTGTACGGAATTCCGTCTTGGGTATATCCGCTGTTTTGACCCTTAATTGATGATACCTTGAACGAATATCAATGTTGGAAAAGTATTGACCTCCGCGTAGTTGGTAAAATAAGTCATCAATGCTCGTGAGAGGATATTTGTTCTTGATAGTGATCTTGTTATGTTCTCAATAATCAATGAAGAGTCTCATTGATTCATCTTTCTTCTTAACAAACAGAACAGTTGCTCCCCAAGGAGATGCACTAGGTCATATGAATCCATTATCAATATTCTCTTCGATTTTCTTCTTCAATTCCTGTAACTCAATTGGGGCCATCCTATTATGTGTCTTTGAAATATGCAAAGCACCTGGTATGAGTTCTATTGAAAACTCAACATCATGATTTGGTGGAAGACCCAGCAATTCCTCTGGAAAGACATCATCAAACTCCCATACAATGGGCATATTCTTAATCATTAGTTTCTCTCCAACCATTTGAGATAAATAACCCTCATTTAGTGGAATCAAGACCCATAAGATGGAACAAATTTCCACTGGAAGTTTATTTTCATCCTTGCATCGATATATGATAATAGATTGATCTAGAATATGAAATGTGACTTCCCTTCATTGGTAGTTGATATGATCTCCATATAGAGAAAGCCAATCCATGCCTAGAATCACATCAAATTCCACTATAGGAAGGATCACAAGTTTTCCAAGAATCACTTTCCCACAAACATCAATCAGAGAAGAATTATAAAATTTTGATGCGACTGTTGTGCCATTAGGGGTTGTCACAACTTACTCAACATCTAATTGTTGAGAAAATATGGTGATACCCTTAGAAAATTCTTCAGAAATAAAAGAGTGGGTGGATCCAGAATCAAATAAAACATTTGCTACTTTAGAGTGGATGGTAAGTGTACCTTTCCCCACTTTGTTATCATACTCCACATCGCTGATAGAAATTGCATGTGACATTCCTTTGTCTTTAGACTTAAGAGTTTATTGACGTTGATCATCATCAACAACCCTTGTATTAGGGCATTGATTGGCATAATTCCCCATTTCCTTGCACTTGTAACATTGAAGTGTAAGAGGTGCACCTTGTGTAGCCTTTTCTTTGTTCGCATCACTAGACATATTCTTCCCATCATTGCCGCATTCAAATGCCCGATGACCTTCTTTTACTCATTTGAAACATTTACTTGTCCCTTTAAGACAACTCCCTCCATGTTTCTTTCCACACATTGAGCATAAGGGAAAACTCATCTTTTTTCAGTGTGCTCTTTAGATTTTCCTTTGAATTCCATTGTCCTCTTCTTATCAAACCCATATGACTGATGGGTTTCTCCAATATCCATCTAAATCTTGAGAGCACATCGAACGATTTCCCCGTAGCTATTGAAGTCCCTTACCGTGAACACCCTTAGAAGACATGGTTTTAAGCCACTAAATAATCGATCGATCATACTCTCAGGTTGGATAATAATACGAGAAGCATACCTTGCAATTCTTGTAAAATTTTCATCATAGGTACCAACAGATTCATCATCCTTTTTCTTCAGGTCAAGAAACTCCTTCTCCAACTTTGTTCGAAGAATACGAGGGAAGTACTTATTGAAAAATAAGTTCTTGAACCCGTCCCATTCCATGGACTCAATTTCTTCCATTTTCCTCGTATTCTTAATTAGCTTCCACCATTGATCAACATCACCTTCCAAATGATATACTTCTAAGATGACTTTATCATGTTCAGAACATTGAAGAACTGAAAATATCTTTTCAGTGGTACTGATCTATTGTTCAGCCATTAATGGATCAGATGACCCACTGAATGAAGGTGGATGTTGCCTCATGAAGGATTCAATAGAATGTTGCTCCCTACTTTGCTCATTTGGAAGTCCTTCATCATTAATAGCTTGAGAAGTTTGTGCGTGGATGGATACAAGAATTTTCATTCCATCTCCAATAACTTTTGGTTGGTCAGGGGGACTATCATTTCATTTTCCGTCGTATTCTGCATTAACATAGTTCCTTCGGGTTCCAGCCATTGACTAAAACCTAGAAGAATAGTGTGAGTAACAATAATTATAATAGTAAAATCACATAATCAAGAATAAAATTTCACACTTATGGTCTCATCATAGGTTGTTCATGGCCATTTCAAAAACACTATGATTGTGTCCAATGCTTAGACATATCCTTAGGTTTCTTACTAAGTATTTCACATCCTAGTTTCCAAAGGTTGACTATACATTTCCTCTGATACCAACTATAACAAACCATACTTTACAGACATGGTTATTACATAAAAATAGAAGCATAATTATTACAACATATAACAATACCATGAAAGGACCATATAGGTATAGTGTCTTTAGAAACTGGGAAACATAAACAACTGGTTCATAAATCATCTACATTGTCTCCCATTTATTTTATCATATCTAGAGTCCCTTTTTTGGAATATCTTACTTAATAACCTTCTACCTATCCTGGGGAAAGAAAACATACAAAAGGGTGAGTTCAAATGCTCGGTAAGGGTAAACAAAATAAATATCAATCACATCATATTCATAAGAACATAACATTTTTGAAATATTAACCTGCAAAAGAGATCATAATTTCATAACACGGGATAAATCATAGTAGTGAAATATAATCCCAATAATCATAACATAAAACATTAAACTTTGTGGAATACACACATAATCATAGAGAATCATTTCTTATTAGTCACGACTCATTTCCAAGACTATCTTAGCGGACAAAGTCCATTTTTGAACCGATTTCACTCCTCGTTTTAGTCCTGTTTCACTGAACCGGATTAACCTATCATTCCAGCCATGTCTATCTCATGATATATAAATCCTTACCCAATGAATTTGAGGGAGATATAGGTCCCACCCATCTCATAATGATACCATTCTTATGTGCTCCACAAGATCATAAATCATACATCATAGCATAACCCATGTAATAAAAATGGGATTCTTAAACATCATTCCATCATTAGATAAAAGGACGTCATAAAAATAATTCCATCATAACATAATCAAATAAATGTAAAAATAGGGATAGAAACATAAATGTATATTATCTTAGATGGAAAATAATTTTGATAAAATTCTAGAACTCCATTCTTGAGGAAAATATCCTTTCTACTTCAAAATTTTTTTTCCTTTATTAAAATATCATACAATTTTAAACTAAAATAAATTGATAAAAATAAACTTGAAAATGTGTAAAGGAAGCTTCATGGAAATAATGTTCTAAAATTCCATTCAGGCCGTATAAGTCAAAAAAACATTCTTCTCATACTTTGACCAGAAAAGTCAAAAAGTACCTCGTACTAAAAATGACAAAAGATTCCTTTCATATCTTCTACAAAAAAAAACTCACCAATGGGTAAAATTGGATTTAAAAAATTTTAGGTGGATGGAAATACTATTACATATTGAGGAAACATGGATGTTAATGATAATTATTCCCCAGTAAATTCTGAAGTATAAACAATCTCAGATAAAAATGAAATTGTGAGATTTTCCCTTTCCATAGGCCCAATTTGCTTTGTAAGTGTCTGAACCACCTGTATAATGATTTAAATAATGTCATTGACTTATTCCAGACTCATAATTATTTTTATGATATCATATATGGTCATATACTTAGCTTCTTATTAGTAATATTTCATTTCAACTTGTTATTCGGGTGTTTATTACTTTTTGTTCTTATGCGTGTTTTGTCGAATAAATTCTCATTCTTCATTTTAGGTTATAGATAACTCATTTCCAGAATGATATTAGTGTAATATATATCATATTCATTCATTAAATTTATCTATATAATCATTAAGCAATGAAGATCATGTAGAATGAGTCGCATCACATCGTGGAGACGATATTCCGTACGCACGCATGAGCGATGATATCATTCTCATGATCGTGGAATTGTATTGGAGAGTATGTATACTATTTCGTAATCGATATCACTTAAAAATAATCATATATAGTTATTATTTACACCATTTAACCCATCCAAGTAAGGTGGTGGTGTAAAATAGATTACACTACGGCGTGGAGACGGTATTCCGTACGTACACAAGCGCGGTGATTTCGTTTTCCATATGATGGATAGATGGTAAAATAGGGTTGTTTTATATTTATAATAACATACCAGTATATGAGTGATACTGATGTTTTTACTTCATAATGAAACAACTAAAGAATATTAAGTGGAAGAAGAAATAAAGTTGTAAGAATCGGTAACAGATATTACCTCTTCTTTGAAGCGCCTCTTTGAGACCTCCTTTTGGGGCACTAAAATTGGTATTTGAAGAGAACCAGTACCTCTAGAATGTTTCTAGGAAGTGAATAGGAGAAATTGGTAGGGTATGGCTGATCTTGAAGGCTCAAAGTGGTGTGAGGAGGAGAGGAAGGAGGTGCCCTTTTATAAGGGAGGAGAGGGGCACCTTAGGAAAAACTAAAAATATTATTTTTATTATAAAGTCATATTTGGCTTTTATTAGCTCCAAATTTATTTATTTCGATGATAAGGTAGGGATAGGGGGAAATAACCTCATACAATATAATTTAAACAAGTTTAGGTTTCTATTTTAACCTTATCATTTAAATTTAACTTTAAGTTAGATAATTTAACTTTTATCGTGTCTTCTTGTTTTCTTACGCTATATGGTTAATAAAATTACTATAACAAGACAAAATAACCCCAAGGTGTTTATTAATAATATATATAACCTTATACAAGTCATTTGGCCGAGCCTTAGATTTTTAGGAATAAAATAACAATTAATAATATAATATTTGTTTTAAAAACTATTTTATGTCAATTTTGACACTATTTGGTAATTGATTTTTGTGAAAATAAAAACAGAAAGCTTAGTTCTAAAAAAGTTAATTAAATCAATACTGACATGTCATATTAACATAGAAATTTATTAGAATTCATAAAAAGTCTCAAATAACATTTATTTGGGTATTTATAACATCAATTATGTCAATATTTCATTAATAATATAATTATTGCATCATCATTGTGTCATAAATAAATTAAATTATTTAAAGTCTTAAAATTTAAAATAAAATACCATTACATAGGAAATATTTTTATCTTTCTAAGGAATATTTATAGTCGAATTTATCTTATTTATAGCCCTATATTAAAAAATATTTACTTATTGAACATTGATTTTAACTATTTTAACCATTCTTTAAATAAATTAATATTAAATTTCATAATCTAATCCAAGTGGGCCTAAATAGTCATATTTATAGTAAAATTTGTCTTATGTATAGCCCTATATTGAAAATTATTTACTTATTGAACATTGACTTTAACTATATTAACCCTTCTTTAAATAAATTAATATTAAATTTCATAATCTAATCCAAGTGGGCCTAAATGGTTATATTTTATACCTAAGGTTGTTTTTGGTCGAATTAAACTTATCCAATAGAATAAGGACATGTGTTAGGGTAATAATAATATCATTTTTACCATTAATTACCCTATTTACTTTTAACCGTGGTAAAAAAAGTAAAAAGTTACTATTCACCAAAAATTATTTTCATCTCATTGAACCACATTATAGTCCTTGATATTAACCGTGTCTCTCAGATTTTTGATATTCCACTCACAGAAGATGTAAAATTAATTTTTATGTGAATTTGGAAATTCTCCTAGGAGGTGGGTAAAAGACGGTGAAAAGTTCAATAAAACTTTTATATATCTAAAATTATTATAAAATGACTACAATGAATTGAATTGAACTTATATAGGTATTATGTATCAATTTTGATATAAAATAAATTTAAATAAAATAAATAATTATTTAAATAAAAATCCGGTTTTTAAATAGTAACCTAGTGTTTTCACTATCATCAAAAATAGAAAATTTTCAGAAAAATACCAAAATTTTAACCTAGGCTAATTTCGATATTCCGAATCTAAAAATGAAGTCCATTTTGAAAAATAAAATTTACAAAATTTCAAAAAGTGGGTATTACTATTCATAGCGGCTAGTTTTAATAATATTTTAATAGCATATCATCGTTTAGGGAAACTCGATATTACGTACGATGCAAGCTATTCAAGAAGGTTGCGATTGCGTGTAAAACATGCCAAGCTAGTGTTGTGTGTAGTGAAAGATTCCTTTGATTATTTATATAACATAAAAACAAAATATTTCTCATAAAATTCTCGGGTGTTACAGTGAGACATAAGAAAATTTCGGTTTTGAGGGAAATTCCTCCATTAACTATCTGACGTAATCACACAAAGGTATTAAATATTCTTTTATGATGGAATAACCCCCCTTGATTGGTTTGATTACCAAATATAAATCTATATTTACCCTCAAGTGATTCACCTATTCCTGAAGCGTCAATTCCAAGACAGCGATGAGAGCTTGATATTCTGCTTCATTATTTGTACCACCTTCCAATAATATGATGTTATAGGGTCGCACAGCCTTTTCTGGGGAAATATGCACGATTTCTAACCCAACATTGTTGAATTTAGGATTCTCCATTTTCTTCCCTGTTGGACTTCTGGAAGCAGCATCAAAGTACATTTCCCACGTTTGAGGATTATCTTTAATATATAAGACTTCCTCATTAGGAAGATCAATATCTAAAGATGTATCTTCTAATGAAGGGTGTTCATCAAGGAAATCAGCCAGAACTTTTCCCTTTATTTCCTTTTGAGACACATATTGGATATCAAACTGCTGCAAAATAATTGCACATCATGCCAGAAGTCCTGTAAGCATTGGACGACTAAGGATATATTTGAGTGGTTTATTGCGAGATACCAATTGAACCTTATTATGTTGTTAGTAGTGTCTCAATTTCCGAACAGCAAAGATTAATGATAGGAAACACTTTTCAATACTTGAATATCGAGTTTCTGCCTCAGGCATAGTCTGACTAAGAGAGTAAATGTTGTTTTCATTTTCAGCATCATTCTTTTGGGAAAGGAAATAACCCAATGATCACTCTAAAGATGTTACATAGAGAATAATTAGTCTTCCTTCAATGGGTGGAATTAATACCAGTGCAATCAAGAGATATTTCTTTAGAATATTGAATGCTTCTTGATATCTTTTAGTCCACTAGTAAGTGACTCCCTTCTTCATTAATTTGGTGAAGGATAAACATGTGCCTGCTAGATTGGCGCCGAAATGCCGAATATAGGCCAAGTGTCCTTGAAGCCCTCTTAATTTTTTAAAATTTCTAGGAGGTGAAATATCAAGTATTGATTTTTCCTTCTCAGGATCAAATTTGATACCATGATGTCATACAACAATGCTGAGAAATTTTCCTGAGGTTACCCCAAAAGAACATTTCAAGGGGTTCATCTTCAAATTGTGTGTTCAAAGTTTGTGGAATATGATTTCCAGATTGGACAAGTGATCAGAACTTTGTCTATATTTAACTACCAAATCATCCACATAACAGTTAACAAATTTCCCTAAAAAGGGTTTGAAGATATAGTGCATGGAATGTTTATACGTTGCACCTGCATTCTTCAAGCCAAAGGGCATTACCCGATAGTAAAACACACCATGATGGGCTCTGAAGGCTATATATTCATCATATTATAGATTCATTTGGATTTGATTATACCCATAATATTCATCCATGAAGTAAAGTTCTTCATAACAAGATATTGCATCAATTAAGAGTTCTATGATCGGAACTGGAAAATCATCCTTGGGACAATGCCGATTAAGATCTCTAAAATCAATGAAAACTATAATTTTCCAATTCTTATTTTTCACAGGGACAATATTAGCCATCCATTTGGGATATTGAACTTCTTTGATTATGTTAGGCTTGATAATATTATCAACTTCAGCTTCAATTTTGGAGGCATAAGTTGGGTGTGTTCATCTTACAGCTTTCTTTAATCCTTGATTCTCTTCTAGAAAACCCAAATGATGAGTGGAAACATCGGGATCAAGACCTGACTTTTTTGTATAATTCCAAGAAAAAACATCATGATTTTTCTTTATAAATTAAGCATACATTTCTTTCTCTTCAAGAGTCATGGACACACTAATTAAAGTGGGGCATGGATATTATTTTGTACCTAGATTTATTTCTCTGAGTTCATCGATAGTGATAGAGGTACTCTCTTCAAATGTTGGAGGATCATCTATGAGATATTCCTCTTATTATTCAATATGTATTACTTATTTTTCTTCTACATTCATAGTATATGACGAAGTAGAATTTCCATTATCAGGGGAGAAGTTAAAATTTGAACATTTTGAAGAAGTGGCTTCCATTAATGAACCTATTAGTGATGAAGGGTCTTCCTGGAATGATAGAGATGAGATGATGGATTGACAATCGACAGCATTATTTTCCTCTGGTATTTCTACAACATCTTCTTGCCTGGTTGATGAAGTATATAATTTCTAGATTTTAGTGAATGAAATGAAGACATCTCCATGTAAGCTTTCATCATTGCATAGCCAGTCAAAAATATCTCCCATGCTGTCTGGATCAATTACCGTAATTGAAATTATGGAAGTTTCCATAAGAGTGTTTGGATTTGGGTCTATCCCACCAATTTGACTGATAGTAAACACATAATATGTACTCACATGTATGAATGGGTTTTCTGGAATTTTTCCGAACCATATGGAGCATTAATTTTGGTGTCCTTCTTCACTATGGATTTTTTATTTCCTTCCATGTGATAAAACTCTGCTGCAATGTATTGAAATTCACATGTTTTGAATGGGGTTTTGTCACAATACAATGTCCCTATTTGACCATTGAAAAAATATTTGAGACATTGATGATATGACGAAGGTATGACCGCATGTTGATGTAGCCAATTCCTCTAAGAAAAATGTTGAAGGTTTGGTTCTAATAAACAACCAAGAAATATGAATTATATAAAAGGTCCCCAAACTGAATTCTGAGTGTAATTTTTCCCAGAGGTTCTTGTCTAATCTTATCATATCATTTTAACATTAATGTAGAAGGAGAAAAATCATATTAGGTGAGGCCCAATCGACGGAGTGTATGAATCGGAATGAGATTGACTCCTGAGCCATTATCAATGAAAGCATGTCAGATGACTATATCATTGAATTTTCCTAATAGATACAACGGTCTGATACGTCCATGTACACCATCAACTTCATCTTAATATGTAAAAGATATCACTGCATGTAATTCTACATTATCATTCTCTATATGGTAAACCTCACCTGCAATAATTTCAGTTTCATATTCTAGAGGACATGACAAAGCCTCAATGAGTGCCTCCTAAAGATCTTTTGATAGATTCAAGGCATCTAAAATTGATAACTTAGCCAGTAGTAGGCCAAATTTTTTTAATAGATCGTACTTTTGGTCCAAAGGTCTACGTTTCCCATTAGGAAAATGTGGATTTGCATGTTCCTTGGATGTTGATGTTTTAGCAGTAGATACATCACATATTGGGGAAGAAGTTTGAAACACTCCTCGATTTTGTAGATCAGACCGACTAGGTATATCTATTTCCTAAGAGGAAGAAGGTGTTACCTCTAACCGGTCTTCCAAAATAATTGCATCAGGACTGAATCTACCATGTGTTGAAGAACATTCTTGATCCTGTTGAGCTTGCTAAAGGTATTTTCCATGATTTTCTGCCGCATATATAGTTCTAGAATGTGTAGGATTGATATAGTGGCTTCCGGAATATCCATGTCTTCCATTGTATCCTAGACCTCTGTCTCTTCCTCTAATTAGTATATTAGATACAAGGAACGTAGGCTCATCATAATCAAAACTATCATTGGCATAAGGATCTGTTAAATTAATCATGTCAACAGAACCAATGATTAATTCTTCATCTGATGAAGATTCTTCCTGATTATCCAGTTTAGGCTGTGCTATTTAGTGGGGCAGTGCCCATGCTTTTGAAACAGATAACATAAAATCTGCCAAAGTCAATGACAATTTAAGCTTTTACATGAACTCCTCTTTTTCTAACTGCTCTTCTTTCTTCAAATTACGCTGCTTCTTTGATGATTTTCCTTCTGATGAAGGGTTTTTTTCTGTGGCATTCATAGTATAATACAGAATTGGTTGATTCAATTGTGTTCGTAAAATGACATGAGTTCGATTGATCATTTTACTGACCATCCAATCATCATATTTCTGCGTATTTTTACTTTTGACTTCATGCCAGTCACCTTATTTCTCTGGATCAGTTGCAGTAACACATGCTACCCGGGCTGAAGAACCTTTCAGTTTTACCTGTCTAGAGTCCACCAACTTTTGCAGGAGGTATTTCAAGACAAAACACTCCAGAATGAGATGACCCAACATCTGATTAAATGGTAAATATTTTGGGGGATCTTCATCTCCTTGTTTGTTTGGTCATTTGGGCCTTGGAAACTGAACCAGGTTGTTTTCCAGAGCCGATAAGAAGTAACTTGGTAATTTTTCGTTCTGGAAAGAATAAACACTGTTCTTCAAATATTCAAACTGTTTCTTCCTTTGATCATTTTGATCATCTTGATGAGGTGGTCATTGTTGTTTATGTTCAGGGGGTGGAGCCCTTTGTTATAATGAATTTCTTAAAGTGGAAGCAGGTAGAAGTGCTTGTTTAAGTGTAACTGTAACAGTCTCCACTTTCCCAATTCTCCTTCTTAGAACTGATGGAATTACATGAGTTTTATCCTTAGTCTTCATAAGAGAGTCTTATATCTACTTATTTATTAAAGTAAGGTCTCGAAACCCTCCTGTGTATTTCACAGGGATCAACAATGTGTGTAATTCATCACACAAATTTGCGACACATATTGGAAACAATCTTTCTTGAGGGACTACTAAGCTTAGGAAATATGTAAACCCCTTCCAGTGAGGAATGAAATTTGAAACCCTTTCATTCTCCCTTTTCTTATAATTGGTAAGATCCAAAACTGTCATCTTTGGAAATGTTGAGCTAAATTGAAGTAGGAAACTTTGATAGAGATCTTCCCACCCAGTAATTGACCAGGATTGCAAACATTCATACCATACAAAAGCAGGCCCCTGTAATGACTGTACAAAAAACCTGGGCTTAACTACTTCTTGTGGTCGGGATGTTCCCATCATAGGATCATAATGAGAAACAGAATGTGTTAAGTGTTGCTCTAGATCTCCTGAACCATTAAAAATTGGGAATGTGTTACTTGCAAAATTTGATGGGGGATGAATTGTATCCACCCATTCAGAGTAAGCTCTCTTTTCTGGTTGAGTTTTTTCACTCTTTCCTTCTATAGCTTCCAAACGAGCTGTTAATGACTCAATAGTAGTCATTAATTTTTGAGAAACATCTAGTTGTGCTTGGACCTGAGTAGGTGCAATAACTGGAGCTTGGACGGGTGTGGCGACCAGGACTACCACTGATGGTAGTATTTTCGGTTGTGGTTGCATATAACCCGTAGGATTGGACCTGTGAGGGTGTACTTGTAAAGGAGGATATTCTTGATCCATCCCATTAGATACAACGAATTCCCTTGACTGAATAACTCCATCATGTTGAGGAGGAAGACTACCTTAAAGTAGTTCGGCATTTTACCTCCTTAGTTCCTTCATTTATTCTTCTTGTTGTGCCAACCTTTCCTCTAATGAGAGTGATTGTACTTCTCTAAAGGTAGGGTGGGGTGTAACCTGACTTTTACCCTTATCCATGGCATGTGTCTTTCTGGAGTATGGAAGGGCATTACCCAAAGGAATAACTTCCCCCTAGGAAACCTTCTGTCAATTGGTACGAACACATCCTTCATTTGTTTCTGTGTGCACAACCTCTTGAACATGAACTTCTTTATCTAATCCATCTAAGTGAGCCTCATGGTCTGGGGGATTAGTGACAATGACATTGATTAAATTTATCGATCCATAACGAATTTCATCCCTTCTATTAGTGATTCTGCGATACTATCTTCATTTATGTCCTTTATGAGTCATTACCTTTTATTTTTCTGATCCCTTAATAACTTCATGATAAACCATAATTTGGAGAGAATCTCCTGATAATTCGGCTCTGCATTCCTCTTGTGTATTTTTTCCTAATCGGGAGACGACTGACTTTCACCAAGGGAGAAATTGAGATTTTGAAAAAGTCCACAGTCTAGTGGACTGGGACTATTCCAGTTTGTCATGCTCAACTTCTCGAATCCTGTCAGTTGATTTTGAGGGTTCAGTTAAAATAATTCCCAGTATAGATAGCTGAGGTGGTTCTTGAGCTGCTACATCTGAATCTTTCGTAAAAGCTCTACTGGTTTTGCGGACTTTAGTCCGGAAATTGGCCGGATGCATCATCCTACATCCACTCCAATCACCTGGCTCAGATGACCGTTGGATTATTTCTGAAACTTCCGTCACTTGATGATGTGTCTTATCTAAAATAGAATCCTTTTTGATATTTTCATTTGCTTAATATAAGAGTAATTTGTCAAATTGTTCTTTATATGCTTGATTTTGGGAAGAAATATTTGAGGCATGTTCTTAAGAAAGCCTTTGATTACACACAAAACTAGGTTTCTGTGGCAAGCCATGGGGAATAAAAATGCATGAGAACACTTTTGGCGGGCTTTGTTAACTGTAGAGTATAGTGAAATTAGTGCCCCATAAAAATCCCATCCCCTGATATGAATACCATATGGGGTATTGGTAATTAACTGGCGCAACATTTTTAATGCACCAAGTCATGAACACTGAAGGGCTCAATACTGCTCTTCAACTTTTGGATATCAGGAAACTGAGAGAGATTCCAAATAAATTTGGAGTTGAAACCCTTTTATTATCATGACATGATTTTGATATTCATAATAAGATAATTTTTTCTCTTTTAAGTGACAAAGAATTTTCTATATTTTGAGACAAATATCATGAATACAATCTTCTATCAACATTTCTGGACTATCATTCTGAGAGTCGGCCAAAGGACAAAACATGACTGGCATTTCACCTTTCTCCAGTTGTTTTCTCCTACTCAGCACTTCCACTTTGTCATTTGATGAAGATTATTCAACTTGATTGGACCAAAGATGGTGCTTCTTTGTTACTTCATCAAATTAAACAAGATTGGTAGAGAATTAATTTGTCCAATTAGAAGACGAATGAACCAGGGGTGGTTTGAAGAATGACCTACACCTCGGGCTATCTTCTGATTGAAAATTATTTCACCAACTAGAGGAAAGGCATCCGACATGATTGGCTTCACATTTTCAAGTGCCTCAAGATAAGAGGGATTTCTCAATACTGTATTTTCCATTGTATAATGTTCCCAGTAATGCGAACTACTACCGGAGAGGGGACTTTCATAGCTAAATTCATCATCATGGGGAGTACCACCATTGTGGGTTACCGCAAAAGATGAAACCTCTTTCTTCTTGGTCTTCTGGCCACACAGAGGGTTATTGTGGCTCTCATCTGAAGATAATACTTTGATATTGACTGAATTTTCATTAAGTAAGCCTTAATGAGGATGTGTATGATGAATACCTTTGTAATTATTTTTGTCACTTACGAAATCTGGAAATGAGAGAGTATAATCTTGAGTTACAATAGACAATTGTCTGAGCGCATCAAGAACTCCAGCATTGAGTAAGGCCTTATTGCATATTGGCTCTTAATTTATCAACTGTGCTGGATTTCCTTTTTATTATATGCCTTCTCACTCACTTTGGAAACCACTTTTTGAATAAAGTGGTTATAATGGGTAGGGTTTTGTGCCTTCTCAGTAGAAATGGTTAGGTTAGGCTGATTATCTCCATTTAAATCGGGTGTATGTACCTGACTTGATTGTCCATATGACATGGGGAAGTATGCCCCACGACCCTCCTGGACTGGAACAAAGGTGCGTATATTCTCCGGAGTGACATGTTGATGAGTCATTCCACTGATAGGGATATATTTATGATTCTTTACCTATGATGCTTCTGAATTTTTTATAATATTCTGAAAGTTATCCAGAATATGGGCATGGATTTGTTTCTGCTCTTCACCTTTATTAGAATATGATTGTTGACTTAAGCTACCGGAATGGGAATATACGTTCATTCCATGTCTTGAGTAGGTGTATGTGCCTGCTCCTGTCCCCCTTTTCCTGTCAATTAATTCTGACAGTACTCATATGTGGGGGAAGAAAAATTTGTATTCCTCTTGCTTGTTATTGGATCATTCCAATTGACATCTCCAGGTGCTACCAAATAAGATTGTTGGTTAGCCTAATAAATTGTAGGTGTATGTTCCTGCTGATTGTTCTCTACCATATTTAATTGGTGAGTTTCTTTGGATGCAGTTAGACGAGCCTGCTGACTGGCTGCTGATTTATAAACAGGTGTATGTGACTGCCTATAGTATTCTGTTGGAATTTCCTGGCAGGATTTATGTGTTACTATCAGACGAGTCTACTGGGTAGTGAAATTAGGATGTATGGGTGTATATTTCTACTCATTTCTTTCCATCAAGTTAGGTTGATGGACTTTTTCGGAGGGGTAAGAGGTATGATCCTACTCCCTGTTGGATGAATTTTGCCTCTGGCGGTTCGTCTTGCGTGCTTGGGTCTGAGGGACATGAGACGAACACATAGAGGTGATACCCTCATCATGTAGAGGGTGCACTACCACATGAGTATTGTGGTGATTGTTGGTGGGAGTCCTCAGAAAGGGCTCTTGTCTCCTTGAATTGAGGCCTTGAGTGACCTCTTCATTCACCTCCCTATAATATAGGAGGGGCTTGTTGTTTCATTCTGTGGATAATGACCCGAAACGGTTGGAAACGGTGGTTGGAACCACCTAATTCTTGACCCCTATTCATCGCTATCCGGACAACCATGGTGAGTTGTTAACTTGGAGGACTTTTTGAGCAGCCTTCAAAGTCGGGATGGTACCGTGTTAATGGTATTACCTCACCAATATATTAGAGACCCAGCATTGCAGACGTTGAGTAGGTGATGTCGTCCTTAGAGCAGAAGAGGATCCAGCAGGAGTAGCGGTCGAGGCATTCACAAGTGTTAATTTTAAAGACGTCATTTCCTATTGCAATGTGATCTTGAAAAAGAGTGCATGTTTTATATAGAAGACATAATCCAGATATGTTTGGCCAGAATACATATTTTGGATAATCACATATGTTTATTGATTACTTTTTTAACCCTTACATTGAGTTTAATTGTGGCCCAACAAATATGTAAAACATCATTTAACTTGGCTAATGATTCACATCAGGTTCACCATTTTTTGTTTCTTCTGAAAAAGGGGATGACCTTGTTTGCTTAAGGATCAAAAAATCAAATCAGTTTCTAACGGATTTATTCATAGAACTGGAAACATCCAATGATTTTATATCCATTTGGACCCACTTTCCAAAGGTAGGTTCTCATTAGTTGTGGATCGATGATGCTTAAAAATTTGCATTGATCGAGAGGATGGGAGGTCAGGCTCATCACACCTTTTTGAGAGGGAATTATTACCTACTCCGGGACTCACTTATAGATTTAAGTTATGTTCACGAATCCTTATTAATTCACCATGTTTGAAAACGAGTTTTCCTTTAGCTTTTGAAATCAATGATTGATATGTATGATATTTAGAGAATCTTTTATATGTATTTGAGGTTATTCATTGATGGAGAATCATTCGTATGTATTGGAAATTCTTAGTCAATGGTATACTTCAATACATTATATAGAAATCCCTTGGACATTATGATGACTATACTGGTTTTAAAGCCACTCAGTGGGGAACTTGAAGTTTATTGTCATTCAGAATGACAAGGATTATTTCAGAGTTGGGATCATACCCACAGATGGGCTACCTACGTATCCTTGATAAAAATAAAAGAATCATACCCCACATATTTCGATAGGAATGATATAGTTTAATGACATATGGGATATAAAATAATTAATGAAAGATGGGCTTGAACCTTATAAAGGATTCATACTTACTCTTCATTAAAGGCATAGATCAAAGTCCACATAGTTCGGGTAAATAATTATGGGGTTTATGCATAGTTAAATGGCCCAAAAAATAGATTTCAGGATTACTTTTACACTCTAAGCTCACGTGGGTCATGATCGGGTTGAGAAACAAGAAGTATTAGTAAACATGACAATGGTGCCATAAAATATGTAGTTATGAGAGATGATTTGGGGATTACATATGTATGACGGCCCAAATAATGAAGACCAGGACTTAGGAATGAATCCCAATAGCAGGGTCCATAAAGTTATTTTTACTTTATGGAGATTTAGAATTTTAATCTGGGACTTGATCTTGAGAAGGAGGCCCACATAAAGGAGTATGCCTAAATTAAGGTGGAATTATAACTTGGGGCTTAATCCTAAGAAAGAGGCCTAATGTTAAAGAAACTTATGATTTGAGGCTTAATCCTAAGGAGGAGGCCCAAATTAAAGGGGATATATGATTGGGGATTAATCCTGAGAAGGACGCCCAATTTAAATTCTTCTCAGATAAGGAAGCCAACAAAGGAACCATGCCATAAATGGTTTTGAAGAGGGTTTATAAGGCCATGTCTTGAATAAGACAGGTGGATTTGAGGAAAATAGGTGACTAGGAAGGAGGCATGCAAGTATGGTTTTGGCGCGCAAGTTCTGGTCGTGCAAGTAACACATAATCATTAGGGTAATACTAGGGAGAATTTAAACTCATGACCTTAGTATCATCGTTAGAGGCCTCCAAAAGTATGGAACACAAGTTCCCTTGAGAGGGAAAGGCAGATAGCAAGTGTTCCCATTTCCCTTAAGGGCTGGACACTTAGGTGAGCAAGTATTGATGAGTTCTAACACTTAGGCCTTACTCTTCCTCTATAGAACATCCATTCTAGGAGAAGGATTCCATTATAAGTGTTCAGAAGATGTCATAAAAAGACTTGGGAGACAATAGATTGATTCTGAGTTTTGGAAAATTCGTTCTCAAAATGGGGGACCCACAGGGGCAATTTCTAGGCCACTGGGCATCTTGGGCGAAAAAAGGAATAGGGCGTGCAAATGACTTGCGTGACTCATATGTGGCATGAAAGTGACTTGTGTGAACAGAAGGAAACATAAAAGACCTCTTCTTAATGGTTTCTTGGTTCATGCCTTTTTTTATTTTTGATATTCTTCAAAGGATGACTCTTCTTGTGCTTAAGGTATTCCCATTTTCCATTAGTTAGACTCTATGACAGAAAGGAGCGTCAACAATGGATTTATAAAATTAATAAAATAAACATAAAATCACATACATTTAAAGGCAACACATATATTGGGTCGTGTATACCCTTTATAGTATTTATTACATCAATTTTGGGTCATTATGATGTCATAATAGACAAATTATATTCATAAGGTATTTAATTTTTACCCAAAAATCCAACTATCTCAGAAAATTCATAAAAATTAAAAATTGGATAATTTTAAATTCATTATTCCAAAAATAATAGTATTTTCATCTAAATAATTTTCTATATATTGTAATTTTCTCTTTTAAAATATTAATCGACATTTTTTGATAATGATGAGTTTTTTTAATATAACATTTTCAACCCTTAAAAAAAGTACTTTTGACTTAAAAAAATTATATGGCCATATATATTTAAATAAAAATTATTTAATAATAATATATTATTTAAATATTACTTATTTCAAAAAATCCTTTAATTTAAGAAAATAATGGACTTAATTAAATTTTAATATTACATAAAAATACAATTTTTTATTATACCAAAATTAAAATCATTTACAAACTAACAATAATAGGTTCTCAATATATTCATTTTTTGATAAAAAATTAATTACTCATAATATTAGGGTATTAATTCATATCTCTTTAATTAATCAGAAAACTCCCTAAGGGTAAGGTGTGTGACGGTGAAACCATCATTTGGTGGTTTGGCGTACATGATTTGGGCTGTGATCTCATATTCTACAGTAAATGGTTTCACTCATTCTTAAGTTATTAGATCACAACATGTGATTAGTTATGGAAAAAACCTAGTGATATTATCTCCCTTGGAAGCTCTAATTAATGGGCTCCATAGGGTACAATCCTACTAGTTGAGTACATAAATTCCTTTGTCTTTGTTAATAGTATTAGTTATGAACCTATATATATATACTATTCACGTGATCAATGTTCAATGGCTATGTTTTCAATGATAATGATACTTAGCGATATTTTAAATCCAATTATATATAATAAAACCAAATATGTTCATGTGTTTTACATATACATATTACATAATAATAATCATTTTGATTAAAAGGTATGAGGGTTTTATTTATAATACATTGGGTCATTATAGACATGATTAATGTAAGGGTGACATTACTAATGTAAGGGTAACATATCATTCATCAGGGAAACCTGACACACATAAGGGTAATCCTAATCACACATCAGAGAAATATCAATATATATAAGGGTCATCTAACTCTCGTTAAGGTATTTTCTTGACTTGTGAAATGGTTTTTTAGTCATGGTCAATTTTAATCACATAATGTTAATCTCTCCAATTTTAGAGAATCATAATTTTCACATTAGATTCATCCTTTTTAGCAAGATTCATATTTCTTAAAACATGAAACCATATCTACTGATTTCGATGAAAATATAAATTTAAAGATGAGAGAAATAATACCTTATATAATGAAGTTGAATAAAATATTTTAAATACACAATTTTTAAATAAATATAATTGATTTAAATTGGTTATGTGGGAGATGATATTTCAAACTTTATTTTAATATTAATTTAAATAGGGGTGGTTTGAAAGATTCTTTGTGAATTCCCAAGGAAATAATTATTTGTTACTTTAAAACCATTGGAATTTATCTATGTTTAAAATCCCTCATTTATACATGAACCTCAGTGATCTAATATTTTTCATCCATATTTTTTAAGACTCAAAAAAGTTATCTTGAGGGTTTTGCGTGGTTTTTTTGGCCCAAGGTCTTTCATTCCCTTTCTATGTTCTTGTGCAATAAATCATGATGCTTCTCAAGATGTGAAAGATTTCTAAATTGATTACATATCTTATTGAATAATAACATTTATTGGCATAATATGAAATCATATCAGGAATAATATGCTAAAAAATTATAATATTAAAGGAATGATTAAAAAATATAAGAGAATTGCAAGATCGTTTATTATTATGAAATTATTGTTTATTATTTTGTGTTGTTGTCTTTTGATATAGTTGAAAATTCATGTTGGGATTATTGTTGTGATATTATAATTTATGGATTTTACATTCCATGATTGTTGATCTTATAAATAATAAAACACTAAAATTATTTATCTAATTGAGTATGTGAAATATGAATTATATAGAGGTTTTTCTTTAATAAAAAATAATGAATTAATATGATAGAATGATTAGAAAAGGATAATATATTTTTATGTTATGCAATTGAAATTGGGTGAGGTATTATTCTACTATAATTATTGTGGTTGGTTTTATAAAATGATATTCACCACTATGATTCCCTTTTTTATGAACATTGTGACCATTAAAAATTAAAATCATGATGTATTATTGTTTGATTTTTTTATAAAACCTATTTGTCATACTTTTATATTTGTGACTTCTCTTGTGACTGTTGAATAGGATTTTTTTTCACTATTGTAATAACAAAAATATTTCTATTTAAAATTTTTGACTACCACTCATAAATGAATAATTACATAATATAATAGCTTAAAGGTTTTTTTTAAATGATGGAATTTGCAAAATGATTATGATTTCATTTTTTTGAACATTTCTTTATTTGAATTAAATATGTTTATGCTAAATTGGTGATAATTTTATGGGTTTTTTATCTATTAAATCTTAATATGAATCTTTTTTATGATTAATGGATTAGTATATCAATTATTATAAATATTGGGAAATTGAAATGGGATCTAAATACGAGAAATCATGATAAAAACATGATAAGGGGAATTTATCCTTAATATAATGGGTAATAGGGTAAACTAAAATATGGGAGAATATATTTTAATAAAATTTATAATTTCTTATGAAACAGAAAAGAAAACAAGGGGGTAAAATGTTATAATGGAATTGAATGTGAATGGGTTTCTTTCTATATATAAATTTATAATGACCTAATGTTAACTGAATATTAATAATAATGTTTACACTAAAGAATTAGGTTTTTGATAAATCTATTGGATAGAAGATTGGTTTTAAATTAAATATGAATATGAATAATGTATGATTTTGAAAAGTCTATGTTTCTAAATCATAAAAATAGTGGGATGTATTGAAATAATGAATGTTTTTGGGTTGTAATGAATGAATTTCATAATAAACCTAATTATGTTGTTTGTTGGTAATTAGTGGGGATGTAAATGATATGGAAGTTTGAATTTTGTTCTTATGATGTTTTATCTTGAAATATTATTTATAATTTTGGAGGTGTTTTTATTTTTAAATTGTTTCTTGATTTATAGAAGCTATGTTTTTTTAATTCTAAATGTTATCATAGGGAGATGATGTGGGAAGGGGGGTGATGTAGTATAATAATTATTTGTTTTTATGGATCTATGTAGGCATATGATTACATGATATAATTGATTGAAGTTATCTATATAAAATATTTTGATTTATTTTTATGTGTTAATGATAATTAAACACAGTTTGGATAATGCATAGTATGGTGAGGGAATGATTTTTATTCATTTCATGTTCACAACACCCTACTGTTAGGGTTTTGATATTGTTGTGGATGTTGTTTTCTATTGTGAATTTTTGTGGTGATGTTATTGTAAATATGTGGTCGTGTATTATGTAGTGTTGCGATGGTGGTCACAATTTGAATTTCATTTTATGTGGACATGTGATGTGGTGGATGGTTATGGAATGAGGTGATTATTAATGATTTGTTTTGGTGATTATATCATTCTCTCTTCCTGATATGGTTTATAGAGCATATTCGTATTGGCTCTCTACATTTTTAAGGTAAAATGATTCTTCCAATAAGGATGATTGGTGGAAATATCTTGGTACAAGGTATATGGTGTTTTTATGATGTATTTGGGATTGATTTTTTTCTTGGTTTTTTATAATTGAATATATTTAATTCCAATGTTTTAAATGGATGGTGATATTTTGGAAATAGAAGAGGAATTATGGATTTTAATCTTAATATCATGCCTTTTCCACTTTCCATTCATTATAGATGTTTTTTTGTTTGCTTTATATGGTTTACTATCCCTCATGTATGCTCTAACATATTTATTTCACCTAGATATTAATTTTTTGGGAATATAATCGCACTAAGAACCCCCATTTGGTCACCCCATCATAATATTCTTATTGTCTGAATGATTAAGTGTGCGGGAAGATGTCTTGTGGTGTACAACCTCATTTGGTGACACTATAGGGAAAAATTAAAATGCTTAAGAGCTTATGTTTCTACATAAGATTTTATTTTTATAAAATTGTGCCTTTTCTAGAGCTTTCATGATAGAATAAGATGTGCCTTTCTAGAGCTTCCAATGTAAAAAGAAAGTTGTGCCTATCTAGAGATTTCATGAAGAACTATGTTTGAGAAGAAATTTTTTCTGGTAAAATTCTAAATGGAATGAAAATTCCTTGATTTATTATAATGATAGAGCCAATTATCGATAAATAATAATAAAAAGAAACCATTCTTAAGTGACAATTATAATCTCGTAATTTTTCTTCAAAAAGAGCCAAGCCCTCCTTTGTCTGCCTTAGAATTTTTAACATCTTAATCCTACCAACCTAAAGCCCTAGAGAAACCCTGAGAAGTCCCCGTGAGAAACACATGTCCTTGACTCATATCGAGTGGAGAAGTAAAAATTTATCAATCCAATGATGACTGTTGTGTGAGTTTGGATGAGAAAAGCCTTGTTGAACATTTACATTTGTGAGATGAGAGAAAATTCGCGTGAGGTAGGTGTTTTTTGTGCATGGGATAAGAAATGAAGTGGAAATATATTAAATAATATAAAATGGATAACTTGAAATAGTTTTTTGGATAAAAAGGATATATTTTTGTTTCTTGGTATGTATTTGGTAGATCTCGTGGGTATGAGTTCTGGATTTGATTTGATTTGATTTTGATGTTTACTTGTCTAGCATTCTGTGTTCTAAGTGTAGGTGAATTAATAGAGTAAATATTTTCAATTAAATCTACATTGAATTTCATTGTTTTAAATCCCACCAAAGTGTTACTTTATGATAAAGATTATCATTTTATGATATTGGTGATATTTTGAGCTTAATAGTAAATATGGCCCATTTTGGATTTTTAACTATTTTAAATTATTTCTGTATTTTCCCATTAAATTTTCTACACTAATCCAAATTAAAAAATTATTTCTTTTCTAGATTCTACACATCCAAGGATTCATTTAATGCCTCTTGACCAAAATCATAATCAACAATATGGAAGCTCAAAAGAAGCTCACAAGTTTGACAATGATAATTTTTTACATATCTGTCTATTTTTGGTGTGGGGTTCATAACGCATTAATGGTGGGCCCAATTACTGTGACATTCGGTAGATGGATGTGCAATAATTATGTTAACTTGTCTCATTAATACAAGGACGATTGAATTGACCATTTTAGTGGGAATTAAGGAATCCTAATCTGGAGGTTTCTGATTTGGAGAGTCTGACTGGACAGAATAAATTGTTAGAGTAAAACGGGCATAGCCCTCAGAATACTGGTTCAAACATTCTTCTATTTTGAGAGGAAAAAAACCAGATAATTATGAACTACATTACATAAGGGTTCAATGTGAGAATAGTTTATTTAATGGGGCTACTACACGTCAAATTTCAGGTGACAAATTCCAGATATAATATGAGGGGAGCTCCTCCCTCTCAAAGCATCTCATTCCATCTCATTCCTTCAAAGACACCAAGGAGGAGAACTTTTCTACCCTCTATTTTTTATTTCTTTTTTTTCAATAGATTTATAATGCCTTATTCTTCCTCATTAATCTCAATTAACCTTACCTTGGTAGGGTAAACATTTTTGAGTGATTGGGTAAGAGTTGGTTTTCTTTTTTAGAATTCTTGAGTTTTTGGACATAATTGAATGAAATTTATTTGTTCTTAAAAGTTGTTATCAATTTAATATAGTGTATTTTATTATCAAGTGAGATCATTATTTAATTTTAATTATATTATTGATTTTTTACTTGGTTAAATAATCATTATCTTCCTATACTAATTTCTTATTTATATATGATTGAATAGAGAAGGGATTAGTGGTGAAGTACTCGACGGTCGTCAGTACGTGTAGAAGGGGTAGTGAATGTTCTTGATTGTTTGGGATGAACAAGATCCGATCGGGTATTGCCTAAATCAATTGAGGATATTCAATACAATATTTTTGCACATGGAAGGAGAGTTGACCAAAATAAGATCTTGGTAAGGTTTTCTCTCACCATCATAATTTTACCAAGGAAGTGAGAGAAAATGACTGTGGAAACTAACTTTAATCAACTCAGAAGAAGAGATTTGAATTAAATCGAACAAGGATATCATTACAATTGGGAAAATGACCTAGACCTAATAACCCTTTTAATATCATAGTTTTTAATCCTTTTAATTTCAAATTTCCTTTCAATAATTTTTTTATCGATTTATTCTAAGAACTCACCAAATTCACCCTTGTTTAAAAGTGACAAAATAATTTGTTTTCACTCCTCTTCAGAAAAATTCCTAGGTTTAATCACTAGATTCCAATAGGAAATATAAAAAAAATTCCACACCCTATGACAGGCGTGGGTCACATACCTTATATATAAGGTAAATCATTTTACCCATCTTTTCATTGTTATTATTATTATTTTTCTATGAGATACATTTGTAACCTCATTCAATAAAATTAAATAGAAAAAACAAAGGAATTAATTCATGTTGGTTATTTACAACTTAAATTTTATTTTATTTATAAAATTAAAACCTCTATGACGAGTAATAAATTAAAAAGAATTAAATAAGGATTTATAATTTTTGGTTTCAATAACATGACCCTATACATAATTTATTTTTTCTAAAATGCCTAAGTCTTACTACAATTTGTTTTTAGTTGAACTTTTTAGTCCATTAATCCGGGTGACTCCCATGTTCTAGTTTAGGGAATTCTTTAATGAACAATGTGTCTATCCTCCAAGATTCATAGTGTACAAAACCCTATTTCTCTCTCTCATATATCCCATTTGCATGGACAATAATATAGTGAACCAAATGTTTCTTAAATTACAATTAAATTATTTTAAATACAAACAATATAATAGTTTTACAAAATAAGGATCCAAAGGTTAAGTGACTTGCAAAAATTAGGACCCAACATAACATTTATATAAGAAAACATAAAAATTATTTAATTCATTATTATATAGCATCTAGGTGTACCTCATGTACTCTTTATTATAAGTAGTCACTTGAGGATATACATCAAAGAAAGGTGTGAGCTAAAATATCATTCAGAGGATATATAATAAGGTGAATCAAAATAACAGGGGTGACCATAATCATCATCATCATAACATATGAGATCATAATCATAATCATGAAAAGAATAATTATATAAAGGCATGGAATGAGAAAATGGATAAACATGAAACATATTGTCTTAGTTTTAAAATATCACACATAGTTGTGAACAAGACTAGGATCATGTTCACACATAAAATATGTGCATAATTATAACATCATCGTCATTGTAAACAAGGAAAGAAACATGTTCACACATATTTCACATTATCTCATGAGATACATCACATTACCCAATTCATTGAAGCATTATATAATTTCAAGCACACCTGTCACATCATAACATTTACTTAATCATTCATGCCACATAGAACGTAAATCAATCATAGACATAAAATAACCTATGACAAAGGAATGAGTTTCATTGCATAAATCATACATTCATGAACAAAAAATGGGGTTCCAAAAAGGTAATAATATACTGGTATTGGAATCTTCAATATCATGTGATGAAGAAACAATCTCAAGAGAAGTAAAAGATGTGTTTTTAGAGAGAACAGTTCTTTTGGAAAATCATTATATTTTTTATAAAACCATATCAGAAACATGTATATCATAAGAAATAAAAGTTAAGACCAATTAAATTATATTTTAGGAGTATTAAATGAACATACACACTAAAATTTGGAAAGAAATATGAATAACCTGAAAAAAAAATTGTTTTTGAGAATCCCCATACATTTTTTTGAATGCTTTCTTCAATTCAGTATCCTAGAAACTAAAATTAATTTAATTATTTAATAAATAAATAACTTCTTATACAAGAATTATAATTATTATACATTTTTACGCAGTGTCTTGGAAATTCCATGGATTGTTTAATTATGTGGAATTATTTTGAGATCGTGCGCTCTGACGACACGTGATTCTGAGGCCTGGAGAGCTCAGAATAGAATTTTGAACTTTTGTTTAAGGTACATTTAATAAACCTGTGAGTGGGTTTTTCAAACATTTGAACCGATTCTCAGATTCAAAATCTGAGGAAATGATTGAACTTAGAGGCTTGGGATTCGCCTATAAATGAAATAACTTTTCCCGGCAAGTGTCGAGCAAAAAAGTTATTTTTCAGACTATTCAAGATAAATAATAAAATAATTCAAAATAATTATTCTATTTCTTTCTCACCGTTGAGTAGAAGACGACGACCCTGCGGTACGGTGACGAGGTGGTGATGAGGTGCATTAATGGACGGCTGATAATGGATTGTTTTATCTTACGATGTTGTTATCTTAATGACCCATTAAAGTTGCTCATTAAATGTGGAAAATTTAATGATCATCATTAATGGGAATATCATTGCTGCTCCTTTGATTGTTTTTTTATATTTCCATCATTTTGGAGTGTAGGTCATTAAAAAATATGGGAAAACCTTTGTCAACACACATATAGAATCCATATCTAATAAAGAACATAAAATAACGCACTGGCAGTTCATCACCGACTTAAACGTGCCTCAAAGAATGGAGCCAGAAGTGGCGATGTCAGCATCTTGATTCCTCGAGGACAAACACATTAGCATCAAATGTCAAAGAGGTAGGGGTTGTTTTATTTTGATGTTCTTCACTGTTCTTTTCTAGAAACAATGAACACAGATCAACCCACAAATAGTTTGATCTATCATTCGTGCATTTATGGGGGATGATGACTTTTCTTGGGGATTTATTATCCTGGATTCAAAATTTGCATGAAATTATTGAACATCAATCCCTGAACATCCCCTTTGATTTAAACCTCTAACGTAGAGGGCCCGAGCCAATATAAGTAAGTCCTAAGAACCTCTGCTCGTGCGTTCTTGGGGGCCACATTCTCAAATTGACAGAAGTTCAATTCTTGGCCCTGAGAAGGAATGGTGATGACCCAAGGGGCCCTTTTGCGTCGAAAGGTTGGAGAATAGACCACCAGAGCAACTCCGGTGGACTGCGAGATTGACCTATGGCCTACTGGTGATGGAGGAAGCACTCTCATTGGTGCAATGCAGCGACTAGGTGACATGGCGCTGGGCACTGGATGGAGGGGTAGGCCCGCATCCGGGCCACCTGGGCAGTGACGTGTCGTGGTCCATTGACTACGGCTGGAAGGGCCCTACATTCACGAGACCAATGAGTTCCAGACGTGGCTCGGCTGACGCGTCTAGGCTGGTGGTGCACCGTAGGTCCACTACCCTGGTGGATTGGGTAGAGGATGGCGGGTTGTGCCCCCAACCCCATGGGATGAGCTGAACCCGCGCCCTTCCTGTCGGGCCGGACTAGACCGGGTCGCTGGTCGACCCCGTGGGCTGGACCCTCAGCCACATCGGGCCAGATCCAGCGAGGCCTATTGGGCCTGGCCCACTAGATCGGCTGGACCAGACTGACCGCGACCTGAACCAGGTCAGGTTGAGTCCGTCTAATTAAACCGAGGTATGTGGCACCCCTGGGATGGGTTGGTCGGGTCAGTCCAATTGGGTGGGACTATACCTCGTCCCTACGAGTCCACTGGTTACTAAAACACTTGTATTTTGCAAATCACACATCCGATTGACGATCCTTTTGTGATTTTGGGACCCATTTGATGAGCCTGATCTTTGACATGATTTTCAGTGGCTTTTATGGATAATGAGATGTGAGTAATGGCATGAGGAGCGGTTCTCCCAAGCATGCTACATACGGAACCATACGATTGGCTTAGACCATAAGACTGCTTGATGATGGACAAGTGGGAAAAGGCTCTGTGTGACCCAACAGGCCCACGGTGGTGAGCGGATCTATGTGACTCGATAAACCCACGATACTCGATATGTGGAGTACCTTAGTTCGGCCAAGGTGGGAAGTTGCTCTGTGTGACCCGAAAGGACCACGGTGAGGGGAGACTCTGTGTGACTCATTATACCCACAGTACTCATTAGGGATGAGTACCACATCAAACGAAGGTTAGTGGGAAGTAGCTATGTCTGACCAGACAAACCCACTATACTTGATTGAGGAAGATTTTTCTAGAATCTAAGTAGGTCGATGATAGGACTTATGATGCTACTATCACTACCCTAGAATATACCTAGTGTGATCTGTATCTTTTACATTTTGTTATGTGGTTGAGGTCATACTTGGCATTATTACCTCTATGGTATTTTATTAGTGGTGTTCTCATTCATGGATTACTGAGAGACCTTTGGGGTTCTTGAGGTCCCTACTAAGTATTGTTATACTCACCCCTGCATGGGCTTTCGCTCCACATGTTGTGTCTGGTGAAAATGATTGACGTTTTGACAAAGGAGCTTAGGGGGATGCGACTGATGGATGCTATGAAAATGGACATAGTTTTCTAGGACTAGGTGGGGCCCAGTTGGACCAGGTGAGTAGGACATATTACTTTGAGTTCTGGTAGCATCACTACTCCCACAATCAGGTGGGGTTTTCTACCAATGGCCATCAGAGTTTCTTTTTCTACTTTGCTGTTTTCAGTTCCTTGTTAGGTTTTTATTCTGGCCCACTTACTTTCACTTTTACATGCACTCATCTTTGTATTAATAGTATAATTTTTCCCCTTTGAGTGTGTTGGTATGTGGTTGGGTTTGTGTGAAAACATTTTTAGAGGAAATGCCTTCCCGTTTTTGTGTATGCCTTTTTAGTGCTAGTTGCTAGCCCCTGGCCTATGGAAGGTAGGCTTAGGGTAGTCACAACACGGGCCCCAGGGGGATGGGTCATGAAAAAATGGTATCAGAGGGTGGTCGGTCCTACCACAAAGACTGATAGTATGTGTTTTGATTTGGGGAAACAATGTTAAGAGTTGCAAGTCAAACTTTCAGATTTTGGGAGTCTAGTGTTGGGGCAACGACTGACATATCCATACACCAGGACCTTGAATTCCTCTTTTTGGATCAATACCTGAAAACATTGGTTGCATAAGTGTCTTCTTATATTATTTTGAATAATAGTCATATCGCTTGGTATAATCTTCTGACTGTGGTATATCATGATCAATTTCAGGATGCCTCAACATGGACGACCAGTCAGGATCCTAATACAAGGTCGTGAGGATAGCCTACCTATCGATGAGGGATTTTTTCAGGGAGCAGAACTTGATATGGACCCACCATGTGATGAACCAATGCTTCCATAACTTTATGTTCAGCATATACTACTGCTAGTTCTAGGAGAGGACATTCGTATGATTGGGGCCTTGTACAAGTTTCAGAGACAGAGACCTCCCATGTTCTAGGGAGAGACAGATCGTGAGGTCGCTGAGGACTGGCTAGAGGCTGTGATGTGGGTATTCTGGTTAGTGAGGACACTTCCGGACCATATTGAGATCTTGGCAGCGAGCATTCTGTAGGGATCAACAGGGATATGGTGGAGCTTGACCACCCAAACGCATGACGAGACAACCCTTACCTGGGAAGAAATTGAGTGGCTGTTCCAAGTGGATTTTTCCCCATGACCATACACTCTTTATGAATTTAAGAGATTATTATCCTACATAAGGGAAACATGATGGTAGTCGGGTACTCAGTGAGGTTCACCGATCTATCTCGCTACTCCACAGACATTGTAGGATACCCTTTATTCCGGGTTCGGGCCTTTGAGCAGGGCCTCAGGCTAGAGATCCTGGCATTGGTGTTGTCTCCCAGCATCTCTACCCAAGACGAGGTGATGGAGTGATCCCTTATTGTGAAGATATTCTTGGAAGGGAATGTACCGATAGCTAGATCCTCCAGCAAACCCCAGGTGGTAGAGTCTTTGGCAGGCAGTAGACAACAGACACATGGGCCGAAGTGGGCCAGTTCTTTCAGTGGATGACCATAGGACTCAGGGTCGGTAGTGCGGGGATCCCAATACAGGGGGAGTCAGCAGGGATCCACGTAGTGCTTCTTGTGTGGCGGGCAAGGACACATGGCACATGACTTCCCAAACCGCCATACAGGTGACTAGCAGATGGTCGAGGGGCTGCAGAGGCAACGACAGCAGTTCGGGCAAAGAGGTCTGTAGGGCAGCATACATGGTAGAAAAGCTGGCCAAGTGATAAGTGGTGGGTGATGGTTTGAGGTTTTACCTCCACCACCCCATGTGGTCCACCCTGACCATAGGGAGTGGACATGGGGGAGCTCAGATTTAGGCAGCAGAGGTTTATGACCACGACACTCTAGAGATGATATGGATTACAAACAGTGTCTTCTCCACCCTAGATGCTATACTTATAGACATAGGTTCTAGCCACTCTTTCCTTTCCATGAATCTCATTTGGATCTTGGAGATTCTGGTGGAGTCATTGGATCAATCCATATGGCTAGAGACTCCTACGGTAGATGATTTGATGATTACACACTGGTTCCGGCTGTGTGAGATTTCTCTAGGAGGTGAGAGCTTTGGTTGGGATCTCCTAGTAAAATCCTCAAGGCTTTATGATGTCATATGGTGTATGGATTGGATATCCACAGTAAAGGCTTAGATCGACTGTTTTAGGCATAAAGTGCAGTGTGTCCGTAGATATGGGTCCACGTTTTTCTTCACCGGTGATAAAGAAGACCATACAGCGCAAGAAAGACTTTCTCAGAGGAGGGTGCGACCAGTAACTCACCATTTGGATAGTATCTCCCTCAGTTTAGTTGATGAGAGGAGTCCGGGCTTTCATGTAGTGGTGGATGAGTATGAGGATGTTTTTCCTGACTATGTTCCAGGACTACCTCCTCATAGAGAGGTAGAATTTTTCATCAAACTATACCCTTGGATAAACACAGATATCTACACTATTATATCAGATGGCTCAAGCATATATTCTTGATCGGAGGGTACAACTAGAGGACTTACAAGAGAAGGGGTTTGTAAGGCCTAGTGTTTCACCATGGTAAGCCTAGATTCTTTTCACCAAGAAGGAAGATGAGATTTTGAGGTTGTGTGTGGACTTCTGGCACCTGAACCAGGTGACAGTGAAGAACATGTATCTATTACTGAGAATTGATGACCTCTTTGACCAACTAAAAAGAGAAAAGTGGTTCTCAAAGATAGAACTCAAATCAGAATTTCACCAGCTTCAGGTATGGGATGAGGATGTACCAAAACAACCTTCAGGTTCTGGTATGACCACTATGAGTTCCTAATAATGCCTTTTGACATGACCAATGATCCTACAGTGTTCATGGGCCTCAAAAATAGGATCTTCTATCCTTACCATTTCTGGTTCTTCATGGTCTTCATCGATGACATCCTCATGTGCTCATCATCGGAGGAGGAGCATGGTACACACCTATGGATAGTCCAAGATACACCCCAAGAGCACCAGATTTATGGTAAGATCTCGAAGTGTCATATTTGGATTCGGGAGGTCCACATTCTAGGACACTTCATCTTAGAGGCTGGAGTTTCTATGGATCTGTAGAAGATAGAGGTAGTGCTTTCTTGGGAGCTGCCTACGAGCATGAATGAGGTGCGATGCTTATCAAGGTTGGCTGGTTAATATTGGAGGTTTGTACCTGAATTTTATAGAGTTAAATCACCCCTATTAGCATTGACATAGAAGGTAAAACCCTTCGTGTGGATGGAGAAATGGTATAAGAGTTTCTAGGATCTGAGAAGAAGACTTAATAGTGCCCCCATCTTGTGACTACTCGAGGAGGGTGTTGGGTATGTAGTTTACTGTGATGTATCAGGTACCAGAATGGGTTGTGTCCTAATGAAGGAGAAAGTAGTGATCACCTATGAATCACACTAGATGGTGCAGCATGAGTAGAGCTATGTGACCCATGACCAATAGTTAGTAGTAGAGGCCTTTTCCTTGAAGATGTGGTGACACTACTTGATGGGTGAATAGTTTATGGTTTACTTCGACACACAATATTCTCAAGTATATCTTCTCCTAGAAAAACCTGAACCTGAGAAAATGATGATGGCTAGAGTTCTTCCAACACTATGACTTTGAGTTAATTTACACTCTTGGAAATGGGAACGTGGTGGCAGACAAACTCAGTAGGAGGACCGGTTTGCAGCTACTGAGTGAGGCGACAGAGTAGTTAGCTGTGATGTAATCATCCATTGTAGATGATGAAGAGGATCCTACCTTTAGTTTATTACAATTACTTTCCCACTCTTACAGTGAGTCAGGGAGGCACAACTGGTGGATGTTGACTGCGAGGCCCAAGGTGCTCAGTTATCCTCAGGAGGGGCACCTGATAGATTTTCAATAGGTGGGGAGCAGGCCATAATTTTCAGAGGGTGCGCCGTAGTAACAAGGACATTGTGAGAGGATGTGTTCAGGGAGTTTCATACATCCCCCCTTATAGGTAAATCCTATAGTGGATAAGATGTACCATGTCCTCTGATGTCAGTATTGGTGGCCAGGGATAAAGAGACCAGTGGCTTAGTTCATTTGAAGATGCCTCACTTGTTAGAATGTGAAGGTTGAGTATCAGGTTCTAGCAGGATTGACCCAACCACTTTAGGTACTAGAGCAAAAATGGGATGGTATCTCGATGGAATTTTTAGGGGAGGTTAGCATTTACATCTAGGGGCCATCAATCTAGTTGGGTGATCGTCGACCTAATCACCATGTTGTCTCACTTCATACCCATCCGGGAGTAGTGAATGGTAGAGGGATTGGAATGCCTCTACATCTAGGAGACAATGCAGCTCCGCAGGTTTCCTTTGATGATTATCTCATACCATGATGCACGCTTTACATCCTAGCTATGGAAGGGATTAGAAGAGAAATTCAGGACTCAGTTGTTCTTGAGCACAACATTGCATCTCTAGATGGATGGTTAGATAGAGCAGACCATACCTACCTTGGAGGACATGATATGTGATTCCGTCATATAATTTTTTTGTAGTTGGGAGGACCACCAATCTTTCATGGGGGTTTTATACAACAACAAATATCACTCCACCATTGGCATGGAACTATTTTAGGACTTGTATGGGAGGCCTTTCAAATCACCCATATATTGGACAAACCTAGGGGAGTCAGCACTCATGGGTCTGGAGTTAGTACGGGCTACCACTAAGAAAGTGAAAGTCATCCACAAGAGGATGAGGATTGCACATAATGGGTACAAGTCTTATTCCCATAGGAGATGAAGACCCTTGGAGTTTGATGAGGGAGATCATGTGTTCCTTTAAGTCTCACTTCACTAAGGATTACATGGATTTGGATAGGGTAGAAAGCTATCTCTGAGGTTCATCAGACATTATTAGATCCTGAGTAGAGTTAGAAAGGTGGCGTACCACCTAGCCCTTCCCCCACAAATGCACCAAGTACATTATGTTTTCAATATGTCACAACTGAGGATGTACGTGCATGATCCACCATAGATCATCAACTGGGGAGAGCTAGATGTTGATGATGAAGAGACATTTGTGGAGTTCCCGGTGGAGACAGAGGATTGACAAGAGTGGGTCCTATGTGGTTAGTTGATTCCTCTGGTGCGATTTCAGTGGCATTATAGAAATCTACATGAGATAACGTGGGAGCGGGAGGCTCATATTCGTGCTCAGTACCCCCATATATTTGATTTTTTTTTTTGTTTTGGATTTTAGGTATGTAAATACCTATGGTGGTGAGAATGTAGTGTTTCAGAAATTCTATGTAATTTTTTTAATTATATGGAATTATTCTGAGAGCGCGTGATATGAAGACATGTTATTCTAAGGCTCAGTGAGCCTGAAATAGAATTTTGATCTTTTTTAGGGTACATTCAGTAAACGCGCTTGTATGGTTTTCTAACTTTTGAACTGGTGATTAGATAAAAATATTTCAGGACACCGTTAAACTCGGAGAGATATGATTCACCAAGAAATGACTTAACTTCGGTCGGTAAGGGCTGAGTGGAAAAGTTATTTTTCGGAATTTTAGAGAAAAATAATAAAATAATTTATAATAATTATTATTTTTTATTTCTCACCATTGAGTGGTAGACGATGATGCTGTGGTGCAATGACGAAGCGACGACAAGGTGCATTAGTCGAGGGGAAATAATGGGTTTTCTGAAACTATGACATTATTATCTTACTGACCCATTAAATGTGGATCATTAAATTTGGCTAATTTAATGAGATTAATTAATGGCAACAGCAACCCAACACCTTCGATTCCTTTTTTATAATTCCATCATGTTCGAGTTTAGGGGATTAACAAATTTTGGGAAACCTATGAAAACCCAGCAATGGAATACTTCTCCAGCGAAGAATGAAGAATGACATGACGATCGGTCATCACTGGCTTTGACATGCCTCGAAGAATGGAGCCATAAGTGGCGACATTGACATATTGAATCCTTGAGGAAAAAAGCTATGATAATGAATTTCAAAGGGGCATGGGTGGTTTTATTTTGATTTTCTTCCCCATTCTTTTCTATAAACGCTGAATGTGGACCAACCCATGTACAGGTTGATCTGCAATTTGTGCCTTTATTTGGGAGTGTGGTTTTTATTGGGGATTTATTATTCGGGATTCAAACCTTCTATGAAATGGTCGAAATTCAATCCCCAAACCTCCCCTTGATTTAAACCTATAACGTAGAGGGCCTAGATTGACACAAAGAAGTCTGGAGCACCTCTACTCATGCGTTCTTGGTGGACACATTCTTGAAGTGGTGGTAGTTCGATACCGAGGCCTAAGCAGGGATGGAAGGGACCCAAGGGACCCTTTGGAGTAGATGGGTAAGAAAACAGACCAACAACAAAAATACGGTGGCCCGTGGCAGTGGATGCAGGTGGTGGAGGCGGCACCCCACGACAACAGGAAGCCGCAATGGTTGGGTGATACGACACCGAGCACTTCCTGGAGGAGGTGGCATGCGTCTAGGCCCCTCGGGTGGAGACGTGCCATTGTTCGTTGACTGTGGCTAGAGGCCCCCCATATCTGTGGGGCTAGCTGGAGTCGGACATGGCTCACCTTCAATGTCCTAGCTAGGCGGCACACTGCAGGTCCGCCCCCTGGCAGACTAGACTAAGGATGGTGAGTCGCGTCCCTAGCCCAGTGGGTAGGACCCATGGTATAATGACTCATACATTACATACATTGTTAATACTTCAAAATTGAATTACACTTATTACAACATATAACAAAAACATGAATGGACCGTATAGGTATAGTGTCTTTAGAAACTGGGAATCATAAACAATTGGTTCATAAATCATATACATTGTCTCCAATTTATTTCAACATATCTAGAGTCCATTTTTGGAATATCATACTTAATAACCTTATTCCTGACCTGGGGAAAGAAAAAATACATAAGGGTGAGCTAAAATTCTCACTAAGTGTAAATAAAAGAAATATCAATCACGTCATATTCATAAGAACATAGAATTTTTGAAAACTTAACCTGCGAAAGAGATCATAATTTCCTAACATGGGATAAATCATAGTAGTGAAATGTAATCCAAATAATCATAACATAAAACATGAAACATTTGGTCATACACACATATTCATAGATAATAATTTCTTAGTAGTCAAGACTCATAGCCAAGACTATCTTAGCGGATAAAGTCCATTTCTAAACCGAGTTCACTCCTCGTTTCAGTCCTGTTTCACTAAACTGGTTTAACCTGCCATTCTAGCCATGTCTATCTCATGACATATAAATCTTTACCCATTTCATTGGAGGGAGATATAAGTCCCACCCATCTCATAATGATACCATTCTTATGTGTGCCACAAAATCATAAACCATACGTCATAGCATAACCCATGTAATAAAAATGGGATTCTTAAACATCATGTCATCATAACATAATCCATAGAAGGATATCGTAAAAATAATTCCATCATAACATAATCAAAGCAATGTAAAAATCAGGATATAAATAGAACCCTATATTATCTTAGATGGAAAATAATTTTGATAAAACACTTGAACTCCATTCTTGAAGAAAATATCCTTTCTACTTCAAAAACATTTTCCTTTATTAAAATGTCATATAATTTGGAACTAAAAGAAGTCGATTAAAAATAAACTTGAGGACATGTAAAGTATTCTTCATTAAAATAATGTTCTAAAAATCCATTCATGTCGTATATGTTAAAAAACATTCTTCTCGTACATTGGACGGAAAAGTCAAAAAGTACCTCGTACGAAAAAACGACAAAAGATTCCTTTAATATCTTTTACTAAAAACTCACCGAAGGATAAAATTGGATTTAAAAAATTGTAGGAGGATATAAATAATATTACATATTGAGAAACATGGATGTGGATGATATATACTCCCCAGTAAATTCTGAAGAATAAACAATCTCAGATAAAAATTGAGATTGCAAGATTTTCCCTTACCTTAGGTCTGATTTTCATCATATGTGTCAAAACCTCATGTATAATGATTTAAATAACGTAATTTACTTATTCAAGGAACTTAATTTTTTTATTACATCATATATGTTCATATTCATAGCTTCTTATTAGTAATATTTCATTGCTACTTGTTATTCGGGTGTTTATTACTTTTTGTTCCTATGCGTGTTTTGTCGAATAAATTCTTATTCTTCTTTTTAGGTTATAGATACCTAATTTCCATAATGGTAATAGTATAATATATATCATATTAATTCATTCTATTCATTTATATAATCATTATGCAATGAAGATCATGTATAACGAGTCACATCACATCGTGGAGAAGGTATTCTGTACGTACGCATGAGCGATGATATCATTCCCATGATCGTGGAATTGTATTGGAGTGTATGTATAATATTTCAGATATAATATCACTTTACAATAATCATATATAGTTATTCTTTATACCATTATACCCATCCAAGTAAGGTGGTGGTGGAAAATAGATTACACCACGGCGTGGAGACGGTATTCCGTACGTACGCATGCGCGGTGATTTTGTTTTCCGTAGGATAGATATATGGTGAAATAGGGTTGTTTAATACTTATAATAACATATCAGTGTATGAGTGATACTGATGTTATTACATCATAATGAAACAACTAAATAAGAAGAAGTGGAAGAAGAAATAAAGTTGAATGAATTGGTAACAGACATTACCTCTTCTTTGAAGCGCCTCTTTGAGACCTCCTTTTAGGGCACTAAAATTGGTCTTTGAAGAATATCAGGACCACTAGGATGTTTCTAGGTAAGTTTAGAAGAGAATTTGGCATGGGTTGGACGATATTTAAGGCTCAATGTGATGTGAGGAAGAGAGGGAGGAGGTGCCGTTTTATAAGGGAGGAGAGGGGCACCTTTAGAAAAACTAAACATATTATTTTATCATAAAGTCATATTCTGTTTTTAATAGCTCCAAATTGATTTATTTCGAAGATAAGGTGGGGATGGGTCGAAATCATCTCATACAATAGAAGTTATACAAGTTTAGGTATCTATTTTAACATTATCATTTAGATTTAACTTTAAGTTAGATAATTTAACTTTTACCATGTCTTCTTGTTTTCTTACACTATAAGGTTAATAAACATACTATAACAAGCCAAAAGAACCCCAAGTTGTTTATTACTAATATATATAACCTTATATAAGACATTTGTCCGAACGTTATATTTTTAGGAATAAAATAACAATTAATAATATAATATTTGTTTTTAAAAAACTATTTAATGTCAATTTTTACACTATTTGGTAACTGATTTTTTGGAAAATCAAAACCAAACGATTAGTTCGAAAAATTAAATTTTATCAATAATAACATGTCATATTAACATATAAAATTATTTAAATTCCTAAAAAGTCTCAAATTACATTTATTTGGGTATTTATAACTTCAATTTTGTCAATATTTCATTAATAAGATAATTACTGAATCAATATTGTGTCATAAATAAATTAAATTATCTAATGTCTAAAAATTACAAATAAAATACCATTATGTAGGAAATAGTTTTATCTTTCTAATGAATATTTATAGTCAAATTTATCTTATGCACAAAACTATATTAAAAATAATTTACTTATTAAACATTGATTTTAACTATTTTAACCCTTCTTTAAATAAATTAATATTAAATGTCCTAATCTAATCCAAGTGGGGCTAAATTGTCATATTTTATTCCTAAGGTTGTTTTTTGTCGAATTAAAATTATCCAATAGAATTAGGACATGTGTTACGGTAATAATAATATCCTTTGTACCCTTAATTACCCTATTTACTTTTAATCATGGTAAAAAATGTAAAAAGTTACTATTCACCAAAAATTATTTTCATCTCATTGAACCACATTTTAGTCTTTGATATTAACTGTGTCTCTCAGATTTTTGAAATTACAATCATAAAAGTGGTAAAATTATGTTTTATGTGAATTTGGAAATTCTCCTAGGAGGTGGGTAAAAGACGATGAAAAGTTCAATAAATTTTGTTTATATATAAAATTATTAAAAAAAATGACCCCAATGAATTGAATTGAACTTATATAGGTATTATGTATCAATTTTGACCTAAAATAAATTTAAATAAAATAAATAATTATTTAAATAAAAAGTCTGTTTTTAAATAGTAACCCAGTGTTTTCACTATTCATCAAAAATTGAAAGTTTTCAGAAAAATAAAAAAATTTCACCCTAGGCTAATTTTGATATTTCGAATCCAAAAACGAAGTCCATTTTGAAAAAAATATTTACAAAATTTGAAAAAGTGGGTATTACTATTAATAATGGTTAGATTTAAAAATATTTTAATAGCATATCATTGTTTAGTGAAACATGGTATTGCGTACGACGCACGCTATCGAGGAAGGTTGTGATTGCGTGTAAAGCAAGCCATGCTAGTGTTGTGTATAGTGACATATTCCTTTGATGATTTATATAACATAAGAACAAAATATTTCTCATAAAAGTCTTGGGTGTTACATTCTACCCCCCTTAAAATGAATTTCGCCCTCGAAATTCATCACTTTGTAACCAACAGATGAGGATACCACTCCCTCATCATATCCTCAAGCTCCCATGTAGCTTCCTCTAATTGGTGGTTCCTCGATAAAACTTTCACCAAGCTAGTGGTCTTGTTCCATAGGACTTTTTCACTACGATCCAGAATCTCTATCAGTTGTTCTTCATAAGAAAGATCTTACTTCGGCAGTACAACTTCTATGCTGAGTACATGTGAAGGATTAGGTATGTACTTTCTCAGGAGAGATACATGGAATACATTGTGAAATTGGGAGAGATTATGTGGAAGCAAAAATTGGTAAGCTACCTTCCCAACACGATCAAGTATTTCGAAAGGACAGATATATCTAGGGCTCAGCTTTCCCTTATTTCCAAATCTCATTACTCTCTTCCAAGGAGATATTTGTAAGAACACATTATCAACCACTTCGAACTCTAGGTCTTTTCTTCGGTTGTTGGTATAACTTTTTTGTCAACTCTGAGCTGCTCTAATGTGTTGTTGAATGTATCTGACCTTTTCTGTCATCTCATCAACAAGATCAGGTCCTAATAGCTTTCTATCCCCATCTTCATCCCAGCAAGTTGGAGTCTTGCATTTCTTTCCATATAGAGCTTCATAAGGATCCATCTGAATATTGAAGAGAAAGATATTATTATAAGAAAATTTCACCAAAGGTAGGTGTTGATCCCAACCACATTTGAAATACATAGAGCAATCTCTCAACATATCTTCTAGAGTTTGAATTGTCCTCTCAGACCCACCGACCGTCTGTCTGAAGATGATAAGCAATGATGAAACTCAACTCTGTATCCAGAGTATGCTGAAGACTTCACCAGAACTTTGAGGTAAACCTTGGATCCCGATCAGATATAATAGAAAGTGGTACTCCATGAAATCTTACCACTTCCTTTACATATATCATGGAAAGCTGATCCAGATAGAAATCATCTCTAATATCAATGAAGTGTGTGGACTTTGTAAGACGATCAACTATTACCCAGATATCATTATTGCCTTTGGATGTTTTAGGAATACCAATGACAAAGTCCATAGTGATGTTTTCTCATTTCCATTCAGGTATGGGTAATGGTTCTAACATCCCCTTTGACTTCTGTCTCTTAACTTTAACTTGCTGACAAACCAAGCATCAAGAGACATATTCAACAACATCTCTTTTCATGCCATCCCACCAGAAATACTCCTTCAGGTCCCTATAAATCTTCGTGCTTCCAGGATGAATAGAGAATGAAGAACTATGTGCCTCATCCAGAATCTCCTTCTTTAATTCTGGGATGGGAGGAACACAAACCCGATTCCTGAACTTTATTATCCCATCAAAATCAAGGTTGAATTCATTAACATTTCTCACCTTCTTTTGTAACTCTACATCTTGTTTCTGTGCCTCTTTAATCTTCACATGTATAGATGGTTGAAAATTAATTTTAGAAAGATAATATTTTTCCCATTCCATTATAATTACAAGATCAATCCCTTGTAAATACATAAATATTGGATCTTTTTTTATCCTCATCATGGATAAGCTAGAATGGTCTTGTCGACTTAATGCATCTGCCACCTTATTTTCTTTCCCAGGGTGGTAATGAATTGAGCATTCATAATCCTTAATCAACACCAACCATCTTCATTGGTGCATATTCAGATTCTTCTGTGTGAAAATATACTTTAAACTTTTATGATCAGTATAAATGTCACACCTTTCTCCATAAAGATATTGCCTCCAAATCATTAATGCAAAGATTACCGTAGCTATCTCAGAATCATGAGTTGGGTAATATTGGTCATGGATTTTCAACTATTGTGAGGCATAATCTATCACCATATCATTTTGAACAAGAAAACACTCCAGCCCCTTCTTGGATTCATCAATGTAGATCACAAACCTTTCTCCACTACAAGGATGTGTGAGTACAGGTGCACTGGATAACCCTCTTTTCAACTCCTTGAAATTCTCATCACATTCCTCAGTCCAAACAAACTTAACTCCTTTCCGAGTCAACCTGGTGAGTGGATTAGATAATTGTGAAAAATCATTCACAAAACATTGATTATATCCAGCCAAACCAAGAAAACTTCGGATCTCGGTTACTGTTGTTAGTCTCGACCATCTTTCAATAACCTCTATTTTTGCTAGATCCAAATATATCCCCTCTTTTGAGATTATGTGACTCAAAAATGAAACTTTTTTATGCCAAAATGCACACTTGGTAAATTTGGAATAAAGCTTCTCCTTTCTCAGGGTCTTCAATACAATTATCAAATGATATTCATGTTCTTCCTTTCTCTATGAATAGACAAGAATATCATCTATAAATACTACCACAAACTGATCAAGATAGTCTCTAAATACTCTATTATTCAGACCCATGAAGATAACAGGGGTATTAGTAAGACCAAATGGCATTAATATAAATTAATAGTGTCCATACCTTATATAGAAAGTCGTATTTGGTATATCCTCCTTTTTGACCCTTAATTGATGATACCCTGAATGGAGATCAATCTTGGAAAAGTATTGAGCTCTGCGTAGTTGGTCAAATATGTCATCAATGCGCGGGAGAGTATATTTGTTCTTGATAGTGATCTTTTTATGTTCTCGATAATCAATGTAGAGTCTCATTGATCCATCTTTCTTCTTAACAAACAGAACAGCTGCTCCCCAAGGTGACGCACTAGGGTGTATGAATCCCTTATCAAGATTCTCTTGGATTTTCTTCTTCAATTCCTGCAACTCAATTGGGGCCATTCTATAAGGTGTCTTTGAAATAGACAAAGCACCCAGTACGAGTTCTATTGAAAACTCAACTTCACGATTTGGTGGAAGACCCGAAAATTCCTCTGGAAAGGCATTATCAAACTCCCATACATTGGGAATATTCTTAATCATGAGTTTCTCTCCAACAATTTGAGATAAATAACCCTCATTTAGTGGAATCAAGACCCATAAGATGGAAGAAATTTCCATTGGAAGGTTATGTTCATCCTTGCACTGATAGATGATCATAGATTGATCTGTAATAAGAAATGTGACTTCCCTTATTTGGCTATTGATATGAGCTGCATATAGAGAAAGCCAATACATGCCAAGAATCACATCAAATTCCACTATAGGAAGGATCACAAGATTTGCTGGAAGCACTTTCCCACAAACTTCAATCGGAGAAGAATTATAAAGTTCTGATGTGACTGTTGTGCCATTAGGGGTTGTCACAGCTAACTCAACATCTAATTGTTGAGGTAATACGGTGATACCCTTATAAAATTCTTCAGAAATAAAAGAGTGAGTGGATCCAGAATCAAATAAAACATTTTCTACTTTAGAGTGGATAGTAAGTGTACCTTTCTCCACTTCCTTATCATACTCCACATCGCTGATAGAAATTGCATGTGAATTTCCTTTGTCTTTAGCCTTATGATTTTGTTGACGTCAATCATAATCAACACCCCTTAGATTAGGGCATTGATTGGCATAATGCCCCATTTCCTTCACTTGTAACAATGAAGTGTAGGAGGTGAACTCTGTGTAGAATTTTCTGTGTTCACATCACTAGACATATTCTTCCCATCATTGCGGCATTCAAGTGCCCGATGACCTTCATTTCCACATTAGAAACCTTTACTTTTCCCATTAAGACAACTCCCTCCATGTTCTTTTCAACACTGTGAGCATAAGGGAAAACTCATCTAATTTTCAATGTTCTCTTTATATTTTCCTTTGCATTCTATTTTCCTCTTCTTATCAAACCCATATGATTGATGGGTTACTCTGATCTCCATCTCAACCTTGAGAGAACATCGGACAATTTTCTCGTAGGTATTGAAGTCCCTTATGGCTAAGGCCCTTCGAAGACTTGGTTTTAAGCCACTAAAGAATCAATCGATCTTACTCTCAGGTTGGATAATAATACCAGAAGCGTACCTTGCAAGTCCTGTAAAATTTTCTTCATAGGTACCAACAGATTCATCATCCATTTTCTTTAGTTCAAGAAACTCCTTCTCCATCTTTTTTCGAAGAATACGAGGGATGTACATTTTGAAAAATAAGTTCACGAACTCGTCTCATTCCATGGACTCAATTTCATCGCTCTGCCTCATTTTCTTAAAAATAATCCACCATTGATCTGCATAACCTTCCAAACGATATACTGCTAAGATGAATTTATCATGTTTAGAGCATTGAAGTATAGAAAATATCTTTTCAGTGGTACTGATCCATTGTTCAGCCACTAATGGATTAGAAGACCCACTTAATGAAGGTGGATGCTGCCTCATGAAGGATTCAACATAATGTTGCTCTCTCATTTGCTCGTTTGGAAGTCTTTCATGATTCATAGCTTGAGAAAGTTGTGCGATCATGGCCACAAGATTTTTCATTCCAACTCCCATAATGTTTGGTTGCTCAGGGGGACTATCATTGCATTGCTCGTCGCATTCCACATTAACACGGTTCCTTCAGGTTCCATCCATTGACTAAAACCAAGAAGAATAGTGTGAGTAACACTAATTATAATAGGAAAACCACATAATCAAGAATAAAATTTCACACTTAAGGTTTTATCATATGTTTTTCATGTCCATTTCTAAAGCAATATGACTGTGTTATATTCTTAGACAGATCGATAGGTTTCCTACTAAGGCTTTCACATCCTAGTTTCTAATGGTTTACTATACCTTTCCTCTGATACCAACTATAATAATACATACCTTACATATATTTTTAATAATATAAAATTTAAGTACACTTATTACAACATATAAAAAAACCAGGAAAGGACCGTATAGGTATAGTGTCTTTAGAAACTGGGAAACATAAACAACCAGTTCATAAATCATCTACATTTTCTCTCATTTATTTCATCATATCTAGAGTCCCTTTTTGGCATATACTACTTAATAACCTTCTTCCTGACCTGGGGAAAGAAAACATAAAAAATGGTGAGCTCAAATGCTCAGTAAGGGTAAACAAAAGAAATATCAATCACATCATATTCATATGAACATTACATTTTAGAAATCTTAACCTAAAAAAGAGATCATAATTTCAAAACATGGGATAAATAATAGTATTGAAATGTAATACCAATAATCATAACATAAAACATGAATCTTTGTTTCGTACATACATAATTATAGAGAATCATTTCTTAATAGTGAAGACTCATAGCCAAGACAATCTTAGCGGACAATGTCCATTTCTGAACTATGTTCACTCATCGTTTCGGTCCTGTTTTACTGAACCTGTTTAACCTGCCATTCTAGCCATGTCTATCTAATGAAATACCAATATTTACCCAATGCATTGGAGGGAGATATAGGTCCCACCCATCTCTTAATGATATCATTCCTATGTGTGCCACAAAATCATAAACTATACATCATAGCGTAACCCATGTAATAAAAATGGGATTCTTAAATATCATGTCATCATAACATAATCCATAAAAGGATATCGTATAAATAATTCCATCATAACATAATCAAATCAATGTAAAAATATGGATATAAATAGAACCATATATTATCATAGATGGAAAATAATTTTGATAAAACACTTGAACTCCATTCTTGAGGAAAATATCCTTTCTACTTCAAAAATATTTTCTTTTCTTAACATGTCTAATCATTTTTAACTAAAATAAGTTGATTAAAAATAATATTGAGAACTTGTAAAGGAAGATTGATGAAAATAATGTTCAAAAAATCCATTCATTTCGTATAAGTTAAGAAAACATTCTTCTCGTACTTTGGCCAGAATAGTCAAAAAGTACCTCGTACGAAAAATGACAAAATATTCCTTTCATATCTTTTACTAAAAACTCACCGAAGGTTAAAACTGTATATAAACAATTATAGGAGGATATAAATAATATTAAATATTGAGGAAACGTGGATATGGATGATAAATATTCCCCAGTAAATTCTGAAGTATAAACAATCTCGGATAAAAATTGAGATTGCGAGATTTTCCATTACCTTAGGTCCGATTTTTTTCGTAAGTGTCCGAACCTCCAGTATAATGATTTATATAATGTCATTGACTTATTTCAGAATCATAATTATTTATATTATATCATATATGGTCATATTATTAGCTTCTTATAAGTAATATTTCATTGTTACTTGTTATTCGGGTGTTTATTAGTTTTTGTTCTTATGTGTGTTTTGTCGAATAAATTCTTATTCATATTTTTAGGTTATATATAACTCATTCACAGAATGGTATTAGTGTAACATATGTCATATTCATTCATTCAACTCATTTATATAATCATTATTCAATGAAGATCTTGTACAACGAGTCGAATTGCATCGTGGAGACGGTATTCCGTACGTACGCACAAGGGGTGATATCGTTCCGATGATCATGGAATTGTATTGGAGTGTATGTATACAATTTCATAATCAATATAACTTTAAAATAATAATATATATTTATTACTTACACAATTATACCCATCCAATTAAGGTGGTGGTGGGAAATAGATTACACCACGACGTGGAGACGATATTCCGTACGTACGACACACAGTGATTTCGTTTTCCGTAAGATTGATAGATGGTGAAATAGGGTTGTTTCAAACATATAATAACATATAAATATATGAGTGATACTGATGTTATTAATTTATAATGAAACAACTAAAGAAGTAGAAGTGGAAGAAGAAATAAAGTTGAAAGAATCGGTAACCGACATTACCTCTTCTTTGAAGCACCTCTTTGAGACCTCCTTTTAGGGCACTAAAATTGGTCTTTGAAAATGACCAGGACCTCTAGGATGTTTCTAGGGAAGTGGAGAAGAGAATTTTTTAGGGTATGGCCGAGCATGAAGGCTCAATGTGGTGTGAGGAAGAGAGGGAGGAGGTGCCCTTTTATAAGGGATGAGAGGGGCACCATTGGAAAAACTAAAAATATTATTTTATTATAAAGTCATATTCGGTTTTTAATAGCTCCAAATTGATTTATTTCGAGGCTAATATGGGGATGGGTCGAAATCATCTCATCAAATAGAATTTAGACAAGTTTAGGTATCTATTTTAACCTTATCATTTAGATTTAACTTTAAGTTAGATAATTTAACATTTACCGTGTCTTCTTGTTTTCTTACACTATAAGGTTAATAAACTTACTAAAACATGCCAAACGAACCCCAAGTTTTTTATTATTAATATTTATAACCATATCTAAGCCATATTTCTGATCCTTAGATTTTTAGGAATAAAATAACAATTAATAATATAATATTTGTTTTAAAAAAACTATTTTATGTCAATTTTGACACTATTTGGTAATTGAATTTTCTGAAAATAGAAACCGAACGATTAGTTTGGAAAAAGTTAATTAAATGAATAATAACATGTCATATTAACATAGAAAATTATAGTATTCATAAAAAGTCTCAAATTACATTTATTTGGGTATTTATAACACCAATTATGTCAATATTTCATTAATAAGATAATTACTACATCCTCATTGTGTCATAAATAAATTAACTAATTTAATGTCTAAATTTTTTAAATAAAATACAATTATGTAGTAAATAGTTTTATCTTTCTAATTCATATTTATAGTTGAATTTATCTTATTTATAACCCTATATTAAAAATTATTTACTTATTAAACTATGATTTTAACAATTTTAACCCTTCTTTGAATAAATTAATATTAAATGTCCTAATCTAATGAAAGTGGGCCTAAATGGTCATATTTTATTCCTAGGGTTGTTTTTGGTCGAATTGCACTTATTAAATATAATTATTACATGTTTTAGGGTAATAATAATATCATTTTTAGCCTTAATTACCCTATTTACTTTTAACCGTGGTAAAAAAAGTAAAGTTTTACTATTCACCAAAAATTATTTTCATCCCATTGAACCAAATTTTAGTCCTTGATATTAACCGTGTCTCTTGGATTTTAGAAATTCCACCCACAGAAGCGGTAAAATTATATTTTATGTGAATTTGGAAATTCACCTAGGAGGTGGGTAAAAGACGGTGAAAAGTTAAATAAAATTTTTATATATCTAAAATTATTATAAAATGAATCAAATTAATTGAATTGAATTTATATATGTATTATTTATAAATTTTGACCTAAAATAAATTTAAATAAAATAAATAATTATTTAATCAAAAAGTCGGTTTTTATATGGTAACCCATTGTTTTCACGATTCATCAAAAATTGAAAGTTTTCAGAAAAATACCAAAATTTCACCCTAGGCTAATATCGATATTCCAAATCCAAAAATGAAGTCCATTTTGATTAATATAATTTAAAAAATTTCAAAAAGTGGGTATTACTATTCATAACGGCTAGTTTTAATAATATTTTAATAGCATATCATTGTTTACTGAAACTCGGTATTGTGAACGATACATGCTATCAAGGAAGGTTGAGATTACGTGTAAAGCACGCCAAGATAGTGTTGTGTGTAATTAAATATTACTTTGATGATTTATATAACATAAAAACAAAATATATCTCATAAAAGTCTCGGGTGTTACACGCGGCCCAGCATGGCAGAGCTACACCCAGTGGGCTAGACTTGCACCCAGCGGGCCAGACTGACGTCAGAAGTATGGACCCATGCCCTTCATGCTAGATTGGAATAGACTGGGTCACCGAGTTACCTGGAAGTCTGAACCCATGCCCTTCAGGCCAGATCGAACTAGACTGGGTCAGTGGGCGACCAGGCAGGCTGGACCCTTGGCCAAACCGGACTGGGTCCAGTGAGGCCTATTAAGCCTGGCCTAGTGGCCATGTCGGACCAGACTGACCCCGACTCGAACCAAGTTAGGTGGATTCAGTCTAATTAAAACAGGGTATGTGGCACCCCCAATCCGGATTGGTTGGGTCAGTCCAATCGGGTCGGACTGGGCCCCATTGCAACCGGTCCCCTTATTACTAAATATCCCATATCTTATAAATCGCATGTACGACTGACGATCTGTTTGATGTATTGGGATCCCATTCCTGACAAAAAAAATTTGAATGCATTATGGTGAATTTCATGGATAAAGATATGTGACGAATGGCTTGAGGAGAGGTTCTCCCAAGCACGCTACATACAGAACTCTGCAGTTGGCTGAGACATGAAGACTGCTCGACAACTGACTTTTGGGAAACAGATCTATGTGACCCAGCATGCCCCTGGTGGGGATCATCTCTGTGTGACCTGACATAACCATGATACTTGATAGTAGGATTACTTTATTTCAAAAATGGTGGGAAGTGGCTCTGTGTGACCCGAAAGGCCCACGGTCGGGAGAGGCTATGTGACCCAGCATACCCACGGTACTCATCATGGATAAGTACCACAATAATATAAGGTTCGGGGGAAGTGCCTTTGTGTGACCTGATACACCCACTGTACTCAATAAAGGGGGAGTTCTTCAGCAGCCGAGGAGTTTGATGATATGACTGATGGTGCTACTATCACTACCCTATAATATACCTAGTGTGAGTTGTGTCTTTAACTTTATAATATATGGTTGAGGTCTTGCTTGGGGGTATTACCTTTGTGGTATTTTCATTGTAGTGTTTTCCTTCATGGATTACTGAGATAACTTTGGGGGTCTTGGGCTCCCTACTGAGTATTGTTATACTCACCCCTGGATCTGGTGCAGATGATCGACGTTTCGATAGAGGTGCTCAGGGGGATGGGACTAACGGACATTACGATAGTGGACTTGGTGGATTAAGACTAGGTGGGGGCCATTATGATTGGGTGGGCATGACATACTACTTCGAATTCCGGTAGCTTCACTACTCTCACGATCTGGTGGGGTTTTCTGTGGATTTTCGTCAGAGTTTCCTTTTGTACATTGATTTTTTTAGTTCCTTGTTGGGTTTGTATTTTAGACCAATTACATTCACTTATACTTGAACTCATCTTTATTTTGGAGGTAAACCTGTTTCCCCTTTTAGTGTTTTGGTATGTGGTTGAGCAATTGTTTGTACAGGTTTAATGTAAATGTCTTCCATTTTTTTGGGATATGTCTTTCCGGTGCTAGTCGTCAACCCCTAGCCTATGGAAGGCGGGCTTGGGGTAGTCACGACACGGGACCAAGGGGGATGGGTCCTGAAATTTTATGTTAGTTTATGTCCATTATAATTGGTTATATAGTTAAATTCTATTGTTATAGAGTGTTTTACCTCGGTTTTCAGGGTCGGTTCATTTGTATACATGTTCAGAAGATCATGTAAAATGAGAATAATTTTCTAGAATTGAAATTTTATATTATTAGTTAACATCCTTGAATTTAATTGATCTTATATATTTATATTTTTCTAGATATTAGGATGATTCCTTAGATAAAATGTTTTTGATAATCATCATAATCATGTGACTTTTTATTCAAAGAGAGTAAAAAAAGAGTGCAAGGATCACAAAGGTAGGCCATGGAGAAAAACATGCTATGGGGGTCTAAAATAATGGAGGTTGAGGGAATCCCCATGAATAATATTTATCACCACCAGCTTCAAGCTAAACTAGTTCTGAAATAAAATATGATTCTGGATAGTGTGGTTCATCGAGGCCAAGTTTTCCGCGTCCTTGTTTCACTCCCGCCATGTGTGAGACACTTTAATTTCATCCCTAAGGAAGATGGATTTTTAGAATAAAAGGGACAAGAGAATAGATTTGATGATGGATTATTCCATTATAAAACTATAGTGTATATAAGATACTAGAGTTATCATTAAACTTTAATAAGAGTATATTATTAGGGAATAATAAAAGAAAAGAAATTTAAAATAAATTAAAATAAAATGAAAAGGTTTTTACCTCATGAATTCTTCACCTTGGGAACCTCTTTAGGAGAAATTGGATTTTTTTCGTTGGGACCGAAGGATGCTAAATTTTGGTAAGAGGATTCAAAATAGGATTGATCTGATTCTATAAAATCTTAAAATCATGGAAGGTGTGAGGAGAATAGGTGGCGAGGGGTGGTAATTATAGGGGAGTAGAGTAGTGTTTTTCGATTATTGTATTAGTTACTTTATTATTTTGGCTCAAGACTATGAATAGTGAGAACCTTAACACTAAATATATTAAATAATGAACTTTTATTTTGTGTTATCGAATTACATAAGAAATTCATTATCTATGATTCAATTATTCATGTATTTGTAAAATACCATAAATTACAGTATTTCACTATTCGCAACAAATTTGACTATTTTAAAAAAATACCAAAAAATCACCCTAACCATTTATTGAAAAGTAGAATATAAAAATTGATTTAATTTATGGAAATAATTTTCTAAATATGAGAGAATTAATTTTTATTTAAAACCATCATTTATTAAAAAATGCTAATTTTAATATTATAATGGATTTTACAAGGCATTGAAAATATAACCAAGGTCTTATAAAAATATCTTATAATCATAAGACCAAAAAATATTATTTTATGAATAAGTTTTATGAAAATAATTTTTTTTAAATAATAATATTAATTATAAAATTGTAAGTAAATATCCATGACTTACAATAATACAAACACATATTTTAACATTTTTAAAAAACATGCTTAGTTATACCATGATATAAATATATAATATTTTCATTTAAAATATTTCAAAATTTTATTTATACTTTCATATGTAATGTAACTATTCTATTGGAAATATTATTATTCCTAATGGACATGTTACTATTCCTTGGGTCGAGTTACTATTCTATCGATACAGGTTCTTTAATTTCTAGAAATTCATTTTATTTAAATAATTTTTAATTTATAATGTTTATGTTCTGTTATTTTTGTAATATTATCTTATTTATACTTTATGAAATTATTATAAATAGGTAATTTCTGTTGATAAAAGTTTGGTTTGTTACATTCATCCCCCCTTTTGAAATTTCACACTCGATATTTAATTTTACATAAACTGGTGAGGGTATTTTTCCTTCATAACTTATTTTGGTTCCCTTGTCACCTCTTTGTACTTATAGTTCCACCATAGTAATTTGACATGGTTAGTATTCTTTTTGCGTATAAATTTATCTCTACTATCCATGATCTTCACTGGATTCTCCTTTTAAGAGAGACCATTTTCAAACTGTACTACCTCTAGATTTAGTACATGTGAGGGATTTGGTATGTACTTCATCAAGTGGGATTCATGGAATACATCTTGTACTTGAGACATTGTAGGTGGAAGTGATAGTCGATCGGCCAAAACTCTAACATGATCAAGAATCATGAACGAGAGGTTATACCTGAGATTCAACTTTCCTTTCTTCTTAGATCTTAGGATCCTATTCCATAGAGATATACGGAGGAATACCATGTCTCGAACATCAAACTCAAGGTTTCCATGAAGATTTTATGCACAACTCTTCTGTCAACTTTGGGATGCCTTGAGGTGTTGTTGAATGGTTTTTTTCGTTTCTATCCTTTCATCAACCATTTCATGTCCTAGTAGCTTATGTTCACTAACATTATCCCAAAATGTCGGTTTTCTGTATCATTTCTCATGAAGGTATTCATATGGATCCATTTGGATGCTCAAGTGGAAACAATTATTATAAGGGGACTCAGTCAGAGCTAGATATTGGTACCATCCTTCTTTGACGTCCATAGAACATTCTCTCAAGCTATCTTCGAGTGTATAAATAGTACAATCTTATTTTCAATCAGTTTGACAATGATAAGCCATACATAAGTTTAGCTTATTTTTTGGAGAATTTTAGAAACTTTTTCATAACATGAAGGTGAATCTAAGATCTTGATCAAATATAATCAATATTTGTAATCTATGTATCCTTACCACTTCTTTGATGTATATCCATGAAATTTGATCTAGTGAAATGTACTATTGGATTATGATAAAGTGAGATGTATTTTTAATATGATCCACAAGGACCCATATATCATTATTTCCTTTAGATGTCTTCGAAATTCCACTGATGAAGTCCATGATAATGTTTTCTCATTTCCATTTTTGTATGGATAATGGTTGCACCATCCGATTAGATTTTTTTACTTTCAACCTTCACTTGCTAACATAGTAGTCACTTTGATGTATATTTAGTGATATCCTTCTTTATATTGTCTGACCAACTGTTCTCTCAGAGATCTCAATATATCATTATGATCCCTAAGAAAATAGTGATTATTGATATATGTGCATCACTCAGAAGATATTTCTCTATCTATATATTGGAATATTAATATATATGTGACGCAAATCTTAAAACTCCTTTCCCATAAAATTTGAACTATAAGGATTTCAATTTTCTCATAGATATTCCCTTATCCTAAGTGTCCACATAATTTCATTGAGTATCCATTATTTTATTCATGAGGTATGGTTGAGCAATCCTTTGAGAAAATATTGGTGATGTTCCTTTAATGATGATTAAAATTTCCATACTTTGAAAATATACTGAAATTTTATCCTTCTCAATTATCATCATTAATAATGTTTCATGATCCTTTCTTCAGAGATCATCAACAACATTATTCACTTTTCTAGGATATTAGTTGATTGAGTAGCCTTAATCCTTGATGACCACTAACCGTATTCACTAGAAAATATTAATCTCCTTCTTTTTGAATATATATTTTAATCTCTTTTGATCAGTATATATTTCACACTTCACCCCACAGAGATAATGCTTCCAAATTTTCAGCAAAATGATCACTACTGCTAAATCTAGATCATGAATGGGAATGTTTTACTCATGAATTTGCAACTACATTGAGGTGTAGGCTCTCACATTATCATTTTTCTATAGTACACAACCTAATCTATTATTCGAAGCAATTATGTATACCAAAAAGAGTTCCCAAATTTTCAGAAGTGTGAGTATTAGCGTGGAGATATGCCTATTTTTAAACTCTTCAAAGCAGTATTCACATTCACTGGTCTAGAAAAACTTTTCTCCCTTCTGAGTCAGATTTGTTATTGGGTTTGAAAATCATGATATATTATTTATGAATCTTCAGCAATACCCATATAAACAATGGAAGATACAGATCTCCATTACAGATGTTTTCTTGGGGAACTCTTCGATTTCCTTTTTCTTATAAGGTTCCACATATATTATTTTACTCATGATAAAATCCCCAATAATGATACTTACTCTATCAAGAAATAACATTTACTATAAATTTAATTTGTATTCTCTATTCAAATGGTATTTTTCATAGTATTCAAATTTATACATCTTCATCACTACTCTTGGATTATATTAGAATATCATCGATAAAGACTACCACAAATTTATCAAGGTAGTCTCTAAAGACTCCATTCATTATGTCCATGACAATTTTTGGAGCATTAGTGAGTCTGAAAGGCAACATTATGAACTCATAGTGTATGTACCTCATTCAAAAGGAAGTCTTGGGGATATCTTCCATCCTCACCTTTAATTGGAGATATCCTGACCGAAGGTCCACCTTAGAGAAATTATTGGCTCCATGTTGTTGATCTAACAAGTCATATTTCTATAGAACGGGCACTTCTTCTTTATTGTTATTTTTAAGCTAATGGTAATCAATATAGAGAATAATTGATCTATCCTTCTTATTGATGAAGAGAAATGGAGCACCCCATGGTGGAGCACCTGGGTGTATGAAACCCTTGTTTAGATTCTATTGTAACTACTAATTCAGTTCATCCAACTCAATGTTGTCTATTTTATAAGGTTTATTTGATATAGGTAGAGATCCAGGAATGTGTTTAATTGAGAAATCAAAATCTCGGTCAAGTGGAAGACGATAAAAGTATTTAGGGAGCACATCAGTGTATTCCCTCGAAATGGGAATGTCCTCGAGCATGATTCCTTCCTTTGTATTAATAATTTGGGCCAAATATTCTTGATTATATGGTAATGATATCCACACTTGAGATCATGATCCGGAATCAGATTCATCTTCATCCTTACAAATATATAAAATTTGAGGATGCCTCCAGATGTGAAGAGTGATCTCACTTTCCCTACAGTTGGTTATGGATTTGTATAATGACACCCAATCCATGCCCAATATAGAATCCAACTCCACCAAAGAAAGCAATAAAATATTTTTTTGGGAGGCTCAATCTAGAACCATTAACCAGGGAAGAGTTATAATGTTTTGATGAAATAATTTCCTCATTTTATATTCTCACAGATAACTAGACCTCCATATTTTGAGATAGTGTTTGAATAGTTATACTAAAATTGAATTATATGAAATAATTCATAGAACTAAAATCAAATTTTATGACCTATATTCTTTAATAATTAACCATTATAGCTAAAACCACATCATTTTTTGGATCCACCTCAATAATAGAAGGAATATGTTTTTCCTTGCTCCTTTGGCTTTGGTGGCTGCTTATGTTGATTACCCTTGAGGGATAGAGGTTTAGTGTTGTGGCTTTCATAGCCCCATTTCTCCATATAGTTGAATCATTTAACCACGGGGGGTTCCCTCCTTTCCTTCACCACATCATCCATTTTCCTCATATCTCTTCAACCTTCATAATCTTGGTGGAATTCTCTCCAACACATAAATAATTTACCCATCCCTTTAAGGAAATTACACTCATGATTCTTCCCATATTTTTGACAAGTCAGTGGTTGAGTTTTCTTAACAACTTTTTCATTATATCCCCAATATTGAAATTAAAACATTCATTTCTTAACTCTATAGCCATGAGACCATTATCCAAACTCCATATCTACTTTGAGAGAACATCAAAAAAATTCATCATAAATCTCAAATTCTTAAATAGCTAGATCATTTCAAATGCATTGTTTTAAACCAATAATTAATATATCTATTTTTATATCATTGTTCATAACAAAACTCAAGTCATACCATGGAACCATTGTTGAATTTTCTCCATATAATGTAAAAAATTATCCTTCCTTTTGATTCAGCTAGAATAATTCTCTCTATATCTTGGTATGATGAGTTTGATGGAAATAATTGTTATAGAATATATTATTCAATTCTTCCCACTCCAACTCTTCAGTTTCATCTGTTGGCTAGGTGTTATTAATCAACACCCACCATTGATCGACATATCCAACTAAATTATTAAAGAACATAGTCACCTTCTTCATCAATGAAAAGTGAAGCAATAAAAATGAAATTTTCATTTTTTGACCCACTGTTACATGAGTAGTGTTTCAGAAGATCCAAAAAATCTTGGTGTTCATTGCCTCATGAAATACTTGATACCTAATTGATCCCTCTTAGGTGAATGAGGACATTCCACATTATTCAGTTTATTGTTCATAGCCTGAGACAGCTAGGTATGAATTGCCCTGAAATTTTAAACTCCATCTCCAAAGGTATTGAGGATGTTGTTTATGCTATCACTGCATTGTCCCTCACATGGGGGTTTTCCATGGTTTCTCCTGGTTCCCAACATATTTTAAAATAGAAAAGGTTTGAAAGAAAACCATAAGTTAAAAATTTATGAATAAATAATTTATCCTTTTTTTCAATTAATTATAAAGGTTTGTCTTGTGGGATCTCTATTTTTATCATTTTTCTAAAACAATGATTCTTGGGTGCTTACATATACTTAGTCTCATAGTAACGGCTTTCACAGATGTTCTCTAATCCTAGTTCCAAAATTAACTAAACTGTTCTCTGATACTAACTATAGCATCCCTTGTTTTTCGTACCTTACTCTTACATTATTTTGAATGTTGAACTACATAATAGTGTTTCAAAACCAGGATCCAAAGGTTTAGTGTTTTTTTAAAATTAAGACCAAACACAACATTTAAATAAGGAAACATAAATATTAGTTAATTCATTCTTCTGTAGCTTCTTATTTTCCCTCATGTAATATTTATTAAAATTAGTCACTTGAGGATATACATCAAGGAAAGGGGTGAGATGATGGACCAATAAGATGATGTATAAGAACGTAAATAAAAATAACATGGATGAGTATAATCATCATAATTATAAAATAATTATAGAATCATCATCATAATCTTGAGAAGAAGTATTAGATAAATTTATGGAATGTGGAAATGCATAAAAATGAAACATAATGTCTTAGTGGACAAAAATACACATAGTTGCGAACAAAGCTAGCATCATGTTCACACATAACATATAAACATAATCATAAAATTATCATCATTTTGAAAAAATATTGCATTCCTTTTACTCATATTTCATATTATCTCATGAGATTCATCACAATACCCAATGCATTGGAGTGATATCTAATTCTGGGTGCACCCATTACATCATAACATTTACATAATCATGATTTTCAAATAGAAAATATATGAATCATTGAAATAAAATAAACATTAGAAAATGAATGGGGTTTATTTAATAAATCATATATTCATGAAAAAAAACAAGGTTACAAAAACATAATAACATACTGGTATAGGAATCTTCATTCTTGAGTGATGAATACAAAATCTCAAGAGGGTTAAATGATGTGTTTTTTGAAATAAGAGTTATTTTTGAAAATATATATATTTTTTATAAATTAATATTAAAAACTTGTATATACCAGAAAATAAATGTTAAGAAAAATGAAATTATATTTTAGGAGTATTAAATTAACATCCACACTGAAATTTGGCATGAAAAAAGAATAACCAAAAGAAAAGAAACTGGGTTCGAGAATTATTTACCTTTTGTCCAAATGATTTATTCACTTTAGTATCCTAGATAATCAAATTAGATTATTTAATTTAAAAATACCAAACCTATTATACATGTATTTTATTTATTATAAATTTTTTATGTTCATTTATGGCTATTTTGATGAGTTATAATGATTAATTCTATCCTTTTAGAGTGTTTGTTTTCATGGTTTTCATGATTAGTTAACTTGTATGCATGTATGTTAGATCATGTAAAATGAGAATAATTTTATAGAATTGAAATTATATGTTATTAGTGAACATATATGATTTTAATTTATCTTATATATTATTTTTTTTCATATATGAGGATGCTTCATTAGATAAAATGTTAATATCGATTGTTAAGATTAATTCTGGTGGTTTTTGATCACAATGAACTTGTTTTGTTTTATTAGTTATTATTATGTATATATGAATTTTAAAAAACTTAAAAATGTTAGAAATAAAATTCAAAATATTTTCCAACCATTATAATTGTTTTATGAACATCCTTGAAATCTTTAAAAGAAAATGAATGCTCGTCGTCCTCCAAGGTAATAAATCAACACCTCACTGACACCATTTTCATTTTTAGAATAAAATAAAGAGGATAAGAGGTATGATGATGGATTATTCCATTTACATTATAAAATTATATTATATATAAGGATATTATAATATAATTACACTAGGATAATAGGATATTATGAGAGAATAATTAATGAAATGAAATTGAATAGAAATTAAAATAAAATGTAAGAGAATTTATCTCTTGAATTATTCTCCTTCAGAACCTCCTTTAGGGAAATTGGATTTTCTCTTATATTGAGACCAAAGAATACCATACATGAAGAAGAGGATTGGGAAGATGATTGGGCATAATTTGGTTAATATTAAAATCAAGGAAGGTGTGAGGAGAAGAGGTGGTGAGGGTGGTATTTATAAGGTAGGAAAGGGGTATTTTTTATTATTTTATTCATTAGTTTATTATTTTGGATCAAGTCTATGAATAGTTAGAACCTTCTCACTAAATAAATTAAATAATGAAGGATAGTTCTATATTATTTGATTAAATCATTCATACATCATTTATGACTCAATAATTCATGTATTTGAAAAATACAATAAATTATATATTTCACTATTCTAAAAAAATAAACTATTTTAGAAAAATCCCAAAAATTAACCCTAAAGATTTTTTAATATTTAGAATTAAAAAATGAGATATTATTTTGGAAATAATTTTCTAAATATAAGAAATTTAATTTTTAATTATATTCATCATTTATTTGAATAATATCAAATTTAATATTATAATCGATTTTAAAACACTTTGATAAAGTTAATACGGTCTCATAAAATTTTCATATAATCACAAGAAAATAATATATTAATTTATGAATAAAATTATTGAAAACACATTTTATTTTAAATAATTTTATTAATTAGAAAATTTTAATTAAATATTTATGACTTACAACAATACCAACACTCAATTTATCAATTTAAATCCATTTATTTACTTCTACCGTGATATAAATATATAATTTTTTCATTTAAAAGATGCATAAATTTTATATATAATTTTATCGGTGAGGTTAATATTCTGTTGGTTGAATTACTTTTCTTAATGACCATCTTACTATTCTAAGGGTCAATGTACTATTCCATCGGTATAGGTACCATAATTTCTAGAAATTATTTTCATTTAATTGATTCTTCATTTATAAAGATTGTATTGAGTTATCTATGTGGTATTATATTATTTATAATTTATGAAATTATTAAAATAAGGTAATTTATATTGGTAAATGTTTGGTTTATTACATATAGAGACCTGATATTTTCATACATAGATATTACATCATTCAAATGAATATTCAATATATTACACAAATACATGCATGAGTATCATAAAGGTATAGTGAATTTGGAAACATAGAAACATAAAAAAAATTGGTCCATATGTGTACTATAACACCTCCTAATATGTTTTTAATAACTATAACCCTTCTCAGACACATCATGCATAATATATTAATTCATAACATAGGGAAATGAGATATAAAAATGTGTGAGATCAGATTATCAATAAAGGAAAAAGGGAGATATGTAATCATAACATGAGCATAAGGGTGTGAGAAAATGAAAATAAAATAGGAAAATTGTACCCTACATTTTAAAGATCAAAATATAGAGTCATGGAATAAGGATTGGTATATCATAAGATATATATTATAATGAAATAAAATAACATAATCCATAAGAGAATATAATTGTCATAAAACATAGAATTGTGGTATATAGAAAAGTATATAAAATCTTTTAAATATTATTCAAGGGTCACTGCCAAGGCTATCATAGTAGAATGGGTCCATTCCCCAAACTATTATAGTAGTCATGGTTCACTCCCAAGACCATCGTAATAGAAAAGGAACCTTCTTAAAAAAAGATCACTCCCCATTCCAGTCTTGTCAATTCATGAGATATAAATATTTATCCATATAAATAGAAGTAGATATAGGTCCCACCAATAACATAATTAAAATAATATGTATTTGTGCCATAATATCATAAAAAAATAATCATATCATAAACCATGAAAATAAATGGGTTTTATAGAAATTTTCTCATATCATTACCTATGTAAAGGAGAAAATATTCATAATAATATTTATTTTTCATCATGGAAAGAATATAATTTCATAAATATCATGCCATTATAAACATAAACTATTTAGAGGAATGATATGAATGGAATAATTATACTATATCTCCAGTAATTCATAGGTAACATCAAAAGAGGTCGTTTTATATGGTAAATGAATCTATAAGTAAATTTAGAATTTTTGTGAGGAATAAGAATTTTATTTGAAATTAAATTTATATAAATATAAATTCATAATTTTTAGGGATTTTATATTTGAAAATTATCATTTATAACTAATTAAGAAATTTTTAAAAATAATTTAAGACATTTCATGATAAAAATAACCTTTCCTCTCTGAAAAAAATAAAAGATATTTTTTTTGAAATTCATATTCTTTTAAAATTACATTGAAAACTGATAAAATAATATTCAAATAAAATAATGGTCATGATGTATCAAATTCCATTCATTCTATACACATTAAACTAAACATTACTTTCTCATTCTTGGTAAAATCCAAATGGGAATGGTTTAAAAAAAGACATGAAAATTACATTATAAACATTTTTAAAAAAGTAAAACATGGGTAAAAATTTATTTAATAAATATTTTTAATAATTTTAAAACATTTTTAGAAGACATCGCTTTGGGATGAAAAGGGTTTTTTACCTAAGAGAGAAATAAAGATATATTTTATTAAATATATTTTTTATAAATATTTAGTACACAAATGGAAAAAAAATGAAGTAAAAAACGTATTCTCATGAAATAACCATAGTAGATAAAAATTTAATATTTTATTTAGAGTTTGATGATAATATTTGTTCATTAGAAAAAATATCAGAAGCAGTTCTGATAAACGATGAGTTTATAACATTCAATCTTTACCACATTGGTGACATTGAATTATATTCCTCATAAAGGAATAACATATAATTTAAATTAAAATATCACAAGAATAAATAAATTAATGATATTAATTTGGGGATTTTATTCATATACACATCATAAATTAAGATATTCTCATTACATAATATATGTATCAGGGAAGAAAAATTGATAAAAAAATCATTTACCTTATATCTCAAATTTTCTCGTACATGTTCAAAAATACCATAGAATAAATGTAGTTTATTTTAAATAAATTATATAACCAAACACACACACACACATATATATATATATATCATACCATATATTATTTACATATATTCATTTACTACCATTTTATTAAAAATTCTTTGTTAAAGTCAGGTTTTGGGAAATAACTACTTTCTTTTTCACGTATGTTTTGACTTGTTATATTTTATCTGGATGTATATCATGGTTCCAAAATATATATAATTTTAATGATGATATCAATATAATATATATACTGTATATATTTTATTATTGTAGTCCATATGATTTAGAGATAGAAAAATCAATATATCGTTCATAGAGACGGTAGGTCGTGCATACACATTAATGTTGCTTCCACTTTCTTGAAGAAATGAAATAAATCAAGGTAAATATTATATTAAAAATTTAGAATCATTATTCCATCAAATATTGATATTATATTCATTAAGTGTGTCATTAATACATTCCATGTAAAGTGTAAGATAAAATAAATCACATTACTTCATCCGGTGGTAGTCTGTCGTACACATGAGCAGCATTATCATAATTCCCACAGAATGGAATGTAAGAAGGAATCTGTTATATCATAATTCAATAAATAAAATAAATTAATAAATATCATATAAATAATTAAATAAATCATTATATGAATCCTTGATACATGATGATTTTAAATGGACTACATTGGTTTGCGACATGACAGTCTATATTACCCATGATCGAGAGTTCCATTTTCCATTTGATGGAATTAGAGATTGATATAGGTTATAACATTAAAATAATAACATATAATTATATTTAATATAAAGGTGTTATTATATTGTATATTTTAGTACAAAATTGAAGGTAGAAATATTAGGAAAAAAATAATGATCTTAGTGATGACAATCACGTTTTCTTAGAAGAATCTCATTTAGATGTCTTATTAAAAACCGTAATTATCATCCATTAGAAGGACTAGATTCTCTATAACATAGATAAAAATATTGGTGAGTTATTTTTTAAGGGGTTTACTGAACCATATGTCTTGATAAGTGTGAATATGTGAAGGGTTGTGGTGGCCTTTGATAAGTAGAAGAAAGGAACCCACTTGGTAACAATAATGAAATTTCTCAAAAGAATAAAAAGTATGAGTCATTCCCAATAAAAAAGCTTCACAATCAACATTTATCTGAAATTGGTAATGATAAAGTTGAAATATTTCCCTAAAAAATTAATTTTACAGGTGCTTGTCATTTAAACCCTTATCTTCTTAGTTTAACCCTGGGTAAACCAATTTTTACCTTAACCAAGGAAAAGAATTTTTACTATTTTTACTATTCATTATGGTAATAAAATTAACATAAAATTATAAGATAATATAAATTATGATGACTCCCAATACGCAATACATTTTACTAAATTAAATTATCATAATTGGAAAATGTTAATTTGAAATGAAATCTGTATTCGTGATGAGAAAGCAGTTTTTAAAGAGAAAATGTTCAAATGTTTAGGATGTTTTTATATCCCAATTCAATATTAGAATGATTCCAATGAAATAAGTATGTCTCGTACATATTTAATAAAGCTAGTTTTAATTTTAAAACTATTTTAAAACCAATGTTTCTTTATAAATAATTTAAACTAAATTGAAATTTTAAATAAAAAACAAGTATTTGTCACTATTCATCAAAACATTTACCTTTTCTTAAAAATAAAAAAAAATAACCTCAATATAATTTTTGAAATTATAATTTAAAAAATGAATTTGATTTTATCAAATTAATTTAATAAAATAGTAAAAAATTTATTTTATTATTGTTCAAAAAATGAAATAAATAGCATTTGTTTTAGAAAGTAGTATTTTCAAAACATTTGAAGACTTTAACAAAAATTAAGTAATTTTTTATCAATATGTTTTATTAATATAAAATTATTATACTTAATATTTAAAATTTTATTATTCATACTCATTCCACCATGTTTAATATCTAGTTAATAACATGAATGTTTAAATAATAATATTAATATATTTTCATTTTCCATTAAAACCTGGTGTTGTGTGTAATGTATGATATTGAAGATGTAGATTTATTTAGAAAAAACTAGTACCTCACCCATGCATACACACGGTGAAATAATTTAATTCTAATTTTAAAAATTGTTTTAATAGTTAGAGTAGTTAATAATGAAAATTACATAAAATATGATAAACTTACAACTTTAGTTATAGATTATAATGAAAATAAATGATAAATATGAACATGTATTCAAAAATATATGTGAAAATGAATGAAAATGAAATAAAATGATGTAAAAAAATTCAGAAAAAATGTGATGTATCATTAAGAATTTGATGTGGTGTCTCTAAAAGGTATTATAGTTGAATGTTCATATTTTTTATCTATTATCGTCATAGTTAAAGGTCATTTTATGATTGTAGAGAAGGATGAAATTGGAAGGAAAAAAATAAAATAAAGAAATGAGTGAAATATGAAAATGAAGTGATGAATAATGGCCTCAGAACTATATTGGAGGAGTGTTGGAGGCAGAGGAAGATGTGTAAGAGGAGGCAGAGGTGGATGTAGAGGCAGAGTCGAAGGCCAATGTAGAGGAGGTGGATTCCATTGGGGAGGATACACATGGGGTGGGGGATTATCAATATAATATTAAATTATTAAAGAGTTTACTAACCACCCAACAATATCTATTTTTGTACAAATAACATGTAAATATAGAAATAAGAACTCATAAATTAAAGAGAAGTACATAAAAAAATCAAATGAAGTAATATATCTCTATTTTAAAGAAATATAACTTCTAGACTACTTATTATGAATCAAAATTCTATCGACTAAACCACAACTGAACTAATCTACAACACTAACACATGAAACTACTACAGTAAACACTTCATTCCACCAACAGTCTTCATCTTGTTAGCTTTAAGTATGATAAATCTACTATAATACATTTTTCAAATCCACTGTAATGAATACTTTAATGCTCAACTATTGAGTTTTCTCCCTCACACAAACCATAAAATGAATAATTAAAAATGTAATAAAAAGTATTAAATGAGATTAGATAGGTAGCATTAGTATGGTTGTTGCTGCAATACACTTCGGGTAGCTATTTGAACCACCGGCTCTTTGTATACTCCTTCATGACCAAATCCAAGTTCAAGACCTTCACTGAAGGACTTTATAATATGAAAATGTAAATTCTGATATTAAGTAATGAAATGAAGTTAATGATGTGTTCTATAAAGATCAAAATGACGATTCATTGGATAATGACTTGTTAAAATATGAACACATCAATGGAAATATAGATGCAGTAGAATGTTTGGCGCATTTCGTAGGATTAATTTTAACCTGAAACATAGAAGTAACCCATTGAATTTACCATCATAGTGACACAAATACCATCTGTAATAAGATATTTCCAAACCATTTTAGTGGTAGTGAGCTACTGATGGAGTCTCAAAGTATCTTTATGTTTGGTTAAGATGACATTTTTGTTAACATAAGGTTCTATTTGGTTGCATGCACCATTTCTACATCCAATTACCTTAACAGATTAAAACAATTATTTGATAGAGTGTTAATTAATATAACTATACACTGTAAAATGATAAAAAACAAACCTATACATGTAATCTATAACAAAAACACAATATTTTTAATTCCAGTTTACCTATATTTTGAATTCATTAGATTTTCTAACAATGGGGTGTGTTTTTTAACATAAGGTTCTGTTTGTTTGCATACACCATGTTTCCATAGAAGTACCTATAGAAAATAAAATACTAAGTGAAATGCTGTTGTAAAATCTATGTATTTTCTAGAAAATGATAACGAAAACACACAAATAGGTAATCTACAACACAAAACACTATATTTTAATAGTCAATTTACCTAAATTTCTCATTGATTGGATTTTATAACATTTTGGTGAGTTTGTTAACATAAGGTTATATTTGGTTTCATGTGCTATGTTTTCACAGAAGTAACTATATATAATAATAAATATTAAGTGAAATGATGTAGTGAAATATGCATATATGATTAAAATTGACAACAAACGCACCCATACATTTAATCTGCAACATAGAACACATGAAAACTGAAGACAAACACACCCAGTAGTAGTGTCAAGCAGACACATAATAGGGAGGATATACGTGTTCTTTCTTCTATCAACAAACCATTGCTGAATTTTGATCCTACCCCTGCTAGCAAGGATACATGTAATGTATCTGTACTGGATTTTAATGGGTTTAACTCTCTCTTCTCCCCATTGAACCTTTCTTCAAAGGTGGGGTGGAATGAACATGATTCTATTGATCCTAAATATACCCTTGTAAGAATTTCTGTTCAAGGGTACATAGTTCACCAGGTGATGGGAAGGATGGATGAAAATGGTAAGTCAAATGGGTAATTCATTTTCAACCTTTGGTTTTATCTCAAGTATTTGATAATAACGATATAGAAACATCAAAACATATATATCATTTAATTTGACTAAATTTCAAATTTAATTTTATATATTGTGGAAAAATAAAAAATATGAACATACCTAATATAATATGAAGCACATGGTAAAGATAAATCATGTATCTTAAAATGAAGCTTCATCATAAAAGTCTGGAAATAATTTTATGTACAGGAAAAATAAATAATGTGACTAATATTCCAGTCATGATTCCATAGAAGAAATTATTTATATATAAATATCATATGAAACAAATTATGTGTCTACTTGACTCTACTATAGGTTTTGAAAATATTGGATTCAGGTTACAAAGGGGTGAGGACAACAAATCCATTAATGAAAATGGACTATACAATACATTTTCAGTACTATCTGAAATGCATATTGTATATATACTGAACTAATTTATGAACTAAAAATGGATTGGTTAGTCCATTGAATATACTATTTGAACTCTAAATGGAGTATTTAGTCCCTTGAATAGACAAAATGCATGTTCATTTTCAATAATTCATATTTAATGTACTGAAAATGTCTGAACCAACAAAATTACAGTTCATTTGCTTATTCAGTACTACATATTTAGTACCTAATATGTGAACTGCATTATTTTGTGAACTTATAATGAACATGAATTGTACAAGAATAATCCAACGGTAATCAAAATTCCAGTTCATTTTACCACCACACACTATGATCCAGTGAAAGACCAAGGTAATCAATTATATTAATGATAGTATCTTTTAAAATCCAGAACTAAACCTCCACTACCAGGTTACAACCTATAATTGTATATTTAAAAGAGTATTCATTTTTGTTCAAATTTTTAAAGGGTATTTTTACACAATGTTATTGAAATTGATGTTATAGAAGAACATGTGTATAGAGAAGGATGTTTTTTTCAAAAACATTGGTGAAAACTGTAACAACATATACTATAAAATTCTGGTAGGAGACTAGAAATGTTAAAATAGTAGAATTGCCCTAATATTAAAAGCATGATAGTAGTGTCTTGCATTATTGCTTCAATGATCCTATAGTTGTTCATGTTGATTTACTATAGAGTAGTTTCCTATATTAGTTTAATATACATCATGAAAAATTAATCTTAGAATTTGAAAAATATTGTTTTATCAAGAAAAAGGATAAAATTTTGGTAGTGTAAAGTATTCTAGATATATCATTGCATGAAATTTTAACATATTTCATCATTGGGAAATATAATAGACAGTTTCCATTCAAACATGGAATTGCAATGAAATGTAATTTTATGGGATTTTACAGTATACAAAAGCAAGGAATGTAAAAATACAGGGAGAAGACTGGAAATGATAAAATAATAGTTATTTCAATCAAATATCCTGCATGTTCTAGATACATGTATGTACAGTGAATAAATATTGTAGTTGTAAAAAATGACATGATAAAAAAAGATATAGGATTGTATATATGACTAGGTACATGGTCTTTACAAAGAAATAATTATATAAAAGATATAATAAATCAAATGAATGAGTAGAATACAATTTGAAATAAGGTTTGTGTTTTATACAGAATATGTTAAATATATTAATGTCATTAGGAATTCAAGAAAATAGATATGAAAAAAAAATTAGCCAACATTTTTTCATTATGTGTAAATATTCTTACAAATAAGGGAGATCTGAAATCATTGAAATGATATGAATCTTCCAGTGTCTTATGCTTTTCAATGTACAATCTTTTCCACCCATCAATTATTGATGTAACAGCATCTAATAGTATCTATAAAAAAACATAAAAAATAAGAAACTATAATCCTCTCTATCCAGTTGTAATTACAAGTTCATGCTTTCCCCACTTTTGAGATGTTGAAGTAAACCATTGTTTGGAAGGTAAAGGCTTCACTCGTACAGTCACTGTAATGTAATTTTTTATAGTCAAGAACCTAAAGTAACTAATTAATTATTTAGTGATGAGAAGTTGGCCATTGACTTGAGATTCAGCATTACTCATCAAAGTGTTTACTTTCACCGTGGTTAGGGAATCAAAAACTTTAAATAGTGGTGGCTTCATAGTCTCTATGCATCATGACATGGGATGGGAATAAATCATCTCTCAAATCAATATTTAATCATTATTTGATGATGTGGTTAGGTTATTGAATAAGATAATGCGATTATTAGGAATCATTATGCAATTAAATGAATAATATATAAAAATAAGAAAATAATTTAAGTACATAAATTTAATTTTTATAGAAAAGGGTCAAAACCTTAAATTCATTACTGATAAGAAAATAATTATAATTGAAGAAATAATTTGAGAAAAATTAATTTTCTTTCATAAAAACTTCGGAAGATTTGTCATCAATTAATATCCTTATTGTGCCAAGGAAATAAGCTGGTTGAAACATATTAGATACAACCTAGGTATGCATTAAACCATTAAATAAAATTAAAGAAGAAAAATGCATTGAAGGGGCCATGAAGTGAAACATGCATCGCTATAACAAACTCATTTAAACTGAGGAATCCTTGGTGTTTAGAATATGCTTGCTTCAAACATAGTAATTTATTATACATACTAAAATACTTTAGAATTTTTTTTATAAAAAATGAGTTTGCAAACACATAAGTGCATACAGATTACAGAAAAATTGCTTTGGCATTTAGTAACAAAGCATGAATGAATCGAAGGGGAATAGAATAATGAGTACAAATTTTTACATAAACACCATAACTAAATTTTGGGAACATCAATCATGAACATTTTTATTTAAGGTGATATTTTAAAAAGGGAACATCCATATTAACAATGTTATTTAACATCTAAGACAAAATTTATGTAATTACAAAATAAATTAGGACAAATGTAAAAGAATGTTCACTTTTTGAGTCTACAATTGATACTAAAAAAATAACATTGAATTTTTTTCGGTTAGAATTAAAATAAATATGTATAGTAAGAAAAAAACCTTGGTAAATGATAGATTTCCTACATTTCATCAGTTCTGTAAGATAAACCTATAATGTGGGTGATCATTTAAACATATTATAAATCATGCAGACAATGACATGAAATAAAATTAAAAATAATATATACACACCTCTCAGTATGAATAATACTCTTTGCAGCCTAATCTTCATGAAGCATGCTTTATTGTTTGAAGGTGTGTGTGTCATCCCTAAAATCATATGAATCATTATTAAATAATAATAATTTTCACAGTTAAGAATGTATTATTTAAAAATAAAAATTAAAAAATAGCATATTTTACAGTAGAACTTACAGTTATGGTGTGTTTCATCTCTGCAATCATATAAAATGCATCAATTTCCAAGTGTCCAACGGGTTTTGATGCTCCTACAGGTATGAAATTTTTTAAAAAAATATTAAAGTATCCATCATGATCCAATGTTATTTATTCAAAATAGTAAGCTAAAAAACATCACAAATATCCAACAACACTGCTTCTCGCCCAGCTCTAAAAATAGAAACCCAAACCATGTAGATATATACTGTCCAAAATATCCCTTGGTAACATGATTTATCAAAAAAATGAATCTATATAAAAACAATACATCATAATTAAATAAATAAATCATGTATTAATAATGCAATGACATTGCTAATTTATTAAGTACATATCAGATTTATTGAATAGTAGTTGAACCTGTTTTGTACAATTTATGTACTATATGGTTTAGTAGTAATTAAATACAATAAAAAAATGTTCTCCTTCATGGAATCATATATTCCTCAAAATATGAAGTATTTTACTATCATTACTAAAACATATCCAGAATAATTATCACAACATTTGAGGAGTTGAAACAAAACTATGATCAAAGTATGATAGTATATAGCAGTAGCTAAACAGCCAAAATATTTTTGAATTCTATAAAATATATGACAAACTCACTTGCAGAATTTCATCCACTGATTTGAGTTTCTTCATTTAGAAATTATACTAAAGAATCAATATCTTCTTCCCCTATAAGAAATACTAATACAACACCCACAGTATCCTAAATAATAAAATGGGAAATAAATATTCAATATATCATTTTTAAGATAAAATATTTATATTTGATATGAAACTATGAGATTCCCCATGAAGAAAATAAGTATGAATGAAAACAATAGGAAACAATTACATAACTGAAAATGAAAACAATTTTAAGGATAAATCATTGATAAGAATATGAAATATGAACTATACAGTGGAATAAACATTCATAAATATTTTTTCATGAACTTAGAGGAAATGATTATTAGGATTGACAATCAGATAATTGATTGAAAAATTAGGTAGGGATTTTGGGAGGTGATCAGGGTGTGCGGGGAATCACAAGACCTTTCTTATTTACCTATTCCCTCTAAATTTTATAGTATTGAAGAAAAGGGGTTGGCCTCTACCACTTCATGATGTTAATTCCCTGCCCATGAAAGATACATCAGAGTCAACATTTCAACAGCCATTGTACCCTCCTAGAAGGCACCGTAATATTAACGGTAAGCTTAACAACTATAGAAAATAAGGAATACCTTATTTGGATCTGAAAAAACCTAGATGTGCTATCGAACATGTTGACCAATGGAGAAAATAAAAAGGGGGTAATCAAATTTATCATACCTGACTTAGTAATGCAGGGATGAGTAAATGTAGTAGCATAAATTAACTACCAGAATTTTATAACCTTCCACTTTTTTATTCTATAATATCCCATTCTCTAAAATAATCCAATTTATGTTTTATTTCATTGAAATGTGATTCAATTTTTTGTAAAATTATAGTTTGTTGGCCATAAATTAACATCAATGACAATATATACATTGATCATTAAATATAACTATTATAAATGGGGCTCAAAGAATATCCTAAAAAATTTCCATGGAGTAGATATAGTGCAACTTTCATATTAACATTAACAGCCAATATCCATGGGATTCCTCTCTACCTTGTTGCATTCATTCAAACCACCAACATTGGAAATAGATGCATCCATCTTCTTCAACATGCACTTTAACTTCCCTACCTCCAACTATAATGGCATTGCTTCCACCCATATTCAGACAGTGGTTCACCAATGCACTCTTTCAACCAAAACCATCATCTATATGAGAAGAATATGTACATATTTCATAAAAAATTAAATAATGAACATGAAGAAACATTTTTTTATCAGTCACATAAAAGTTATTAATATACTTTTATGAATTTGTATAAATCCTCAAAATAAAGACCAAACCTGGAGGTGTATGTAGCTGCTCACTCACAATTATCCAGCGGTTCCCATTGTAAATACCTTAAATAAAATTACATCTTCATCACGTAAAATATAAAACCCTTTTTCTAAACACATGTCTGTATATTATACAATAACATTGAAACGAATATTACCTTATTCATATAAGTCATCAATATTGAAAGAGAGCATGGTATCAAATCATTTTTTATCCCCAAAAGCATTCTCAAATGAAATGAATCCAAGTCATATTATCCCTATCTACAGAAAAAAATAGAAGAGGACCATACATACTGATTTAGGTCATATAAGTATAAAAAAAAATTAACAGTGTAAGGTAATTAGGGAAATTTTGGATCTATGTTATGTTTAAAAACACATTAAAAACTTCTTATCCCATGAGAATGAAATGTATGAAACATTAGTGAAGGATTTAGTAACTTATACTATAAACAAATATGGTATGAGCTATATTGATATAAACATGAGTAGCATTTCAATCAAAACTACAATCCCATAAATTATGGAGAAAGAGAACCAAATCCCATTAGGTCAAAACTGAATCATACAATCACAAAAATTTCCAGATCTTCTTAATATATTCACATGAATAGAGAAAATAAATAACATATATACACTTTAAATAGTATTTGACTGCACCAACCAAGGAAATATTTACCTTAATAATCTCAAAATTGTCCATTATAGAGATAACTAAATCACATCTTGGGTAGTAGTGACCTGCAGCCTGCATATAAAATGTATTATAGAGAAACATGAAACTTCAATGGGCAATGTATCACATACACTTTAAAGAAGAAGTGAGAAAACATCAAAAAAATTGAAAAAAACATAGAAACACAGACCTAGATGTCTATTTATGCTTCAAAAAATAGTTTGATTTGATCTTTAACAGTTGAGTGAGGTGTTGTCCAGATTTTTTCCTTCCTAGAAAACACAAAAAAATTTATAATAGTAAAATAACTAAGAAAAAAAAGGGAATGAATTTTTTAGTTAAAAACCCAAACAAGTGTTGTAGTTAACTTGTCCACATATAGATAGTTTCAGCAGCTAAACCCCGCTCTATTTATGGGTGTGGTCTACAGATTAAGAAAACACCACATCTTTTTTCTATAGAGTGTTCATTGTAGTTCATCATGAACATAAACTTGAGTGAAGTCAATACAGTTTCCTTTAAAAAATCTCACCATACATGTTGTATTATGCTATAAACGAAGAAATAAACATGGAGACATGTTACATTTGAGCAGAATGAAAACATAAGATTACATTGGGTTCATATTTATCATTCTTCTTAATCCTATCTTTTTTCTGCAAGATGTAAAGAACAAAATTGGAATGAAATAAGAAGTAATATGGTAGAGTGGAAACAATAGATAATAAATACTATGGTGGAGGAGTGGAAGAAATTTGAATGTCATTTGCCGTGCGGGCTCATGTATTGGATGGGCAGGATGATTGATTGAAGGTATATACATTTGGGGAGCATCGATCGTAACAGAGGATTAATGATTTATTGGAGGTGTTGATGGATGAAATTTGAATGAAAGGGATGGAAAAATGGTGGTAGAAGCCTACATGAAACTGTATGGTGGTCATAGGGGGCGAGCATGATTGGAATCAGAGTGAGGTGTTGATGGACAGAGATGGAAAGGAGATAACGGACAGTGGGTTGAAGGAAATTAAACCTTGTATTGTGGAAACAGAATGCAAAACCCTGACTGGGGAGAACAAATTGAGATGAAGAGGAAAACCTAGATTGGGAGGCTGAAGGAGGAGGATTCTAGCATTGGGTATTTGTGGAAACCCTAGGTCATGGTGAGGTGAAACCCGAGCCTAAGCAGGAGAAGGAAAACGATGTAGATGTGATGTGAAAATGGGGTAAGGAGAATGTCGTAGAAGGTGGAGGAAAGAATGCAACAAAACCAGGAGATGGAGCTCCAAGGAGGCACGAGTTTGTGAGGACCGTAGGTCGCATGAGCTGAAACACAAGCGGGAGAAGGAGTGGGAGTAGGAGAATAAGTGGGAGGGAGAATATGGAAGAGTATGGGAGAAAAAGAGGGTCTTGGACCCTTGGAGTTTTGACACATATGAAAAAATGGATGTGGAGGAATGTGATATGGACACGTGGTAGGTGGGAAAACCTAATATTAGTATATATATATATAGATTCATGAAAACATATTGAATTAAATTATAATACCCCTAAAATGAATTTATCCCTTGAGTGTTTTCACTTTTATACAGACAAAAATGGATACTTATGCATCAACATTTCCTCATGTTCCCATGTATATTCATCAAACTGATGATTTCACCCAAAAACATTGACCAAATGAGTGGTCTTGTTTGTTATAACTTTTTATACACGATCAAGAATCTTCCTTGGTTATTATTCATAAGAAAGATCCTACTGTAGTGTTACAAACACTAATTTCAGCACATGTGAAGGATCTATTATGTATTTTCTCAGGACAGATACATGGAACACAGTAGGAATTTGAGAGATGTTAGATGTATGTGCAAAACGATATGCTACCGTCCTGAAACTATCAATAATTTCAAAGGGACCGAATATACCTAGGGATTAGTATTCCATTAATTAAAAACCTAATCACATTCATCAAGGATATATATATATATATATATATATATATATATATATTCGAAAATATAAAATTCTTTATTTCACTATCGATTCTCAAAATAACTTTTCTACTGATTATAAGCTTCCTTGATGTGTTTTTATATGGCTCAAACCTTCTCTACAATTTCATCATCTATCTGAGGTCCCAATAAATTTCTTTCACCAACTTCATTCTAGAACACTAGATCACTATAAATATTTTAATAGAGGACTTCATAAAGATCCATATGAATACTAAAGTAAAATACATTATTGTAGGAAAACTCAACTAGAGTAAGTTCATGATACCAACCACATTTGAAATCCTTATAACAAGATCACTTTATTTCCTCTAGGGTTTAAAATTTTCTCTCTGACTAACCATCTATATAATGATTATACATATTGTGGAAACAAAACTCAATATCAAGCGCTTGCTAAATAATTTTTCAGAACATCAAGGAAAACCTCATATCCTCATCAAATATAATTGAATATGGTTCTCCATGTAGACATACAACTTCATTAATGTATATTTTGGATATATGACCAAGATAGAAGTATTATTTGATGTAAATAATCTGTTGAAATTATAATGAGATCAACTATAATTGATATAAAATTCTACTCGAAAGATTTTTTGGAGAGTCCAATAACCAAATCCCATATATTGTTTTCCCATTTTCATTATACTATGGGTAATGTATGTAACATCCCCTTATAATTTTGATTCTTGGCCTAAAGTTTCTAACACACCAAGAATCAATATAAAAATTCTATATAATCTCTCTTTAAACCATACCATAGGTAATACTCCTCCAAATATCTATACATCTCCATACTTCCAGGATGGATAGAGAATGAAGAACTATGATATTCCACTAAGAACTCCATATTGAAATCTTGTATGTAAGGAACACAAACATTGTTCTTGATTCTTATCATTCCATCAAGATTGAGGATAAACATATGATAATTTATAACCTTCATATGTAGATTTATATCTTCCTTACACTCCTCTTAAATCTTTAATGGGATATATGGTTATGTTTTCTATTTTTTAAGATAATATTTCTCCCCTTCCTTCGGGATTTTGAGATCCATCCTTTGAAAATTCAAAAATATTCGATATTTTTTATCCTCTTCATGGATAAGCCTGCATGATCCATTTGACTCAAATAATCTTCGACCTTGTTTTCTTTCTCAGGGTGGTAATGTATTGAGTATTTTTATTATTTAATCATCTATAACCATATTTTAAAGCACATATTCGACATCTTCTATGTGAATATATAAATTAAAATATTTTGATAGGTAAATATATCACACATTTATCCATAAATATAATTTATCTATATCTTCAATGAAAAATTCTAAAGATAACTCCAAATCATAAGATGGGTAATTTTGGTCAAAATCCATTAATTTTCATAAGGAATAATCTATAACCATGTCATTATATAAAAGAAAACATATTAATCTCATCATAGATGAATCACTATATATTAAAACCATTTTCCATTGTAGGTTAATATATGAATATGTGAACTAACTAATCTTCTCTTCTGTTGCATGAAATTTTCATCACACTCATCAGTCCAAAGGATGTTGTATCAATTTCGAGTTAACTTGGGGATTGGATTATATAGTCATGATAAAATATCAAAAAACCTTCAATAATATCTAGATAAATTGTGTAAGATATGGATATTAGTCACTATGGTTGGTATGGGCCAATACACTATAGCCTCTATATTTTATGAATCTTCCAATATACCGTCTCTTGAGATTATATGACTCAAAAATGAAACCTTTGTCATCCAGAATTCTCAATTTATAAAATTCTCGTATAATTTATCCTTTATTAGGGCCTTTAGTACAATTATCAAGTGATATTCACCCTCTTCCATTACCTTTTAATAGATAAATATATAATCCATAAATACTATACCAAACTGATAAAAGTAATCTCTAAATTTAACATTTACTAAATACATGAAGATAGATGGGTAATTATTAAGAATGAATAGAATAAATATATATTAACAGTTTTCACACCTTATAAGGAACACTGTATTGGTTAAATCCTCCTTTATGACCCTTAATTATTGATATCCTGAATAAATTTCAATCATAGAAATTTTTTGGGCTCCGCATAGATAATAAAATATATCAACAATATGGGAGAGAGGATACATGTTATTGATCATGATTTTATTCATCTCCCAAAACTCAATGAACTTTCTCATTATTTCATATTTAATTAAAAATAATAGGTTCCTCCTAATCTAACACACATGGATTAATTAATACACTTTCAAGGTTCACTTGGATTTTCATTTTCATTTTATATAACTCAATAGATGCCATACTATAGGGATTGTATGAAATTGGTGTGGAACTAGGTATTTTTTATATTAGTAAATCCAATTAAACATTTTGTGGAATTATAAGAATTTCTTATGGAAGGACATCAAAGAAACTCATGCACAATAGGAATATCATCGATGTTGAGTTTCTACCTATCCATATGAGATACATTCCCCTCTTTAATAGAATAAGAACCCATACAATAAAAGTTAATTCCGTAGGAATTACATATTTATCAATTCATTGATAAACAATTATAGGTTTATTTGGAATATAAGACGTGACTCCCTATCCTTGGAAATTAATGTGGGATTTATGTTGATAAATCCAATCCATGCTAATGATGTAACATCCTGGACCTGAAAATCCACTCGAACGATGCTAAATGGGTTTGGAGTTACTACCTTAGGCAAACTTCCCCAAATGCCAAAGGGTGACGACTAGATGTGAGGGTGTAAATAGGTACAGTGGGGCAGCTATACCCTCTTAGAGGAAAGTAAGGTACTATTTAGAGCATAATAATAAAACCTTCAATCGTAATAAAGACTCAGTAGACTCGAACTAGACTCACATAATATAATCACATCCAATAGCACATAAACTAGTGGAATCAATATAGAAACAAGGGCAGTGGAAAATAAACAAAATAACATGCTAAAACCACTTGTAACCACTACTAGAAGAGACATTTGATGAATCCATAACAAGTCAGGATATAAATAGGGTTCCAAAGGCTAACCCATAGTAGGTACAAAAAACAAGGTAATCATGCTGATATGGGAAAGAAACAAAATAACGTAAACTCCAGCTAGGCATGACCTCAAGGTCCATACCAAATCTCCATGCAATAGATAATACGATGTATCTACTGAAGATGATATCTTTATTTCACATAAATCTATATAGTCTACACACATCCCGAAGGGCCTATGTAGGGTGTGAGATGAATCTCAGTAGGATTCCACCCAATGGTGCGTACCTAGTATACATGTTTAAGTATGCATGCATCTATAAGGAAAGTAAATAGTATAATGCACAATGTAAAAACAACATCCACTAATGCTCAGTAGCCACCCTAGAGTGTCACCTGCTTCAGACAATGTTAGAATCTCAGTAATATATCCTGGAACCACATGCTTCCTAATAGCTCATGTCTCAAGTAGCGAAATACTGATGACACACCCAAGCAATAGTTACCGATGCTCAAAATCTCACACCTGCCCATGACACAATAACCAAAGAAATAGTGATGCTTGTTCTCAAATAATAATCTGAGGAACATCGATGTCTGTTCTCAAATAAATAACTAGAGGAAACAACGATATCTTTCTTAAATCTCATAACTCGGTATCCTCATGGTTACCAACTAATGTTTCATCACCTTACACATATATTCCTGTGACAAGCACCCCCAAACCAATAGCACCTAAACCACAACTATTAGAAGACTATACCCACATGAGTAGTCAAAACCACCCCATCACAGAGTAAACCTATGTGCACAAGACTCAAGTCATGGGTGAGCGGTAATCACCAAATAAAGAACCCAAAGAAACAACTTCTCTAACACCTCATGTCCATATGACCATATCAGTCAAATATGATTCACCCACCATCCATGTAACCTGGGTCATGCCCAACCTGACAATCACACTACATCAATCTGATGCCCATGATGCCTAATATTGTGGATAAAGCACTCATGTAATCTGGGACAATCCAAACACAACCTAAAGGTTATACTGTATACAATTAAATAATTATATATTTATCACATTTTTAAAAATCTCCTAAATATTAAATACAATCTAAACAGTTGACTTTCACAAGCCTAATGACTATCACACAACAACACTGGGGTCTTGAATTCCTCTAAAACCCTAATCATGCCTTTCCAAATTAAACATACAAGTATAAAAACAAAGCAGATAAATTATAACAATTTGGAAAACCTAGTCCAAAACGTCCCAATGAGCGTTGACCACTCACCTGACCTTTCTCATGTAATTTAGGCAATATGGTATGCCCAAAGGCATCCCAGGGGTCTAAAAGTTAACTCAATATGAAATAGAAGATAAAATGGGTCCCGCTAAAAATACCTGATGATGTGCCAATGATCGCACCACCCAAATTTCAATGAAAACACATAACAAGGTATGGACTACCTACCTCATACTCATATGATGATTCTCATCCAGAAAAATCCTCTAATTTGGTCTACAACATTATAGATCTACAGTATTGTCATAAAAACTGAAACCCCTATAACTCGGTTTGGAAAAGAAATCGAGAATAAAAACTCAAGGTAAATCAAGGGCTTACCAAGGGGGTTCTAAATCATCTGACAAGCATCAAAATAGAGTTTAGATGAAGGATAAGGAAGGGATTGAAGCTTCGACAGCCTGGTTCGTGAAACCCAATGACTCTCTATGCCCTTTCCCTCAAACCAAGGCCACTACCCATTTTAGTTAAAAAAAATAAAATACACAGCATATATATAGATATAAACATAGTGTGTATCATTTTACTATTCCTAAGACGGATGAAATATCACTACGGACCTGCCAACCAGACTACATGGTGTGTACAATGCTGTACACCATGTGTCCTTGAATTCTACCCTCTATCTTGCCGACATACCCCCATGCCATGTATATCCCCCATACATGGCTAGAAAACATGGAGTGTACAAATAGTACATGGTGTGTATTAATAGTACATGACGAGTACATGGTTAAACAAATCTATCCATCCAATATGCCTACACGCCATGTATGGCCTTCACACATGACCACAGTACACGACGTGTACTCACGAGTACACGACGTGTAATCTAGAAATTTTTCAAAAACAGGCTCAGATTTACCGTGTTTCCTTAGAAACATCTATAAAAAGGAAACCCATACCCTAAAATAGGAACTGGGTTCTTACAAACTTCCCCCTTAAAGAAATTCATCCTCGAATTTCCCTTCTAGGGGTTGTGAAGAAAACTTCTGATCAAACTAGCCCAAAATCAAATCAAACAAGGTCCAACAACCTATTTTTGAACTCATGGTTTTCCTGTGATGCCTCATCACCCCTTCACCTCATCATGTGATCCTATGTCATTCCCAAAACCCAAACATATCCCACACTGCATCATTGACTACCACTATGAGGTCATGCATCCCATGGATGCTTAAAACAAAATCTGGTACCATGCACCTCAATTAACCTGCATCCTTGATGCCTCGATGACCACAACACCTCAAGTAACTCACATCCTCGATGCCCCAATGCCAACGAAACATCAAGTAACATGCACCCTTTATGTTCATGATGCCACACATCTCATACATATAAATAAATATACCAAACACTCAAAATGGTGCCAGTCCTACTGACCAGTGTCTAGTCAATCCGTCTAAATCTTATACACCTCATTAACTGAAGCCAGACATGCCTTAATAGACCAAGAAAAAAATAAAACAAGAAAATCATGGCCATGCTCAAGGTGTTCCTCTTACCATCATTGGATCACCAGCCTACTCAGCCTCTAGAGGCTCCTTGATGTGCACCTAACCTGAAGTACGACTACTTGATGCCTGACCTCCCTACGTTACTACTCCAGTCATTGGCCACTGACCCACTCAGCCGGGTCCTGCTATCTTTTCCATGTCCTCTCCATGTAGTTGAGTCTCAGCTACCCTCACCTGGTACTGATCCTGAATAAACCCCAAATTCTACCATCTTTCCATGGTCATTACCTGCCTGCTGTCTGAGAATACTGCCTACAGAAACTCTCTAGATGTCCAACCTATTCACATGCCCAACAATCATTTAGATTCCAATCGCACTAAGTCCGGACATTCCATGGAATCCCACACTAAAATAAAACCAATGATGAACTTCCACGAGGTGTTATAGCTAAGTCCTTGACCTTAATACCCTACTGGAACTAATACTCACCCCATTTCCTACTATATGAATCATCACATAAAGCCACTGATCAGCTAAAATGAGATTTTTCTATAAATATTCCTCATCTCTGAGAACCTAATTCAACGACTCTAAGAATGAGGTCAACCAGAATATGTTTACCTCTACCTTAATGGTGTGTTGTAAGACATCCTTGAAACTCCTCACCCACGTGGTGTCATCACTTAACATACTTGGTGCAAAGAGAGACATATCAGTGAATGTAGCTGCATAGTCAATGATGAACATGTCCCCCTGCTGAAAGATCATGAACTCCCTATCTCTCTCCTACTTCAGCGCCTCCAAGAAAAATTTCTTGAAAAATCTGACCTCTGAGTCCATCCAAATGAGTCCCCCATGCATACATGCCTGAACCTGCACATCCCACAAATGCTTTGCTGGTCCTCTAATTATGTATGTCTCTAGCTTGAACCTCTTCCCTGGAGGCATCTCTAAATGCTCAAAGATCATCTGCATACTCTCTATCATGTTCTCAGCCATCTATGGACCACCCTCACCCTAAAAAAGTGGTGAGTTCTATGATTCGAACTACCACGCCATATATTCCATAGAGGGATTTGTACCATGCACACCCATGACAATCCCATACAAGAAACGTACCAAACTAGACCAGAGATGCTCGTCGAGCCATAACCCAAATAATGCCAAACCTGATGGTTGCACTGCCTGCACTAGATCCTGAACCCGATCCTGCCCCTAAGCCTGTACCTGTGGCTTGTTCAATGTCTATCCCTCAGGTGCCTAAAACGGATCATGCTCCTATGAAACTATACCATCACCAGCTTGACATTCCATTGATCCATTTAGGAGGAACCCAATGAATACTATAAATTTTCAGACAATCCACATACATAACAATATATATATATATATATATATAATGAAGATAAGGAAAGTCGTAAAGAGGTAGTGCATAACAAATACCCTCACTATCCCTCACTGCAACCATGACCCACGCAATCTTGGCCTCATGGTCTTCTTACCTTACCTCAACAGATCCAAGTATCTAAAGTACCTTGATCCATGCCCGTCCTGACAAATATTGTTTCCTCAATCAGATGAACGAGTCACCCAATACTGACAGCCACACTGCCTCAAACCGATGTCCAGGATGCCCAATCCTGGTGATTAACATCACATCTGTCATAGTACATGCCTACTCATATATGAGCTAGGCCCAAATATCATACCACATGAAATTTTACATAATTTAAAGCATGGAATATTACATTGAAATAAATAATAAATTCCATAAGAAATTTCACATTTCACACTTTAAAAGCATCTATATCATAGAAATTTTTATTATTCACATGGTATTATCACTTCACAAAGAATACATGTAGATATTAAATTGGGGTACCCTAAAAACATGCCTATCAGAAGCCAAGAAAACTCACCTTTCCATACCGGGCCAAGATCCAATTCTCCCTTACTGCACTAGGTAAAGGGTCACATTTTAAAACCAATAATATCACACACCAAGTAATCCATCAAGATGGAAATCATATAAACAATAATCTACGAAAAAGAAAGACATCAATTCCCACCCAATGTAACTTGGTCCATCCCTCATAACTGGGGATACAGGCACCAGAGCACAAGCTAGAAACCTAGTTCCAATAACAACATATCTCTATTCAACCATATACCAAATTGTAAAACCAGTAGAAATAAAAATGTAATCTCGATGTCATTAGTATTCATTTAAAAGCTGCTACAAAATCCCCATCAAGAAAAAAACTACTCTGATACCACTTTGTAACGTACTACACACAAACATCCACCCAAAAAGTGCCAAACAGGTTGGGGGTTACTACCTTAACCATACCTCCCTGAACACCAAAGGTTGTTGACTAGTAGTGGGGGTGTAAACAGGTAATGTGGGATAGCTACACCTTCTCAAAGAAAAGTAAGATAATAATACAAGCATAATAATGAAACCTACAACAGTAATACAAACACAGCAGAATCAAACCAGAATCGCATATCGGAAGCACATCCAATAGAAGATAAACCAACAGAAGCAATATAGAAACATGTATAGTAGAAAATAAACAAAACGATATGCTAAAACCACTTGTAAGAACTACTCGAACAGAAAAATCACCCATCTATAGGATGTTAATATATAAAGATGGAACCAATGGATAACTAACAGTAGGTAGAATAAAAAAGGTATGCATGCTGATATGAGAGATGAAGAAAAACAAAGTAAACTCCAGCTAGGCATGACCTTAAGGTCCATATCAATTCTCTATGCAACAACTAATATGATCTAGCTCTTGATGTTGATCTCTTTCCTGCACGTATGTCCATATATTTTACACGCATCTCTAAGGGCCTATATAGCATGTGAGACAAATCTTAGTAGGATACCACCCAATGGTGCGTACCTAGTTTAACAGTTTAAGAAGTCATGCATCTATATGGAATGTAAATAGTACGATGCACAATGTAAACACAACTTCCACTAGGACTTAGCATCTACCATGGAGTGTCACCTGCTTCGACCAATGCCAAAATCGTAGTCTTATATCCTAACACCACATTCCACCAAATAGATCATGTCCCAAGTACTAATATCGTGATGACATGCCCAAAAATAGTAACCCCGGCTCAAAATCTCACATCTTCCCATGAAAAAACAACCAGATAAACATCAACGTATGTCCTCAAATAATAATCATAGGAACAACGATGTCTGTCCTCAAATAAATAACATGAGGTAATAGTGATATCTTCCCTCAATCTCATTACCTGGTAGCCTCATAACAGCCAAACTAAGGCTCCTCACCTTCTACATGTCTTACTATGGAATGCAACTGCAAACCAATAGTACCTAAACCACATCTATCGGGGTCCTATACCCACACGAGTTGTCAAAACCACCTCATCACGGAGTCACCCTATGTGCAAACAACTCAAGTCACGAGTGGGTGGTAATAACCAAATAAATAACCCAAGCAACAACATCTCTGAAACCTCGTGTCTCTACAACTATGTCTCTCAAATATGATCCCCCTTCCATCTAAGTAACCTGGGCTATGCCCAACCCGATTGTGACACTACCTCAATTCGACGCCCATGATGACCAATCAAGTGGTTAAACTACTCATGTAATCTCGGGAAATCCCAACATAACACAAACTTTCTTGCATATACAATTCAGAAATTACATATTTATCTCTTTTAAACAAACCACATAACCAAGCGAAAAAATCTAAACAGTTTACTAGCACTAGCCCAACGGCTACCACACAACAGCACTGAGGTCTTGAATTCCTCTAACTAGCTTAATCATTCCTTACCAAATTAAAAATACAAGTTTAAAAACAAAACATATGAATTATAAACATTTTTCACATAGATCTAAAATTTCCCAATGAACATAGACCTCTCTCTTGGCCTTGCTCAAGAAAATTAGGTAATATGGTATTCCCAAAGGCATCCCATGGGTCTAACAACTAGTTCAGTATAAAAAGGTAGATAAAACAGGTTCCCCTGAAAATAAGAGAATATGCGCCAAAGGACGCACCCCCAAATTTTCATAAAAACATAAAACAAGGTATGAACCACCCACCTTGTACGTGTACGATGATCCTCATCCAGAAACAGCCTCTAATTCAGTTTAAAATATAGTAGATCTAAAAAATGAGAATAAGCGCTCAAACCCCTACAACATGGTTTATAATAGAAATTAATAAGAACAGATCAATGGAAATCAAGGGATTACTGAGGGGGTTCCAAAGAATATAATAACGATCAAAACCAAGTTCAGAAAAAGAATAAGGAAGGGATTGAAGCTCCGGTGGCCGGGTTTGCGAATCCTGATGAATCCCTATGCCCTCTGCCTCAAAACGAGGCTACTGCCCATTTTCGTTAAAAAATAAAATATACAGCATGTATATAGATATACATGCCCTGTGAATCATTTTAATAATACTAAGATGGCTGAAATTTCGCTAAGGACCTACCAACCAAAATATACGACGTGTACGAGGCCATACAAGGAGTGTCCTAGGTTTTCACCCTCTATTTTGCCAACATACCCACATGCCATGTATATCCCCAATACACGGCTAGACTACATGGAATGTAGTAAGAGTACACAACATGTTCTTGGTTAAACATCTCTATCCAGACAATATGTCTGCACGTCATGTATGGACTTCACACACGACCATAGTACACGACGTGTACTCGGGATTACATAGTGTGTAACCTGGAAATTTTATAGAACATGCCCAGATTTCTGCTAATTCCTCAAAAACATCTCAAAACAAAAAAATAACCCATACCATAAAATAAGAAACCGGTTCTTACATATAATATCATCATATTCAACCAAAGAGAGGATAGAAATATTTTTAGGAAGCACATTCTCACAAACGACAACCATAGATGAATCATAGGCTTGAGATAAATTCATAATACCATTTATGGTTTTCATAACTAAATATATATCTAATATTTTTGGTGGCATATTAACACACATAAAAAATTCATTAGATATGAATTAATGTGTAGATTTATAGTCAAATAAGACATTAATAGTTCTATAATGGGTGATAAGTGAACCATTCACTATGTTGTTATAAACCCCTCATTAAAAATAATGATCATAATAGATTTCCATTTGTCTCTCATCTTAAGAGGCTGCTGATGTCAAATAACATCATCAAACTTATAATTTTATAATCATTTGGCACAGTGTTTATAATCCGTTCATTTGAAAATTTGGATTTTGGGTAGTGCATTCTGCGGAGATTTCTCTATATTTTCATCATTATATAACTTATTCTCATCACATTGGAATTTTATTTAATGATGAACATACCTTAAAAACATAAAAAATTTATTATTATAATTAAAAAAATTCCCCTATGTTTTTTCCTACACATTGAGTATAAAGAAAAACTCATCTTATTCTCTCCATGGTTTTCAGATATTACATTGAATTCAATTTTTATCTTCTTATCAAACCTATGATATTAATATATAAAAACAAAATCCATCCTAGCATGACTAAATTTAAAAAATATCTCCATAGCTACTGATGTATATTATAGATAAATCCCTTCAAAGACTTTTTTATGACACCAAAAAATCAACCAGGATTATATTCAAGTTGGATGATAATACTAAAAGTATACCTCATAAGTCTAGTAAAATATACCTCATAAGTACCAACGGATTCATCATCCTTTCTCATTAGATTAAAAACACATTATAAATATTCATATGAATAATATGATGAATGTACTTATTTGAAAATATGTTCTTGAACTCATCTCAAGCCATGGAGTCAATTTCACCATATTTCATTATATTCTGTATGAGGGTCCACAATTGATCCACTTTTCCTTCCAAATGACATACTATCAAAATGAATCTTTCTTAATCTAGACAATAGAGAATATAAAATATTTATTTAGTGGTACTGATCCATTTCTCATCAACTAATGGATCAATAGATCTACTGAATACAGGTGGATGTTTCCTTATGAAGGACTCAATATAACTCAATTCCCTTATTTTCTTGTTTGGATGTTATTTATGATTTATATCTTGAGAATGTTGTGTGAAAATAACAATTTGATGTTTCATTCTATATCATATAATGTTTGGATAATTAGGAGGAAGATCATAGAATTATCCATCTCACTTTGAATTAACATGGTTCTTTTTGGTTTTATCCATTGATTAAAACCAGAAAATTTGATTGTTAATAATAATAATCATAACAGAGAACAACATAATAATGAAGAATCACTTATAGGATGCATAAATCCTAACAACTTATTTTTAATCTATATAAACATAGGTTTATACTGTTATATTCGTATTCATCATCTATTTAAATTCATTATTATAGGTTATAATGAGTTTCTGAATTTCCAAATAATATCTCTATAGAGTGTCGAACTAAGTGTGTAGTATGGCTTGTTGTTGTTCACTAGGGGATGATCGAGTGTAGCTCAATGCACCCTTTCTAGAGTTATTACCCATATGTGTAAAAAACAAATTATTTTAAAATTATAACATTTTATTTGATAGTGTATGTTACATGAAGCAATAGTTGTATCCTGTATTACATTTAATAATGGGTTTCTTCAAAAAATTGTGTTAAACACAAGGTCGAGTTTCACCGAACAAAAATATATTATTAATATAAATATTTAATATGAAAATCATTTCTTAGTGGTTTTAATGGAGGGTAAAAATTGTAATACTTATCCTGTTAAAAAATATATATTTTTTACACACAATTTTTATCTATCTATTTTTTATAAATAAAATAAGAATTATTTAGATGAAAAATAAATGTTTTCTGAAAAAGTAGTTTGTTTCTATAATATGGTTTAATAGTACATGGAACATATAATTTAAAATAATTTTCACAACTATAATAAAATTTATATTAAAAAATAAAAAATATTGGAATGTAGAATACGAGAATTGACATAGCGTGAATTTTCTGTATTTTTTGGAGATGGTTCATTCTTTAATGAATAGTGAAAAATTTAGAAATTTAATTGAAAACTACCTTTCCATTTAAATAATTTATAACGTTTTATAAAATATTTAATTGGTTAAATAGTCTAATTTGTTAAATAATATATCATTTAATCAATGTAATTACATTAGAATCATTTTCATATTGAATTTAGATATAAAAACTTTATAAATGTTTGGGTATTTTCCCTTTAAAACGCTATTTTCTCATCGCATTCATGTGATTAATTTAAAATTAGAAACTATCTATTCTATAAATAGAATTTGAAAAAAAGAATAAAAAATTTGGAATCATAATAATATAATATTTCTAATATATTTAACTTAATTGTGTTTCAAAATGATTAGAGAAATCAGTAAAAAATTAATTTCCACGGTTCAGGTAAAAAGGATTTACAGTGGGGTTAAACTAGAAAAATAATAAAAAAATGAACTAATACACTATATTAATATTATTTAATGAGTTTTTTTATAATTTAGAAAGTAATTTATCTGAAATATGGGAAATTCATATCCCCTTTCCATTGAATAAGACCCATATAATAAGTTAAGAAAATAAAAATACCAGAAAAATAATTTTCATCCATATATATATATACTGATTTGGGATAAGGAAAAAAAGGTTCAGTTATACATATTATATTGAAATAAAAAAATTTATATCCCAAAAATTTATCTATTAATTTTATATATGAATTATTTTCATAAAATTCTTAAAAAAATGAGACACACTAATTATATGGTTAAAGAATAGACACTAAAAATAATAAAATGAAGTAAATTGAAAGAATAGTTGTGTTTAAATAGTTTTTTTATATGAATATAATATATTACACATTTGTGAAAATAATACATTATATTTATATCATTGTGCTAATATTTTCAAATTCAATTTAAATAAATAATGTCAAAATTCACATTAGTGTTATTTTGTGATAATTGATATTTTATTAAATGATTTAAAATTAGTAAAAATACTCTATTGAAAAAAAATGATTTTTATATGAAAATAAATATCAAATATGTTCCATTAATGGAGAATTTTTTTAAAATGAGTTTATTGATCACAAAATACTACAAACTTTGTTAGTGAGGTTTAGGTTAAAATGGTGTTTTTACATGATCATTCGCTTTTGTTCAAAAAAATTATCAACACACATAGGATTTTTATTTGATAAATTTTATTTAATATTTATAATCATTAGGTATAATTTATTTAATAAGAATTACTTTAATTTAGAATTAAAGGATAAATTACCTAGGATAGAAAACTAGTTTCTATAGTAAACAATCAAAATGGTAAAAAATAAGGAAACATAGAAGATAAAGAAAGAAATGCTTAAAATGCGTTTGATTGCATGGTGGAGTTTTTCATTGACCATATCATTCCTAAAAAACATTAATTATAAATTTTGGGGCCAATTTTGTTTATATTGGTGTCCCAATAGTGAATACTTTTAGGTATTTACAAGAATGACATTCCTCCTCATCTATAAAAGGGCATTCACTCACGTAACTTCTTCACACATATCAATACTTTTGGATCATCCATTTAGTAAAAAAAAATATAAAAACAACCCTAAACTCTTAATAGAATATTTATTTTGGGAATAAATCTACCCTATGATGGAATTAGTGAAAACCTAACGAGGATACGTGAAAAATAGGTAATGTTATTCAATAAGCATCTTTCTTTTACATCTTCCTCCACCTCCTTCAATTTTTATAAAACAATAATGATATAATAAAATAATTATATATCATATAATTTTATGTTAATATAATAAATTTATGACATAAAACGATCTACACTTCCATCGAATAGGATAAAAAATCATTGTTCGGGAGTATAAAAGACTTCCGCTTGATGAACATATGTCATTCATTTTTTCATTTCCACCTCTCAAGGTTGGTTATGATGATGGATATAAAGTATAAATATGATATTTATAAAATATTAATACCTATTTATTAATTATATCATTTACATATTTTTACCTTCCACTTTTTAGAATATAAGATAATGTTGCATGTGTGTATGACTGAATACAGCCTCACGAAGTGATGTGATTTGTCTCCCACTAAAACGTCGCATGAATGATGATAAAGTTAAATTTAATGATTATATATTATATACTTGAAATAATTATTATATTTATTACATAAATATATATATGGAAATAAAATATATCATTTTAAATTTTTTTACACTTAAAGATGTTGCCATCGTTCGTGTATGTGTGGACTTTCGCCTTTACGAAGCGATGTGACTCTATATTCATCAAAACACCACATAAATAATATATAAAAGTATATAATACAGTATATATAATATTACGATCATTTTTTAAAATATTATATATTAATCACCTACATTCCAACAAGCTCATCGGAAAATGGAAATGCCACTCATGCGTATGTACAACCTACTATCTCCATGATCATAACCTACTTCATTTTTCAAAACCATTATTTCACAATTGGTTTTTAAAGTAAAAATGAAATAAAAATATTATAATTATTTCATTATTATTATTAAATATATGATATAACAATATAATATGTTCAACAACTAGATAATTTATGATGAAATGTGTGTGAGAAAATAAGGCAATTAACACTAGAAACAATGAAAATAAAGAAAGATTAATAAAAATGGTTCATAAAATGTTATAGAAGGATCCTTTATGATATTATAAATATAATATTATTCTTTTTTAAATTAATAACATTTATAAAACCACTATATATGAGGATAAATCATGTTCAACTAATGGAAAATGTTAGGTAATGAGTTTTCTCTCAATTTCATTTCATTAAGGCATATTGTAATGTTATGAACCAAGTTTAAATTATATGGTATAAATAATAACCATTAGAAATGTAATATCATTAATACTTAATTATTCATGGTATTTTAGATTTCAATATTATTTATTTTATCTAAGGGTATTTGAATTAATAGTTACCAAGTTGCAAGAGATTTCTTAAATCAAATCCCACTCATTGGTATAAATTTCTACATCATTGATTATATCAGGATGAGATTATTTGTATAATGAATTTTTATTATCTTATATTTTAATTGAACTTATATTAATTGGATTTGTAGTTAAAAACATTATATATTTATTGATTAATTATCATTTCAATTTTATTATAATTTTAATGGTTTGTTTCACAATTTCAATCAAATCAAAATTATTCATTGTTGAATATCAGTTGAGGGAAATTACATGACCATTTAATAATAATACCATTTAATTTTATTATACCATGTTTATTGATGATATTTTTATTTAATAGTTCCATCTCTCCACGTTTTTGTTCTAAAAATGTTATAGAACATGTTTTGAAGAAAATATGAAATCATTTCTCTCTTCGGTCATAAATATGTTTTCTTCTAAAAACATGTTTTCTAAAAATGGTTCCAAAAATTCTTTAACATTTTAATAATGAGTTATTAAAATAGTTTTTACCTATTTATACTATTTAAAAATGTTTTCAATGGAATAATATGTCATTTTCAAAAACAATTCCAATTTAATTTTTTTTGAAAAAGTGAAAGGAAAACTTGTTTTAACCTGTATGACATGAAAAAAATATTCATCTGTCATGACCACTAAAATTATTTATAGAATATATTATAAGAGTAATCGTTCATTTTGAAAGGATATTATTTTCAAATTATTTTTTTGATTTTAGTTTTTAAAAATGTTTTCACAGAAATGGATTTTCAAAATATATTTAAAAAAGAAAAAGATATTTACCTCAATAATGTTCTTAAAGATCATTTTATGATATTTATATTTATCAAATAAAAAACCCACTCTTTATAATCTAATGGGTATTTTCTGTATTTATAAAATTCTCAAAATTACCCCAGATGGTTTAGGATCACTTTTACCAAGGATTGTATGGATATTCACTTCCTTCAATCAATCTTGTAATCATTAAATTTTCCTTGAATTAATCACTTTCTGGTGGACATTAAAATTACCATAAATATAAATATTATTAATAATGGATACATTTATTTCCAAAAACATATATCATTAGTACATATGTTGATTACTTTGATAGTCATTTAATTAACTGAGGAAATATTGATAACTCTATATGCTTTACTCAATACATATATTTGATGATGAGGAACATTGTTTATGAATTAAATCAATTATTAGATATATAATTAATTTTTTAGAGGTATGAAACAGGTTTGGGACCGATTAATGAAATACCCTTGATGCATCAGAAATCTCATGAGATAGAATAAGATGAAAAAATCTTATGCATTTGTAAGCATTATTATTTAAACTATCTTGGGAAAGGAATTAATAGTTGTATGCTAAAACATCTTTTCAATGGACTTGAATATAAAGGTATCATGTACATGGGAATCAATGATTCCAATGACTAACCATTTCCTTCATTTATGTTATTATTATTATATAGTATATTTTCACAATGACATTAACATTGGATTCATTTCATTCTTATATTATTGATTATATGGCTTGTGTGTTATTTTATTTACTATTCCATATTGATTATGCCCTATCTTATCATGACTATGAATTCATTTAAATGGAATTTGTGTCTAGTTATTTATCTTTACATATTGATTAGGATTATTGATTAATGATATCTTTTTATTTACTTGACCATTATTAATCATTTGAGCTCAGAAGTATCTTGTTTATTTTCCCTTGTATTCCATGAAGGGTATTATGCAAGATATGAAAGGATATCTTAGAGGGAATAATGTTATTATTAAGATAAAAAATAATGTAATCGTTTTTTATTGAAGTGTAATATAAGGCTCAAGTGTCTATCGAGTTTATAAATAATACTAAATTGTTCGGTCCTTTAGGATGGGATTAATTATATCACATGTGAATGTAATGGTAACATGCATGAGATTCTAGTCGATGGGGTTGGGGTCACTAAAGTTGGCATCAAAGGAAAATTTTTAGAAACCTGGGGAACTAGATTTTAAAAAACATAGATTTGGTAAAATAACCCTATGATAGACTTTTAGCACATGTTTATAAGAAAAAATTATTATTTTGGCATGGAAGTGATTATGTGGGTCTTCCTAGAAATACATACCATTATAGATATTAAAAGTGGACATGGTTCTTGAACAGAGGTACCTAGGGGTAATAACTTTTAAAAATTCACATTATTATAAACAAAAGTGCTACTTGTTACATGATAATGAGCCTTGCTGCACACATGGTTTGACACTCTTAGGGGGTATTCTTAGAAAAATTCAGATTTTCTTTAAAATCAATTATGAAGAATTTGAAAAGATAATAACAATGAATGACCAATGTTAAACCCTTCATTAATGAAAGAGATATGTAGACATAAAATGGATGGAGTATTTAAATATTAGGATTGAGAAATAAAATTGTAGAATTAATTTAACCAATATTATTTTAGTGATAATAATTATGAAACATCCATGGATTGTGTTAAATTTTAGAAACACCTGTTTTAATTAACTTAATATTTTTGAATAACATCATGAGTTTATGAGTTTAAGGTTGGTCATACGTTCAAAGTATTAATAACCCATTTTAAATAATTGTGTGGTGGGAATGTCACATGATTAATGAAATATTGGGAGAAATATAGAGAAATAATATGTTTTAGTGGAAAAGTTATTTGAGGAATAATACATTTAAATTATATAGACATAATTTTAAAGTAATTGATAAAATATAGGGTTAATATGATCATTAATGACACTGTAACAATAGTCAAATAAGATAATATTTTTTTTAAAACTATAGTAAAAATATTATTTAATGAATAATTTTATTTCAAGGAATTCCATAATATTTTTTAGGAACATTAGAGTAATTATATTAAAATGGTTTTAGAAAAAGTACAACCTGTATAAATTGTGATAGCCCATCACATCTTGAAAGGTGGTGGGGCTTGAACCCATGATTGAGGGATGATATGGATTTCATGACTAACACTATTTTACATGATTTTATAGTTAATTTTTAATTTATTTTTGGTAAACTATTTAAAAAATAAATATTAATGACGATGCATTATTGTTAATTTTGAGGTTTAGATATTAATTTATATTATTGGATAAATTTTTCAAAGCATATTGGTTTTTCAAAATATATAGCGATAGACAGAAAGAATTTTCACTCTCTTATGGATCTTTTGAGTAGTTAAAAGTAAATTTTAGGGCTTTAGGGGAAAAAATTAATTTTTGGATATTTATTTATTAGAACAATCAATGAAGTTGAAATTTATAAATGAAAAACTAAAGGATGAAATTGTTCTTGTGAAATATAAATTTATAATATAAGTATATTTCCTTATATTTATAGAGAAACAAATAATTCACCAAATTTAGGAAAAATGATCTTGAAGAAAAAAACAATGTCATCTTTTTACCTTTATATCTGATTAATCAGATGGAATTTTAAATCATCATATATTTATGGTTTTCCCATTAGCATTCCATTGATCATTCAATTTCTTACGATCAATGACCTCAATCAGTCTTTATATTTATTTATTATTTTCCTCTATGTCCACATCTTAATATTCCATCGATGTTCCATTATTAGAAACCTAGTTATATATTATTCCATGTGCCCATTTTACTTACTATTCTATTTATTAAGAGGATTTTTAATCAACACTTTTACGACGATAATTTTTAGCAATTTTATTTTTAAATTTCAAACCCAAGATTAACATGATATTGTTTAAATTATGAGGAAAATTTATTTAAGGTGGGGAAAATATAACACCCAAACTACTCTAAAATAATAAAAAAATTTTAAATATACTATGTTACTTGAAATGATTTTTTTTCTTATGTTACATGAAACAATGAGTTTCGTCAAAATCTTTCATGACACACAAGGTAGAGTTTTAAAGAAAAACATTATATTATTATTATTATTATTTAATATGAAAATACCACCTAGCCATTAAAATTTAGGGTAATAATAGATTAGATAACTTATGAACATTTATATTTTACACATGATTATTATCCATCTATTGGTTATAAATAAAATAATAATCATTTAAAATAAAAAGAAATATTTTTGAAAAAATATTATTTTTTCTAAAAGACTATTTAATCATATTTGTCACACATAATTTAAAATTAATTATTAAAAATATTAATATATGTTTATGAAAAAATAAAAAACATTTTAGAAATTGAAATAAAAAAAATCTATTAGGGTGATTTTTTAGTATTTTTCTGAGAAGTTTCATTTTTAAATGAATAGTGAAAAATACTAAATTTTAATTTAAAACTACCTTTTCATTTAAATAATTTATAATGATAAATTATATTTTTAGTTAGTATAGAAGTAAAATAACATAAATTTTAAATAAATTAATCCAAAGTAGTTCATTTGAATCATTTTTTATTGAATTTAAATATAAATATCTTATAATCTTTTGGTCATTTTCCCTTAAAAAACTCACTTTCTTATCCCATCTGTGGGATTAATTTTAAATTAAAATTTTCCACTAATATGAATTAAAAAAAATAAATAGATTAAGTATTTATAATTTAATAATTTATAATTTATAATATAGTGAACTTAATTTTTGACCAAAATTAATATTGAATGTATGGAAATATGAATTATTGTGGTTAAGGTAAAAATAGATTTATGCTAGGGTTAAACTAGAATTATAACAGTGAAAATGATAGAAAATATGATCTAAATTTTATTTAATTTGTTTATTTAGTCCTTTTACATAAAATTATTTTAAAAATTTTAATTCATTTTCAATTTTCATGGAATATGACCCATATAACAAGTTAAGTATGGAAAAAGACAAAAAGATTCCTTTTCCCTTTTAAAATCTATAATTCTTCCAGAAATGGAAACACAAAATTAGTTTGGTTATACAAATTATTTTGAAAGAAATCTAATTCTTTGTTGCAATAATAATTTAACTTTTGTTTATAAATATGAATTAGTCATTTAAAATGCCTAAGAAATTCCAAGAGTGTAATTATTTAGTAAATAAAAAAATAAATTAATTGATATTAAAAATAATTAAAGTTAATTAAAATGAATGAATTATTGTGTAAAAATAATTTTATATATGAATATACCATGTTAAACTGGTTTTAAAATAACATATTCTAATTCTATAATAGTGTTTATATTTTTAAATTTAATTTAAATGTATATTGTTAAAATTATCATTAATGTTATTTTATAATAAAATATATTTTATTAATTGATTTAAAATTAATAAAAATAACATATTCATCCAAAAATTTTTAAACATAAATACATGTAAAATATTTTCTTCTCATTGTAAAATTTTTATTTTAAAATTAATATATTTATCCATTAATTTTAGAGGCATTGTTATCACAATTAAGATTAAAATGATGTTTTTTCAGGATCATTCGCTTTTATTAAAATAAATTATCAACACACATAAAATTTTTATTGAATAAATAAGATTTAATATTTATAATAATTTTGTATAAATTATCTAATTATTATCACATTAATTTATTATTCAGAGATAATTAACCTAGGTGAGAAAACTAGTTACCGTAGTAAAAAACCACAATGGTAAAAAAAATTGAAACTTCAATGATAAGGAAATAAATGTTAAATTTTATTGAACTATGTGGTAGTGGTGTGGATAAAAAACATAATCCATATACCCCTTTAATTATAAGTTTTGGATCTAATTTTGGTAAAATTTACTTCCTAATAAGGAATAAATTTTGAATATTTACAAGAATTCCACTCCTCAACTATAAAAGGGCACTCACTCCCCTCACTTCTTTACACCTCTCAAGAAATTTTTTATCATCCAAGAACTGGACAAATAAATTCAAAAATTCCATTCCACCATACATGATGATTTATATTAGGAATAAATCTGACCAAACAAGTGTTTAGTGAAAACCTAAAGAGTATTCCCGAAGAAGAAATAATGTTCTTCAATAAGAGTCTTTATTTTATTACTTTCTCCACCTAATTAAATTTTCATTAAAGCATTAGGATATAAAAAAAATATTCCATATAAAATGATTTTTTTATAACATTTTAATGACCTAAACTATATCTAATTTCATTAAATGGTTTATGAAATCATTATTTCTGTGTATGGAGGACTACCGCATTGCGAACTCATGTAGTTCATTTTTGATTTCCACCTCTCAAGGTTGGGTAAAATGATGGATATAAAGAATATTTATATATAAATATATATGTATTATATTTCTAACATATTTAAACCTCTTTACTCACTATATCATATATATATATATATATATTACCTTACATTCTGTAAGAGATATAATAACAATGCTCATGTGTACGACGGATTACCACTTCGCGAAACGATGTGATTCGTCGCCCACTAACGTTTCACATGAAAGGTGAAAAATATAATGTTCATTATTAAATTTTATATGATTGAAATAATTAAAATATTTATGACATACTTATAGTTCTAGAATGGTAATATATCAATTTATTTTTTACAGTTAAATATGTTAACATCATTCGTGTACGTGTGGACTATCACCCTCCCGAAGCGATGTGACTCTATTTTCATCATTAAACCAAATTGATTATATATATGAGTATATAATATGGTATATATGATATTATTATAATTATAAAAATATTATATATTACATAACCAATTTCTATAATGATCATTGGATAATGGGAATGTTACACATGCGTACGCATGACCTACCATCTCCATGTTCATAACGTGCTTGATTTTCCAAAAACATATTTAATTATTGGTTTTAAAAGAACAATTTATATAATAATATTACTGCTTTTCCATCATTAATATTATTTATATGATATAGATATATAATATTTTCATGAACCAGATCATTCATGATGAAACATGCATCAGAAAACAAGGCTATTAACACTTGAAAAAAATGAAAATAATGGAATATTATTATCAAATGGGTTATAAAACGTTTTAAAAGGATAATATATGATTTTATAATATTAATAAGGTTTTTTTTCAAGTAAATAAAATGTTCAAAACCACTATAAAGGAGGATAATTCATGTTCACTTGAAGGAAAATGTGAAAAAAGGGATTTCATCTCATTTTCATTTCACTGAGGCATATTGTAATTAATGCACCTATTTTATTTTATATGGTGTATATACTAAACCTTAGACATGTAATATCATGAATAATTAATTATTAATGATATTTTAATCTTAAATTTTAATTATTTTATCTAAGGGTCTTTGACATAAAAGTTACCAAGTGGTAAGTGATTTCTTAACTCAATTTCCACTCATTAAGTTAAACTTATGATTCATTGAGTATATAAGGATTAGATAATGTGTATAATAAATTGTTATTATATTATTTTTAATTTAAACTTTTTTTTGTGTATTTATTGTTAAGACACATAATCAATTTATAGATTAAGTTTCATTTCATATTTATGGTCACTTTAGGGGATTATGTCATAATCTCATTCTAACCATGATTATTAATTCTTGATTATTAGATGACGGAAATTACTCAAATACTTCCTGAAAATCCTATTTAATTTTATTATTATATGGTTTTTCATGATATTTTAAAGAAATATTACTATTTACCCAATCTTTGATAGTTAAAAAGTTTTAGAATCTGTTTTTAAGAAAATCCAACATCATTTCACTCTTTGGTCAGAAATATGTTTTCATCCTAAACCATGTTTCTAAAAATGTTTTGTTATTTTAAATATTAGTTATCAATATAATTTTATCTCATTTTTAATCATTAAAAAATTATTTCAAATTAATCTTCTGTTGTTTTCAAAATAATTCTGGTTTGGATTTTATAGATAAACGGAAAGGAAATGCTATTTTAACGTGTACGACATGAACAAAATATCCATCCATCATGAACACTAAAAAATTTTAAATCATAATTTTTCATTTTATAATTTTATTTTTAAAGGAGATAATTTTCAAAATGTAATCGATATTTTTTATTTTTAAATTTTATTTTCATAGAAAAGGATTTTCAATTATTGTTTCAAAATGAAAAGGTCATTTTGCTCTAGAATGTTTTTAAAGATATTTTTATGGAACTTCTATTCATAAAATAAAAAAACATTTATTATTACTCTAATATATATATATATTATATTAATACAATCATTAATCTTATTTTGTGTGGTTTATGATCACTTTTAACAATGAAATTACTAACATTCACTTTTATGATTCATTTATATAGTCATTATGTTTTCCTTTAATTATTCACATTGATAAGGAAATTAAATTTACCCTAAATATCAATATTAATTATCATGTATATGTTTATTTCCTAAACTATATACAATTTTTACATAAGGTATTTAATATGATAGTTATTTGATTAAATGGGGAAATATTGAATAATCGGTATCCCTTACTAAATATAGATACTAATTGATATGTCACAGTTTTTAGGAATTAAATCGATTATTTGATATTTGAGGAATGATTTGGATAGGTATGAGATGGTTTGGGGAAAAGTTAATGTAATCCCCTCGACACATTAGTAGTCTCATTAGACAACATTAGTTGGATAGAGACTATGAAATTGCAACCAGTAAGTTTTAAACAATCTTGCAAAATGTCATGATAGTAGTATGCTAAACCATCTTATGAAATGTGTTGATGGTAATGGTATCATGTACCTGGGAAATATGGAATCCAATAAATTAGTATTTCCTTCATTTTAATTATTATCATTATCTAGGTCATTTTCAAAATGACATTATATTTGTATTCATTAATTACCATATTACAGATTATATAGCATGCATGTTCAGTTATTTACCTTTCCATAATGGTTATGAATTATCCTATAAAGATTAAATTTCAATTAAATGCATTGTGTTTTTAGTTATTTACGTTTTCATATTGATTATGGTTATTTATACATGATTATTTCTACTGTACTTAACCCTTACTAAGCATTTGATCTCACCCTTATTTATTTTACGTTCCCTAGAATTCCATTAAGAGTATTATGTTTGATATACAATGATACTATATCGAAGATAATTTTATTCTCAAGTATAAAAAATTACTATAATTTATTAATTGAAATGTAATGTAAGACTTAGGTATATATCAAGTTTACGAAGACTATAGAACTATTTGGTCATTCAGTATGTGACTCCTTGTATCTTATACTAATATAATTGTAGCTGGCTCTAGCCCCAGTTTGTTAGGGTCAATGTTATAACCCTAGTAACCTTTTTGGAATATCCATACAACTTGTAGTATCCATATAGAGATTTAATTTCATAGAAACCAATTTCACTATCCATTACAAAAATTTCATGACATTTTCCTATACTTTGTATCACCCACAGACTTTTTTTTAACTATTATTAGGGATATCTCTAAATTTTTTTCATTAATGTTTCCAAAGTTTAAAAAAACCAATCCTATGATGCCAATTATAATGACCAAGGATTTTCAAAAAATGATACTACATGTTTTAGATGAATATTTACTACATTACACAAACACACACCAGAGGATCGTAAAGTTATAATGCCTTTAGAAATATAAAAAAACAAACAACTACTTCATATGTTAACTACATTATCTACCTCTCAGTTTTATATTACTATACCCCTTCAGAGTGATATCATACATAATAAATTTCATCATAACCCAGGGAAAGGAAACATAATAAAGGGTGATATCAGATTTTTAGTAAGGTTAAACAAGGGAGATATTAATGCATAACTTGAGCATAAACACATGAGAACCTGATAATAGTATATGAAAACTACACCATATATATAAATGTTCAAAATCACGAATCATGAAATAAATATTAGTAGTTCATAAGACTTGAATCATAATAAAATAAAATAACATTATCCATGAGATCATAACGTTGGCATAAAATAAAGAATTGTGGAATACACATATACATAGAAAATCATTTTGACAGTAGTCAAGGATTTATACTAAGGATATAATAGTGGAATGGGTTCACTTCTCAAACCATTATAGTAGTTAAATATCACTTTCAAGACCATCATAGAGTAAAAAGGACCTTACCAAACTGGGTTCACTCCCTATTTATGTCTCATATATCTCATGAGATATAAATTATTACACAATGAATTTTAAGGAGATTTGGTTCACAGCCATCACATAATAAAAATAATATGTATTTGAGCCAAAATATTTCAAAATAGTCATCATATCATATCCTATGAAATGAAATGGGTTCATAAACATTTCATCATATCATATCCTTTGGAAAAGAGATATGTTTCCTAATAATTGCATACTTTCATTATGAAACGAATCTAGTATCAAAAACATTATTCCATAATAAAAATAATACAATAATATAAATAATAATAATTGTATCCTTTTCTTATATCCCTAGTAAGGAATGGGTAACATCAACCAAGGTTATCATATAACATAAATTATTTTTAAAAGAAAATATGATAATTTCTTGAGAAAAATCGATTTTCTTTGAAAATCGAATTTGGAAAATAAAAAATCATATTTTTTGTAAATAATTTTCATTGAAAATAAATCTTTAAAACACATAAAGGAATAATTAAAATTTATTTAAAATATTTGTTGAGAAAAACATAATTTCCAATTTGAAAAAAATTAAAACATAAAACATTTTAAAAATATTTTTATTTGAAAATAACCTTAAAAACATATAAAGTGATATTTAATGTAAATAATGGTCTTGATGATAGGAATTTAAATACTTATTATACATGTTAGAACCAATATTACTTTTAGTTTTCTGGAAAAATAAAAGTAGAATCTAAGAGGATTTTTCAGAAAGAGAGGGTACGACATTACAATCAGGACCAGCCTATGCTTACACAGGAAGCCTAGCCAAACAACCATGTGAAGGTGGAGAGTTGATATCATGATGAAGAAGATGGGAGTAGGAGTTCCATGTATTGTATTTATATTTCATAATACATAAGGTTCATGTAATCCTTGAGTCTATGTGCCTTGTAAGGGTTCCCCCTCATTCCTTGAAAGGGGGGTTATAAAAATATCAATAAAAAAGAAGGCCTTCAGGCCATTTATCCCTGTATAACAAATATTAGTTATATATATATATATTATGAAACAACAAAAAACCACTTATAAATTTACATATATTATTTATGTATGAACTTTTATTACATATTTATTAACAATTCCATGTAAATGTCACATTTCAGGAATATTTGGTTTTTTAGGTATTTTTTTATTTTTTATTTTTTGTCCTACAACATTTACCAAGGAAACATAATATCTATAAAATTAAACATGATATAAATATAATATATATTAATTATATATATCTATATATATATTTGTTTAATCCATAAGAGTTTGAGAAGGGAATTTAAATAAACAGTTCATAGAGATGGTTGGCCATACATATGCATGATCATTGATTCCATTTTCTTAAAGGATTGAAAGAAACAATGGTATGTAATATATTAACATGATTGAATCATTATTATTTCACATATATAATTTATATTCAGTAAATTTATCTTTAATAATATACATTTAAAGAATAATAAAAAATGAATCATATCGCTTTTTGAGGTGGTAGTCCACCGTACAAACAAGCAACATTATCGTGTCCCCAATGGAATGAAATATTAGAATGTATCAATGATATAATAATTAACGTATTTCATTAATGTAATAAATATAATATAAATATGTTAAACCCTTCATTATATCTATACTTTAAAGGTGGGGATGGAAAATGAATTACATTGGTTCGTGCGGCAGTAGTCTACTGTATACAAAATCAATGATTCTGTTTTCTGTTTGATAGAATTGGAGACAGATAATAATTAATACACATAAAAAATAACATACAAATATATATAATATAGTGGTATAATTATATTTTTAGTGTTAATATGTATTTTAATTTTTAATGGGATGAAATAATGAGAAGGATCCATGTGAAGAAAATTACCTTCGCTTAGAAGAACCTCCTTTGGATCACTTATTAAGGAACCTAATGTTGGTTTGTTGGGAGGAAAAGAATATCTAGAACATGGTTAAGGGTTTTTTAATGATATATTGGAGTTTTTTATGAATTATATTTCTTTAGAGGTGTAAATAATTTATGGGTGGTGGTAGACTTTTAGAAGCGGGGGGAATGGAGCCCACTTGGAAAATACACAAAAAATTCTCAAAGGAATACAAAATAATAAATTAATTACCAATAAAAAGCTTATAAATTACAATATATTATATGTTTTTGAGGATTTTATTTAAATATCATAATTAAATAAGAATTATATGAGTTTTATTGTAATTTTAACCCTTATCTTCTTAGTTTAGCCCCCAGTAAACACATTTTTACCTTTACCAGGGTAAATAATTTTTACTATTTTTACAATAAAATAACTTTAAAAATTAATTATACCATATTATATATTATTATTTATGATTATTCCAAATATAAAATCAATTTATCTAAATGAAATTCACAGAAGTGTCAAATTTTAATTTAAAATTACACATGCATTCATGACGAGAAAACAATTTTCCAAAAAGAAAATGTTTAACATCTTGTAAAGTTTTTATTGTAAAATATAAATTTTAAATTGATTAAAATGAACTAAATTAGATTAATTGATATATATTTTACCTAATTTATCATTTTAAACCATTTTAAATCCAAATTAACCCTATATATTCTTTAAACGAAAAGGATGTTTTCAATGAAAACCCAACAACATTCACTATTCATTGAAACATTAATATCCTCATAAAAAAATAATGTTTAGATAAATTTTACAAACAAAAATCAAGGGGTATTTTTATTTTAACAAATTTACTTTATAAAAGAGAAAATATTTCATTTTATTATCATTCAAAAAATATAATAATAATAAAATTTTGGAGAAAATTTTATTTTCGAAACACAAAAGATCATTACTAAAAATTATGTATTTTTTTATAATATTTTTTCTATAAAATAATATTATAATTTATATTTAAAATATGGTTATTAATATTCCTTCCATCATGATTAATAGTTAATTAATAATGGTCATGTTTTAAAAAATAAAATTAATAGTTTTTCATGGTTTATTAGAACTTACTGTTGCGTATAATGCAAGATATCAAATAAATGAAATTTATTTAAAAAATATTTCATAAAAACATTGGGTGATAAAGGAACCATGTGAGACAATCTAGGGTAGAATTTTAATTCTTTTATTTTTCTTCTTTTTTATGGGAATCATAAAGGAAGTATACTAGGGAAACAGAATGATAAATTCACAATTAATAAATTGTTTTTAATTATTCAGGGAATTATAAAATGATACGACCCTATAAATTATCAATGATAATAAAAGAATTATTATCTTCATTTATCAAGGAATAATAATAAATTATTATTACATTAATTTAATTCTATAGATATAGAATAATTTTTTATAGGGTTTTACTATTATTCCTGAAATGATATTTACTAATACACGCATTGAAATATTTCCATTATTATGAAATTATAAAAGAGGGAGAACAATTATCACATGTGATATTTTAGTTATTTTTTAAAATAAATTATTTGTAAATATTTATAATATTTATGAAGAACATTGAATATTTAAATATTAACAAATATAATAACAAGGCATACTTATAGGTGTTGTTGGATATAGAGGTTTCCACTCTAGATTTTGAACCATACAAGACGGTTTATCCTTAAGGTTGATGTAGACAACATTTACGTAGGATATTCCTTATAATATATGGATTTTTATATACATATTTCCTTTGTATAATTTATGTGTTAACATAATTCATAGTAATTATTGATTATGATCACATGTGGATGTGTGTATCCCATGAGGCCTGTTATGATATCTGATTCAATCAGTATTGCAAGAGTAGCTTGTTTCCATGTATGGTTATGATGAATTTTTTTAATGGGTTACTAATTTATTCTTATAATGACATGATTTAATTGTATGGACTGACTTGTATGTACGTTACATTGATTTGTGAGTAGCATGCAGTACATGAGCTCTATACCAAGTCACATATACACATGATTCCCAGAGGTTTCCATGAGATGTTTTATCTAGAATATTTTCTAGTTTGGTTACTTATAAAATTTTCTTGTTGCCTTTATGACATAGAGAGAATCCGGCATAGAAGGGGGTTTATAAACACTTAGTTAGCACAAAAAATCCATGTCATGAATTTTATGTTGTTATGATTGATACACATTTATTATAATTATGGAATAAAATTTTATAGTTCACCACACTTTGTTAAGGACACATTGGTAGTGTTCTATTGAGTCATATACTCACACCCCACTCAGGAATTTCTGTCACAACCCATCCCAACAGGTTATGTGTTGAGACTATGAAAATCCTTCCTCCAAACAACCAGCTATTTTTTAACAAAGACAAGTAGGATTATCATATAAATGGGATAATTTGACATCCTAGTTTTATGAATCAGGTCCAAAAATAATCCCTTTTTGATTTTTTCAAGTAGTTTCTATTCCATTTTTATTATCATTGATCAGAACTGAATTTTGAGAATTTCATCATCTTTATACAATGTTTTTGGGTTGATAAAGAAGATTTGAGAGTGCCTCAAGTGTTTTAGTTTGGTTTCGGGACCGTTAGAGGTCTAGTGGCCTGTTTTAGAGTTGTAGGTTAGGGAACATAGATTATGGTAAACTGTGGGGTCCCTTCCAGCTAACCTTGCAGTTATGTTATGAACTACCACATGGTTTGGAAAAAGCATACGAGTGAGGTGCCCAATTGTGTGAGGATATCTATATTGATTTCATAGGGATTCCAGAAGGTTTTCATTGCATTTGGGAAAACCATGTGCAAGCCATGCTAGGGTGGCCTTTTGGGCAGTAGCTTTTCACTGTATCTCACAGAGTTACTATAACCTTCCGAAAACTATGTTTGTAGACTGCGAAGCATGTACAAGATTTTTTCTGTTTTTTTAATTTATTTTTAGTATTTATATTTCTTTCCCCCTATTTTCTCCCTTCTTGGTCGCACATAGCAGGATGAAGCTCACTCCTTCATATCTTCTTCTTTTCTCTCATTCTCCTTCGTCATTCGTACAATTTCAGATCCATCAGGTATATTAGATGTGTCAATGTAAGGATAAAATCAACGAAGAAATCTATTATTCTTCCTTTTCACCTCATAGAGTGCTAAATCTGTTTGATCCATTTATCCCTATTTTCAGGGCCTTGTATGGAAACTCAGATCTACTCTAATCAGCTTTGAATTGGAGATTGATATCGGTTGTGCCTACGTCTATGAGAACCATGTTATGTGGTGTATGAACCTGGTTTTTCAATCAATTATGGAACCTTTAAATTTAGTCTTATTATTTATTTTTCTCCTAAATATGATGCCTACTGAGTTATTCAAGGTTTTGAGGGGTTTTGAGTCTTATATAGAGCCCGAAACACTGCTTTTTGGAAAAAATAGGCCTAGCACATGTCTTATAGTAAACCGTATGGGAAGGCCGCATATTTAGAGAAACCCATGTGGGTGTAAAGTTTTAGATATGGCCTTACTACACGATTAGAGTATGGTATCCCTAAACATGTGTTGTAATTGTTCAAGTGTCTGCTTTTCCTAGGTACCATTGCAGGGTTTGCGCACGGTTTGGAAAACCGTGTGGACAAACCATTCACTTGCTATTTTGTTAGTAATTTTACCATTTTTCCCTTAGTGATCTTATTAATTCACCTCCTTGATCCTAATTATAATTCCTATGGGATTAATCTATTATTCATTAATTTTGGATCTCTTTGAAGGATTATGGTAGGGATTGAATGTCTCATCCATCTACGATCCGATCGAGCTTCTGTTCATCAAGTTGGATGTTCCACGGTATATACTTGAATCCTGTTTATAATTTCTTCTCCTCTCTTTCTCTCAATATAATTATTGATGTGTTATAAGAATCTCCACGGCATGCACCTAACCTAAAGTATGACTACCTGATGCCTAATCTCCCTACGGTACTGCTCCAGTCATTGGCCACTGACCCACTCACCTGGTTCCTGCTATCTTTTCCATGTCCTCTACATGCAGTTGAGCCTCATCTACCCTCACCTAGTACTGATCCTGAATAAACCCAGATTCCACCATCTTTCCATGGTCATTACCTGCGTTCTGTCTAATAAGACTTCCTATAGAAACTCTCCAGATGTCCAAACTATTTACATCCTAACACTCATTTGGATTCCTATCGCACTATGTCTGGACATGCCCTGGATTCCCAAACTAAAAGAAAACCACTGATAAACTTCCACGAGGTGGTCTAGCTAAGTCCTTGACCTTACTACCATATTAGAACTAATCCTCACCCCATTTCAAACTATATGAACCATCACCTGAAGCCACTGATCAGCTCAAATGAGATGTTTTTATAAAGTTTCCCTCATCTCAGAGAACCTAATTCAACTCCTCCACGAATGAGGTCAACCAGAATATGTTTACCTCTACCTTAATGGTGTGTTGTAAGCCATCCTGGAAACTCCTCACCCTTCAGGTTGTAAGCCATCCTGGAAACTCCTCACCCTTCAGGTTTCATCACATATCATACTTGGTGCAATGTGATAGAGATCAGTGAATGTAGCTACATAGTCAATGATGAACATGTCCCCCTACTAAAGGCTCTTGAACTCCCAATCTCTCTCCGCCTTCAGCGCCTCCAGGAAACATTTCTTGAAAAATCTGTCCTTGGAGTCCATCCAAATGAGTACTCCATGCCTACAAGCCTGAACCTTCACATCCCACAAACGCATTGCTGGTCCTCTCAACATATATGTCTCTATCTTGACCCTCTTCACTGGAGGCATCTCTAAATTCTCAACGATCATCTGCATACTCTCTATCACGTTCTCAGCCATCTTTGGACCACCCTCACCCTAAAAAATTGGCGAGTGCTGTGATTGTAACTCCCACACCATATATGCCATAGAGGGATTTGTACCATGCACACCCATGACAATCCCATACAAGACACGTACCAAACTAGACCAAAGATGCTCGTCGAGCCATGACCCAAACGCTGCCAAACCCGATGGTTGCACTGCTTGCACTGGATCCTGAACCAGATCCTTCCCTTAAGCCTGTACATGTGGCTTGTGCAATGTTTGTCCCTCAGGTGCCTGAAACGGATCATGCTCCTATGAAACTATACCATCACTCGTTTGACATTCCATTGAACCATTTAGGAGGAACCCAATGAATACTATAAATTTTCAGACAATCCACATGTATAATAATATATATATATATATATAATGAAGATCTGGAAAGTAGTAAAGAGGCAATGCAAAACAAATACCCTTACTCTCCCCCACCGCAACCATGCCCCATGCAATCTTAGCCTCATGGTATTCTTACCTTCTCTCAACCGATCCAAGTATCTAAAGTACCTCGAGTCATGCCCGTCCTGACAAATATGGTTACCTCAAACCTATGAACGAGTCACCCTATCTTGACAGCCACATTGCCTGAAAACGATGTCCAGGATGCCCAATCCTGGCGATTAACATCACATCTGTCATAGTACTTTCCTACTCATATATGAGCTAGGTCCAAATATCATACCACATGAAATTTTACATAATTTAAAGCATGGAATATTACATTGCAATAAATAATAAATTTTACAAGAAATTTCACATTTCACACTTCAAAAGAATCTATATCAAGAAAATTTTTATTATTCACACTATATTATCACTTCACAAAGAATACATGCAGATATTAAATTGAGGTGCCCTAAAAATGTGACTATTAGAAGCCAAGAAAAATCACCTTTCCATACCGGGCCAAGATCCAATTCTCCCTTTCTCCACTGGTTCAAAGGTCACATTTTACAAAAAATAATATCACACACCAAGTAAGCCATCATGATGGAAATCATATAAACAATAATCTATGAAAAAGTAAAACATCAATTCCCACCCAAGGTAACTTGGTCCATCCCTCATAACTGGGGATACATGCACAAGAGCACAAGCTAGAAACCTAGTTCCAATAACAACATATCTTCATTCTACCATATACCAAATTGTAAAACCAGTAGAAATAAAAAGGTAATCTCAATCTAATTAGTAGTCATTCAAAAGCTGCTAAAAAATCCCCAACAAGAAAAAAATACTCTGATACCACTTTGTAACGTACTACACCCGAACATCCACCCAAATAGTGCTAAACAAGTTGGGGGTTACTACCTTAACGATACCTACCTAAACACCAATTGTCGTTGACTAGCAGTGGGGGTGTAAATAGGTAATGTGGGATGGCTATAACTTCACAAAAGAAAGTAAGGTAATAGCCCAAGAATAATAATGAAACCTACAACAGTAATAAAGACTCTGCAGAATCAAACCAGAACTGCATAGTGGAAGGACATCCAATAGAAGATAAACCAACATATGCAATATAGAAACAAGTATAGTAGAAAATAAACAAAACAATATGCTAAAACCACTTGAAAGGACTACTCGAACAGAAAAATCAACCATCTATAGCAAGTTAATATATAAAGATGGAATTAATGGATAACTAACACTAGGTATAATAAACAAGGTATGTATGCTAACATGAGAGAGGAATAAAAACAAAGTAAACTCCTTCTAGGCATGACCTTAAGGTCCATATCAATTCTCCATGCAGCAACTAATATGATCCATCTCTTGAAGTTGATCTATTTCATGTACGTAAGTCCATATATTCTACACACATCCCTAAGGTCCTATGTAGGGTGTGAGACAAATCTCTGTAGGATACCACCCAATGGTGCATACCTAGTATAACAGTTTAAGAAGTCATGCATATATAAGGAATGTAAATACTACGATGCACAATGTAAACACAACTTCCACTAGGGCTTAGCATCTACCATGGAGTGTCACCTGCTTCGACCAATGCCAAAATCTTAGTATTATATCCTAACACCACATGCCACCTAACAGGTCATGTCCCAAGTACCGATATCCTGATGACACATCCAAACAATAGTAACCCTGGCTTGAAATCTCACATCTTCCCATAAAAAAACAACCAGATAAACATCAATGCCTGTCATCAAATAATAATCATAGGAACAACGATGTGTGTCCTCAAATAAATAACATGAGTAAATAGTGATATATTCCCTCAATATCATAACCTGGTAGCCTCATCACAACCAAATGAAGGCTCCTCACCTTCCACATGGCTTACTATCGCAAGCAACCCCAAACCAACAGTACCTAAACCACAACTATCGGGGTCCTCTACCCACATGAGGGGTAAAAACCACCTCATCACAGAGTCAACCTATGTGAAAACGACTCAAGTCACGGGTGGGTGGTAATCACCAAATAAATAACCCAAGCAAAAACATCTCTCAAACCTCATGTCTCTACGACTATGTCTCTCAAATACGATGCCCCTTCCATCTAAGTGACCTGGGCTATGCCCAACCCGATAGTGACACTACCTCAATTTGACGCCCATGATTACCAATCATGTGGTTAAACTACTCAAGCAATCCTGGGCCTGTCCATCACAACACAAACATTCTTTCATGTACAATTCAGCAATTACATATTTATCACATTTAAAGAAATCACATAAACAAGTAAAAAAATATAAACAGTTGACTAGCACTAGCACAATGGCTACCACACAGCAGCATTGAGGTCTTGAATGCCTCTAACAAGCCTAATCATTCCTTACCAAATTAAAAATACAATTTTAAAAACAAAACAGATGAATTATAACCATTTTTTCACATTAATCTAAATTTTCCCAATGAACATCGACCTCTCTCTTGGCCTTGCTCAATAAAATTAGGTAATATATTATCCCCAAAGGCATCCCGGGGGTCTAACAACTAGTTCAATAGGAAAAGGTAGATAAAATAGGTCCCCCTCAAAATACGCGAAGATTCCCCAAAGGATGCACCCCCAAAATTTTCATAAAAACACAAAACAAGGTATGCACCACCTACCTGTACTTGTACGATGATCCTCATCCCGAAACAGCCTCTAATTCAGTTTAAAATATAGTAGATCTAAAAAATGAGCAGAAGCGCTCAAACCCCTACAACATGGTTTATAACAAAAATTAATAAGAACGGATCAATGGAAATCAAGGGATTACTGATGGGGTTCCAAATAATAAAATGGCGATCAAAACCAAGTTTAGACAAAGGATCGGGAAGGGATTGAAGCTCCGGTGGCCTGGTTTGAGAAACCCGATAAATCCCTATGCCCTCTGCCTCAAAACGAGGCTATTGACTATTTTAGTGAAAAAATAAAATATACAGCATATATATAGACATACATGCCCTATGAATCATTTTAATATTACTAAGATGGATGAAATTTCGCTAAGGACCTACCGACCAAAATATACGGCGCGTATGAGGCCGTACAAGGCGTGTCCTAGGTTTTCCCCCTCTATCTTGCCAACATACCCACATTCCATGTATATCCCCCATACACAGCTACTGATGTCAAATAACATCATCAAACTTATAATTTTAGAATCAGTTAGCACAATGTTTATACTCCGTTCATTTGAAAATTTGAATTTTGGGTTGTGCATTCTAGGGAGATTTTGCTATATTTTCATCATTATCTAACTTATTATTATCACATTGGAATTTTATTTAATGATGAACATACCTTAAAAACATAAAACATTTATTAGTATCATTAAAAAAATTCCCATATGTTTTTTCTTACACATTGAGTATAAAAAAAACTCATCTTCTTCTCTCCATGGATTTCAGATTTTACTTTGAATCCAATTTTTTTTTCTTATCAAAACCACGATATTAATATATAAATACAACATCCATCCCAACATGACTGAAATTAAAAAATATATCCATAGCTACTGAAGTATATTATAGATAAATCCCTTCAAAGAAATTGTATTATGACACCGAAGAATCAACCAGGATTCTATTTAGGTTGGATGATAATACTAGAAGTGTACCTTATAAGTCTTGTAAAATATACCTCATAGGTACCAATGGATTCATCATCATTTTTCATTAGATTAAAAACCCATTATAAATATTCATATGAATAATATGATGAATGTACTTATTTAAAAATAAGTTCTTGAACTCATCTCAATCCATGGAGTCTATTTCAACATATGTCATTGTATTCTTGATGAGAGTCCACAATTGATCCACTTTTCCTTCTAAGTTATAGACTATCAAAATGACTATTTATTAATCTAGAAAATAGAGTATATAAAATATTTATTCAGTGGTAATGATCCATTTCTCATCAACTAATGGATCAATAGATCTATAAAATACAGGTGGATGTTTCCTTATGAAAGACTCAACATAACTCAATTCCATTATTTCCTTGTTTGGATGTTCTTTATGATTCTTATCTTGAGAAAGTTGTGTGAGAATAATAATGAGATGATTCATTCTATACCATATAATTTTTGGCTAATTAGGAAGAAGATCATAGAATTATCCATCTCACTTAGAATTAACATGGTTCTTTTTGGTTTTATCCATTGATTAAAACCAAAAAAATTTATTGTTAATAACAATAATCATAACAGGGAACAACATAATAATGAATAATCACTTATATGATGTGTAAATCCTAACACCTTATTTTTAATCTATATAAACTTAGGATTGTACTATTATATTCGTATTCATCATCTATTTGAATTCATTATTATAGGTTATAATGAGTTCCAGAATTTCCAAATAATATCTCTATAGAGTGTCGGACTAAGTGAGTAGTATGTCCTGTTGTTGTTCACTAGGGAATGATCGAGTGTAGCTCAATGTACTCTTTCCAGAGTTATTACCCATAGGTGTAATAAACAAAATATTTAAAAATTATAACATTTTATTTGATAGTGTATGTTACATGAAGAAACAATTGTATCCTGTATTACATTTAATAATGGGTTTCTTCAAAAAATTGTGTTAAAGACAAGGTTGAGTTTCACCAAAAAAATATATTATTAATATAATTATTTAATATGAAAATCATTTCCTAGTGGTTTTAATGGAGGGTAAAAATTGTAATACCTATCTTGTTAAAAAAAATATATATTTTACACACAATTTTTATCTATCTATTTTTTATAAATAAAATAAGAATTATTTAGATGAAAAATAAATGTTTTCTGAAAAAGTAGTTTGTTTCTATAATACGGTTTAATAGTACATGGGACATATAATTTAAAATAATTTTCACAACTATGATAAAATTTATATTAAAAAATAAAAAAATTGGAAAGTAGAATACCAGAATTGACATAGCGTGAATTTTCAATATTTTTCAGAGAAGGTTCATTCTTTGATGAATAGTTAAAAATTCTTAAATTTAATTGAAAACTACCTTTTCATTTAAATAATTTATAATGTTTTATAAAATATTTAATTACTTAAAAAGTGAAATTTTTTAAATATAATATCATTTAATCAAATTAAGTACATTAGAATCATTTTCATATTGAATTTAGATATAATAACTTCATAAATGTTTGGTCATTTTCCCTTTAAAACCCTATTTTCTCATCGCATTAATGTGATTAATTTAAAATTAAAAACTTTCACTTATATAAATTGAATTTTAAAAAATGAATAAAAAATTTAGAATTATAATAATATAATATTTCTAATATATTTAACAAAATTTTGTTTCAAAATGATTAGAGAAATCAGTAAAAAAATTAATTTCCATGGTTCAGGTAAAAAGGATTTACCGTGGGGTTAAACTAGAATAAAAATAAAAAAATGAATTTATACACTATATTAATTTTATTTAATGAGTTTATTTATAATTTAGAAAGTAATTTATCTGAAATATGGAAAATTAATATCCCCTTTGCACTGAATAAGACCCATATAATAAGTTAAGTAAATAAAAAGACCAGAAAAATAATTTTCATCCATATATATATATACTAATTTGGGATAAGGGAAAAAAGGTTCAATTATACATATTATATTGAAAGAAAAAAATTTATTTCACAAAAATTTATCTGTAAATTTTATATATGAATTATTTTCATAAAATTATTAAAAAAAATGCAACACACTAATTATATAGTTAAAATATAGAAACTAAACATAATAAAATGAAGTAAATTGAAAGAATATTTGTGTTTCAATAGTTTTTTATATGAATATAATATATTACACATTTTTGAAAATAATACATCATATTTATATCATTGTCCTGATATTTTGAAATTCAATTTAATTGAATAATGTCAAAATTCACATTAATGTTATTTTATGATAATTGATATTTTATTAAATTATTTAAAATTAGTAAAAATACTCTATTGAAAAAATTGATTTTTATATTAAAATAAATATCAAATATGTTCCATTAATGGAGAATTTTTTTATAATGAATTTATTGATCAAAAAATACTATAAAGATTGTTAGCGAGGTTTAGGTTAAAATGGTGTTTTTACATGATCCTGCGCTTTTGTCCAAATAAATTATCAATACACATAGGATTTTTATTTGATAAATTATATTTAATATTTATAATCCGTAGGTATAAGTTATTTAATATGAATCACTTTAATTTAGTATTAAAGGATAAATTACTTAGGATAGAAAACTAGTTTCCATAGTAAACAATCAAAATGGTAAAAAATAAGGAAACATAGAAGTTAAGGAAAGAAATGCTTAAAACATGCATTTTATTGCATGGTGGAGTTTTTCATTGACCATATAATTCCTAAAAAACATTAATTATAAATTTTGGGGCCAATTTTGTTAATATTGGCTTCCCAATAGTGAATACTTTGGGGAATTTACAAGAATGACATTCCTCCTCATCTATAAAATGGCATTCACTCACGTAACGTCTTCACACATATAAATACATGTGGATCATCAATATAGTAAACAATAGTATAAAAACAACCCTAAACACTTAATAGAATATTTATTTTGGAAATAAATCTACCCTATGACGGAATTAGTGCAAACCTAACGAGGATACGTGAAAAATAGGTAATGTTATTCAATAAGAATCTTAATTTTATATCTTTCTACACCTCCTTCAATTTTTATAAAACAATGATAATATAATAAACACATTATATATCATATAATGGTATGTTAATTTTATAAATTTATGACATAAACCAATCCAAACTTCTATCTAATAGGTTAAAAATCATTGTTCGGGAGTATAAAAGACTGCTGCTTGATGAACATATGTCATTCATTTTTTCATTTCCTCCTCTCAAGGTTGGGTAAGATGATGGATATAAAGTATAAATATGATATTTATAAAATATTAATACCTATTTATTCACTATATCATTTACATATTTTTACTTTACACTTTTTAGGATATAAGATAATGTTGCGTGTGTGTACGACTTACTACTGCCTCACGAAGTGATGTGATTTGTCTCCCACTAACACTTTACATGAATGATGATAAAGATAAATTTAATTATTATATATTATATACCAGAAATAATTATTATATTTATTACATAATTATATTTATGGAAATAAAACATATCATTTTAAATTTTTTACACTTAAAGATGTTGTCATCGTTCGTGTCTGTGTTGACTTTCGCCTTCATGAAGCGATGTGACTCTCTATTCATCAAAACACCACATAAATAATATATAAAAGTATATCATATGGTATATATAATATTATGATCATTTTTTTAAATATTGTATATTAATTACCTACTTTCCAGAGAGCTCATTGGAAAATGGAAATGTCACTCATGCGTACGTACGACCTACTATCTCCATGATCATAACATACTTCATTTTTCAAAACCATAATTTCATAATTGGGTTTTAAAGTAAAAATGAAATAAAAATATTATAATTATTTCATTATAATTATTAAATATATGGTTTAACAATATAATATGTTCAACAACTAGATAATTTATGATGAAAAGTGCATGAGAAAATAAGGTAATTAACACTAGAAACAATGAAAATAAAAAAAGATTATTAAAAATGGTTCATAAAATGTTATATAAGGATCCTTTATGATATTATAAATATTAATATTATTCTTTTGTAAATTAATAACATTTATAAAACCACTATATATGAGGATAAATCATGTTCAACTAATAGAAAATGTTAAGTAATGAGTTTTGTCTCAATTTCATTTCATTAAGGCATATTGTAATGTTATGGACCAAGTTTAAATTATATGGTAGAAATAATAACAATTCAAAATGTCATATCACTAATACTTATTTATTCATGGTATTTTAGATTTCAATATTATTTATTTTATTTAAGGGTATTTGAATTAATAGTTACCAAGTTGCAAGAGATTTCTTAACTCAAATCCCACTCATTGGGATAAATTTCTACATCATTGATTATGTCGTGATGAGATTACGTGTACAATGAGTTTTTATTATCTTATATTGTAATTGAACTTATATTAATTGGATTTGTATTTAAAAACATTATCTATTAATTGATTAATTATCATTTCGATTTTATTATAATTTTAATGGTTTGTTTTACAATTTCATTCAAATAGAAATTATTCCTTATTGAATATCAGTTGAAGTAAATTACAAGACCATTTAATAATAAAGCCATTTAATTTTATTATACCATGTTTATTCATGATATTTTTATTTAATAGTTCCAACTCTCCACTTTTTTGTTTAAAAAATTTTTTAGAATAGGTTTTGAAGAAAATATGAAATCATTTCTCTCTTCGGTCATAAATATGATTTCTTCTAAAACCATGTTTTCTAAAAATGATTCCAAAAATTCTTTAACCATTTAATAATGAGTTATTAAAATAATTTTTACCCATTTATACTATATAAAAATGTTTTCAATGGAATAATATGTCACTTTCAAATACAATTCCAATTTAATTTTTATTGAAAAAGTGAAAGGAAAAATTGTTTTAACATGTATGACATGAACAAAATATTCATCTCTCATGACCACTAAAATTATTTATAGAATATTTTATAAGATTAATAGTTCCTTTTGAATGAAAAGTATTCTCAAATTAATTTTTTGAGATTTTAGTTTTTAATATTTCTTTCACAGAAAAGGATTTTCAAAATATATTTCAAAAATAAAAGGATATTTAACTCAAGAATGTTCTTAAATATCATTTTATGATATTTATATTTATCAAATAAAAAACACAATATTTATAATCTAATGGGTATATGTTATATTTATAAAATCCTCGAAATTACTCCAGATGGTTTAGGATCACATTTACCAAGGAATGTATGGGCATTCACTTCCTTGAATCATTCTTGTAATCATTGACTTTTCCTTGAATTATTAACTTTCTGGTGGACATTAAAATTCTCGTAAATATCAATATTATTAATAATGGATACATTTATTTCCAAAAACATATATCATTAGTACATATGTTGATTACCTTTATAGTCATTTAATTACCCGAGGAAATATTGATAAATCTATATGCTTTACTCAATACAGATATTTGATAATGAGGAACATTGTTTTTGAATTAAATAAATTGTTAGATATATAATTAATGTTTTTATAGGTATGAAACAGGTTTGGGACCGATTAATAAAATACCCTTGATGCATCAGTAATCTCATGATATAGAATAAGATGAAAAAATCCTATGCATTTGTAAGCATTATTATTTAAACTATCTTGTTAAAGGAATTAATAGTTGTATGCTAAAACACATTTTTAAAGGCCTTGAATATAAATGTATCATGTACCTGGGAATCAATGCTTCCAATGACTAACCATTTCCTTCATTTAAGTTATTATTATTATATAGTATATTTTCACAATGACATTAACATTGGATTCATTTCATTCTTATATTATTGATTATATGGCTTGTGTGTTCTTTTATTTACTATGCCATATTGATAATGACTTATCTTATCATGATTATGAAGTCAGTTAAATGGAATTTGTGTCTAGTTATTTATCTTTATATATTGATTAGGATTCTTGATTAATGATATCTTTTTCTTTACTTGACCATTATTGATCATTTGAGCCCACAAATATCTTGTTTATTTTCCCTTGTATTCCATGAAGGGTATTATGTTAGATATGAAAGGATATCTTAGAGCGAATAATGTTATTATTAAGATAAAAAATTGTGTTATCGTGTTTTTATTGAAGTGTAATCTAAGGATCAAGTGTCTATCGAGTTTATAAATAATACAAAATTGTTCGGTCCTTCAGGATGGGATTAATTATATCACATGTGAATGTAATGGTAACATGCATCAGATTCTAGTCGATGGGGTTGGGGTTACTATAGTTGGCATCAAAGGAATATTATTAGAAACCATGGAAACTAGATTTTCAAAAAACATAGATTAGGTAAAATAACCCTATGATAGAATTTTAGGACATGTTTATAAGAAAATATTATTGTTTTGGTATGGAAGTGATTATGTGGGTCTTCCTAGAAATACATACCTTTATAGATAATAAAAGTGGACATGGTTCTTGAACAGAGGTACCTATGGTTAATAACTTTTAAAAATTCACATTATTATAAACAAAAGTGATACTTGTTACATGATAGCGAGCCTTGATGCACACATGGTTTGACACTCTTAGGGGGTATTCTTAGCAAAATTCACATTTTCCTTAAAAAAAATTATGAATAATTTGAAATGATAATAAAAATGAATGACCAATGTTAAACCCTTGATTAGGGAAGGACATATGTAGAAATAATATGAATAGATTATTTAAATATTAGGATTGAAAAATAAAATTGTTGAATTAAATTTACCAATATTATTTTAGTGACAATAATTATAAAGCATCCATGGGTTGTGATAAATTTTGGAAACACGTGTTTTAATTAACTTAATATTTTTGAATAACATCATGAGTTTAAGGTTGGTCATACGTTCAACATCTTAATAACCCATTTAAAAAAATTGTGTGGTGGGAATGTCACATGATTAATGAAATATTGGGAGAAATATAGAGAAATAATATGTTTTAGTGGAAAGGTTATTTGAGGAATAATACATTTAAATTCTATAGACATAATATTAAAGTAATTGATAAAATTTAGGGTTAATATGATCATTAATGACACTTTAACAATAGTCAAAAATATAATAAGTTTTTTTAAAAATATAGTAAAAATTTTATTTAATGAATAATTTTATTTCAAGGACTTCCATAATATTTTTTAGCAATGTTAGGGTAATTATATTAAAATGGTTTTAGAAAAAGGAAAACCTGTATAAATTGTGACAGCCCATAAAATCTATAAAGGTGTTGGGGATTGAATCCAGGATCGAGGGATGATATGGATTTCATGACTAACATTATTTTACGTGATTTCATAGTTAATATTTCATTTATTTTTGGTCAAATATTTAAAAAATAAATATTAATGATGAAGCATTAGTGTTAATTTTGAAGTTTAGATATTAATTTATATTATTGGATAAAATTTTCAATACATATTGGTTTTTCAAAATTTATAGCGATAGACAGAAAGAATTTTCCCTCTCTTATGGATCTTTTGAGTAGTTACAGTATATTTTAGTGCTTTAGGGATAAAAAATTAATTTTTGGATATTTATTTATTGGAACAATCAACGAAGTGGAAATTTATCAACGAAAAAGATACAATGATCATTCAATGAAAAAAAACAATGTTATCTTTTTACCTTAATATCTGATGAATTAGATGGTGTTTTAAATCATCATAGATTTATGGTTTTCCCATTAACATTTAATTGATCATTCAATTTCTTATGATCAATGACCTCAATAAGTCTCTATATTTATTTATTATTTTCCTCCATGTACATATCTTAAAATTCCATCGATGTTACCTTAATAGAAACCTAGTTATATATTATTCCATGTTTCCTTTTTTACTTATTATTCTATTTATTAAGAAGATATTTAATTTACCCTTTTATGATGATAATTATAAGCAATGGTATTTTTAAATGTCAAACCCAATATTATCATGATCTTTTTTAAATTATGAGGACAATTTATTTAAGGTGGGGAAAATATAACACCCAAAAAATTCAAAAATAATAATATTTTATTCAATATAATATGTTACATGAAATGATTATTTTATTTTATGTTACATGAAATAATGAGTTTCGTCAAAATCATTCATTACACACAAGGTAGAGTTTTAAAGAAAAACAATATATTATTATTATTAATATTATTTAATATGAAAATACCACATAGCCATTAATATTTAGGGTAATAATAGGATTAGATAACTTATTAACATTTATATTTTACACATGTTTATTATCTATCTATTGGTTATAAATAAAATAATAATCATTTAAAAGAAAAAGAAATATTTTTCGAAAATAGTATTTTTTCTAAAATACTATTTAATCATATTTGTCGCACATAATTTAAAATTAATTATTAATAATATTTTTATATTTTTATGAAAAAAATAGAAATTGAAATAAAAAAAATTCTATTAGGGTGATTTTTTCGTATTGTTTTGAGAAATTTCATTTTTAAATGAATAATGAAAAATACTAAATTTTAATTTAAAACTACCTTTTCATTCAAATAATTTATAATGATCAATTATATTTTTAGTTAGTATAAATTTTATATAAATTAATCCAAATTAGTTCATTTGAATCATTTTTTATTGAATTTAAATATAAATATCTTATAATCTTTTGGACATTTTCCCTTAAAAAACTCACTTTCTTATCCCATATGTGGGATTAATTTTAAATTAAAATTTTCCAATTATATGAATTTAATAAAAATAAATAGATTGAGTATTTTTAATTTAATAATTTATAATTTATAATATTTTGAACTTAATTTTTGACCAAAATTAATATTGAATGTATGGAAATATTAATTACTATGGTTAAGGTAAAAATAGACTTATGCTAGTGTTAAACTTGAATTATAACAGTGAAAATATTAGAAAATACGATATAAATATTATTTAATTATTTTATTTAGACCTTTTAGATAAAATTATTTTATATATTTTAATTCATTTGAACTTTTCTTGGAATATAACCCATATAACAAGTTATATACGGAAAAAGAGAAAAAATATTCTTTTTCCCTTTTAAAATCTATAATTCTTCCAGAAATGGAAACACAAAATTTTTTGGTTATACAAATTATTTTGAAAGAAATCTAATTCTTTGTTGTAATAATAATTTATCTTTTGTTTATAAAAATGAATTAGTCATTTAAAATTCCTAATAAATTCCAACAATGTAATTTTTTAGTTAATAAAAAAATAAATTAATTGATATTAAAAATAATTAAAGTTAATTAAAATGAATGAGTTATTGTGTAAAAATATTTTTATATATGAATATACCAAGTTATACAGGTTCTAAAATAACATATTCGTATTCTAAAATAGTGTTTATATTTTTAAATTAAATTTAAATGAATATTGTTAAAATTAACATTAGTGTTATTTTATAATAAATTATATTTTATTAATTGATTTAAATTTAATAAAAATAACATATTCTTGCAATTTTTTTAAAGATAAATACATTAAAAATATTTTCCACTCATTTTACAATTTTTATTTGAAAATTAATATATTTTTCCATAAATAGTAGAGACTATGTTATCACAATTAAGATTAAAATGATTTTTTTTCAGGATCATGCACTTTTATTAAGATAAATTATCAACACACATAAGATTTTTATTGAATAAAGAAGATTTAATATTTATAATAATTTTGTATAAATTATCTAATTATTATCACTTTAATTTATTATTGAGGGATAAATAACCTATGTGAGAAAACTAGTTACCGTAGTAAAAAACCAAAATGGTAAAAAATTGAAACTTCAAAGATAAGGAACAAAATGTTAAACTTTATTTAACTATGTGGTAGTGGTATGGATAGAAAACATAATCCATATACCCCTTTAATTATAAATTTTGGATCCAATGTTGTTAAAATTGACTTCCCAATAGAGAATACATTTTGAAAATTTAAAAGAATGCCACTCTTCAACTATAAAAGGGTACTCACTCCCCTCACTTCTTTACACCTCTCAAGAATGTTTTTATCATCCAAAACCTGGACAAATAAATTAAAAAATTCCATTCCACCGTACATGATGCTTTATATTGGGAATAAATCTAACCAAACAAGTGTTTAGTGAAAACCTAAAGAGTATTCCCAAAGAAGAAATAATGTTCTTCAATAAGAGACTTTATTTTACTACTTTCTCCACCTAATTAAATATTCATTAAAGCATTAGGATATTAAAAAAATATTCCATATAAAATATTGTTTTTATAACATTTTAATGACCTAAAATATATCTTATTTCATTAAATGGGTTATGAAATCATTATTTGTGGGTATGTAGGACTACCGCATTGCGAACTCATGTAGTTCAATTTTTATTTCCACCTCTCAAGGTTGGGTAAAATGATGGATATAAAGAATATATATGTATATATATGTATTATATTTATAACATACTTAAACCTATTTACTCACTATATCATATATATATATATATATATATTACCTTACATTCTGTAAGATATATAATAACAACGCTCATTTGTACAGCAGATTACAACTTCGCAATGTAATGTGATTCGTCGCCCACTAACGTTACACATGAAAGGTGATAAATATAATGTTAATTATTAAATATTATATGAATGAAATAATTAAAATATTTATGACATACTTATCGTTCTAGAATGGTAATATATCAATTTATTTTTTACAGTTACATATGTTAACATCATTCGTGTACGTGTGGACTATCACCTTCACGAAGCGATGTGACTCTATTTTCATCACTATACCAAATTAATTATATATATGAGTATTTAATATGGTATATATGATATTATTATAATTATAAAAATATTATATATTACATAACCACTTTCTATATTGATCATTAGAAAATGGGAATGTTACACATGCATACGCATGACCTACCATCTCCATGTTCATAACGTACTTGATTTCCCAAAACCATATTAAATGATTGGTTTTAAAAGTACAATTTATATAAAATTATTACTGATTTTTCATCATTAATATTATTTATTTGATATAGATATATAATATTTTCATGAACCAGATCATTCATGATGAAACATGAAAAAGAAAACAAGGCTATTAACACATGAAAAAATGAAAATAATGAAATATTATTAACAAATGGGTTATAACACGTTTTAAAAGAATAATATATGATTTTATAATATTAATAAGGTTTTTTTCAAGTTAATAAATTGTTTAAAACCACTATATATGATGATAATTCTTTTTCACTTAAAGGAAAATGTGAATAAAGGGATTTTATCTCATTTTCATTTCATTGAGGCATTTTGTAATTTATGCACTTATTTTATTGTATATGGTGTATATACTAAACCTTAGACATGTAATATCATGAATAATTAATTATTAATGATATTTTAAGCTTAAATTAGAATTATTTTATCTAAGGTTATTTGACTTAAAAGTTACCAAGTGGTAAGTGATTTAATAACTCAATTTCCACTCATTAGGTTAAACATATGATTCATTGAGTATGTAAGGATTAGATAATGTGTATAATAAATTTTTATTATATTATTTTGAATTTAAACTTTTTATATGTATTTATTGTTAAGACACATAATAAATTTATAGATTAAGTTTTATTTCATATTTATGGCCATTTTAGGGGTTTATGTCATAATCTCATTCTAACCAGGATTATTCATTCGTGAATATTAGTTGATGGAAATTACTCAAATACTTTCTGAAAATCCTATTTCATTTTATTATTATATGTTTTTCATGATATTTTAATGAAATATTACTATTTACACAATCATTGATAGTTAAAACGTTTTAGAATCTGTTTTTAAGAAAATCCTACATCATTTCACTATTTGGTCAGAAATATGATTTCATCCGAAACCATGTTTCTAAAAATGACTTATTTTTTTAAATATTAGTTATCAATATAATTTTTATCTCATTTTTAATATTTAAAAAATTATTTCAAATTAATCTTCTATTGTTTTCAAAATAATTTTGGTTTGGATTTTATAGATCAACGTAATGGAAATACTATTTTAACGTGTACGACCTGAACAAAATATCCATACATCATGAACACTCAATTTTTTTAAATAATAATTTTTCATTTTATAATTTTATTTTAAAAGGAAATAATTTTCAAAATGTAATCAATATTTTTTATTTTTAAATGTGATTTTTATAGAATAGGATTTTCAAATATGTTTTCAAAATTAAAAGGTCATTTTCCTCTAGAATGTTTATAACAATATTTTTATGGAACTTCTATTCATAAAATAAAAAAACATTTATAATTACTCTAATATATATATATTATATTAATACAATCATTAATCTTATTTTGTGTGGTTTATGATCACTTTTAACAATGAAATTACTAACATTCAATTTTTTTGTTCATTTATATAGTCATTATGTTTTATTTTAATTATTCACAATGATAAGGAAATTAAATTTACCCTAAATGTCAATATTATTTATCATGTATATGTTTATTTCCTAAACTATATACAATTTTTACATAAGGTATTTAATATGATAGATATTTGATTAAATGGGGAAATATTGAATAATCAGTATCCCTTACTAAATATAGATACTTGATGATATGTTACATTTTTTAGGAATTATATCAATTATTTGATATATGAGGAAGGATTTGGATAGGTATGAGATGGTTTGGGGACTAGTTAATGTAATCACCTCAACACATCAGTAGTCTCATTAGACAACATTAGTTGGATATAGCTTATGAGTTTGTAACCATTATGTTTTAAACAATCTTACGAAATTTCATGATTGTAGTATGCTAAACCATCTTATGAAATGTGTTGATGGTAATGGTATCATATACCTGGGAAACATGAAATCCAATAAACTAGCATTTCCTTCATTTTAATTATAATTATTATCTAGGTAATTTACACAATGACATTATATTTGGATGCATTAATTACCATATTACTGATTATATAGCATGCATGTTTAGTTATTTACCTTTCCATAATGATTATGAATTATCCTATAAAGATTTAATTTCAATTAAATGGATTGTGTTTTAAGTTATTTACGTTTTCATATTGATTATGGTTATTTATTCATGATTGTTTCTATTGTACTTAACCCTTACTGAGAATTTGATATCACCCTTATTTATTTTATGTTCCCTAGAATTCCATTAAGAGTATTGTGTTTTATATAAAATGATACTCTATCGAAGATAATTTTATTCTCAAGTATAAAAATTTACTATAATTTATGAATTTAAATGTAATGTAAGACTTAGGTATATATCGAGTTTATGAAGACAATAGAACTATTTGGTCGTTTAGTATGTGACTCTATGTATCATATACTTATATAATTGTAGCTGGCCCTAGCCCCAGTTTGTTAGGGTCAATGTTATAAACCTAGTATCCTTTTTGGAAAATCCATACAACTTTTAGTATCCATATAAAGATTTAAATTCATGGAAACCAATTTCTCTATCCATTACAAAAATTTCATGACACTTTCCTATACTTTTTATCACCCATAGACTTTTTCTTATAACCATTATTAGGGATATATCTATTTTATTCACTAATGTTTCCAAAGGTTAACAAATCCTATCCTATGAGGCCAATTATAATGACCTAGGATTTTCAAAAAATGATACTACATGTTTTAGATGAATATTTACTACAATACACGAACACACATGAGAGGACAGTAATGTTATAATGCCTTTAGAAATATAAAAAAACAAACAACTACTTCATATGTTCGCTACGTCATCTAACTCTCAGTTCTATATTACTATAACCCTTCATAGTGTTATCATACATAATAAATTTCATCATAACCTAGGGAAAGGAAACATAATAAAGGGTTATATCAGATTCTTAGTAAGGGTAAACAAGGGAGATATGAATGCATAACTTGAGCATAAATGCATGAGAAAATGATAATAACATATGAAAACCACACCATATATATAAATGTTCAAAATCATGAATCATGAAATAAATATTAGTAGTTCATAAGACATGAATCATAATAAAATAAAATAACATTATCCATGATATCATAACATTGGCATAAAATAAAGAATTGTGGAACACACATATACATAGATAATCATTTTGACAGTAGTAAAGGATCCATACTAAGGATATAATAGTGAAATGGGTTCACTCCCCAAACCATTATAGTAGTTAAATATCACATTCAAGGCCATCATAGAGTACAAAGTGCCTTATCAAACTGGGTTCACTCCCCATTTATGTCTCATATATCCCATGAGATATAAATTATTACCCAATGAATATTAAGGAGATATGGTTCACGACCATCACATAATAAAAATAATATGTATTTGAGACAAAATATTATAAAATAGTCATCATATCATATCCTATGAAATGAAATGGGTTCATAAACATTTCATCATATCATATCTTGTGGAAAAGAGATAGGTTTTCTAATAATTGCATACTTTCATTATGAAAAGAATCAAGTATCAAAAACATTATTCTATAATAAAAATAATAATTATTATATCCTTTTATTATATCCCTAGTAAGTAATGGGTAACATCAACCAAGGATATCATATATCATAAATTATTTTGAAAATAAAATATGATAATATCTTGGGAAAAATAGATTTTCTTTGAAATTTGAATTTAGAATATAATAAAATCATATTTTTTGTAAATAGTTTTCATTGAAAATAAACCTTGAAAACATATAAATAAATAATTAAAGTTTATTTAAAACATTTTATGAGAAATAATAATTTCCAATTTGAAAAAAATTAAAACATAAAACATTTTAAAAATATTTTTATTTGAAAATAACCTTAAAAACATATAAAGTGATATTTAAAGTAAATAATGGTCTTGATGATTGGAATTTATATTCTTATTATACATGTTAGAACCAATATTCCATTTAGTTTTTTTTGGTAAAATCAAACTAGAAGATAAGAGAATTTTTCAAGAAATAGAGGGTATGACATTACAATTAGGACCAGCCTGTGCTTACACAGGAAGCCCAGCCGAACAACCATGTGAAGGTGGAGAGTTGATATCATGATGAAGAATATGGGAGTAGGAGTTCCATGTATAGTATTTATATTTCCTAATACATAAGTTTCATGTAATCCTTGAGTCTATGGGCCTTGTAAGGGTTCCCCCTCATCCCTTGAAAGGGGGGTTATAAAAAATCAATAAAAAAGAAGGCCTTCAGGCCATTTAGCCCTGTATAACAAATATAAGTTATATATATATATTATGAAACAACAAAAAAATAAAAAAAAACACATATACATTTACATATATTATTTACTTATGTCCTTTTATTACCTATTTATTAACAATTCCATGTAAATGTCGCATTTCAGGAATATTTTGTTTTTTCAGGTATATTTTTATTTTTTATTTTTTGTCCTACTACATTTAGCATGGAAACATAATCTCTATAAAACTAAACATGATATAAATATAATATTTATTCATTATATATATATATATTAATTATATATATATATATATTAGTTTAATCCATAAGAGTTTGAGAAGGAAATTTAAATAAACAGTTCATGGAGATGGTAGGTCGTACATATACATGATCATTGATTCCATTTTCTTCAAGGATTAAAAGAAAAAAAGGTATGTAATATATTAACATCATTGAATAATTATAATTTCACAAATATAATTTATATTAATTAAATTTATCCTTAATAATTTACATGTAAAGCGTAATAAAAAGTGAATCATATCGCTTTTAGAGGTGGTAGTTCGCCATACAAACAAGAAACATTATCGTGTCCCCAATGGAATGATATATAATAATTTATCAATGATATAATAATTAAAGGATTTAATTAATGTAATAAATATAATATAAATATGTTAAATCCTTTATTATATCTATACTTTAAATGTGGCGATGGAAAATGAATTACATTGGTTCGGGCGGCAGTAGTCTACTTTATACAAAATCAATGATTCTGTTTTCTATTTGATAGAAGTGGAGAAAGATAAAAATTAATACAATTACAAAATAACATATAAATATATAGAATATATTGGTATCATTATATTTTTAGTGTTAATATGTATTTTAATTTGTAATGGGAAGAAATAAAGAGAAGGAGCCATGTGAAGACAATTACATTCGCTTAGAAGAACCTCATTTGGATCACTTATTATGGAACCTAATGTTGGTTTTTTGGGAGGAAAAGAATATCTAGAACATGGTTTAGGGTTTTTAATAATATATTGGTGTTTTTTATGAATTATATTTCTATAGAGGTGTAAATAAGTGAAGGCTGGTGGTAGAATTTTAGAAGCGGGGAATGGAGCCCACTTGGAAACTACACAAAACATTCCCAAAGGAATACAGAATAATAAATTAATTACCAAGAAAAAGATGATAAATTACAATATATTATACTTTTTTAAGTATTTTCTTTAATTATGGTAATTAAATAAGAATTATATGAGTTTTATTGTAATTTTAACCCTTATCTTCTTAGTTTAGCCCCCAGCAAACATGTTTTTACCTTGACTATGGTAAATAATTTTTACTATTTTTACTATAAAATAACTTTAAAAATTAATTCTACCATATTATATAATATAATTTATGATGATTCCAAATATAAAATCAATTTATCTAAATTAAATTCACAGAAGTGTCAAATTTTAATTTAAAATTACACACACATTCATGACGAGAAAACAATTTTCCAAAGAGAAAATGTTTAAAATCTTAAAACGTTTTTATTATAAAATATAAATTTTAAATTGATTAAAATGAACTAAATTAGATGAATTGATATATATTTGAATGAATTTATCATTTTAAAACATTTTAAATCCAAATTAACCCTCTAAATTCTTTAAACGAAAAGGTTGTTTTCATTGAAAACCCAACATTTTTCACTATTCATTGAAACATTAATATCCTCATAAAAAAATGGTTAGATAAATTTTACAAAAAAATATCATAAAATATTTTTATTTTAACAAATTTACATTATAAAAGAGAAAATATTTTATTTTATTATAATTCATAAAATATAATAATAAACATTTTTTGGAGAATCTTTTATTTTCGAAACATAAATGATAATTACCAAAAATTATGTATTTTTTTATAATTTGTTTCTATAAAATACTATTATAATTTATATATAAAATATGGTTATTAATATTTATTCCACCATGTTTAATAGTTAATTAATAATGGTCATGTTTACAAAAATAAAATTAATAGTTTTTCATGGTTTATTAGAACTTATTGTTGCGTATAACACAAGCTATCAAAAAAATTAAATTTATTTAAAAAATATTTCATAAAAACAATGGGTGTAAAAGGTACCATGTGAGATAATCTAGTGTAGAATTTTAATTATTTTATTTTTCTCCTTATTTATGGGAATCATAAAGGAAGTATACTAGGGAAACAGAATGCTGAATTCAAAAATAATAATAATTTTTTAATTATTCAGGGAATTATAAAATGATATGAGCCTATAAATTATCTAAGATAATAAAATAATTATTATCATCAATTATCAAGGAATAATAATAAATTATTATTACATTAATATTATTCTATAGAGATAGAATAATTTTTTATGGGGATTTACTATTATTCTTGAAATGATAATTACTAACACATGCATTGAAATATTTCCATTATTATAAAATTATAAAAGTGAGAGAACAATTATCACTTGTGATATTTTATTGATTTTTTAAAATAAATTATTTGTAACTATTTATAATATTTATGAAGAACCTTGAATATTTACATATTAAAAAATATAATAACAAGGCATACTTAGAGGTGTTGTTGGATATAGAGGTTTCCACACTAGATTTTGAACCATACAAGATGGTTTTTCCTTAAGGTTGATGTAGACAACATTTACATAGGATATTCCGAACAATATATGGATTTTTATATACGTATTATCTTTGTATAATTTATGTGTTAACATAATTCATAGTAATTCTTTATTATGATCACATGTGGATGTGTGTATCACATGAGGCATGCTATGATATCTGATTCAATCAGTATTGCAAGAGTATATTGTTTAGATGTATGGTTATGATGAATTTTTTTAATGTGTTACTAATTTATTCTTATAATGACATGATTTAATTATATGGACTGACTTATATGAACGTTACATTGATTTTGATGCAATGTTTATGGTGCTCAGAATAGGAGGAAAATATTTACATTTTTATCCCTTATATGATTTTATGATTGACAAGTGATGATGGTGATGATGGACCCAAGAAGAGGGTAGAGATATGATGATATAGTGGAACACCTTCTCTGGGATGCATTCAAAGCTTATGTATCAAGAAAATCGATGCCAATATTACTTTCTAGTTGTATACCGTATATTGGGCACTCAACACCTTGTTGATTTGTGAGTAGCATGCAGTACATGAGCCCTATTACAAGTCACATATGCACATGATTCCCAGAGGTTTCCATGAGATATTTTATCTAGAGTAGTGTCTAGTTTGGTTACTTATAATATTTTCTTGTTGTATTTATGACATAGAGAAAATCAGGTATAGATGGGGGTTTATAAACACTTAGTTAGCACACAAAATCCATGTCATGAATTTTATGTTTTTATGATTGATACACATTTATTATAATTATGGTATAAAATTTTATAGTTCACCACACTTTGTTAAGGACACATTTGTAGTGTTCTATTGGGTCCTA